>CM034305.1:84946420-85582733 GCA_019925795.1 Dendrobium chrysotoxum | reverse complement strand
ATTTGGTCATCCAATTGATGCTCTAAAACTTTCAAGCATGTTTAGGTCCTTTGATTTGAACTCATTTAGGCTAGGATTAGAATAAATTTTGTGTCATTGGTTTCGTCTCATTGAGATGTTCAATTTGACTATAAACTTATTGAAATTGGAATTTGAATAATCTTGAATTATTCTAAAAGTTTTCAATTCAGATTTGCATCAAGATTCGTGCTCGATTGAGACGATATTTGATGATGTATCAAGAATCATGATTATTAATTATAGTCAATTTTCAACTAATTTGATGTGAGTTTAAAATCAAGTCAAAGTCTTTTTATTCAACTTGAGTGTATTCTACAATGACTTATGCTAACATGCAGAAAGCCTAAGTCTAATCAAACATAAAATATTAATTGATTAATCATCAACCCATTTGATTTGCTCCTAACCAGAGATTTAAGAGCCAATGGGTTTACCTAAGACTCGAGTGATTAATGCGATGGGTCTTGACCGCCATTCCATAATGGTTGAATAACATCCAAAAGTTGGTGAGTCTTATACTGAATCCATATAATTGATTAGGCTTTATTGCTTGATAATGACAAATTGACAATCCTTTTATTTGAGAGTGCTTAGTAGCCTACGCAACAAACTCTCCTACGAGAGGAAGATTATCTAAACACCTAAAGCTTCATATTAACTACTAGAATGTAAAAAAATTATTGCATTTCCTTCATTTGGTATAATTTTATTACTGTTTGCTAAAGCAACTTTTTAGTACAAGAATTTATTAGAAGTACTAAAAAAATAGTGAAAAAATGATCACAAACTAAGCTTTAGTTGAATAGAAATTTAAACATTGATAGTTTAGGCCCAATTTTAATATCACTTAGGCTTCGTATGGGATAATTTTTGTTTTATTTTCTAAGGTAATTTTTTAGCACAAATATTTTTTGAATTAAGCTACTTTAGAAAATAGTAAGAAAACTATCCCAAATAAAACATTGGTTCACTCTCCGATAAGCAGATTTAGGCTTTGTTTGGGATAACTTTTTTGTTACTTTCTGAAACAACTTTTAGCATAAAATTTTTTTAAATTAAAAATTTTTGTACTAAAAAGTCATTTTAGAAAACAGTAAAAAACCTGTTTGAAACAAAGCCTTAGACTTCATTTTGAGATAATTTTTAATTACTTTTTTTAAAATAGCTTTCTATTAAAAAAATATGAAAAATAATGACAAAAAATTATCCCGAACTAAGCCTTAATCTAATCTCAATTGGAACTAATAACTTGTTAAATTCATTTAGAGCACATTCCATTTAATATTCAATTTATTTCAGTATTTTAAAAAAAATTCTCAATACAATGTCTTTTTTATTTCCTCGCCTACTAAAAAAAAAATAAAAAAAGGCTGAATATTGTTATTTTTAGTCATAAAAAAAGAAAGATATTTGGTCAAAATAAATTTATAAACTTTATATTTATTTAATATAATACAAAATGTAAATAACCAAATAATTTTAATATTACATTCATCTCAAAATAAAAAAAAAATTTAAATCCATCCTGCTTAACGTTTTTCCTTAAAAAACCCGCGTACACACCTGCCCTGATCACAATAATTTGTTTGCTTACATTTGAGTCTTAGTATCTTACATATTACACGATTGTTCACCCGCGAACCCTTTCGGCTAAACCCAATGCTCTTCTCTCTCCCATCTTCCTCCTCCCAGATCCCCCACACGATCTCCTCCAAACTCCCGGAATCCCTTCCATCTCTCCCACATCCGGCGCATCGGCGACAGCATCCAGCAGCTCCTGCAACCCCACGATCCGGCGGCTAACAGCCCTCCGTATCTCGCGCACCGGCGCATAAAATCCCGGCACACCGTCAAGGCGGAGAAGCGCCGCATGAGCTCCTCCGAGATCCTGAGTCGCTCCCTCGGATCGCGGCGGATGGCATCGACGGTATCCTGGCGCGAATCAGACGCTCAAGTCGGTCGGCTTCGCCGCAGCGGACCGGATCCGGTCTATTTGGGTGCGGGACGAGTCTCCGGCGGTAGGCGGATTGGATTTTGACGGCGGCGGCGGAGATGCAGGAGAGGGGGAGGATGACAGGGACGTGGATTGGGCTTTGGTTTGAGGGGAATTCGACGGGGATGGAAGTGATTTGGGGGTGGATGGGAGGGGTGGCTTCCTCATTTTGAGAGAAGTCGGAGTATGAGAAGGAAGAGAAGTCGAAGTAGATGGAGTACATTGTTGAAAGGTTATGAGAGCAGACAGGGGTAAGTTTTGTGAACTGGGTGATTGGCATGGAGACTTCTGGAAGTGTGGCGGAAAATAAAGATGTCTGGTAGTGGATAGCTTTTTTTTTAATTTGTCAAAGAAATGCAGTAGTTAAAGAATACTGAATTTTTTTTCTTATTTAAATATTTTATGAGCTAGAAAGTTAAAAACTTTTTTTTAATTAACTATGAAATTAATGCAATTGTCAAATATTGAAATGCCAAGAATTTAAATTTAGAAGCTACCCAAATCAACTTTGATATTAGTACTTGCTAAAAGATTTGCAGTGATACATTGTTTAATATCTTAAATTTGCATAAAATTTTAGTATACATAAATAGAAGTTAAGCGTCATTAAAATTTTTTGTGTGAAAATTTGAAGGAGAAAAATTACCAGCCTCGATCATGTATATAATTCTTAATATAAAAATCAACTCTTTTTCACAATTAAAAAGACAGAAGATTTTAATTAAAGCCAACAAATTATATTAGAGGAGGTTTATAATATTAAATTTAAATCAAGTAGTTTAAAATATGCTTATTATAAATTTTTTGTATTTTTTAATATATTTTTATATTAATAAGATGTAATTTTTTTTATATATTTATTGCTCGTTATAAAATATTTTTTAGATATATTTTTATTTAAATTAGATATGAAACTGTACGGTAAAAAATAGTTGAAATAGATAACATGATAATATATAATCCAAATAAATTTGTGTTAAAATTAATTTAGATGAGCATGACAATAAATTTTTTTATTATCATAAAATTTATCTTCTTATAATTAACAATCATAATAAAAAAATTAAAACCATAATATCAATTTTTAAGCTCATATGAAAAAGCTTGAGGGTATTTTTAAAATAAAAAATTTATGCCCCACAGATAAAAAATCCTGGCTCCACCACTGCAACTAGCAGACGTCTTTCATTTAGAAAATGAAACCATATTTATGACTTTGTCAATAGAGGCAATTTAGTAAATTTGGCTAAAATTCAAAACACTTCATTAAATAGTTTATATTAATCCCATTAATCATATATCATTTATTTAATATTTGAGTTCATTAATGAGTTTAAACTTGAATGATCTTGGACTCATTGAATTTGTCTCATCGAGCAAATTGGTTTAATTATAAACATATAAAATTTGAAGATAGTTTGGCCTATCAATATCCTAAAGTTTTTAAATATACTTCAAATGCTTGCTTTGGGTTCATTTTGGATTCAAATGAAATATTGTTTGTGTCATTGAGTTTCTCTTATTGAGATATTCAGTTCAACTACGTTTGTTGAAATCAGAGTTTAAATAGTCATAAATTTAATTTTAAAAAATAGTTGAAATATTTCTCAAGAGTCGTGATATTCAAGAGAATTTTCTAAAGACATATCAGAGACCATTCAAATTTTATGTCAAACAAAAATATAATAGAAGTGTCATCTCTACGAGAGGAATCTAACGAGGTAAAGATTGCCAATTATAATGTCATTAAGCTAAAAAAGTGTTCACCAATTTTATATGATCTAGATGGTCAATATGAGTTGTCTGATGTAGTGTTTTAGCTTGTGATCGAAATAATTAGAATGCTCCTCCCTATAAATTCTACAACTATGTTGTGCATCTAAATATTTGAGAAGACTGGAACGAGGTCACAAGAAGAATTTTAAAAGAGAAAATTTAGAGCTATGTTTGCTAGCACTTAATATTTATTATTGATATTACTGTCAACGTTTGCCATCACCATCATGGTTGATGTTTGCACCATCGCCAAAGTAGGTGTCCATTGCCTGCACCAATATTGATGCCTATCATCAGCAATAAGGTAGATGAATGTTATCAACAATTACATCAAAGTTTGTCATTGCCATTAGGATCAATACCTACCATCACCACTATGTTTGAGGCACATCATTGGCAATAAGGCAAATGCATGCTATCAATACTAATTTGATGCCTGTGATATCCCAAGACCTAAATTTAGAAGAATTGGCCTATTACATCTCTTAGTTAATCTACTAGAGTTACTAAGCATTCATTTATATAAATAGTCCAACAGAAGTAACTATAAATCATATACATCAAAATATTTATATATTCATTCATCAAAATTCAATTTACAATAGTTAGGAGATCAATCACTATATTAGTATATCCTCCTAAACTCATTGCTACAAAAAAAATAAAGCTAAAAATATAGAAAACAAAACAAAACAAAACCAAACCTGAATCTTGATCAGTCTCACTCCACTGAGATTGACCCCTTCCCAAAAACATGTGAAAACCCTCGGAGTGAACTAACAATTCAATAAGTGATCAGAATTTATAATTGCAATCAATGCAAGACAATATAAGCAATATGTATGTAATCATTCAATTTATTTAGTATAAGCATATAACTACAAAAACATGTAATAGTCAATATAAAAAGTATTATTTTATATGAGCAACAAAAATCATTGCAAGCTATATATCTTACAATCAATGATTAGTAATCATATAAAGGATTAATACATTCTATCATTCCCTATACCCATGAGTTACAAGATATTATATATTTTATTTTATATAAATCAGCACACATATCATTAAATGAATATTTATATTACTCTACATCTATCATATGCATGTATATCATCTTCCTATCAAATACAATGTATCAGATATTAATCTTATCAATCGTATTAATATTATCTATAATGTCGTATGCATGTATGTTTATGCATATGTACAACATCAATATCATATATAATGTATATCATGTATATTATATAATTCATATATATCATGTGTTATTATATCAATCTTTTCAGTCATATCATGTGCATGTATCAATTAATTTTCGTATCATATATATAATGTATTATATAATGTCATTTATGCAATTTATCATATATTTTAATATCATATACATATGAAAGTAATGTAAGCAAGATCAAACATTCGACAACCTGTACTATTTTTCTCTATATCTAGTCTTATAGGCCAATCCTATAGTCTTGTTGACCCAAGTCTTGTGATGTTCCTCTTTCTAAGTTTTCTACAAAAAAAGTCTCATATTTTCTATGAGCTACTACTATCAACTTATTTATTGTATGTATGTGAGATTTTCGTACAATATTGAGTCAATAAACTCTCCCCTCCTCTTGTCATGATTTTTTCAACAAGCAATTGTTTGACATGCTATGAATTTCAAGCATTTCATACATAGGCCTCTAAAAATTCATTAGCCCCCATCAAATCCTTAATAGGACCTATGCTGCTAGTAAATTGTGACTAGTAGTCAGTTTAGTGAATCGTTAAGATTTCAGGGATCTAGATGAGCTGATCTTATGACACCTTGTTTATGCTTTCTCTCTATATATTTCATATACATTTTGGCTTCCAAAGGTTTTTCAGGATGAGCGAATGAGAGTACTTTATTATTTCATTATATTGATGGTTTTCTGTGCCCTTGAGCATCCCTTTGAGTATAAGTGATGCAACACTATTCACTCAAACTCTTGATAAACTCTTAGCATTCCTTTAGCAACCTTATTTAAGAATTGATTGTGTAGTAATCTAACAGTTATCTTTGCTGTCATAACTTAAGCCTGTTGTGGGACGGCTTTCTTATTGCATTATAAAGCTATTTTTTAGTTAAAAAACTCTTAAAAATAGAAAAAAAATAAAGATAACTGTCCCAAACTAAGCCGTAGTGAGGTTATGGGATGATGCTACAAGGAGTGGGTCATCCTAGTCCAGAATGATAAGGCAGTGAGCTAAAAGGCCTGCCAATATTGCTACTTACAAAATCAAATGAATGATGAATCTTAAGGGAAACAAATCTCTCCCCCCCCCGGGTGTGTTAGGCTTCGATCCAGTTGATTGAAAAATTAGCTCCTTATCTTCTTCAATTTAGTTTGTAATCTGATCTTCATTCGTAAATTGAAACCATTCATATACCTCAATTGCCATTTGTTAGAATTAGAACAAACAAGCACTATCTGTGCTAACCATTGCCTCACAATTCTGCCTAAGACTCAACTAAGACTAAATATATATACCATCAATAGTTCAAAGCGTTTTGTTAAATTCATATTCCGTATAAACCTAACATATATATATAATTTTCAAAGTGTATATATATATATACTCCATTAATATGATATTCAGGCATCATTGTTTGCATGTCATTACTCTATATTTGAATTAGTTATAAACTAATTTGTGTTTTGAACTCGAAAAATGCTTTCAAAATCATTCAAAAATAGAGATTTCAAGTTCGCATTCAAAAGAGAAGAAAAATGAAATCATAACATTCTGAAACCTGTTTTCCACTACAAACAACCAAATTAATGAGTCCGAAATAAGCTCTTTTCAGTCTTTTGTATCCAATAAACATTTGTTCTATGCATTTTTAACTAAATCTGGAATAGAAAATAGGACAAATTATCTCTCAAGCGCTTAATATAAAGTTCTTGATGGCCTTCAAAAAGGCCAATGCTGTCCATCAGTTATAAGTCCTTACAGAAATAAAATATAGAAGAGTCATCATAAAAAATGAATCCAATCAAATAAAATATGATAACAAACCTGCAGTAAAACAGCACAGTGTTGTACCAGTTACAAAAAGAATAAAGTTTAGATTTGTACAAACACACCTGGTAATGTATCACAGATTATCTTATGCTGATCAATCCACATAAAAATGCCAATAACTCGGATCTACCCATGTTTTCCCACAGCTTTCTTGAGCTTAAGGCTGGCTTTATATCTATGTATATGTAACTTAGTATTAGCAAGCTAGCTTTCCTGTGAAGTTCAAGAAAGCTGTGGAAAAATATGAGGCAACCCAGCTCTTGAAGCATGAGATTTCAATAGCACCTTAGACCCTCAACGTACGACTTGAACTGATCAAATAATGAAATCTATAGCTTACAACAAGCTTTAGAATTGAAGAAGTAAGAAGAAAATGGAAGCTGAGCACACGAGGAAAAAGGAGAAATGGAAGAGAGCTCGCTACTGTTCGTAACCTTAGGCCCCCTAACTTGAATAAAAGTCAGGGGTTCCTTCCTCACAGCCCATTATATAGAAGGAATGTCTAAACGATTTACATGTGGTAAAATAGTTCATCTCGAAGCAGCAGAGAATGTCAATTGAAATGACAAGTCTTATTAGGGCGATAGTGAAGGAATTCTGAGTTTTTATCTCTAGTATATGTTAATTAATTTGAGTAAATATTCTTTAAAATATTTTTTAGAATTACAAACATATCATATAATTTTTATATATTTAATACATAAATTATATAATATTTTTTGTCTCAATTGCATTATAGGTTATATATATATATATATATACACACACACAAACATTTTATTTTACACATTTTATTTTAAACAATTTATATTAATAATATTTTTATGCAATTTAAACTTTAACTATTATGTAAATAAACATTAAAATTTAAATATTAGATACATAAATACATATAAATTTTATGATGTGTATATAAATCCTCTAATATTTTTTTTAGCAAAATAGATTCAACAAGGGATGATTTCGCATATTCAATAATTTTTTTTAAAAATGCAAGCTAAATATTTTCCTTTCTTTATCAACAAGAATTATTTCTCTTATCAGTTTGATCTTCTTAAATAGTTTGTCGACTTTAACTATCAGAATCTTAATCTAAGAAACAAAAATAATCTGTACATCATTTCATATATTGTGCATTCAATTTCTAAGCTTCGATGCTCAACTCATAGTTTAGAAGAGATTTTTTTAGTCATTTGGACTGATGACGTTGTGCATGCATGCCATGGCCCATCATCTTAGGCGTGCAGTAGAAAAAATGTGGTGAAGTGATCCCCATTTAATGACAATTCTTACGTATATTATGAACATCTTAATTAGGAGTGTCAATATTTGATATGACCTGAAATTCAATTCAGATCCAATTCAAAAAAATTTTGGGTTTGGATCAACCCGTTTATCAGATGGATCGGGTTCGGGTTTAAAAATGTGACTCGTTTCTAAAATCGGGTTGGGTTCAGGTTGACCCGACAACCTGAAAACAATCAGAAATTGACCAGGTCCGGTAGTCTCGCCTAGCCTGCTATTAGGCATGACGCGGCACGCTAAGTCCAAATGCAAATGTCCAGCCCGCCTCGGCCTACTCGCCTAGCCTAGGCCCTAATGCCCTAGCTCGCCTTCAGGCTTTCACCGCACGGGGCACGCGCCTTGCGTCCCTCGCTGCTAGCCAGATGCCAGCGCCGGCCTCACCTAACGCTACACGCGGCAGATTGGCAGTTGGCATGCGTGTCGCCGCTCACCAGCAGCCAGATGCCAGCCTCGCAGGCCGCAGCCGCTCGCCAAACGCTAGCCTCACCAGTCGCCGCTCGTGAGACGCATCTCGTCAGTTGCCGTGCGCCATTGAATTCGAAACAAAGTGGGTTGACGGGTTGTGTCAGGTCAACCCGGTAATCAGAGTGGGTCAGGTCCGGGTTAAAAAATCTGTCCCTTTTATAAAATTGGATCGGGTTAAGATCAACCTATTTAAATATGGGTCAATTCAAATTTAATCCGAATCTAACACACTGATTAGTTTTGACACCTCTAATCCTAAGCTTTATGAGAGTAATAAAATTCTACGCTTATTGTTTTACGTTTGGACAATAATCGAAAATTTAAAATAACTATAGTACATAGAAAGGAAATTATTAAAAAATAAAAGCAACACAATAACAGCCATGAAAACTAGGGGAAAGTAGAAGAGGATGGGAGGACATAATTGAGGGAGAAGAGAGTTCATGAATATACCTGAGCACTTGCATGTGAAAATGAGAGGAAACTTAGAGAGAGAAAATAGTGGAGCAGGTGAGAATGAATAGTATTTGTATGGGATTACAGCGACGGGGTAAAAAGCTGGCCAGCTCCATGTTCATGGGCGACACAGGGCATGGGCCTCCATGCATGCTTGTTGAAGATGAGGACATGGTTATCACTGTTCCAAGGTCATTGTGAGCCGCAGGAGTAGTCAGACCTATTCTTCTCTTTGTTAAGCACTAGCTAGATGGCTAGGAAATATTTAAAAAAAAAAAGAAGAAGCTAGATGGCTAGGAAAGATGAAAATTAAACTAAAATATATGCTAAATATTTTATTATTATTATTATTATTATTATTATTATTTGTTTATAGTAGAACTATATAAAAATTTTCTGTTATGGTACTTGTTAGTTATGTATCAGAGTTGTATTCGAGCTTAAGTCATTTTTCATTTAATTTAAATTTGACTACTTATTTGAGTTTAACTTCAAACTCGAGCTCAAAAGTATATAGGAAAAATAGAATTGTAATATTTTTTATTAAGCGATTGTTTGATTATCTAAAAAATGAATATAATATAAAAAAATATAGTGTAAAATAAATATAATGTAAAAGGAATACTTTGAAGTTATCTTAATGAGTGTAAAAGAAATATATGACTTTACTTTTTTTTTTTAATTTGATTTGTAGTGAAGTAAATGCAATATAAAATATAAAAAATTGTGGTTGGGGGGCCGGCATTAGAGGTGGAGGGAGGCGGCTGGCCGCTGCTGGTGGCTGCCGGTGGAGGAGGGTAGCAACAGGCGATGGAGGAGGGTTAGTGATGGTGGCCGAAGCTGGCCGAGGATCAATGGTGGTGACGACTGGAGGTGGTGACGATTGGAGGTGGTGGCCGACAATGGCTAAGGGTCGGCAGTGGTAGATGGCGGAGAAAGGTGGTAGATGGCAAGTGGTGCGTTAGCGGTGTATTTAAAAATCGTCCAAATCTGAGAAATTCTAAATACACTGAAAATGCACCAACTGATATATTTGGAATGCACTCTTTTACACTCTGCATTCCTTTTATTTCAAGTCAAACACCAATATTTTCAAAATTCCTGTATTTAAAATATTTTACACTCTAAGTATAGCAAACCAAATAGCCACTAAATTGAATAATATATTGATGTAATAAGGCCCATTTACTAATAAAAAAATCACAATATAAATACTTCTAACAGTAATAATATATTACAATAATAATGACAATAAATTTTATATATCATAAATCTTAGATACTTATTCTAATATTTTAAGGGATTGTCAATTATTCTAGTATTAATAAGACAAGCATGCATGCATGCTTAAGAACATAAGCTGCATACTTAAATTAAAAGGAAAAGAAAAAATATCATTAAGGAGAATGAGCCACTTCAATATCCATAAAAATAAGATCAAAGATCAAAACCTTTCATTTTAAAGTGAGAAGTTAATTCAGACTTCAACACTATAATCATACCCTCCATTGTAATAATCATATCAACAAAATCCAAGGAAAGTATAATACGCCCAACAAGATTGTACTTAAGAAAAAATTTGGAGTTGTGGTCACTAATAAGGTGAAAGACAACGCAAGGAAAACATAATAGAAAACTTCTCAAATTAAGTATGAGGTGCCTATTTAATGAATTTTTATTACGTCCGGTGTTCGGATTTGTCCGGAGATGAATCTGTACGCACCACGTCATCCGGAGCCCAGTGCATTCGGGTGATGTGGCGCATTCGGATTCGCCTCCGGACGGTCCGGACACCGGACGTAATAATCTCTCCTATTTAAGACCCTATAATATTTTTTTAAGATTTCGTTTGGGACGACTTTTTTATTGTTTCTTAAAGTAAATTTTTAATATAAAAATTAAAAATTCTATATTACAAAATTACTTTAAGAAACAGTAAAAAAGCCATCCCAAACAATAAGAAACTTCAGATGGGAAACCATGTATGTATATATACCTCTTTTTGAAGATCATTATTAGTCATTTTTTTAACTAGAGCAAGAATTTTCTCATATCCATACCGTATTATCAAAAACACCATTTAGCAATCAATCATACTTTACACTGCGCGATCAATAAAATCATTTGCTTTAATTACAAATAAAAGAAGTTGAATAATGGAGCTTCATGGATCGAAGCAGCAACAGTGTCAACAATAGGAGGGAGTAATTGAGGAAAGCAAGGATATGGAGAAGGATTAGATTTATATTTTTTTGTTTATTATATGTTAGTTAATGGTAAAAATTTGGACTGTTGATCTTATAATATGTTTGTTAATGTAATGAGATATGTTTTCAAATTGTTTTTTGTATATATGTATGTTTTCTATGTTGTCGATGAAAATAGTTAGAAATATATTATTTGAATTGTTGTTTATATTTATTTGAGAAAATTGCTGTGTTACTTTGGATGAGAAATTTTTATTGAAAAAAGTTTTTTTTTTGGAATTTTTTACTTGTTTCTGCAGATTTTTAACGGATGAAAAACTAACAAAAAAAGCCTGGAATAATTCCGACACTCCACCAATGGATGAAGGCCGTCAAAAAATTGGTGAACTAGTCTGCCAATTATTTTGGTCAATTGATTTGTTGGTTGGCCGGTGGTATTTTTTATGGCCTTTTTTCGCAGATAGAGTCGTTCGAATGTCTAATTTTGCAACAATTTTTGTTCATTGGTATTTACAACAGTTGTTCTACTAGCAATCCACCAAAAATGTTTGCTAGGAATAAATTCCGTGGTAATGATTTCCTATGAGGGTTTTAATGACGGATCCTTGTCCATCATCAAACCATTGAAAATTTAATTTTATGATGAAAATTTAATATTTTATAGTAGAAAGATTTAATAGAAATGCTTATTTTTTTTGTAGTGATACCAATATCTTTTTGACGTTATATTCATGTAATATCAATTTATCATAATATAATTTCCAAGAAATCAAGGAGAGCATTTCTAATATAAGAGTACTTACAACATTAACAAATGCCCTTAAAATCATTGATATATGGATTAATGAATTCCTATATGCTATGGGTCAATATCAAGCATCTTTGCTTGCAGCATTGGATCCTGCTAGGGTTTTCGTCCTTGAAGCCCCCCTCGGTCGCTGGCCCCATTTCTGGGGTCTTCGATGCTCGATAAGTCTATTTCTCTCCTCCTAATTTTGTTTTCTTCATTTCCTTTTTGTCTGCTAGTTGTTTTCGTCCGATTTTTCAACCTCCGGTCAGTTTTTTGGCTCGGATGACGGTTAATCGACTGAATGACCCTGGTTTCTTAAATGGACAAAAGAAATCTCGTTCCTTTCTTGAAGCTCTGTCTGGGGCTTCCTCGTAGGAATTTCACAAACCTAAAGTCACCATCCATTACGGTTTGTTGTTTTTATGGATTTCAGAAGAGGAAATCCTAGCTCTTGCTGCACCATTCGAGTATGCTTTGGTTGGTAAATTTTTCACTCGTAGACCCTCTCTCGAGTCGATTCGTAAGTTTTTTTTTCAATCTCAAGCTTATAGGAGAGTTTTCTGTAACTATCTTGGATCCAAAGCATGTTTTAATTAAATTGAGTAATGACATGGATTATAGTAGAGTCTTCTCTCATTATTCTTATTTTGTTTCAAATTGCTATATGAAATTGTTTAAGTGGTCATCTTATTTTCACATAACCGTTGAATCTCTGATCATATCGATTTGGGTTTCGTTTCCCAACCTTAGGCCGCATGTATTTTCCTTCGGCATACTTCATAGGTTGGGCTCCTTATTCGGTCATCCATTAAAAATTGATCATGCAACATCAGTCAGATCGTGGCCTTCGGTAACTCGTGTTCTTGTTGAACTAGATATTTCCAAACGATATCCTGAGACTGCTGGATTGGTCTTAAAAAACTAGGGTATATTCAACATGTTGAAATGCAGGAGTTCCCTCCCTTTTGTGAGCATTGCAAATCCCTAGGGCATTGTAAAACTAATTGTCGTATCCTAAATTCCCATTTTGATAGGGTTCCTCCGAACACTTCTAAGCTTACCGATACTACCATGGAAAATATCAATTTAGCTCATTTGGATAATGCGGAGATTGTTGGTCAGGAATCTATGAAAATTCTTAATCCTACAACTACTTATCCTAGTGTGATTCCTACTGTTAGTCCTGTTGTTCCCTTGCGGGTTGATGTCAACATGCCCAATGCTTCTACTAGTGAAGTTGTTTCCGTTAGGACCATTATTACTAAAGGATCCTCTACCTTGGTCCCTTGTGTTGATGCTCTTCCCCCGGCTACTGTCCTACCGCTGACTGCTTGTCCTGGTGTTGTAAACATTGCGGATGTTGGTAGCGGTTTGGTTGTTCCTCATATTTTAGTGCCTCTTGCTATTGCTCTGGATGTGCCATTAAATATGGATGCTCTTCCCCCGACTGCTTTTCCTGATGAGCTTCTGACTTGTCAAAATGATGGGATTGAACCCCTATTGTTGCTGGTTTGGGGCGGCATGGGGTTCCTAATGTTGTTGTCGTATCGAATAGTGACCATACCCCCTTTACTTTAGACTCCTGATGTTGTTCAACATATTGTGCAAACTCCTACGAACATGAGGCATTGCAAATTTAATCGGGTGAATTTGAATGACCCTTCTATGAATACTGTTAATGTTTCTACTATGCCACCTTTGGGTTTTATTGAATCAATTTTGTTGTCTAATAATGTGGATTTGAATGATGAAGTGCCTCTCATAGATGTTCCAATTCCCCTTGTATCTAATGATGCCTTGCAAGCACATTTGGCTTTCAAATCGAAGGATATTGGTGTGGATCAAGGTGAGTGGTTAGCTGATTGTGATTCATCAGCTAATTGAGATGTTGGGGAGGAAATTGATGTGTATGGGGATGATTCTCTAGAAATATATGGTTTAAATGTTGTTCAAATCGTTGAGGAAGATTTTTATAAGAATGTTGGTAAACGTAGACGGAGAAAATCCAAAAAGAAATAATCTTCTTTATTTTGGATTCTTCTTTCCTTGTTGTGTTGTTGGGTCCTCTTTTTTCTCTAGGTTTGTTGTGGCGGTTTGGGTTTTAGCTGTTGGGGCTTCGCTTGGATGTTTGTTGTGTCTCATGGATTATTTGGTGCTTCTACTTGCCTTTGGCTGTTTGGGGGTTCGGCTGATTTGTGCCAGCTATCTCTTTTCCTGATGGTTAGCTTTTTGGCCTAAAGGTTTTGCCTGTTGAAGTAGATCCTTACTTGGTTTCCTTTTTTAGTTTCTATTTTATTTTTTTCTTCCAGTTATTCTTCTTGTGCAGATTGATTGTTGGCAGGTTCTTCTCCCAGTTTTGGGAGCCATTTGGGATTCTACTTTACTTTGGCTATTTGTGATGCTTCCCTCTACTCTTTACAGGCTTAAGTTCTGCTTTTGTTTCCTCTTCTCAGGATTGTATCCTTCTTGCTTTTTTCCTTTATGCTTTTGTAATAGATAAAATCTTTGGCTCGTAGATTTTACTTTAAATGTTTTATTTTTTAGAGAGCTTTAGATCCTCTATGTAGTTTTTTTTATTTTCTAACGCGTAGGCCCCTTTGAGAGTTTCGTCCAAAAAAAAAAATCCTATATGCTAGGGCAATAACATACAAAGGGTAATTATGATCCATTATTCCTGATGAAATACCATCATTCAAAAATATAATAGTTAAAATATCTTAAAATGAAAAAAAAATCTTACAATGATCTATTTATGCAACTTTTTTTTTCCAACAAAATAAGCTAAAATAATTTATATTCAAACAATGCTTTGATTAGGGTCTCTAAATGTTTGGGGGACAATAGTAAAGTATTAACATTATTGGTAATTTCTTAAGATATGCCAAGAAATTATAATCTTCTTTTGGTTGAGGAACTTAGAGTTTTTTTTAAAAATTATTATTTATGATAAACCACAAATCATTTACTCTTTATTGATTCGGGAGAAAGGAGTTTCCCAATTATAGGTTAACTTCTTTAATTTTTTATTAGGGGACTCTGAAGAGTCATCCTAAAGAGTAATATCATGCTCCATAGCAACATGATCTATTTTTTCACTTTCATTCGATTATTCACTCATAGAGTAGGATTTCATTAAATTTTCATCCTTATTTCTTTTGAAGGAAATTCTTCCAGATAAAATTCTAAACAATATTAAATAAGCGAAAGTGCAAAAATTTAGAAAATAGAGAAGATATAAAATAACTTATTTTATTTAGAAAAAATAGAAAATAGAGAAGATGCTGAATATATAGAATTAATCTAAATCATGAAAAATAATTTCACTAGCTGGCCATTTGAGTACAATACAGAATTTATATAAGAGAGATTGAACATCGAAAGGTGTAGCTTAGTAGGTAGTTACTATTGAATGGCTCAGATAATAATTAAGAAATATGATTTGTTAATTGTAGCAGAGATAGTACAATATAGGGTAATGGAGCCATTATGATATATGAAAGCTTATCCTTTCTTAATAGCCCCCTGCAAGCTGACGATTTAGTCACAAAGTGTCAAGTTGGAATGTAGAAGATGAAATTTAGCTAGAGTGGCCTAGTAAATATGTTGACAAGCTGATCATGCGTAGAGACATGATGCACCATAATAATTTATGATTTAATGCACCCATGAATAAAATGATGATCATTCTCGATCTGTTTAATACAGACATGAAACACGAGGTTATTTGCAAGAGCTAAAGCGGATATATTATCACAATAAAGTGAGGTGGGAGAAGTAAGTGACATTTGAAACTCTTGCAACAATCAGTATAACAATATAATATCAACCATTAATAAAGGAAAGAGGGTGATATTCAGCTTCCGTAAAAGAGCGAGCAATTGTTCATTGCTTCTCGACAAAATAGGAAATGAGAGTAGAAACAAGGAAAATGCAGTATCTCGTAGTAGACTTTATATGAAATTAATCCCTAGCCCAGTCTAAATCAACATATGCTAAAAATTGCATCTGACCATTTTGAACCGACAACCCATAATGTAGTTTGCCTTGAAGATTTCACAGTGTAGGTTTCAACATGTGAAAGTGTATCAACTATGGAGAATGTATGAATTTAAACAATTTATTTACAAAAAATGCAAATTCTTGCCTTATAATGGTAAGAAATCGGAGTGAGCTGACCAAAGTGTGAATAATGAGGGATTATGATATGGATTAGACCCATTAGGAACCACAACAGGTTTAAGAGTCATAGGCATGCTGACTGGTTTACAGTTAGTAATGTTGGCTTTGTCTAGAATGGTAGCTACATACTCTGATTGATGTAACAGAAAATCATGAGAAGAAAGCAATGGTAATGCCGAGAAACTGAGATGAGTCCCAAGGTGTTTCATTTGAAATTAGCTTTTTAAATCTTGAAATAAAGCTAAAATTTTTTTAGAGTTGTTGCCATTTACAAGAATATCATCAACATAGATGAGAAGGTATATGGAGATGTCTTAATGTTAATAAAGAAAAAGGTAAGGATCTGTAGCACTAGAGTGAAAACCGTAATGCAACAAGTGAATGTAGAAAGTTATTGTCGAGGAGCTTATTTTAAACCACATAAAGCTTTATTTAAATGACTAACATAAGTGGGGTAGGTGGGATCTTGGAAACTAGGTGGATGCAACATATATACAGTGCCAGAAAGCGCACCATGTAGAAAACTAGAAAAGCTTTAGACACAACCAATCGATGCACGTCCCACTGAAAGTAAAAGGGAAAGAAATAGAAAATCTGAATAGTAGCAATTTTAGCCACTGGACTAAAGGGTCTAGTGAATTCAACTCCAAATTCTTGTTTGTAGCCTTGGGTGACAAGGCAAGCTTTATGTCAAGCAATAGACCCATCAGTATGATATTTGGTTTTAAAGAGCCATTTGCAACCAAGAATGCTCTAATTAGAGGGAGGAGGTACTAAGGTCCATGTGCCTTGAGTTGTTAGAGCCTGAACTCCTCAGATATTGCATGAAGCTAGTGAGCAAATTTAACCATAGTCGAATAACATGATGAATCTTCTAAAACATAAGTGAGTGATGCAAAGAAAAATGGTATGAGGTTTACGATGGCTAGTTTTGAAACGAGTGAGCATAGGGTGAGATGGATGTATTTAAGGAAGAGGTATATGGGATGGTGAAGGAGCTGTATGAACTGGAATCGAGAGTGAGATAGAATAGTCGGTTGGTGCAGTAGCTGAAGACTAAGAAGTAGCATGTGTACACGTTTGAGGATAATTAGTAGGAGTAAGAAGTGATGAAGGTTTAGTAGAGTTATGATATGGAATAAGGAGTAAAGATGGGGTGTGAGAGGGCTCAGGTGTGGAACATGTGATTGAAACATATGTAACAATGGATTTAAACGGGAAGATGTGTTCTTCAAAAGTAACATGCTGAGCAGCAAAGAGTTTTCCTGTGATGAGATTAAAGCAGTAATAGCCCTTAGAATGGTCTAGGTAGCCAAGAAAAACACATGGAATTGCTTTGGAGAAAGCTTATGCTTTGAAGTTAGAGGAGAGAGGGGACAACAGTGAGAACCGAAGACACGCAAATGGTTATAAGTAGGGGCACGACGATACAAGAGTAGAAATGGTGTAAGAAAGTGAGTTGTGGAAGTGGGCATGCACTTGATTAAGTATACTGAGGTTAAAGAAGCAGAGACCAAAAAGAGTATGATAGATTAGCATCAAGTAAGAGAGTGCAAGTAGTTTTAATAACTCGATGATGGTTGCATTCAACAACTTCATTTTGCTCAAGAGTGTAGGGATAGCTATACGGATGTGTGATGCCACATTGTGTGAGAAAAGAGGTAAAGGCATTAGTTGTAAACTCACCACCACCATCAGAGTAAGAATAGCATGAATCACTTGAGGCTTCATATATGCAACAAATACCATCCATGGAGGGCAAGTAGGCCTCTCCTTATCCTCTTCCATTTCCAATCCCATTACAAGAACAAACCACGATCAAAGAAAAATTAAGGGGATAGCAACAATGCTTTTCTTATTTAATCTAGTGGTACATCAAATACTGAGTATGGTGCATCGGAAATACAATTAGGCACCTCATATTGTTTTATGCTGTTAACAATATAAATATGAAATGTTATGATTTTTTAGTGATTTATTTTATAGAACCAAGATGGAAATAATGTATCAAAATTTAGAAAAGAAAATAATTTTATATCTAAAAAAATGATATCTTTTAATGCCACTATTATATCTTCTTCCCAAAATTATTAGTATCATTCTCCCTCCGGAAATGATTTATTTAGAACCTAATCTTAGGAAAGTTTAAAATCCTTGTTGAATTGATCCAAATACAAGCTTTCCTTCTTCAATTGATCTGTGAAGCCATTTTGTTTGGTAGTGTAAGTGCAAAGTATTTTTATGCCAATTACTAGTCAAATATTTATACATTAACTGAATTAATTATGTAATTTAATATAAAATTCAAAAAAGACCTACGTGTTAATTCAAAGAAAAGGTTATAATAACCCAATAAGTAAATTTTTGCAACAGTTCTTTACCGTTGAAGTAGGGTAAATAAAATGATGCATTTCTACAACAAGATACCAATTTTCTTATAAGATGACAGAGTAAAACTCGCATTAATTTAAAAAGCTTTAGAAGATTACAGAATGTTGTAGCCCTGAAAGAACATACAACTGCTTTTTTTATTAGGATAACTGATCTCTAATTTTCTTCATTAATAACTAACGTGCTTTAAGCTGCATTCTTCCTCTTAAGCTTCAAAACAAGGACAAAATTCACCCACTTTGGTTTCTCAGTTATGTGAGTCGTAATAATTTTTGCATATCGGGAAAATAGATCAGCAATAGTTTCCTTGTCAAAATGATCATTTAGAAGAGGCTCTACAACTGCTTGTATGTGCTTCACCACAATTTTGCCTCTCAAAATATAATCAGGCTGTAAATTATTCAATTCTTCTTCAAAAGGATCCCAACTTGACTCGAAAGTTTCGACATTGTCAAGATAAAAGGACCCTTCGTTTTGAATAATAGAAAATTGATGGCATTTCGATCTGCTTTTCTTACGAAGTCCATAAGAAAACCAGAGTAAATGTTATGAAATTTGGAAAATAAATACAAATCATAACTGTAATTGTAACGTCCATGAATCAAATTTGAAAAATTTGTTTATCTATTATTTTAAGAAACTTTGCAGTTAAACGTGCTCATCTTGGAGAAATCCTGGGACAGATGACCTCTTGGGAAGTTACACCAACAAGACAAAACTGTGAGGCTCTTAAGCTAAAGCGGACAATATCTCGATAGTTAAACGTTTGAGCAGTTGCAGTAACAGGAAAATGCATGCATGTCTATAATGACCATTCATTAAAAAATATTGATAATTTATCAATTTTTGATAATCCATGATTGTTATAAGCAGTTAACGACATGATTATAATGATCATTTATTAAAAAATATTGATAATTTATCAATTTTTTATAATCCATGATTGTTATAAGCAGTTAACGGCATGATTACGAAATTTTATTATTTTTAAGAGATTCAGAATTAAAAGAATAAGATAGTTTCTTACCTCAGAAATCATATCATTTAATGCCAGTCTTAAAAGCCCCAACATATAGAACACATCTTTATACTCTGAATTATTTACTCTTCCTGCAATTGTTAGCACCATTCTTCCTCCAAAAATTAGTTCTTTGGATCTTGATTTAAGGAAGGTTGAAAAATCCTCTTTGAATTGTTCCGAGTACAAATTTTCCTTCTTCAGTTCATCAAAAGTGCTTTCACCATCAACCCTTCTTGGCACCTACATTTTCTTGTTAGTTTAAGCACAATAATTGTATGAATGAAGATGCAAAGAGTTTTGATTGTTCAAATAATTATATTTAAATTTCTCTTATGTATCATTACTGCATCCAATTTAATTTTGTTCATGCCCTACATTGCAATTTGTAGTTAATTAGATGAATAATTTGAAAAAAAATTAACTAAACTGTGAAAGCCACATTTGACTATAAGAAGAGTGAAAGAAATGAAGGCTCTTAGAAGGAAAAAGCCGAGTTTAGAATGATCCTGGGGATCCAGCAACATAAAATGGCACAATGTTCTCCCCCTTGTCCTCCTTAACTTGCTTCTTATAATCCGTCAATGAACGAAAGATATTGTTGAAATCATTCCCAGGCAGATCATTCAAAAATATTTGTATTTCTGATTGCTGGCTGATATCTAACCGTCGACTAAGCTCATGGATAACGCTAATGATCTCAGAGATCACCAAAAATGTGTTGGGGCCTGACGAGCAACCCAAGTCAGCTGCTACAAATTTCATGGGGATAAGAGTTCTGTAGACTTCTCTTATAGCTTCCTCTACTATTGGCTTTGCTTTCAAAATTCCCTTTGCCTGTTGAAAATGACAAGGTCATTAGTATTACTGGATATTAATGCTAATTATTTAAAATTATATACTTGAATAATGGAGTTTCTAGCATAGCTTATCTCTGCAGTTCCTCCCACCATATGCAGAATTTGTTCGACCTTAGCGGAAAGAAGTTTCCCTCCATTTATGGTTGTTATTGTACTGCCGAGTCTCTTTGAAATCTCGTTATGATTCTCTTCTTCATTCTTCACTTCAGCTTCGACTGGTTCTCTAATGGTGGCCTGAACCTTATATGCTTCTTGTTAATTTGCAATAGTAAGAACTTGTATGAAGAGGGGGTTAATATATTATAATAGAAGGGATATAAAGGACAACAAATTAAAATTTAAGTCAGTATATGTGTTAGGATTTTGCTTGAGAGGAAGAAGCACTTCCTCTTCTTGATCTTGAGAGGAGGAGGAAGGAGAGAGGGAAGAGGAGAGGGAGAGAGGCAAAATCAGAAATCTGTATTTCTTAAACCATGCCTATTACAGCCTATAGAACCCCTATTTATAGACTCAAAATAGCTACAAAGAAAGCTACATTAATGATTATACCAGCCATACAAGAAACAACTTAAATCTAGGACCAATATCTAATAATCTCCACCTTGGTCCTAGATTTACACAACAAAGATAATTGTTGTCCACAAAGAACAGCCCCGCCGGTCTTCTCCACCAATTGCATCCACCCGACGGTTTACAACACCTCAAGAACTGCCCCTCCATATTCTTGAGTTTCCTGTGTGCCTTGCTCTAGCTCCACCTCCTGACAGATCTTCTCCTGACGCATTGCGTCCCACGTAGTCAATTCTCGAGCACCTCGTGTGCCTCGCTTCCGCGCCTTGTGCATCCACTTGCACCTTGTGCCTCGTGCCCGCGCCCTGCGCCTCCAGCCCGCGCCTCCAGCCCGCGCCTTACACTCATGTGGTCTGACTCCGACCACATCCTGCGCGTATCCACCCGCGCATCGAGCCCCGCGCCCTCACCTGCGCCCTGCTCGTCACAATCCCACGCCCTGCATCGCCGCGTCCAACCAATGCCCTGCGTGTCCTGTGAGACCTTGTGCACCGTATGACCGCGCTCCTCCACGCGCCACTCCGGACACTGCTCCTCAAGAACAGGCCGACTCCACCTCAATGTCTCACAGACTCCACCTGAAGTCCAAAACTCCACCTCCAAAGAAAATCTAAATCGATCTTCCACTATGATCTTGATTTCAAGATCTTTAATCTGGTCATCATCAGTACCGATCACAGTCACCCTCATCTCCATCGCCTTTGCGAACTTGACTGCAAGAACTTCAACAAGATTTTGTCGCAAACTGTTCATCCACGCCCTCATTCATTTTTCTTGATCCCAAGAACAGATGACCGAAAATGGAATCCACTGCTTGTCTTCATCTCTGATCCGCACTCCAATTGAGCCGAACTTTCCAAAATCAAACTCAAAGCTTGTTCAGCCAACTTCTAATCCTTCCTGCACCGTCTGTCTTTTCAACTTTCTAGATGACTTCCGATGTCACCATGACATAAACTTTTGCATCAGCATCTTCTCACATGTCAAAATTGCAAGTTGGCACATCCTCATCACACAAAGTTCCCATGTATTCCTTCTTTCCACAAGGACAAGCCCTCCTACCTTGTAGAGGACAAGCCCTGTGTGAGAACCCTTGAAAATTAAGATTTTTGGTGCAGGTTAGTCCCGTATGAACCTGTACGAATTGAGAAATCAAGATTTTTGGTGCAGGTTCATCCCGTACAAACCTGGAACTGTATGTACGAACTGAGTTCGTCTGTACGAATTTGAACCAAAATTTTCCCGAGCCGATCGTCTAGTAATTTCGTCCGTACGAAGAACTGATTGTCCAGGATGAACGAGTATATCGTCCGGGATGAACTTAAAAGATCTCAGCCGTTGGATTTGAAGAGAGAGAAAACGGCTAGAGAGAGAAAGAGAAGGAAAAGAAGAAGAAATATGAGTTTTTGGTGACTTCAGTCCATTTTCGTCAGTCGCTGCAGTTGGGAAAGTTGAGCGACTCGAGGTAAGACACATCATGCCTTTCTCAATTTTCAGAAATATGAGTTTCGACGGATTTTCTGATTAAAATTTTGTTTCCGGTAGCGAAAAACGGGTATAACTTTACATCGGTAAAACTTTTACAGCGTAACTTTTAGTATGTTGTAGAGATTATAATTTTGTACATTTTGAATATTTTTTTGAAAAATTTTCATCGGGTATTTTGAAATTTGTGGGATTTTTATCGAATAGAAAATTTTTCGGGTGTCGAAAAATAGTGCTTCAGTACAATGAAAGTCTTGAAATGATGTTGTACACGATCTCTGGTAAATTGATAATTTTTTGAAATTATGAATATTGATTCGTTGAATTTTTTGTTGTCTGTCATTGTACATTCTAACGATATTCTGATATGTATCTGACCTCTTTGTAATTGATGTCATTTGATATTTTATATGATTTGAATGATATCAGAAGGGAGTTATAAGGAGCCAGAATCCTTTGAGATTCTGTCTAGGTCCGAAAATATGAAAATGAATTCTGATTTGATACTGCAGTATATCTGATATGTTCTGGTGCTGTAAGTACAAAGGGAGGCATAAGGGGCCAGAATCCTTTGAGATTCTGTCTGTGTCTGGGAAGGGAGGTATAAGGGGCCAGAATCCTTTGAGATTCTATCTGGGTCAGGGGCATGTGATCTGATATGTGATTTGAAATATGGTTTGTACGATTTTGTGATATGAATTTGATTCAGATTCTTTGTATCTGTTAATTGATTCACATGTTTTGTACAGATATCTGTCATCTAAATTATATGATTTCTGTGAGAATATTTGAATTCTGTTTGATTCTTTGAATTTTGTTAAAAGTTTCTGTGAAGGTTTTGAAGTGAGTGGATCTGGGTAGATCGGCTAGTGTGATCTTGCTGAGCTATTAGCTCACTGTAGTTATCTTCATGGTTTTCAAGTTCTGGGAAAGGGAAGGAAGTTTCAGACTAGCTATTCTGGATCTGATTTGAAGTCATTGGTACTTTTTATACTTTTAATTTTTGTACAGTCATGACTAGTTACTTTTCTATTATGTACTTTCTGTTTATAGCCATGCACTGTAATGTACATGATTATTTTGGATGAAAGAAAGAAGAAAATTATGGATGAATTTTTTGTATGGGATATTTATAGAAGCTCTGTGGTTTTATATTTCATCGTGTATTGAAGATTTTTGAAAGCAAATTCCAAAGCTAGATCCTGGGGTTCGCCATCGCAACTTAACACGATATGATCAGTTCTTAACGTGTTGGGTTGTGACACCCTGAACGGTTCAGAATGGCAACCACGCTACACTTGTGCTTCCACTTTTACCTTATCATCGTTGGTGTCCTTCTTTGATCGGTAAGAACCGCAGGAAGTTCCGCCCCTTCTCTCTTGCTGCCAGGATCGCACGAGCCAGTCCGTTCTCCGATCTTGCCAGAATCGCCTGTGAGCTCACCGGTAAGCCGCCGTGCCAGCTTTTGTTCTTACCGATCCAGCCACTCTTTGCCGGAAACACCCAACATTCAAGCTCACTTCGACTCCTTCGACTCGCCCAAACTCTTGTGCGAAGGACCCTCATGCGAGCAAAGATGACATCGCCCTTTTCTGATCCGAATCGGTTTCTTTAGACAAGAAGCCTCCTCTCCTCCACCTATAGATCGCCGCCATCGTGTCTCTGATACCAGATGTTAGGATTTTTCTTGAGAGGAAGAAACACTTCCTCTTCTTGATCTTGAGAGGAGGAGGAGGGAGAGAAGGAAGAGGAGAGTGAGAGAGGCAAAACCAGAAATTTGTATTTCTTAAACCATGCCTATTACAGCCTATAGAACCCCTATTTATAGACTCAAAATAGCTACAAAGAAAGCTACACTAATGACTATACTAGCCATACAAGAAACAATCTAAATCTAAGACCAAGATCTAACAATATAATTACCAAACTCAAAATAGGTGGAACCTTTAATTCCATGCTCAGCAGAGTGATTGGAGTTCCTCGTGATTTAAGATTAGGCCAAAGCTACTCATATGACATACTTGGGGGCCTGTTTGGATGCAGGATTTAAGGAAGGCTTGAGCTAAATCCTGCCAAATGCCAAGAAAAAGCAGAGTTAAATCTCACTATAAGTATAAGCTTCAAAGCACATACATGACTCCATGAGTGGTGTGATTGATGTAGTAAATTGTTGATGAGGGGTAGTGAATGACAGATGACCAGCATTGAGAAGAATGGGCACGAGCATCCATGTGCGCTTGTGGCGGACAAAGGATACATAAGCACGTTCAATTAATTGCATATTGGTGCGCATTCAAGTAATCAGACAGAGACGT
This sequence comes from Dendrobium chrysotoxum, assembly GCA_019925795.1. Classification (NCBI taxonomy): domain Eukaryota; kingdom Viridiplantae; phylum Streptophyta; class Magnoliopsida; order Asparagales; family Orchidaceae; genus Dendrobium; species Dendrobium chrysotoxum. The sequence goes on along the minus strand of CM034305.1, from coordinate 85,557,842 downwards.
GTGTGATTTGCATGAATGAAGCATCAATGGGTTTGATGTGCAGGTAAGTAGTATAGGGTGCATTAGGCAAGGGCAAGTGGCAATTGGTATGGTATGTCTCAATGAATTGAGTGGGTGGTATGGTTATGGAAAAATTATTACGTGTGGAGTCCGGACATAGAGTTACATTCGGACTTCAATAAAAATATGACATGTCTTTGTACACAGTATATACAAGTTTATACACACTGTGTATAAATTATGTACACAGTATATATAAAGTTGTACACAATGTGTACACAATCGTATAATTTATACACTATGTATAAGATCACATGTCATGTTTTTATTGGAGTCCTAATGCAACTCTACGTCTGGACTCCACACGTAATAAATTCTAATGGTTATGGGTGCATTTTATTCTAGTGTGTGAGGCACATATGCAAGCATTATGAGAAACATGAGTGAGGCATGATTTGAAGTAACATGATCACCATGATTTTAACTCTTAGGAGTTTGCTGATGGTCGCAATTATGACTCATAGACTAATTCCTAGTTTAATTTATCTTCCATGCTAAAAGGATATTAGACTTGTAAAAAATAATATCTACTTTTACAGTAAATAGAATACCTATGACTCGAATAGGATCTGATGAGAATTATAAATGTGATTAAACTTATTGATATTTAGAAGATTGAAAAAGAGACTTACGAATTGAATTCGAAAAGAAAATTGATAAGGATTGAGTTTCCCTTTAGGGCACCGTAGCACTAGTGTGGGGAGTGTTGCGATGCTGAACTCGATGCTAAACTCACTGTATAATGGAAAAAAATTGAAGCTCTAAGGATCCTCCTCAGAGCCTAAGTTACCCACAAGAGGCCCAACGACCATAATAGGAGAAGTAGCAACCCCATCTCCAACCATACCAGAATCTAGAAAACCCTCCCTTGCTCCAACATACCCGTATTAGCATCAGCAGCAGCACCATCATTCAAAATAGGAGATGGAGATGAAGAAGGTATAGGGTTAACACCCAAATCAACAACACCATCCTCTCTAATGACACCCAAATTATTAGTAGGTGAAGCAATAAGTAATGGACGGGTCTGAGTATCATGCATTACATCATCAACTGGATTTTCATCATCAACCACAGGGGCAATAGCATTGGTAGCCTTCTCCGAGTTCACGAAATGATTAGGATGCAAAAAAGAACATTCCAAATTGGAATGACCAAGGGATTTACAGTAACCACAAAAAGAGAGAAAATCCTCCATTTCAACAATTGAACATACCCAAACTTATCAGGGCCAAGCCAAATACGATCAGGATAATGTTTGGTGATATCGAGTTCAACATGAACACGAGCAACAGAAGGACGAGAACCAACATCAGTAGCATTGTCTATTTTTAACAGTTTACCAAACAAAGACCCCAAACCAAGAAGGATGTGGGGAGAAAAGAAATGAGGGTGCAAGTTAGGGAAAGAAATTCAAATAGGAATAACCAGAGATTCAACATTGACATCAAAAAAAGGGAGACCTTTTGGATAGCTTCATAAAACAGTCGTTCACGAAATAAGAATAATGAGAGAAGACATGGCTATAGTCCAAATCCTTGCTCAATTTAATCAACACATGCCTAGCATTTAAAAGAGTAACAGAAAAACTTCCAATGAGCTTAAGATTGAAAAAAAAATTACGCATGGCATCTAAAGATGGTCTGTGATCGGGGAAAGAACCGATCAAGGAGAACTCGAATGGTGCCGCCAAAGCGAGAACTTCCGCCTCCAAAATCCATAGTGAAGGCAAGCCACGGTGTGTAGTCGACTTAAGGTCGGGAAACACCACCAACGGAGAAGCCCCAGAAAAGGCCTCAAGATATGAGCGAGAAGAAGAATTTCCATTTATGAAACCAGGGTCAATAACACAATTAACCGCCATTCCAACCGACGAGCGGCCTGAGGTGAACAATCACGACGAGAGACAGAAAATGATAGCAAAAAAATCAAGAAAAAACAAAGAGAATGAGGAAATCTCTCTTAATATATTTAATAATCTCTTGTACTTCATATTGCATCTTATAAATTAAGCATTATAAGCAAACATTTTCTATTAAGATAACCTAATGAAAAATCATTTGGACAAATTTAAAATTCTTAAATTTATTTTAAGATAAGTGTAATATTAATTAATAATTAATATATTATAATTTTTAAATTTAGTTAAAGACTTTAAAGTTTATCTTATAAAAAATTTGATATTTTAACAGAATTCTTTTCCATATAAGAATAGAAAATCAGATGCCATCAATTTGTGGATCGACGAGGAAAACGGCAATGACAGCTTTGCTTGGGCTGTCTTCAACTTTCTTATGCCACTCATATACATACCACCTTTATCTCTTCTACGCTTAAAAAAGAGCAATGGAAATTGGAAAGTGTTTTAACACGCAACTTAATTTGATCTTTTGGTGGAAGTTTTTATTATTAATTAAGAGGTTTTAAATTTGAATCTTATATATATGATGTATGTATGAATTTGATTTAATTGATCTAAATGTTCTAAAAATAAGAAAATATTTTACTTGCCCATGTGGCCTGGCCCAGGCCCACTCTATAGATGCGATGTAAAAGACTACGATTCGAAAGAGTATGCACCCACCGCCGCTTAGCACGTGTGGGAAAGAACCGGCTAGGCAAAGCCCAGGTCCCGGGTTCGATCCCCATAGGCGGCAGCGAAAGCCTTAAGCGTTAGCCGAGCTAGTTGGTGTGGGTAGCCTGCTAAGTTGACCAGGGTTTACAATCTGCAAAGCAGATTGGTTCCTCGTCACAAAAAAAAAAAGAGTATGCCTTTATTTGAAATTAAAAAAAATAAATAAATAAATTTGAATCGAGTTGTGTCAACCATTAAATTACATCGAGTCAAACTTTTAAATTTGATAATTTTTTTTTATTTGTACTAGATCTTATAACTAGAGTTTTATAGCTTAATTTGAATGTTTAACTTGACGAAGTAGTTCGTTGAGCTATTGAAAAGTCACAAGCTTGATATATATTGATGGACAAATAGCTGAAAAATTAATCAATAATTTTTATGAAATGGCCCACCTAAGTGGTCACTAAGGCCGATTTCATAAATTATATTCACCAAGGCCTACACGATAAGTCGTACTCATAATAATTGTATGTTTGAGACTAATTCATTTGTGAGCTGACAAATTTTTTATAAGCTGAGTCCAAAAATCTGAATTAGCTTGATTTAAGCAGAATTAATTTGGCTTTAACTAATCTGATTTGGCTACAAGAAAAACTCACAAGCTGAGGTGACAGCGGGCCGATATTCCCCGTTCCCAAAAAAAAACTTACCAGTTAGCCGTAACTTTAATCAATATTTCAATAATTATTGAGCAAGAGAAGACTGCAATCAGTTCTATTGGCTAATGGTGTGTATCGTCCTGTTATGGCTTCAAACATCGGATTCCATCAATGAACTGTCGTCATGCTTATAAATGGTATTCAGACCTTTGTATCCCCGCTTACAATCTGTTATAGAGGACTGATATTGCTCAATTCGTTTCAACGTTATTCTTATTTAAGAAAAGAAATATGTGGTACAAGAGCGGTTCGTCGGCGGTGGTCCCAAGGCGTTTGATTCTCATGTGGAGCTTTGGGATATTTAAGCCTATGTGGTGTCTTAAAAGTCAAGTCAATCGCTTATCATGCAGAGAGTGATGGTCTATTTATCAATTTTTTGAGAGCTATATATCTTTAATTATTGAGAAAATAAAAAACACATCATTCAAGGAATGATATTAATTTCGTTTATCATAAAGTGTTTGCTTGACATTTGAGGGCCTTAATGTTGTTGAAATTAAGCGATCATAGGCTCATTGGGCTTGTCATGTCGAGACGCTTGGATTGATTATAAGCATGTCAAATTTTAAAATCATTTGTGTTATATCTGAACCGGATTGATTCAGTCCAGGCAAGGCCGAGTGAGTGAATAGCCAAACTCCTTTTGCTTTCCTTCACACACACAAGCAGCCCAGCGGACCTTCGCATCTTTCGCATGCGAGCGACCCGGGCGGCTCCCTTCCCTCACTCCAATCGCACAAATCACGCGATTTCTCCACCCTTTTGAAATCCTCCCTCTCCTGCCAATCTCCCTCTCTCAAATTAAACCCAATAGGCAACTTAAGGCATCATTTTTACTTTCCTTTTTCTCCCTCGCAACAGCCCACCGAGCCTCCTTTTTCGCTTCTTTCTCTCCACAAAAGCCGTCAAAGTTACTTCTCCCATCCTTTCTTTCTCGAGGGAAGGATTTCCTTCTTATTTTCCTCTTTCTCTTGAATCAAGTTTGAATCTTTATCCTTCATCCTTCACAGTCGATCAAGGTTGAGTAAGTGATTATTGACACCAAAAATCATCTTGATCGTGCATGAATCTCGAGGCATATTCAAGTTGGAAACTTCCAAAATTAAATTTGGGACACTCCTAACTCCAATTTCAATGAACTTATAGTCAAACAGAACATCTTGATGAGACGAACCCAACGACACCAAAATCAGTCCAATCTGAGCCCAAATGGGTTCAAATCTAAGGCTCAAAGCTTATTTGGAAGATTCAAAAAACATAAATTGGATGACCAAATGATATCCAAATGTGGCATGCTTATAGTCAAATTGAGTGACTCGATGAGACGAATCCAACGAACCCAAGATCGTTGAATTCTGACATCATTAAGGCACTTAAACACTTAAAAAATACTTTATGATCGGGGGGATCAATATGAGCCGTCCGATGGAGCACTCCAAATCTGTCCCAGATCTTCTCCATATTTATGAGGCATATCACTCTAAAAGATCTATAAAATTTTTCCCACTCTTTACAAGAATGAGGACTTTTGGCTAGAGATTGGAGATAGCTTTAAGGCATAAAGAGCTCCAGCACCACAGCAGGCAAACCTCCATTAACCGTCGTCGGACCACCGCCCGGCCATCGTTCGCGTCGGACTTTCACCCGATCATTTTCAAACCACTGCATGGCCATTGGTAGCTGCTGGACTTCAACCTGATCGTCACCGAACCACCGTTGGACTACCTCGTGTCCACCGACCGCCACCAGACTTCCACCCGGCTGCCGACCGCCGCAAGACTTTCCCTCCACCATTGTCGGACTGCCGCCCGGCCGCTTACCTCTGCCACTTGCTGACTACGATCCCTCGGACCACCGTTGCCTGTCGATTACGGTCCATCAAAACACCATCGCCCACTGACTACGATCCCTTCGACCACCGTTGCCCGCAGAATACGGTCCTCTGACCACCAATGCCGGTCGAATACGATCTTTATGGCCACTATTGTATGCCGACTACGGCCCCTTCGAGCGTCGTAGCCCATCGATTACGGTCTCTTCGGCCTCCCGTTGAATACCGACTAGGGTCCCTCTTGCCTAGGGGTGTCATTATTTCACACGACACGAAAATATGACTCGAACCCGACCTAAAAATTCTGGGTTTGGGTCAACACTTTTGTGAAATGGGTCGGGTTTGGGTTAAAGAAACTGATCCGTTAAAAAAATTGGGCTGGGTTCAGGTTGACCCGGTAACCTAAAAATGACTCGGATTGACCCGAAATGACCGCGTTGCTTACTGCACATTTTCCCCCATGATCGCGCTACCCGTATTGCCTACTGCACCTCTGCCCACATGACTGTTGAGCCCGTTGCGCGTTTGCCCGTGTAATCGAGCCGCCTTGACCCGCGAGACCACGCCCCGTCGCATCTTCCTACTACCCACGTCGAGCAGTCCCGCCATCCCACGTCCCGCGTCCCCCATCGTCGATGCAATCTGGAAGGGCCTCGCCTGTCGCCGTCCCGCCGTCGACGCAATCCGAGTTTACAAAATCGTATCGGGTCGAGTTGATCCGGTAACCTGACGGGTCGGGTTCGAGTTCATATTTTTGACATGTTTGCAAAATCGGGTCATGTTCGGGTCAACCAGTTTGAACCTCGATCAGTTCCGGGTTCATCCCGACCCAACCCGAAACTTGATTTTGACACCCCTACTCTTGCCTCTATCACCCGCCGACTATGACCCCTGTGACCACCGCCACAGATTGTGGTCCCTTGGACCATCGTCACCCGCTAACTATGATCCATTTGACTAACGTCACCCGCTTACTATGGTCCCTGTGACCTCTGCCACATGTCAACTACAGTCCCTCGGACCACCGTCATCCACTGACTACGGTCCTTTTGATCGCTGTCACCCGCCGACTAAGGTCCGTCTAACCACTATTGCCAACCGACTATGATCTTTGCGACCTCCGCTACTTACCGACTATGGTCCCTCAAACCACCGTCGACTATGATCCCTCATATCAACATCGCCCAATCAACTACAGTACATGCCACCTCTGCCACCTGCAGACTATGATCCTTTCGACTATCATCGCTCACCGACTACAATCCGTCTGACCACTTTCGCCCGCTGACTATGATCCCTTTGACCGCCGTCGCCCACCGACTACAGTTCCTTCGACCAATGTTGCCCACCGACTACGGTCACTTCGACCACCATTTCCCGTTCACTACGATCCCTACGACCTCCTGTCGCCTGCTGACTACAGTCCTTCCGGCTACCATCGCCTGACTACGGTTCTGCTGGGCGAATGAACAGGCCCACACTCTCTTAAGAATAACTCTTATATCACTAGATTCTTCTGACCATCACCATGTAATGTGCTCTATATGATGTATATTTACTACATCACGCCAAGGCCTTCCCCCCATGGAAGGGCCTTATTTGTAATCAACAATAAATACTAGTGGAACAATTTTAACTAGGCCAGGCCCCGTGATTTTTCTCTTTTTCAGGGTTTTCCACGTAAAAAACTTGGGTTTCTTATGACTCTCGCACCTCCCTCTCTTATCTATTTGCGTGCTGAATCTTAGTACAAAGTTTGGACGCTAAAGTATATCTCTCTCTACTGTCGTGAATATTTCAACCCGCAACAATTTTTGTTATCATTTTATTACTGTTGTTGTTGTTTGGTTGTTCAGTTAGAATAGTGGCGTTAGATCTTGATTAATAATACCTATATAATTTTGTACTTTTATTTGTGTGTAAGTCTTATGTTTCATGTATTAGAGTCTTTTCATATTAACTTGTATATTAAATTTGGATTTATTATTTGTTGTGCTTTCAAGTTTTATCCTCAAGGCATGATCAGTGAAACATCTTTTGGGCTTTGGACTTTGTGTCACTTGTCTACAGCTAAGTATTGTTATCTATTTTTGTGTAAGCATATCATTCTTTATTAGAGGCATAATTCGTGCCAATTATATTAGGTTCTCTTTTAACTATTTAGATTGTCAGTTTTATTTTGAATTCTTTAGCATAATCATACCTATAGTAAATCTTCGCTATTATTCATTATGAATCAGCATGTGACAAACCTAACTTGACCTTGATTTATTGTTCATTAGTTCTTATTCGTACAAGATAAATTTATGTATTGGAAAAATTAAATTATACAGTTTTGCTTTATTAAGTAAAAAGAATCTCATTCCTACAAATCATAGTAATTATACAAATAATACTTAACATGTTGACTTATATAATATCTGTTGGTTATTCATAAAAGCATTTGTCATGTATGATTGTATGTATGTCTGTAGAACCATATTGGTTTTTGGCTAGCCAGGGCCGACAAGCCTCTAGAGTGACGACTCTATAGGAGATCACTAAATTTTCTTGGGTTAGTGTTTACCTTCCCTGTGATGGGTATATGATAAACTGATAATAACTATATATGCAAAAAAAATATAAGTGGATGTGAATGAGAAACAAGATTTGACTTGCATATCATTGTGAGGTACAAGGATACCTAGTGTGGTGCATTTATAAATATTATAATAATTTGACATCAATAGCTAATTGGCATATATACATGCATATTAGAATATGTTGTAGAAAATATAGCATGTCTAATGGCGATTTTTGATATAGTGATTATAGATTACTACTCCTCCCATCTTTTGATTGTATATACTATATGCCCCATTTCTTTGTCGTTTATGCTTTGATAAATAGGAATTATTTGCTGAGTTTAATTTATCAAACTCACTCATTAACTTTTTAGGCAATTTTGAAGGCGTATTTGGTGGACTACCACCTCAGGAGTAGGGTTACTACTAGGAGATTGTTTTTGGCATTTATTATTTTGTAGTAATTGATTATGCTTTTGTTCTGATGGTTGGGTAGTTTTTTTTCCTATTTTTTGTTCTATATATATATATATATATATATATATATATATATCATGTTGTATCACTTGTATATGCATGTTCTCTTTGTGAATACAACATAGGTCTTCTTATCCATTTATTGCATCCTGTGTTGCTGGGATTTACCGTCTTCTGGACCCGAAGTGTGACAATTTGGTCCTCTAATTAACATCCCAAAATTTTTAACTATGCTTCACGCTCTTGATATATGTTTAATTTTTTTTTTGTCATTTAGTTTTTTCCCATCGAGTTGATCGTTCTAATTATAGTTTTATTGAAATCGAAATTTGAATGATCTTGAAATTTATTTAAATATCTCAACATTTGTCTATGAAACTGATTATTTATCATGTATGATATCTATTTTAAGAGAAGTATAATTGTTACATCATTTAAAATATGATTTGTAGAGTGTGTTTTACGTCTCAATATTTTTTCAAAATTCAGCACACCCGAATAAAAGTAATAAGATTTGAAAATTTTTACATTGAAATTACTAAAAAAGGAAAAAATCATAGGGTCCGGCCCAATTAAAATAAATTCATTATATAGTAAGTGATAAAAGAAATTTTCTTTTCTTCACAATTGAAGAAGATGAGAACAAATATCTTTTTTTGTGTGTGTGGAGATGATATAGGAGATGATATAAAGCAAGTGTTCATAGATAAACAATTAACACCTAACAATATGACTTGATTTCTTTTATAGAGGTTATAGAAGTCTGTTGTTTACATGTAGAAAGTTAAAACCCAAAAACAAAGTTAAATCTTAATAGGAATCTGGAGATGGCGATGTTATTAGTGGTCATCGGCTATGATATTAGGTCGTGATTGTTGATGGCGTTAACCGGTGGTGGTCATTGGTTGTAATAGCCAAAAAATTCTAAATAGCTCTTTAGTTTCTTTGCTATTGAGCCTCCTCCTTTATGTAGAGAATGAGACTCTATTTAAAAGCTTTTGAGATGAATATGTTGATAATTTGAACCAGAATTCAAATTACTCAATCATAAAATTCATATCAATTCTCTTGATCGTAAAGTATTTTTTTTCGGCATTTTAGCGCCTTAATGTTGTCGGAATTTAATAATCTTGGACTTGTTAGATTCATCTCATCAAGTCGTTCAACTCTATTATAAGCATGCCATATTTGAAATTTAGATTATCATAATTTTAATTTTAAAAATTTTTAATTTAAAGATTATCTCGAAATTCATACAATTCAAATGACTTTTTTTAAAGTTATATCAATAATATTAAGAGAATACTTTACCAAAAAACATAATATTAAGAAAAATTATTATTATTTTTTCCATCTCCTACAAGCTACAGCACTGAGTCGCAAAAAAATGCTAAATGCATTTCCCTATTAAAAAATAAAAAATAGAGGAACTGTCTTATTTTTCTCCTCGCGAAAAACTGCAGGGGTATATGACGGAATACTTGCCTCGCCTGTTGCCACTTATCACTACAGAGCGAGAGAGGCAGAGAGCTGTAGAGATCACAGGCCTCTCGTCGTTCTCTTTAAACACCAAGCTTCTTCCTCTCTCATTGGCATCCTCTGGCTCACATTGAGTTCCGTTCCCAGGTTTGTTTTCTAAACCTCATTTCTTACAATTTTTTGTTCCTATCTTTATCCATCTGAAACAGTGAGGTCTCCTTCTCCAGCTACAGGCGTCCCTAAACAATGCCGGTGAATAAAAAATATTTTTTAGGAGGCAACTGTTTGGTCAAGTTACTTATTATTTTTTTTTTTTTCTGTTTTGCTTGACAAGCTCTACTATTTTTCTTCCTTGTCGGCCTTTGGGACCTTTACCTAGATTTTTTTTTCTTTCCTTGACAAAAAGATAGATCTGAAAAAGATGGAGGTTTTACTGTTCGTAAACCTTTAGGTCTTTTCCTTGCACTCTTTTGCTGTAGCTCGGCATCTCCTTCATAGATTTTGTGTTCAGGTCCAGCTTCCTTCTTGACGAATGTTTGTCATCTGGTGCCAGTTTTATTGTGCTTGAGCAATTTCTTTAAAACTCTAGGAATATTTGTGCCATAAAGCTTTGTACCAAACACAAAAAGCTACAGCCATTAGGGTTTGGGTTAGTTCAGGTAGTCTTACCCCTGTTGAATAAGGGAGTTATTTTTAGTTGAGTATAGCTCGAACAACTTCTTATGCATTTGGTCAAGATTTTCTCTGTATTGCTCTGCATAGATACTGACACAACACTAATAATGTAATGTAAAGACGCTACATAGAGCATAAAAGAACCTGTGAGCTAGCTGACCCAAAAAGCATTCGTTGAGCTCCTAGTCTTTTTTTCAGATTCAAACCTCTGACTTCTTGGTCCAACTCAAAATGAGGTTAGTTTGCTTTTCCTTCTCACTCTTGGTTCGCAATTAAGTTACTAGTTTCTAATAGATTGCATGTTGGTGTTCACCTCTTTCAGTAAAACAGAGGAGGTTAGTTTAGGTGTACAAATAGTAAGAATGGGATCAATTTATGTTAACTTGCACACGTACAGATTTTCCAACCAAATGAACAGAAGTTCAAAAATTTCCCGACCTGCAAATTCCATTAATGTAAAGAGAGTTGGTGGAAAGATAATCAAATAGTTGCTGTTGGAATTTCTTTTGTATCATTCATTTTAGAATTTTCAGATGTTTATATTTATGAAATTGCATTCCTCTTTTACACAATGACTTCAGTTATAGAATTCTTTTTATTTGCTCAAATACTTATAGTTGGTTAGTCTGTGAAAACTTGTAGGAATAAAGGAAATTTGATCACCAGAGAGAAAACAAGGAAGATTGTGAGGGAAATGGCTCTGACCACTGTGTTTGTAATCAGTAGCATGCTTACGATATGCATCTCTCCAATTACAGCTCAATCCCCGCCATCCCCGCCACTCCCTCCCTCGCCCTCTCCAGCCCCAGCTCCAGCTCCTAACCATGTGAATCTCACTAATCTCCTCTCTTTTGCTGGCCCCTTCCATACTTTCCTCAATCTCCTCATTCAAACCAATGTCATACAAACCTTCCAAAACCAAGCCAACAACTCTGATCAAGGCATCACCATCTTTGTCCCAAATGACTCAGCCTTCTCCAAACTCGAAAAGCCTTCTCTCTCAAACCTCACCAAGAACCAGCTTAAGTCCCTTCTCCTCTACCATGCATTCCCAAAATTCTATTCCCTCTCAGACTTCAATAACCTGAGTACCCATAACCCGGTGAGCACATTTGCAGGTGGGCAATACACCCTGAACATTACAGATACAAATGGGCTTATCCAAGTCGCTTCGGACTGGTCCAACCCCAAGATCAGCAGCAGTGTCTACTCTACTGATCCTGCTGCTGTCTATGAAGTGAATAGCGTTCTTCTTCCAAAGGCCATTGTTACTACTGCTCCAGCTCTAACACCAGCTCCAGCTCCAGCTCCTGCTCCTAATCTCGCCCCATCTTCGGACTTGTCACCAGCAGGCGAAAAGGGAAGCGGACCTGCTCCAAAATCCTCAGAATCAGGAAACACTAATTCTTCTTCGCGTAATATTGCTGCAGGTGCTGTGGTCCGTTTGTTTGCAGTAGTATTGGGTGCCATTATGCTTTGAGCCATGCTTGAGCTCTAGTTTCATGCAATATATATTTTGGTAGGAAATAGCTTAGTTGATGGAAGTGAGGGTTTTATATGTTGAATATGATGAAGCTTATATTAGTTTCTTTCTTCTTTTTAACATTGGTATCGTATGGAGAAGCACTCTGTTAAATGGCTTTTACATGTTGGCCATCTAGTTCCTTATATTATGTGGATTTCAACGCTTGATCTCTGGTTAAGGTATCATGCATGCTTTACTTTCAGTAATTCAAAGCAGCCATGTGTCAGTAGAAATAAAATCTATTCTTAGGGCGTCTCCAGCCAAACTCCAAACGACTGTAAGGCATAGCTGGTTTGCTCCATTCGAACGGCAAAAAAATCGCTAATCGGTAGAGGGTGAACAATGCGACGCCAATATTGGCGTTGCACTGTTCACCTACGCGATTTTTCTGTCTCAATCAGATTTACCGAAGAAATGCGTGAAAGAAGAGAAAGACGATTACTTTCGCTGAAGCGCACAAAATGGAGTTCGATTGGAGTTGAATCACGACATTTTTGAGTGAAAATTTTGGAGTGAAAAATCGAGATGCCCTTAGTAAAAGGATAAAAGGCCTGAGAGATCCAAAGACTGAAATGATTAAGAATTTATTCAGAGAAGGCCACCCGCTGAGGAAACAGGAGTTGACTTGCTTTAGAAAGGTGAAAGTTAAATCGCACTCACATACACGATCAACGCAAATTTACCACTTGGAGATGAAAATTTATTTTCACATAGGGTGTAATCCATTTAATAAGCGAGTCCAATTTACATTGACCTGATAATGGCCCATTTAATTGATTTTTTTTTTTTTTTGGATTTTTTTGCTTATACTTTTAATCAATTAATTTAAACTCTATAGTTGATGTATTTTTTTTAATTGAAATGGGTTATGAACAGGGCAGAGTTAAAATAAACAATTTTAAAAATATCCTCAATTTTTTATATCTGGGCTTTAGACCTATATATATAAATACTTTTTTATAAAAGTTTTTTTTAATATAAAAATATGTGAAACTTACAATAAAACGTATCAACTCTTCTTATTCTAAAATTGTTGAATGCATATTTAAAATATTAAAATTTTATAAGTATTAATGTTAATGGATAAATATTATGCTTCTTAGGCTTTGTTTAAAATGGCTATTATTGTTTTTTGAAGTAATTTTTTGATAAAAATTTAATTTTTTATTAAAAAATTGTTTTAAGAATTAGTAAGAAAGCTGTTCCAAATAAAGCTTTAATCTCTATTTTTTTATAATTAAAAAATGCAACACTAGATTTCACGTAAAGGATAAGATTATCATGTAATGGTATGATATAATAATATCTATTTTTATGGAAATACTTGATATTCTGCCAAACGATTTAATTCATTAGGAGAGCTTTGCTAGTTCCTTGAAAATCAAATAATATTAATTATTTTGATCAAACTAGAGAGAGTTAATTATATATATATATATATATATATGAGATCTATGATCAAATATATCTTGAGTTGTCAAGTTCCAAAAAAAAAAAAAATCTTTTAATTAATGATTCATCTTTGGCATTCCATATTAAATAATCTTTGGTAGACGCTGTCTAATAGATTTGAACTTTGACATCATGAGATGTATAAAACTATTTAGAGGCATGTAATTTTATTTGACGATATATTCTTATTTTACTAAGAAGAAAAATATAATTTAAGCTCATCAAATAGTCATTTAGATTATATTAACAAAATAAAAAAAGGTCAAATAACTAATTTACTAACTACTACCAAACTAAATCGAAGGAACGATTAATTACTATTTATTATAGGGGTATGATTAAAAAAAAATGTAGTGGTATGATTTAATACACATGTATTCACTCTAGTGAGGGGGATAACTACTGCATTATTCTCACCAAAAAAAAAATAAAGATTATTATAAAATTTGAGGATAATAAGATCATATTTATGTTCACATTTAATATTAATTCGAACATTATATCAATAGAGCCACTGAATCATTTATGGAGGGGCATTATTTTCCTCAATGATAGAATAATTATCCTTGAATTGAGCTAAAGTGTTAGTGGGGATTCCCTAATCCATCACAGATATTAAAAAATGGATGACCCCTCAATATAGTGTATCCTAACTATTTGGCGATGAATGTCTTCTAGATAATCTAATTAATCATATACTACAACTAACTATAAGATTTAGTAGTTTGAGTTGTCTCTATTAAACATGTGGATTAACATCTGCATAACTCTAGTGGTCTAATCTATCATTGATCTACATCTAGTAATCTTAATCTGCCAAGTGTTATCTCTAAACTGGTATTGATACTACATTTATGATTAGTTGATTTTCTCTATTGAGAGTCTTCAACTAAACCAACCATAGCCCTCATTAACTCATCTTGATTAGAATTAGGAGATGTGAGCATCTCTCTCTCTCTCTCTCTCTCTCTCTCTCTCTCTCTCTCTCTCTCTAGGTTGTGAAGGAAAGTAAAAGGATGTGGCATTAACTTGCTTGGGATTGCATATACTACCTTGAGCAGTATCATATGTGATATGTCATCGAAAAATTATCTTGATCGGGCACGAATCTCGTGGAAAAACACAAATTGGAAACTTCAAAAATTAATTCGGAGACCATTTAAACTCCGATTTCAGCAAGCTTATAGTTGAACTGAGCGTCTCGGAAATACGAACCCAACGACACCTAATTCGACTCAATCCGAGCCCAAATGAGTCCAAATCAAGTACCTGAAGCGCTGTTGGAAACCTCGAACAGCAATTTGAGTTACCAAACGGTCTCCGATTTTGACGAGCTTATAGTCGAATCAAGCGGCTTGACGAGACGAATCCAACGAGCCCAAGATCGCAGAATTCTGATACCATTAAGACCTTAAGATACTCAATAAACGGTTCATGATCAAGGGATTCAATATGAGCCGTTCATCCGGATCACTCCCTATTTGCCCCTGATCCCTCACATATTTACGGGCTATGCCACTCCAGAAAAACTATAAATAGCCCCTCATTTCTCTTAAGAGGGGACCCAAGCCAAGAAGAGAAGAAGAGAAGGAAGAGAAGAAGAAGAGAAGAAAAGTCTAGGAGGGAACAGCTCCTCCTCGACCACCGCCGGAACACCGCCGGAACTCCGCCGGAACACCACCGAAGCACCACCGGGCGCCCGAGGGACGCCAGAGCTCTGCCCGACACGGGAGCAACATCGGAATTCTGCCCGACGCCAGAATTCTACCCGACGCCCGAGTGACGCCGGAATTCTGCTCGACACCCGAGTGACGCCGGAACTCTGCTTGGCCTTGTAACTGATACTCATTGTAATCTGACCGTCCTGAATTTAAAGGACGAATCAGCCTCGTGTATTTCAAACAACACTAGTGGAATTCTTTCAACTGGGCGTGGCCCCGTGGTTTTTTCCCTTTCCAGGGTTTTCCACGTAAAAACTCTGGTGTTACTCTTTCAATTCTGTTTGTGTGCTGGATATACGTATAACGCTGAGACGAAAAATTAAAATCTATCGCCGCGTATATTTGAGTCCGCAACAGTTTGGCGCCGTCTGTGGGAAACTTATCCCACAACTTCAAGTATTGCTACGATGGTCAACAGGCGCAGCAGTCGTATCATTGGAGCTTCTCGCTCCAACTCCCACCAGTCCAGAAATCAGTCTATAAATTATAGACGCCCGGTATCTACCTCTTTCCACCCCTGGGGGCAAAACGCACCTGGAGAAGGGACCTCGGGACCCTCCTTACAAGAGAGAATTTGAAAGATGGAAGAATCTCAAAACGAGATCCTACAACTCCTGCGAGAGACTCGACAACCGACCCTAGCACCTCAGGAGGAGGTTCTTCTCCCTCGAGATCCACCACGTGTTGAAGCTGTTCAAATCGAACATCTTCAAGCTGAGATTCCTCTTCCTCCACCCAGGAGGTGTTCGCAGTCACATCAGGATAACGAGCTGGCTGATACAGCAAGTTCTACCCATCCTCCGCACACAGGTCGACAATCTCGCCTTCCTCAAGACCTCCCTGAGGAGCTAGCCCAACCTCACGTTGCTGAGCTCCCTCGCAATACCCTTCACCACGAACTACGACGATTGGTCCGAGAAGAGTTCCCTGCAGGAGGCATAAGGGAACCCCTTCGTCAGTGGGACTTGCAGGAGTCGTCACCCTTGACAGAAGCTATTCTTCAACACGCTATTCCGACAGGATTTAAACTACCGAGCATTGATTCCTACGACGGGACATCTGACTCATACGAGCACATCGATCATTACAGAACCATCATGCATATCCAACGAGCTTCGGATGCCCTCCTATGTCAGGTTTTTCCTGCTACACTCAAAGGACAGGCGCGAACATGGTTCTATTCTCTTCCATCCGGAACGATCCCTTCATTCGTCAAATTGGCCAAAGCCTTCGTTGAACAGTTTGTAGCCAATCGAAGAATTGCTAAGGATTCTTCCCACCTCTCCGGGATTCGTCAAAACGAGGGAGAATCGTTAAAGAATATTTTCAACGGTTTTCCACCGAGGCTCGACAGATTCCGGGAGTGGACCCAGAACTGCTCCGAGGGGTCTTCCTTGGAGGCCTTCGTGCTGGTCCCTTCTATTCGGCACTCATGCGGGACACAGTTCATTCATATGCTGACCTGATCTATCGTGTAGAAGCTCATATTTCCGCTGATGAAGCCATTAATGCTCATAGAAAGCAATTTGAGCAAACAACTGGAAAGCGTAAGAATGCCCCTATAATAGAGGAGTCATTTTCGTAATGAAAGAAAAATTCATCTCCTAGACCCCCAGTACCACAATGCGAGTTCCGACATGAAAAAGAGTATACGCCTCTCAATGCAACTCGAACCAACATACTAATGGCCATTCGAGATAAAGAAAATATCAAGTGGCCTAATTCTTTGAAGCCAAATGTTGGGAACCAGGAGCAATATTGAAAGTTTGGTAATCTTCTTTTTTTGGGTCTCCCTCTAGGTCTTGATGTATTAGGCACCCCAATATCCACCACATCTTGTACTACTTGCCATTGAGCTTAAAGGGAATAAACCGTTATTACCGTCAAGTGAGGTAGCTGATAAAAGCATACCTAAGTGCTTGGATTTGAGGTGACATGCATCCAAACTTATAAGAGGTCTACAACCATATATGAATCCATCTGCACAAACCTTAAAGCAAACATAAAATCTTTGAAAAGAATTGTCACGGTTGTCATATGTGTACGTGATATGAGAACCCGGATTTCTACCAATCAGTTCAGCATGTAGTGTCGGAACCCATTTATAACTATCATCGATGGAGCCAAATATATTGTCGCGGGCATGCTCTCTAGACCTCCACAACTTCATATAAGGTAATGAAAGATCGTATTCTTTTTCTAAATTGTTATTGATATCTTTTGGAGGAATGTCAGGATTTCTTTTGACTATCTCTTCAATCTCATTGGCAACCCATCCAATTGTGGCTAGTTTATTCCCTGCACGATTGATCCCAGGACAAGTGTGAACACCATAAACTCTCCTAATTTCAAAAGTTTGAGTGTCTTCACATAGAGAAGCTCGAATTCTCCAATTACAACCTTGATCAGAACATGTAGCAATGACACGTTTCTTGTCACTTGCCTTTATCCTGACTCCAAAATTCTCCTTTATGGCAACCGATCGCAGAGCATGCTTGAAACTATTTGCGTCAGGAAAGAAGGTGCCAACAGCTATGTCTTTATAACATAAAGTTGGAGCACTTGAAATACCCTCATTATGGTTAAAAGAACATTCAAGCATCTGCTCGGGAGTCACAACTTCCCTAAGAATAGAAATTGATTCATGTCCTTCAACTTCTTGAACAGTAATAACTATCTCGGCACGTAAATTATCGTTGGATGTTTTTATCAACTCATCCACCTGAAAGTCAGAAATTATATCTTTGTATTCCTTTGGAGATGTACCATATATGTAATAATACATATTATATGGATGCCCCTTAATCCATGGACAAATTCTAGCAATCTCGCTTCTAAGCGTGAAAATAGTCAGTTGACCTTTCTCAAATTTCACAGTCCTTTGTTTGCCACCATCATATCTCTTTCTATGTTGGTCATTTGTTTGAACCCATATTCCTCCATATTTAAAAACAACTGAAACATACTCTTTCGGCTCTACATGTAAATAGGTGGTCTTGGAACACATCTTCACTCAATGCACGATTTCGGAAATCAAAAATCTGTTTCAGATAATCTTTAAATATAAGCTTTATATGTACATTTTAAAACGCATTAATTAACAGAAGTTGAGGGCACAGCGTACAAAAATATAACAGAAATATATTAGCATTGAGATTCAACCATCTACTGCCCGGCCAGGTATAAAAGCAATATATTAACATGAAAAATGTTTTAAAAAGCATAAGTTTAGTTTGCTCGGGAATACCTCTGTATATTAACAGAAGTTCCCTGCTGCCCCGGCCAGACGTTGCGAGCAGAACCGAAACCTTTTGATTCGAGAGGTATTCACAAGCAGCTGTATTCGCGAGCACAGGTTGTCACGAGCAGGGGGTATTCGCAAGCAGCTTTGTTCCCGAGCAGAGGTATTCCCGAACAGTCGGTTTGCGTATATTTGGAGGGAACAGAGAAATTCGGCGGGAATGATAGACGTCGTGAGGAAAGCGATAGACGGAGTGGTAGAAATGAGGTAAATAAGGGATTTAGGTGGTGGTATAAGTGTAATATTTATATTTGAGGTGTTAGATATGTAATATAATAGTAATATAGTGGTATGTATGTAAATTTCCCAAATTATTATGAGTAACTTCACTGAAAAACTTACATTATTGGTGATGAAATCCTCTTGATTAACTAGTGCTTTCCAATGGGTCATCACTCATGCACTAATTGAATGACACCTCGTATCCTATAATAGAGGACAAGATAAATATTAAAGGGGAAGGACCTAGTGCATAGTTGAGGAGGGTTCACTACAATACAAGCAATGGCTTCCTTATTGCCAACCTCCATGAATAAGGCAAACATATCATCTTGAATCAAGGGGCTATCAACTGTACAAAATATTATATTAACTATATTAAAGTAGTTTGAACCTATATTGTTTAGAGACAACCTCCTATCTTGTTCTTCCTACCCCTTCTTTTAAGACTTGGGGTGCAAGCATAGGTCTTGAATTAACTTATTGTAAAATTGATAGTTGGCGCTAAAGGGCCTCCTTGTGGAGTACTTCAGGAGCTTTCTCATGATAAAAAAGTCTAAATAAAATATAAAAACACGAGATAAATGAAGTAGCCACCATACATCACCCTCCTTTGAGGGCAAGAAAAAGGTCACAAAGTGGAGTACAATCAAGTTGTATCATAACTCTTATTGTTATTATTGCTACTACTACTATAACTATTAGATAATCCCTTTTTCAAGGAGGGTTGAGAATTAGAGCCTATGTAGGGGGTAAGGGTTCCCCAAGGTGATTTGTGCCTATGTGTACAAGTCCTTAAATTATATATATCTATATAGCTAAAATATGAAATTCACATAATATAATTTGCATAATGATAAAGTGCATAACTTTTTGCAAGATAAAAAAAAGGCAATATATAAAAAAAAACAATATAAGCAAATAAAGTATAAACGGAATATTTTAGTTGTTTTCTTCAAAATAATTCACTTAATATTTCTTACGTTTTATATTTCATTCTATTTACACTTTTACAGGGTTGCATGAGCTAAATTTTTTTTTAAATTCTGCCGTTGATTAAAATGATTTTGTTTTGGTGTTGGGAGCAACTGTTTAAAATGTATAATAATTATATCTTATTTTGCTAAATTAACTGATTTTTTATTATATTTCTTCTATTTTTTATTTTTTTTATCATTTTATTATAATAATTGCTTGAATCATAATTATTTTCTCTCTTTCAAAGTAAATGAGTCGATACGTAAGACGGCTCGAACTCATAAAATAAAATTCAAGCTCGAGCTCGATTAATTAATCAAATCAAGCTCAAATCAGGAGTAACACGAGCTCTACTTAGGGGTGTCAATTCGGGTCAATGGGTCAGGTTCGGGTCCAACCCGAGTTGATCAGGGCGTAAATGAGTTGACCCGAACCCGACCTGTTTAGCTAAATGGGTTAGGATTTCCAACCCAGGCCCGATCTGTGCAGGTTATCGGGTTGACCCGACCCGACCTACGAACCCGAACTTCTGCCTTCCTTTCGCAATTCCGCAGGCGCATTTGTGTCATCACGCGGACTTGGAGTGAGGCCGGCAGGCCGCAGGTGAGGCGGACTAGCGAAGGCGGTGCTCGAGTCTCAACCTGGAAGGCCGCAGGTGCGCGCGAGGTTGGAGGCAACTCAGGCAAGGCTCAACCCGAGAGCGGCGAGGTAGGTGCTTGCCAGAGCTAGGGCTGGCAGTCTGGGCCGCTGGCGGCTGAGCTGGTTGGCAGGTGGCAGCGCGGGCTAGGTCGAATCATCACGCAGGATCCGGGTTAGCCGGGTCAACCCGAACCCAACCCATTTTTCAGATGGGTCAAAAATCTGAACCCGGACCCAACACGTTTCACAAATGGGTTAACCCGAACCCGAATTTTTCTTGGTTGGATT
Source organism: Dendrobium chrysotoxum (assembly GCA_019925795.1). NCBI lineage: Eukaryota > Viridiplantae > Streptophyta > Magnoliopsida > Asparagales > Orchidaceae > Dendrobium > Dendrobium chrysotoxum. The sequence goes on along the minus strand of CM034305.1, from coordinate 85,537,336 downwards.
TTGGGTCGTGTCAACTTTTGACACCCCTACTCATTTACACCGCTAATTTGTTAAAAGAAAATTTAGATACATTCAATGTAAAAGAAGGATACTTTTCAAAGGCAACGTTGCGTATATGCCAACTGCCAAGCTAAGAGTCAATTATGTTTATCATTATCATTTTTTTTTAAATTTTGATATAAAATATAAATGAATTGTTTTCATGATCTTAATTTACTTATAAGTAAAGATTTAAATAATACTATTTATCATAAAATAAACATTTTGATGATCAGAAGTCAGAAGTATGATGCAAACAGCCTCATGGGCTGATTGTTTGCAAGTAGGAGTAGGTTAATCCAAACTTATCCACTCAGTAAAATAATCTTTATTTTCATAAGTTTGATATTATTAATAAAGAAAGTAATACATTATTATTACTTTTTATTTAGTTAATGTATAATAAATATAATATTAACATTTATAAAGTAGAAATTATTTCGTATTTAACTTATTTTGGGGGTTTCTTAGAAAAAGTTTTTGAGAGTAATATGCCTCATAAATGTGAAGAAATTCGGAAACACTCCATCAGACGGCTCGTATTAATTCCCCTGATTATAAAGTGTTCATTTAGCATTTTAGTGCCTTAATTTTATCGGAATTAAGCAATTTTGGGCTCTTTGGATACTTTTTGTTGAGACGCCTATTCGATTATAAGCATCGCAAAATTGGGTATCATTTGACTCCCCATTAATATTTCAAAGTTTTTAACTATACTCTAAGCTCTTGACGTAGGCTTACTTGACTTGGATTGGATCATTTTAGGAGTCCTTGGGTTCGTCTCTTTGAGCCGATTATTTTGAGTGTATGTTTGTTGAAATTGAAGTCGGGATGAACCTCAGTTTAATTCTAGAAACTTCCAATTTAAATATGCATCGAGATTCTTGCCTGACCAAACCATTTTTATTTTTATTTTTTAATTTTTGGACATTTAGGCGAATTAATCAAACTCAAACACACATCACAGAATTAAGGAATATCTTTGGAGTCTTCTTTTCTAATTGGATATACGTTTTTTAGCATATGCAGCTAATCATCTTGTGAATAAAACTTCATGTATAATGAATAATAACTGATACCCCACTCCTAAGCTACTACCAAAACATTTTTGTGTAAAGGCTAAAATAATTTTTGTATTTCTTGTAATAATCTATCAATTAATTAATCATTTTTATTTTATGTGCCTAAAAAATTCTAGAAAGATAATCACCAACTAAGAGCACACATACACTCTTTATAACATTATTGAAGCTATCAAAAATGCCAATTATCATCAAGTTGTATTAGTTTTTCATGATAGAAAATATGAGCTCGTTACTCAAAGCTAATTTCACTCTCATGATAAGATGTTATGGCTACCTTCTTAATATATGTTTTATCAAAGTGCATAAGAAATTCAACATTTTATAAGCCTGGAAGTCAAGTGATACTCCTCATAATAATTATCAATTTTGATCTCATAATTAGTGCAAGCTCTATGGTGGCCTGAAAAAAAAAAAAGGACAAGGCATTGGAAGTATTATTATGTTTATTAGAGATAAACACCGACTTCTCAACTATGTTAATTAACTCCCCAAACTTAGTCATAAAATATAATCATGACTCATTATTTTTCAAGTAAAAAATCCTAAACCATAAACCCTAAACCCTAAACCCTAAACCCTCATGGTTGGAAACAAAAACTTCTTTCGATGGCAGGAAGATATCAGCTTGTTAAATCAACTTTGCTGGCTTTAGGAGTTTCTTGGAACCAAGCATTTGAGCTCCCCATCTCTAACCAAATTGAAAGATATGCTGCACGGTTTCTTGCTGGGGCTGAGGGAGGGAGACCTATCTTTGTGGCTTGGAATGACTACAAGAAAAGTTTCTCCATAGTTTATATTCAGAAATATTTCATTCGCATTTAACAATATGCAGCATGTAATTTTGATTCATGAAATATAACTACCCAAGAAGAATATGCATATTTAAAGTGGCCATCATTTTCATGTTGGAGATCAATAATTATCTCTAATATTTTTTTGTGTAGTAAAATCATATATGACCATAGCTTCTAAAAGGATGCTTTAGGGGATCCCTTCACATGGGTTATAGCTTGCTCACGACAACACCCAATCCTTCTAATATAATAAATTAATATCACAATGTCTCTTAACATTTCTTTTTTTTTTTTTTTTGATAAAACCCGCGATGGGGCCTACGCATTAATATAAATAAAAAGATACAAGTCTTTAAAAGATTAGAGCCCTCTAAAAATACAACATTGGAGTAAAACCTAAGAGCCTATGATCCAACTAATACAACAAACAAAAATAAAAGCTAGAAAACAAACGAGGAGCCAAAAGCCAGTGCAACTCATGGACACCAGCAAAGAGAGCAGAGACTCCTAGAAGTAGAGCAGTAGCACATCTGGAGTAGACAATAAAAGCACGAAAAAACCGCACGAACACCTACAAGACAAAACAACCTCCACTGAAAAAGAATAAGAACTGAACAAAAGAAACAATGTCAACCAAAACCAACCCCAAAGGAGAAAGGCAAGGCAAGACCAACAGTCAAACCAACCAGCCAGAATAAAACCCCACAGTCGAGCACCAAAACCCCAACCAAAAGCACCATAGCCAAACCCCAAGTCAAAACACCACAGAGAACCCCCAACCAAATCCCGTCCAAACCCCCCAATTAAGCCCCACAGCCAACCCCCAACCAAAACCACCCCAACCAAATAATCAAACCCCACAGCCAAGTCCCCATAAAAGAGGGACCCAAAGCCACAACAGAAGGACAAATCCACCAGAGTCGAGAAACCAAACCAACCAAAAGAACCAAGCTAACCCAGAGGATATCCAACAGCACAAAAAGGAAACAAGCAGGCAAAAGAAATAACTTCTTTTTTTATTTTCTCCTACTTCGTTTACTAGCACCCTTGAAATCTTATATGGTGCAATCCACATTCAAGCCATACAATGCTTGAAAATCATCCCTAGGCTCATCCTTGTCTTCCCCACCATCCCAGCTAGCCGAAGAATGACATTCATCCAACCAATCAAATTAATCCACATAAGTATCCCTAGATTTCAAAGCCAATTGAGCTTTCAAAGTATCATTTGAAATAAAAGAATTCAGAACATCAATAAAAGACACTTTTTTGTTCACATCCACTATATTAGGCAACACAACCGGTTCCAAAGAAGCCAAGGGTAAGTCATCAGGAATATTAACCAATCCGTTATATGGTTTAATCAAATCCACCCTGTTTACTTCACAAAACCTATCTAAATTATCAAGACTCGAAATAAGACCATTATCCTTAGGTGCCATCTCAACAACAGCAAGGGGGACAACAAGCTAATACTCACAACCAGAAATTAAAGACAAATTATTAGCCACCTCATTATTTATACCCAGACACTCTTCATGGATGGAATAAGCTAGATTCATAAAAGGAGAGGCACATTGATTACCATAAGTGTTAGTAATAGGAACAAGTACAATTTTTGCAGCCAAAGTATTGTTGATACCATCCTTATTCTTCGAAATAGAAATAACAACATGCATACAAGTAGCAGTGCCAGGTCCCTCCATAACCAAAGTAACAGGCTCAATTGACTACCCCGCATCACCAATAAGATTATGTTAAACACTGCTGAGCACATCATTAGTAGGCTTATCACCCATATTAATAGAGACAAGGTTAACTAAGGGAGCTCTATTAAGCTGGGGGTGTAAAATGTGACAATCCATTTTCAAATGCCCAAGGATTTAGAATGAGCACAATAAGAAGAAAAATCCTTCATAACCATAGATTGAATATAACCCAATTTTTTAGGTCCAATCCACACTCTATCGGGATAGTACTTGGTGACATCTAACTCAACAAGAACATGAGAGACAGAGGGCATAAAGCCGCAAGAGGTAGCATTATCGAATTTTAAAGGCCGGCCAAATAGGGAACCAAGACCATGAAGGATACGGGGGGAGAAGAGGTGAGGTCAAGATCAGGGAATGAGACCCAAATTGAGATGATAGGGGATTCCACCTCAACGTAAAAAAGAGGAGTCCACTTGAACAATTTCATAAAGGAATCACTAACAAAGTAAGAATAGTGAGAGAACACTCTACAATAATCTAAATCATTAACAAACTTAATCAACACATGCTTCAGGTTGAGCAAAGTAATCGAGAAAACACCAATAAGCTTGAGGTAATTTAATAAGAAATTATGGATTACATCAAGAGAGGCTCTACGGCCGGGAAAGCCAACCGAAGTGAACTCAAAGAGGGAAACAAGTGCAAGGATTTCATCTTCCAAAATCCACAACGACGGTAACCCACGATGAGAAGTGATCTTTAGGTCAGGAAAGTTCGGAGATGAAGACACCCCAAATAGAGCATCACTAAAAGAACGAAAACTCTTCTTTCCATTAAAAACCGAGGTCATTCAAACAATTAATCGCCATTCACACCGAAAAGCCACTCAAAGGAGGAGAGACATAAGAAGAAACCAAAACAACAAAGAAAAGAGGAAGAGGAGAAGTAAAAAAACTCCCCTGATGAAGAATCAAACAACGGAAGCCTCGAGCAGGACGACGCAGAGGAGGATGGCTAGGGCAAAGAAAACCTTGGCGGAGCGAGCTGGAGACATAGTAGTAAGAGTGGATAGATGGAGACTCTTAACATTTGATATGATCACTTTTGGCTTCATATAAGGGTTAGAGGGTACAAGCATATCTTTGATTCCAATGAGTCATATTTGAGCTTAATACTAGTTTTTTAATCATATATCCACTATATAAGTGTGTTTTAATGTTCGAATCATTATTTGAACATACTCAAATTTATTACTTCTCTGCTTGCAAGCTCTATGAGCAAATAACTGAAGAGCAACGGATGTATTATATTTATTTATGACTTATACATGCAACATCAACTTCAATTCCTCTTTTTTCCCAAATAAATTCCTCTTTTTTCTCAAATAAATGCACAATACATAATTCAATGGGAAAAAAAAATCAAGATTATTGCCAGTAAACCAACAACCATTAAATTTGAGGCACTAACTTTTGTAGGTTGGGAATTATTCATGTGTTCTTCATATCTTGCATTGTTATTTTTGTTCCAAGGTACATGGAGAATCAAAGATGTTAGTCGTTAGCTAGTTTCAACATACTCTATCAGTCTATCTAGCTTTAATTAATATTTCCATCAAAATATTGACCTAATCTATGGTACACGACATAAACTCGAAAAAATAATACCAAAGAATTGAAAAAAAAATAATACCCGTGATGCTTAGGTTGTCGATGAATGAAGAAATTTTTAACTTCACTTGCACGGTATCTGTTGAGCGAAGAAACCCATACGAAAATTTGATAACAAGAGCAATAAATGAAAAAGGCTAAAGTGCGTAGAAAAGTCAGGATGTCTTCCCTCTATAGCGGGAGAGATTATTACGTCTGGTGTCCGCACCGTCCGGAGGCGAATCCGGATGCGCCACATCACCCGGATGCACTGGGCCCCGGGTGATGTGACGGATCCGGATTCGTCTCCGGACGAATCCGGACACCGGACGTAATAATTTTCCCTATAGCGGAGATAATTTGCTCCTAATAAGTTTTTTGAGTTTATTTATAAGAAAATAAAATAATGAATATATTCTTCAAATTTGTGCATTATTGGGCATATAAGTTAAATTATATCAAATGTGACTGTATTATTAAAATTAAGCAGCATGCTTTTTCGTTTCCAATTGTATTGATTCCTAAGAAGGGAAGCCGGCCAAGACAGCCAAGAAAGAAAAGACAGATGGAATAAACGAGAGGAGAGCGAGGAAAAAAAACAGAGAGATTAATAGAAATGTTATACTTTCGAAATAAATATAATTAAATTCCATTCATATCAGTTCTTAGGAGATTGAATAATTAAAATATTTTCTAAATAAAAACATATGACATTTTTTATTTTGATTGATTCATTTAAAATTTTGAATGATTTAAAATATTTTTATAATTTTTTATTTTTGGCAGAATATAACAGTACGCTTTTATTAAAATAAGAAATATGTTTCGTTTGTGACAACTTTTTTATTGCTTTCTGATATATCACCAAAAAATTATCTTGATCGGGCACGAATCTCGAGGTAAAACTCAAGTTGAAAACTTCAAAAATTAATTCGGAGATCATTTAAACTCCGATTTCAGCAAACTTATAGTCGAACTGAGCGTCTCGGAAATACGAACCCAACAACACCAAATTCGACTCAATCCGAGCCCAAATCAAGTACCAGAAGCGCTGTTGGAAGCCTCGAATAGCAGTTTGAGTTACCAAACAGTCTCCGATTTTGACGAGCTTATAGTCGAATCGAGCGGCGCGACGAAACGAATCCAACGAGCTCAAGATCGTAGAATTCTGATACTATTAAGACCTTAAAATGCTCAATAAACGGTTCACGATCAAGGGATTCAATATCAGCCGTTCATCCGGATCTCTCCTTATTTGCCCCTGATCCCTCATCTATTTACGGCCTATGCCACTCCAGAAAAACTATAAATAGCCCCTCATTTCTCTTAAGGAGGGATCTAAGCAAGAAGAGAAGAAGAAGAGAAGAGAAGTCTAGGAGGGAATAGCTCCTCCTCGACCACCGCCGGAACTCTGCCAGAACTCTGCCGCAACACCACCGGAGCATCGTCGGAGCACCACCGGGCGCCCGAGGGACGCCGGAGCTCTGCCTGACGCCCGAGCAACACCGGAATTCTGTCCGACACCGGAATTCTACCCGACGCCCGAGTGACGCCGGAATTCTTTCCAAGTGACGCCGGAATCCTGCCGGACACCCGAGTGACGTTGGAACTTTGCTTGGCCTTGTAACTGATACTCATTATAATCTGATCGTCCTGAATTTAAAGGACGAATCAGCCTCGTGTATTTCAAACAACACTAGTGGAACTCTTTCAACTGGGCGTGGCCCCGTGGTTTTTCCCTTTTTGAGGGCTTTTCACGTAAAAATCCTGATGTTCTTTCATTCTTCTGTTTGTGTGCTGGATATACGTACAACGCTGAGACGAAAATTTTTAACTCTATCGCTGTGTATATTCTAGTACGCAACAGTTTGGCTCCGTCTGTGGGAACCTTATCTCACAACTTCAAGTATTGCTACGATGGTCAAAAGGCGCAGCAGTCGTATCATTGGAGCTTCTCGCTCCAACTCCCACCAGTCCAGAAATCAGTCTATAAATCATAGACGCCCGACATCTACCTCTTTCTACTCCGGGGGGCAAAACGCACCTAGAGAAGGGACCTCGGGACCCTCCGTAGAAGAGATAATTCGAAAGATGGAAGAATCTCAAAATGAGATCCTACAACTCCTGCGAGAGACTCGACAACCGACCCTAGCACCTCAGGAGGAGGTTCTTCTCCCTCGAGATCCACCATGTGTCGAAGATGTTCAAATCAAACATCTTCAAGTTTTGATTCCTCTTCCTCCACCCAGGAGGCGTTCGCAGTCACATCAAGATAACGAACTGGCTGATACAGCAAGTTTTACCCATCCTCCGCACACAGGTCGGCAGTCTCGCCTTCCTCAAGACCTCCCTGAGGAGTTAGCCCAACCTCACATTATTGAGCTCCCTCGCAATGCCCTATGTCACGAACTGCGACGATTGGTCCGAGAGGAGTTCCCTACAGGAGGCGTAAGGCAACCTCTTTGTCAGTGGGACTTCCAAGAGTCGTCACCCCTAACGGAAGCCATTCTTCAACACCCTATTCCGGCTGGCTTAAAGCTTCCAAGCATCGAATCCTACGATGGGACATCCGACCCGTACGAGCACTTCGACCATTACAGGACCATCATGCATATTCAGGGAGCCTCAGACGCACTCCTTTGCCAGGTGTTCCCTGCCACTCTTAAAGGACAAGCTCGAACATGGTTCTATTCACTTCCAGCCGGAATGATCCCCACATTCGTCAAATTGGCCAAAATATTTGTCGAACAGTTCGTGGCCAATCGAAGAATTGCTAAGGATTCTTCCCACCTCTATGGGATTCGTTAAAACGAGGGAGAATAGTTAAAGGAGTATTTTCAACAACTTTCCACCGAGGCACGACATATTCCAGGAGTAGACCCAGAATTGCTTAGAGGAGTCTTTCTTAGAGGTCTTCGTCCTGGCCCCTTCTATTCGGCACTTATGCGAGACACTGTTCATTCATATGCCGATCTGATCCATCGTGTGGAGGCACAAATATCAACGAATGAAGCTATTAATGCCCACATGAAGCAATTTGAGCAAACTCTTGGAAAGCGCAAAAACGCCCCTACAATAGAGGGCTCTTCCTCACAACGAAAGAAAAACTTCTCTCCTAGACCCCCAGTACCACAACGCGAGTTCCGACATGAAAAAGAGTATACGTCTCTCAATGCAACTCGAACCAACATACTAATGGCCATTCGAGATAAAGAAAATATCAAGTGGCCTAATTCTTTGAAGCCGAATGTTGGAAACCAGGAGCAATATTGCTATTTCCACCGTAGTCGTGGACACACTACCGAAGTTTGCAAGTAACTCAAGGATGAGATCGAGAGGTTGATCTGACAAGGATATCTCCGACAATTCATCCAAAACCCACCTGCTCGAGATGAAACTGGTCCAACTGGGGGACAAAATCAACAACAACAAAGACAACAGTTGAATAATATTCAAATGGTTTGCGAGATTGAATGACCACGCACTTTGTGTAGTTGTATTAGTAATATTACTTGTCTTATCTCATCGTGTTAAATAGGGTGTCACTTTGATATCCCTAATGTTTTCTTCAAAGTTGAACGTTGTGTTGTCCTTGTATGTATATCTTATATATTGATTACAGTGTAAATTGTATATCCCTAAGTCACACTAGGGATCTATTGTATTGTCTTACAGTAATATAATGTGTTGTTCGTCCAGTTCTGATATTGTCTCTTTCTTTAAAAAGAATATAAATGACAATAAAGAACTACCGATGAATATAATCTCTTTATCCATGATCTGAGAAATACGCAGTCTTTATTGCATCTCAATCACTAGAAGATCGATCCCAGGGGGATTCGATCTGGCCTCTTCCATACAGGTTAACGTCGTTGAGTAAAGGCTCCGACATACAACCTTGGATAGGTCTCACTTCCTTGGTGGATTCTCTCGACCTCTTCCATACAGGTTAACGTCGTTGAGCAATGGCTCCGACATATAACCTCGGATAAGTCTCACATCCTTGGTGGTTTCTCTTAACCTCTTCCATATAGGTTAACGTCGTCGAGCAATGGCTCCGACATACAACCTCGGATAGGTCTCACATCCTTGTTGGATTCTCTTAACCTCTTCCATATAGGTTAACATTGTCGACCAATGGCTCCGACATACAACCTCAGATAGGTCTCACATTCTTGGTGGATTCTCTCGACCTCGTCCATACAGGTTAACGTCATCGAGCAAATGCTCCGACATACAACCTCTGATAGGTCTCACTTCCTAGGTGGATTCTCTTAACCTCTTCCATATACGTTAACGTCATCGAGTATAGCTCTGACATACAATCTCGGATAGGTCATATATTCTTGATGAATTCTTTGGACATCTCCCATAAAGATTCTTGGCAGGCAAAAAATCTTCAAAAAAGCATATTACGCAATATATCAACTCATGTTTCAAAGATGCAAAAGCAAGTTTTCAACTTCATATAAAATATTATTGAAGTTATATTGCAAAAGATTGTACATCTAGTTCACCTTTGCAAGAATTTAAAAGCAAAAGGTACACTGGTGACATTCATACAAGCTACTATTATCAAGCAAAAAAAAACTTCAAAATGATCAAAAAGCCTTAGTGACTTCTTCTTCAATGAAAAGATGTAACCTGATTATCATCAGGCCTCTACTCAATTGACACAATAAGTGTATCACCCAACTACTAACATAGCACACTGCTTTAACCCCTTGACTCAGGGATATCTGATGTCGCCATCATCAACTTCTCGTTCAACTGCTGATAAAAGCACCCTTTAACTCTCTCGTTCTGCTCCCCACTTGGTCGTTGACTGCCAACAGACTTCCACCCGATCGTCCATCATCGACAAACTTCCGTTAAAATAACATCGAAATTCTATTCGATGTTGAGCTTCCTCCCGTTGGAGGACTTCTACACATCGCAGGACTTTTGTCGGTTCTAACAGATGTTGAGCTTTCTCCCGTCGTAGAATTTCTACCCATCGTGGGACTTCTTCCCGCTGACGGATTTTCATCGGAGTTCTACCCGACGCCGTACTTCTTCCTGACATCGGACTTCTGCCCGTCGTCGGATGTTTGTTGGCTTCTACCCGACACCGAATTTCTACCCGTCGTGGGACTTCTTCCCGTCGACGGATTTTCGTCGGAGTTCTACCCGACGCCGTACTTCTTCCCGACGTCTGACTTCCGACCATCTTCAGACTCCCTCCGACTAACATCTCACCTCCACATGATCTCTTAAAGGAGAGAAATTTCTAACTCCCATTCCGCTTCCCTTCCTGAAAAGGGGAAGCAGCTAACTTCTGCGCAAAGAGAGGGGCGTCAAGCCGAGTGGGGAAAGTCACCTACTCAAAAACAGCGGAAGGCCTCAAAATGCTAGAAGTTAGAGGGGAGAAGAGAGGAATACGCTAACTTCTGCGCAAAGAGAGGGGCGCCGAGTTGAGTAGGGAAAGTCACCTACTCAAAAATAGTGGAATGCCGCAAAATGCCAGAAGCTAGAGGGAGAAGAGAAGAGGAAGAAAGGGGCATTTTGTCCCCTATCCCAAGGGGGTATTTATAGGATGAGAAAAGAATGAAAAAGGGGGGAAATCGTTTGAAAATTGGGGGGAATTTTCCCTCCAAATTGTTCAAAATTTTGGGCTCACAAAAAGAATTTTCGAAATTATTAAAAAAAAAATTTTGGAGGGAAAACGGGCCCCACCACGAAAAAAGATTAAAAAAAAAAAATTTAAGGGGCGGCTGGCTGACCACTTTTTTTTAAAAAAAAAGGTGTGGGCCCCACCTTAAAAAAAAAAATTTCCCAACTACCGTGCTCCCGCGCTGGCTGGCGGCGGCGGCGGCTACCGGCAGCCGGCCGGTTCGGCCGCCTACGCGTTCCCGGGCTCCGATTTTGGGCCCGGACGGTCCAAATTGGACGTTTTTGGGGTCCCGGACATATTTTTCGACTTTCCGGACTCAATTTTAACACTTTCGGAGCTCAATGAGGCCTCTAAGATCGAGTTTGAGCAAATTTATATCATTTGAAACGCAGTTTTTTGCAATTCGACCATTGTAAAGTGTCAGAACAAGTATTTTCGGACTTCTGGAGCTTCGACGTCCGAAAATAGGGGGCAACTGATATATACCAAAAAATTATCTTGATCGGGCACGAATCTCGAGGAAAAAGTCAAGTTGGAATCTTCAAAAATTAATTCGGAGACCATTTAAACTCCAATTTCAGCAAACTTATAGTCGAACTGAGCGCCTCGGAAATACGAACCTAACAACATTAAATTCGACTCTATCCGAGCCCAAATGAGTCCAAATCAAGTACCCGAAGCACTGTTGGAGGCCTCGAACAGCAATTTGAGTTACCAAACAGTCTCCAATTTTGACGAGCTTATAGTCGAATCGAGCGGCTCGACGAAACAAATCCAATGAGCCCAAGATCGTAGAATTATGATACCATTAAGACCTTAAAATGCCCAATAAACTGTTCACAATCAAGGGATTCAATATCAGCCGTTCATCCGGATCACTCCTTATTTACCCCTGATCCCTCATCTATTTACGGGCTATGCCACTCCAGAAAAACTATAAATAGCCCCTCATTTCTCTTAAGGAGGGACCTAAGCAAGAAGAGAAGAAGAAGAGAAGAGAAGTCTAGGAGGGAATAGCTGCGACTACCGCCGGAACTCTGCCGGAACACCACCGGAGCATCGCCAGAGCACCACCGGGCGCCCAAGGGACGCCGGAGCTCTGCCCGACGCCCGAGCAACACCGAAATTCTGCCCGACGCCGGAGTTCTACCCGACGCCCGAGTGACGCCGGAATTCTTTCCAAGTGACGCCGGAATCCTGCCGGGCACCCGAGTGACGTCGGAACTCTGCTTGGCCTTGTAACTGATACTCATTGTAATCTGATCGTCCTGAATTTAAAGGACGAATTAGCCTCGTGTATTTCAAACAACACTAGTGGAACTCTTTCAACTGGGCGTGGCCTCGTGGTTTTTCCCTTTTTCAGGGCTTTCCACGTAAAAATCCTGGTGTTCTTTCATTCTTCTGTTTGTGTGCTGGATATACGTACAACGCTGAGACTGAAATTTTTAACTCTATTGCCGCGTATATTCTAGTCCGCAACACTTTCTAAAGTCATTTTTCAATATAAAAATTTCTCGAACTATAACATTTTTATACTTAAAAATTGCTTCAAAAAACAGTAGAAAAGCAGTCCCAAACAAGCCTTAGGCTTTGTTTGGGACAGCTTCTTTGCTGCTTTTTAAAACCATTTTCCAAAATTTTTTTGAATCAAAAAATTTTGTACTAAAAAGTAGTTTTATAAAGTAACAAAAAAGCTGTCTCAAATGAAGCCTTAATCTTTTAGAATAGGCCAAAAACATTTCTTGGTTTGATATTTCGTAATTAGACATTTTTTTATAATATCTGTTTTATTTATTAAAAACTTAAATGCTAATTTAGGAGGGGATCCTTATTATTATTATTATTATTTTTCTTATTTACATAAAAATCTACCTATTTTATCTTGGTTTTGAATATTCTACATCATGGACTGCTCTTAGAGTTTTTTTTTAGTTTTAAATTTTTAATTTTTTTATATTTTTTTAACAGTAATTTACGTGAAGATAGATTTAAGAGCCTTTGAATTTGTGCTGAAATCAATGTTTATATATGACAGCATCAATTGCATCCAAAAACTCTTAAGCTGATCTTGACGTAAATAATATCATCATATCCATAGGCAATTATTTTCCTGCACAGTTCATAGGATATATATATTTTTTGGGCTGGGTGAGTGCTCCAATTCATCCCATCAAGATTTTCAAATTTGTTTCCAACTATCATAGAATTAATTTGTATTGAAATTGAAATCGGTCATTGAAGTTATAATACTTGTTCAATCTCCAAATTAGTAGATTAAATTATGTAATTCTTACATATTTAAGAGACTTAGGCTTGATTTGGGGCGGCTTTCTTGCTGCTTCTTAAAACAGCTTTTTAGTATAAAAATTTTAATTTTTATACTAAGAAGTCATTCTAAGAAGCAGTAAAAAAGCTGTCCCAAATAAGGCCTTAGGCTTTTTTTGGGACGGCTTTCTTACTGTTTCTTAAAGCAACTTTCTAGGCTAGAAAGCTTCTTTAAGAAGTAGTAAAAAAGCCATCCAAATGAAACCTTGAATTTCATTTGGGATGATTTTCTTATTATTTTCTAAAATACAAAATTTTTTAATTTAAAAAATTTTTGTATTAAAAATCTATTTTAAAAAATAATAAGAAAATAATTCCAAATGAAAACTTAATTAAGTTATCTCCAAATATCATGGTAGTGCAAAAGCAAAGATGAAGTTATAATATTTTAACCATTCAATTCAAATGAGTAAAACACTTTTTCAATCTAAATAATTAAAAAAAATAAATTTAATTTAAATCATTTACAATGAATTGGATGAATTAATTTAATAATTATACCTCTCGAAGATCCGGACACAAATATTTGAGAGACTATACAAAGAAACAATTTAGGCTTAGGGTATCCTAACATAAAATTGACGCATTAATTTCGATTTTATTTAAATATCATGAAAATATATAATCTTTATTTATAAAAAATACATGAATAATGAGAAATTTTGTTATAAATTTGTGATAAAATAATAAAGTATTAAATATATAACCAACACAAAACAAAAATTTTCATAAAAGATCAATAAAAAATTCTCCTAATATTTTTTATAAAATCTATAATAAAATAATAAAAGATTAAATTAAATTATTATTTTTTAGGCATTTTATTTTTTATATCAGAAAATATAATTCATATCATATATTACTTATTTAAACTCATCCAAACAAAGCCGGTCAGCATATCCTCATCCATTTTTGTTTTTAACAAATTTCTTCCTACGCAAAGCTTACGTAATCCTTCGAACCCGTAACGGCTTAGGGGCCGGCGGGCAACTAGACAGAGCTGCTAATACTTTTCCTTCATAGAACAGAGAAGAAGAAGAGGAAGAAGCAGAGGACGCAGAAAGCCGAGATGAGTCTCGTCATCACCGAAGCCGCCATCACCGGCTTCATCAACAACGCTCAAGTCTTCAAATCCTCTATCGAGAACCGATTCGCAAGCCTCGACGCCAACGGAGACGGCCTCATCTCCTTCATGGAGATGGCGAAGGAGCTGATGAGCTTGAGGATGTTGCATACTTGTTTCGATGTTGATGAAATCGGTTTAAGCCATCCCGAGCTCGTCGAGCTTCATCGCGATATTTTTTCCCGTTTTGACAGCGATGGGAGCCGTGCTGTGGATTTGGAGGAGTTCGGGGAGGAGATGAAGGAAATGTTAATAGCGGTGGCGGATAGTATTGGGACGTCGAAGAACAGGAGGAGTTGGATATACGCGAAGCTGTAGAGGTGATTGATAAATTTCTGTTTTGTGTTTGTTTATGTTTGTGTGGAATGATGCATCGATGATATTTGATTCTATGCGTGTGATGAAATATGTAGTTGTAGCATCGGAACTGGAAAGTGTGGGAGAGACTATTGCTTGATATGTTAGTAGAAAATGAGGTTATTGGTGTCAGGAATTAGAACTAAAGAATTAAAGATAGCTTAGAAAGCATAAAGAAGAAGCAGAGATTAATCTCGTGTTTTGAAGATTAGACTTTATTCTCTTGCATCCATGATATTGTGGATTGCTGGATTTTACAGTGATCTTAAAGCTAGAAATCATTGATTTTGCTTTTAGAATGTTCTATAAAATGTGCTCCTGGATTGTTTTTCAAAATCAAGAATACTTTTTAGCAAGAAAACTTGCATAATTATCGGTGTTGTAGGGGTGGATCTAGAAAAAAATTTAGGTGGGGGCATTAAAAGAAAAGTAGAATAATTATTGTAACACTAATTCTCTTAATACATACTTAAATTAATCCTTAAATCATTCAATACAAGAGCTTTTTATTAGTCATTACGACATAAATGTTTAACGTGAGTAACGCGTAATTCAGCAAAAATAGTAATTTTGATTTATCTTTTATAATTAACTGCAAATGCAGAAGTGGGAAGCCAGAGGAGTTTGTGGCAAAACTTGATTAGCAAACTATCTCGGGAGATGTCTTAATTGTTAGAATTAGTAGCAAGAAAGGATTTATTGTAAAATACAAAAGAAAATATAAGATGAGTGAACGGATGTACCTTATGGAACAGTGATGTTACGTTGTGAATGACTCATCTTATAGTCTTTTTGAACTCTGTCATTTGAACTTTGATGATCATTTTAACTATTGTTGCGAACTCAAATATACGCGGCGATAGATTTTAATTTTCCGTCTCAGCGTTGTACGTATATCTAGCACACAAATAGAGTTGAAATAGTAACACCAGATTTTTTACGTGGAAAACCCTGGAAAGGGAAAAAACCACGGGGCCACGCCCAGTTGAAAAAGTTCCACTAGTGTTGTTTGAAATACACGAGGCTGACTCGTCCTTTAAATTCAGGACGATCAGATTACAATGAGTATCAATTACAAGGCCAAGCAGAGTTCCGGCGTCACTCGGGTGTCGAGCAGAATTCCGGCGTCACTTGGAAAGAAGTCCGGCGTCACTCGGGCGTCGGGTAGAATTCTGGCGTCAGGCAGAGTTCCGATGTTGCTCCCGTGTCGGGCAGAGCTCCGGCATCCTTCGGGCGCCCGGTGGTGCTTCGGTGGTGTTCCGGCGGAGTTCCGACGGAGTTCCGGCGGTGTTCCGACGGTGGTCGAGGAGGAGCTGTTCCCTCCTAGACTTCTCTTCTCTTCTTCTTCTCTTCCTTCTCTTCTTCTCTTCTTGGCTTGGGTCCCCCCTTAAGAGAAATGAGGGGCTATTTATAGTTTTTCTGGAGTGGCATAGCCCGTAAATATGTGAGGGATCAGGGGCAAATAGGGAGTGATCCGAATGAACGGTTGATATTGAATCCCTTGATCATGAACCGTTTATCGAGGATTTGAAGGTCTTATTGATATCAGAATTCTGCGATCTTGGGCTCGTTGGATTCGTCTCGTCGAGCCGCTCGATTCGACTATAAGCTCGCCAAAATCGGAGATCGTTTGGTAACTCAAATTGCTGTTCGATGCTTCCAACAGCACTTCGGGTACTTGATTTGGACTCGTTTGGGCTCGGATTGAATCGAATTTGGTGTTGTTGGATTCGTATTTCCGAGACGCTCAGTTCGACTATAAGCTTGCTGAAATCGGAGTTTAAATGGTCTCCAAATTAATTTTTGAAGTTTCCAACTTGAGTTTTTCCTCGAGATTCGTGCCCGATCAAGATGATTTTTTGGCGATATATCAGTTGCCCCCCTATTTTCGGATGTCGAAGCTCCACGAGTCCGAAAATACTTGTTCCGGTATTTTACATTGGCCGAATTGCAAAAATTTGCGTTCCAAAAATTAAATGTTTGCTCGAACCCAATCATAGAGGCCCCGTTGAGCTCTGAAAGTGTCAAAATTGAGTCCGGAACGTCGAAAAACGTGTCCGGGGACCCCAAAAACTTCGAATTTGGACCGTCCGGGCCCGAAATCGGAGCCCGGGAACGTGTAGGCGGTCGAACCGGCCGGCCGGCCGGCCGGCCACCGTTTGCCGCCGCCGCCTGCGGCGGCGCCCGCGCCAACAGGCGCGTCCGCGCGGAACTGCGCGGTTGTCCCTTTTTTAAAAAAAAAATATATATATATATATATTTTTAAGTGGCAGGGCCCAAAAAATTCCGAAAAAATCCCAAAAAATTCCGAAAAATTTGAAAAAATTCAGGGAATTTAATAAAATTTTGGAATCCTCCCCCCCTCAAAAATAATATAAATAGACCCCCAGGGCCTAGGAGAAACTCGCCCCTTCTTCCTTTCTCCCTCTGGCTTTTGGCATTTTGAGGCTTTCTGCCGTTTTTGAGTAGGTGACTTTCCCTACTTGACTCGGCGCCCCTCCCTTTGCGCAGAAGTTAGAGTATTCCTCTCTTCTCCCCTCTAGTTTCTGGCATTTTGAGGCCTTCCGCCATTTTTGAGTAGGTGACTTTCCCTACTTAACTCGGCGCCCCTCTTTGCGTAGAAGTTAGCCGCTTCCTCTTTTTAGGAAGGGAAGCGGAATGGGAGTTAGAATTTCTCTCCTTTAAGAGATCATGTGGAGGTGAGATGTTAGTCGGAGGGAGTTTAAAGATGGTCGGAAGTCAGACGTCGAGAAGAAGTACGGCGTCGGGTAGAACTCCGACGAAAATCCGTTGGCGGGAAGAAGTCCCATGACGGGTAGAAATTTGGTGTCGGGTAGAAGCCCGACAAACATCCGACGACGCGCAGAAATCTAACGTCGGGAAGAAGTACGGCGTCGGGTAGAACTCCGACGAAAATCCGTTGGCGGGAAGAAGTCCCATGACGGGTAGAAATTTGGTGTCGGGTAGAAGCCCGACAAACATCCGACGACGCGCAGAAATCCAACATCGGGAAGAAGTACGGCGTCGGGTAGAACTCCGACGAAAATTCGTCAGCGGGCAGAAGTTCCATGACGGGCAAAAATCCAATAATGGGAGGAAGCTCGACTTCGGGCAGAAGTCAGATGAAAGTCCCGGGAAGAAGTCCAGCAACGGAAGGAAGCTCGGCGTCGGGTAAAAGTCCGACGGAAGTCCTAAAACGGGCATACCTTCAGCAACGGGAGGAAGCTCAGCATCGAATAGAATTTCGATGCTATTTTAACGGAAGTTTTTCGATGATGAACGATCGGGTGGAAGTCTGTTAGCAGTTAACGACCATGTGGGGAGCAGAAGGAGAGAGTTCAAGGGTGCTGCTATCAGTGGTTGAACGAGAAGCCGATGATGGTTCACGATCGAGCAAGAATCCGATGATGGTTGAGATGAAGTAGAGGACCGCCGACAGATATCCAACAAAGGGCCGACGATGGCGGGTGTCCAGTGGCATTGTGTTAAGGTAATATTCATCCATACTGAAGTGTGCCAACATCAGATATTACTGAATCAAGGGGCCGAAGTAGTGTGACATGCCAACATTCTGGCAATACACTAACACTATCAATTGAGTGGAGGTCTGATGATGATCGAGTTATGTCCTTTCTTTAAAGGAGCAGTTGTAGGAGATGCTTATGTGCAGTAAGGGAGAAGTCACTTAAATCCACCAAGGATATTTGACTGTGTTAAAGTTGCTTGTTGATTGATGATACTAGCTTGTATAAATGTCATCAGTGTAACTTTTACTTTCAAATTCTTGCGAAGGTGAACTAGATGTACAATCTTTTACAATATAACTCCAATAATATTTATATGAAGTTGAAAACTTGCTTTTGCATCTTTGAAACATGAGTTGATATATTGTGTAACATGCTCTTTCGAAGATTTTTTGCCCGCCAAGAATCTCTGTGGAAGATGTCCAGAGAATCCATCAAGAATATATGACCTATCCGAGGTTGTATGTTGGAGCCTTTGCTCGACGACGTTAACCTGTATGGAGGAGGTCGGGAAAATCCACCAAGGATGTGATACCTATCCGAGGTTGTATGTCAGAGCCCTGCTCGATGACGTTAACCTGTATGGAAGAGGTCAAGAGAATCCACCAAGGATGTGAGACCTATCCGAGGTTGTATGTCGGAGCCTTTGCTCGACGACGTTAACCTGTATGGAGGAGGTCAGGAAAATCCACCAAGGATGTGATACCTATCCGAGGTTGTATGTCAGAGCCCTGCTCGATGACGTTAACCTGTATGGAAGAGGTCAAGAGAATCCACCAAGGATGTGAGACCTATCCGAGGTTGTATGTCGGAGCCTTTGCTCGACGATGTTAACCTGTGTGGAAGAGGTCAGATCGAATCCCCCTGGGATTGATCATCCAATGATTGAGACACAATAAAGATTGTGTATTTCTTGAATCAAGGATAAATAGACTATATTTGTCAGTAGTTTTTCATTGTCATTCGTATTCTTTTTAAAGAAAGAAACAATATCAGAACTGGACGAACAACACATTATATTACTGTAAGACAATACAATAGTTCCCTTGTACAATATAAGAGATACATATAGGGACAACCATATCATTTGACTTGGTAGAAATACTAAGGACATTAGAGTGACATCCTACTTATCATAGAAGAGATACACGATGACACATAACAAGTAGTATTACTAATACAACTACACAAAGTGTATGGTCATTCAATCTCGCCAATCATTTGAATATTATTCAACTGTTGTCTTTGTTGTTGTTGATTTTGCCCCCCAGTTGGACCAGTTTCATCTCGAGCAGGTGGGTTTTGGATGAACTGTCAAATATATCCTTGTCGGATCAACCTCTCAATCTCATCCTTGAGTTGTTTATAGGCTTCAGTATTGTGTCCACGACTACGGTGGAAATAACAATATTGCTCCTGGTTTCCAACATTTGGCTTCAAAGAATTAGGCCACTTGATATTTTCTTTATCTCGAATGGCCATTAGTATGTTGGTTCGAGTTGCATTGAGAGGCGTATACTCTTTTTCATGTCGGAACTCGCGTTGTGGTACTGGGGGTCTAGGAGATGAATTTTTCTTTCGTTGCGAAAATGATTAGTGGGATAAAGGCTTGATGTTGTTGTTGTTGTTGTTGTTGCGAAAATGATTCCTCTATTGTAGGGGCGTTCTTACGCTTTCCAGTTGTTTGCTCAAATTGCTTTCTATGAGCATTAATGGCTTCATCAGCAGAAATCTGAGCTTCTACACGATGGATCAGGTCAGCATATGAATGAACCGTGTCCCGCATGAGGGCCGAATAGAAAGGACCAGGACGAAGGCCTCCAAGGAAGACCCCTCCGAGCAGTTCTGGGTCCACTCCCGGAATCTGTCGAGCCTCAGTGAAAAACCGTTGAAAATATTCTTTTAATGTTTCTCCCTCGTTCTGAAGGATCCCAGAGAGATGAGAAGAATCCTTAGTAATTCTTCGGTTGGCTACGAACTGTTCGACAAATACTTTGGCCAATTTGACGAATGTGGGGATCGTTCCGGCTGGAAGTGAATAGAACCATGTTCGAGCTTGTCCTTTAAGAGTGGCAGGGAAAACCTGGCAAAGGAGTGCGTCTGATGCTCGCTGGATATGCATGATAGTTCTGTAATGATCGATGTGCTCGTACGGGTTGGATGTCCCGTCGTAGGAATCGATGCTTGGTAGTTTAAATCCTGTTGGAATAGCGTGTTGAAGAATAGCTTCTGTCAAGGGTGACGACTCCTGCAAGTCCCACTGACGAAGGGGTTGCCTTATGCCTCCTGTAGGGAACTCTTCTCGGACCAATCGTCGTAGTTCGTGGCGAAGGGCATTGCGAGGGAGCTCAGCAATGTGTGGTCGGGCTAACTCTTCGGGGAGGTCCAAAGGAATACGAGGTTGCCGACCTGTGTGCGAAGGATGGGTAGAACTTGCTGTATCAGCCAGTTCATTATCTTGATGCGACTGCGAACGCCTCCTGAGTGGAGGAAGAGGAATCTCGTCTTGAAGATGTTCGATTTGAACAGCTTCAACTCGTGGTGGATCTCGAGGGAGAAGAACCTCCTCCTGAGGTGCTAGGGTCGGTTGTCGAGTCTCTCGCAAGAGTTGTAGGATCTCGTTTTGAGATTCTTCCATCTTTTGAATTCTCTCTTCTAGGGAGGGTCCCGAGGTCCCTTCTCCAGGTACGTTTTGCCCCTCGGGGTATAAAGAGGCAGATATCGGGCGTCTATGATTCATAGACTGATTCCTGTATTGATGAGAGTGAGAGCGGGAGGCTCCTATGAGGCGACTGCTACGCCTGTTGACCATCGTAGCAATACTTGAAGTTGTGGGATAAGATTCCCACAGACGGTGCCAAACTGTTGCGGACTCAAATATACGCGGCGATAGATTTTAATTTTCCGTCTCAGCGTTGTACGTATATCCAGCACACAAACAGAGTTGAAATAGTAACACCAGATTTTTTACGTGGAAAACCCTGGAAAGGAAAAAAACCACGGGGCCACGCCCAGTTGAAAGAGTTCCACTAGTGTTGTTTGAAATACACGAGGCTGACTCGTCCTTTAAATTCAGGACGATCAGATTACAATGAGTATCAATTACAAAGCCAAGAAGAGAAGAAGAGAAGGAAGAGAAGAAGAAGAGAAGAGAAGTCTAGGAGGGAACAGCTCCTCCTCGACCACCGTCGGAACACCGCCGGAACTCCGTCGGAACTCCGCCGGAACACCACCGAAGCACCACCGGGCGCCCGAAGGACGCCGGAGCTCTGCCCGACACGGGAGCAACATCGGAACTCTGCCTGACGCCAGAATTCTACCCGACGCCCGAGTGACGCCGGACTTCTTTCCAAGTGACGCCGGAATTCTGCTCGACACCCGAGTGACGCCGGAACTCTGCTTGGCCTTGTAATTGATACTCATTGTAATCTGATCGTCCTGAATTTAAAGGACGAGTCAGCCTCGTGTATTTCAAACAACACTAGTGGAACTCTTTCAACTGGGCGTGGCCCCGTGGTTTTTTCCCTTTCCAGGGTTTTCCACGTAAAAAATCTGGTGTTACTATTTCAACTCTGTTTGTGTGCTGGATATACGTACAACGCTGAGACGGAAAATTAAAATCTATCGCCGCGTATATTTGAGTCCGCAACAAGTATAATTTCTCTTCATGTTTTATTTTTGTCAAACTTGTGATCTCAAAATGACAAAAAAATTAAACAAGCAACGCAAACATAGTCAAAGGTCGAGCTTCATGGTAAGGCCGTTGCAAGGAATAGAATGGGCAGGGAACCCCTCTCCTAAGGATAAGGGTGTTTTGAAATTTTTTTGGTCTTACACTATAATCTTTGAGTTTGGGTCTTGCAATCATACTCTGTGTATTTCATGCAATGCTTAGCCACTTGTCTGGGAAGAATTAATAAGGAGTACTACTCATTCTTTACATAGTGAACTCTCAGGATATCTCATCCTGTTTGGTCCAGATTCGAACAGTTACCTGGATAACTTTTGACTTGCGTATCCCTTTGTAGACCCATAATATTAACGGTCCTGTTTAGGTTGTTGATAGTCCTATATGACGCATGACTTTGATAACTGGCTTTACCAGACATGAAATTAAACCAGCGTTAATTGTACCAATAGCTACAATACTAAATTGTGAAGCCTTGGGAAGAACATGCCTTTGACTATGAAGGTAATCCGGTCTTAATTATGGTGATTTTGTGTAATGGTAAAAGAGTTTGGCTGGTTAGCTGCTACGTTATCTTGCATAATTTTTTATTAGAAAGAGAGCACTAGCGATGACCAAGATTGTAACAGCGCACTTCTAAATGCAATCTTTTTTTTACTGAACGTTGATACTTGCTTGAGAAGGATGCTTCTTTTGATTCTGTGCTTTGATCAAGATTTTTTCTTGGTGCCCTGCTTATAAAGATACGAGAAATGCTTTAAGTGCTGAAATTATAGGCCAAAATAGTTGCCGAGCACTCATCTTTTTTGCCAACCTTAAAAATACTTACGGCCAATTCCATTGAGTCTGTTGGCAAAAAATTAATCTATTTTTTTCCTAATGCTTAGCTCAATTCTAAAGATATAGCTCTTCATTAATTCCCCTGAATGCTTCACAAAGGGAAGGTTTCTTTTAACTCACCATAGAAAGTTAAAAATTAGAGAGGGGTGTTAGATGTGGTTTCTTCCTCAATAAAAGAATTAAGACTCAGAAATATTGGTGGTAACTTCGCTTATACAACTAATTTATCTTTTGACAAAAAAGCTCTGGCTTTCAATTGTAGTTGTGTGTAAAGTATCTTAATTTCACGGCTCTATAAGAATTTATGCTTTTTCTAAATACGAAAGTTAATGTGATGTAACATTCTACTATCATACTTGTAAATCAAGTCAACATAGATCTCTGCCCATGGTCTCAAGCATGCGAGCATTTGTTCTTGCTTAGGACATGTATTATGAGTGATTTTTCTGTAAAACAAGAGTGTTATTTGCCTTTACCGGCAAGTTTAGTCCATAGTTATAATTAATAAAATATGAAAAAACTACATGCGTTCTTCTATTGAAATCTAAATTTAAGTTACTCATATTAAGGGGAATTAGCAAGTTCTCTTATATGATTCTATGACAAAGTGAAATGCTAAATATTTACAAAATTACCCTGCTTCAATCTGTACTAATGCTCACAAATACTCTGCATTTTTTTGAATCTTGAGCAGGTCTCTTCACTGCTAGGAGGGGAAATATTAAAGCTTCGGGAAATGCCCAACCCAACATCTTATGATAATAGCTGCATTCGGTTTCCTGTTCTAAGATAATAAATGCTGAAAAATAAAGCTACCATGCATAGATTTTGGCTTCGTTTGGGACAGCTTTTTTATTGCTTCTTAAAGTAGTTTTTAGTACAATAATTTTTATTTTTTACTAAAAAACTGCTTTGAGAAGCAGTAAGAAAGCCATCCCAAATGAAGCCAGAGCGGATACTTCTTATGTTTCTCTTTTTGTGAATACTGCTTCTCTAATGTACAGTGTATCTTATACATTTTCAGCACTTCTATAAGGCTTGTAACTAGCTGTTTTATATGTTATGCTAGAAACAAAATAAGGTCATACTTTTATTTGTGGTAATGGTTCATTTTGTTTCATGTAAACCCACACGAATGTTCTTGTAATATGATAGTTTTCTATATTGGTTTGGACCTTAAATGAAATGATAAGATGGTTTTATTAAGCCAATAGTTCTCTTTTGCACACTCTTTAGGGCTATAGTAGCAATCTGATTTTCAGAAATTTTTTCTTAACAAGCCTGTTTAAGGTCATAATCTGATTTTCAGATTGTTTCATTCCGATTTTGAAGTAACAATTTTCCTCTGTTCCTCTGTGGCACTTCTCATCAATATTCCCTTCAAAATTTCTAATAAATTCTATTCATTCTTAGTCCTGTTTCTCCTGTAAATTGCTAAGAATTAGCAATAAAGTTCATTTTCAAGAATATTCTTTCTAGTTATCTAACCCATCTGCATTTTCTAAAGTGCTATTCAACTAAAAAATGGTCAGAAGTGGGTTTTCAACGTTTCATAACCAATACTATAAATGATATGCAGGGAAATAGTCTAAAATTATCTTTTCCTGCATGTGGAAAGAGATCTGAACTGTATATGGAAAACTCTTTAAGATTCAGTAGTAGAATAATTGGTATGCTCACTAGTTCTTAGGGAAGAGATCACATATTTAAATTCAAAATATTGTCTTCTTCAAAACAAATATTCACTAGCTTTCTATGTGGTATTCATTCTATAGTTGGCCTTGTTTCCTCTTAATCTATATTTGGCCTTGTGTCTATTTAACTATGAGTAGTCTGGCACTTTACTTTTAATGAAAATTTACGTATGTGCCATATATTGGTGGGTTAGTGAAGTGCCCAAATTGGTGGCGTAAGATTGTTGATTAAGAGGTTGGAGGGTTCTGCTAGGGTTTTTCCTCCCGCCTGGTTTGGTTTTCCCGCCTGTTCTAGCGTTCCCGCCCACCCCTCCGACCCCCGCCAGAGGACCCCCTTCCCCTCCTCCTTTCATTCATGGCCTCTCTCTCACCTATGGATTTACCGCCTCTCTCCTCTACTATTGCTGGAGGCTTTTCTCCCTCTCCAACTCGTAACTAGAAAAACATTGTGGTTGACTCGGATCCCCTTTCCAAAGACCTCCCGCTGTCGTTTTTCCCCTCGGAGCCTAAGATTTTCCCGTTTGCGGGTGAACGTTTAACAAAAGGTGCTGAACACTAGAACTTATGCTTGGTCGGCTACTCCATTGGTCGCCGCCCGTTCTATGAAGCTCTTCTGGGAGCTATTCGTAAAGCCTGGACCTTGAAAGGTTCGTTTCAACTCTTATCACTTAAGTGATGGCTTTTTCTTGTTGCGTTTCACTACGGTGGAGGATTATGAGATGGCTTGGTCGAAAGGAGTTTGGTTTTTTCTTGGTAAGCCTTTCCTTCTCCAGAAATGGTCCCCCAAATTTCGCCACAAACGTGAAAATTTCACCGCTGTCCCGATTTGGGTTAAAATCCATGACTTTCCCCTGGTTTACTGGAACTCAGAGGGGATATCTAGGATTGCTAGCAAGATTGGTATTCCTCTAGCTGTTGACGCCCTCACAGCTCAAAGGACCTGCCTCACCTTTGCTCGTGTTTGCATTCAAGTTTTGGCTAACGCCACCTATCCCGATGAGATTCCTATTTCTCTCGACGATGATGTTTTCAGCCTAAAAGTTCAATATGAGTGGAAACCAACACCTTGTGAACACTGCAATTCCTTAACTCATTTCCCCTCTTCTTGCCCATCAAAGCCTGATTTGGGTCCTCCTCGGGATGAAACCACCAATGTGCCTGTTGCCTCTGCTCGTGGGCGGAACAGGAGTAGAAGACCCTTTAAGCGCAACCCCTCTACTTCCCCACATGCTCCCACAAACCACATTACTCCCATCCAACCTCCACTGCTTCCCTCAACCTTTGCCTCTTCTAAGCTCCTTAACAACCCTCCTATGTAAGCTCAAACTGCTTTCCCTATTCGGCAATCAAACCCAACTACCAACAACACCCCTCTAAATGCCCCAAGTCCCATGGTTAATATCTCTACTTTCATTCCCCCTACAATGGCTCAGCCTCCACCAACAATCCCAAACTTAAACTCCCCTACCGAGGATGCTTCTTCCTCTAGCACTACCCCCCTTCCCGGCCTTGTCACCTCCTCGACAGTTCTCTCCCCTAACAAATTTGAATCCCTGCAACACCCTAATAGTGATCAAGTCCCCTCAGCAGAGTGCTCTCTCTCTCTACCATGGCTGCGCCTTAATTTCAACCCTCTAAACAATCTCAACCTACTAAATCTGCTAAGGGGAAGCAAACCAGAAAACCCCCTCATCCTCACAGATAATCATGATTGTGCCTTCTATTGCTTGCTGGAATATTAGAGGTTTTAATAGCCCATATAAGATTTTTTGTTGTAAACGCTTGATTAATTCGTTCAAGCTTGACATATTGTGCATTTTGGAGAATAGGATCCATGCCACCTCACTCCAAGACCCTTTCTTTACTGCCAACCATATGGTTTTTCCCACTGAAGAAACCTGCCACAATTTTGACCTCTCTAATTCTGGCCGCATCTGGATCAAGTGGAATCCCGCAAAAATTTATTTCACTCTATCCCTTATCTCTACCCAGATGATCTTTGGCTATGTGTCTTTCGGCAATAACTTCTCTTGCCTGCTTTCTATCATCTATGCTTCTAATAATCAGGATGATAGATCCCACCTTTGGGATCTGATTAGAAACATTGAACGGACTCAGCATACTCCCTGGATTCTTATGGGAGACCTCAATTATTGCAGATTTGCTTCTGAGAAGATTGGTGGTTCCTTTATGTCCCAGAGTAAGCTCTGGGAGTTAAACTCTTCAATTTTTGATGCAAAATTATCTGAGTTGCACTCTGTTGGTAATTTTTTTACTTGGTTCAACCAAAGGCAAGACAACCCTATTCACATCAAGCTCGACAGAGTTCTTGTGAACGATGAGTGGTGCTCCACTTTCCCTAGCACTTACTACTCTGTCCAGGCTCCTTCTTGCTCTGACCACTGTCCTTTAATCCTTCATTTGAATGTTGCTCCTTCCATTCACCATAGATTTCTTTTTAAAAACTATTGGTCCTCCTTTGATTGTTTTTGGAAAATTGTTCTGGATGTCTTCTCTGCCCGCACCTTTGGAAACCCATTGATAGACTTCTGCTCCAAACTCAACATTTTGAAAAGGAACATCAAAGCTGAACCTTGGGCTAACTCTAATCTTGTTAAGGATCACTTAACTGAGCTTCACACTAAGTAATCTGATTGTATTGGTTAGATTTTTGCTAATCCTTTAAATTCGTCTCTTAACACCTCCCTCAAGCTCATCAACCAGCATATATCAGATTTTACTTCTCTTCATGCTAATTAGGTTATTCAGAGGGCCAAGTCCTCCTGGCTCTCACAAGGTGAAGAAGATCTCAAATTTTTGTATGCTAAAATTTGTGATAGATTGGGCTTTAGAAATGCTGCTCTTAATCTAGGTGCTTCTTCTAATTGTTTGAGATCTGATGCTATTAATGATATCATTCAACATTTTAATGCTCTATTTAATCTGCCCCGTCCGGCTCGCATTGACATGGGGCTTTTCCCTTATGGTAATACTCTTCCCTCATCTCTTTCTGCCTCTCTAACTAAATTTGTCATAGATGAGGAGATTAAAAAGGTTGTCTTCGTTGGAGCTGCCACTTCTACTCCCGGCTCAGACGGTTTTAATTTTCATTTCTATAAGTCGGGATGGCATATTATTGGACCTTCAATTTGCAAGGCTGTTAGATCCTTCTTAATTAAGGGGTACCTCTCTCCTGGGGTCAAAGCCACCGCTCTGGCTGATTTCAGACCGATTTCACTTTGTAATGTGATATACAAAATCATCTCCAAAATCATTGCTACTAGGCTAAAGTCGGTTATGCCTCTTATTGTGAAAGACAACCAAGCTGGTTTCATCAAGTCAAGAATCTCCACTGACAATATTATCCTAGCTCAAGAACTTCTCTCTTTTGCTCGAAATGGGGATAACAATAAATTTTTTTGTGCCAAGTTGGATATTCGTAATGCTTTTAACACCGTGTCTAGAGATTTTCTGTTAGCCAGATTGGAACAGAAAGGTTTGCCTAGCCAATTTATTCAATGGATCAAGGCATGTATCACCAATGTCAACTACTCGATTGTGATAAATGGCGCTCTTGAGGGGTTCTTCCCTTCCTCTGTGGGTCTGCGCCAGGGCTGTCCACTTTGTCCGTATCTCTTCTGTATTGTAATGGATGCCTTCTCATCCTTAATTGATGATGGGCCTTTTGCTGGACTTTCCTTTGGTAACCACAAAGTAAATCACCTCCTCTATGATGATGATTTACTTGTCTTTGGGGCGCCAACGGTCTCCAACTGCAACACTCTTATGCTCCTCCTTGACACTTTTGCATCTTCTTCTGGGCTACATGTTAGCTTCGATAAGAGCTCTATCATTCTTCCCAACAATACCCGGAATGTAGATGAAATTTGTAGAGCCCTCTCTCTCCCTCTTCCTGGGGAACAAATTACCTATCTTGGGATTCCCATATCCTTTAAGAGATTAAAAGTTGTTGACTTCCTTCCGCTCATGGAAACCATTACCAGGAAGCGCTTAGGTTGGAATGCTGATCCCCTCTCTTTTGTTGGACGTCTTCAATTCTTCAAATTCACTATTCTTAACTCCATTGCTTATTGGATTAGGGGATCAATATTACCTAAATCGATTATTAAGTACTTCAAGAAGCTTGCTTCTAAATTTCTGTCTTTTGGAGATGTTACTGCCTCAAGGAAATTACATTTAATTGCGTGGGATAAGGTTTGCAAACCTACGCAGCTTGGAGGACCATACCTGCCCTTCAATTTGGTTTTAACTGCTCTCTTATCCTTAGAATTTACAACTCCAAATCCCCTTTAGCTTCTTGGATCCTATTCAGATATTCCTCCCCTTGGAAACAGCCTCCCTCTAATGCTACCACCTTCTGGAAATCCATATGTACCACTACAGCTTTAGCTAAGCCTTGTTTCAACTACAAAGTCACTCTGACCTCTCCCTTCTCTTTTCTTTGGGATTATTGGTGTAATGGGAATAGGCTTCTTGATCTACCTGCTGCTGCGCCTCTCTCTCAGGGTAGCAATTGTAATATGGGTGTTAATAATTTTATTGCTTGGGGCTATTGGAACCTTCCTGATTCTCTTCCGCTAGATGTCTTTGTGGCCATTCTGAGGGTCCCTATTCTTGAGATCAATGCTAGCTACTTATATTGGGGATCTACGGATAATACAAATTTTAGAGGCTTTGTTAAGGAGTTTTATCAACCTCTTACTGCTTGTAATTGGGCAACCTTTATTTGGCATAAGAATCATGTTTTGAGGTATTTAGTTTTTGCTTGGCTTGCTATGGTGGGTGGGCTTAAAACGACTGCGGAACTGCACAAACATAATATTTCAATGGATTTAACATGTTCCTTGTGTCATAATTATACTAAGAGTGTTGCACACCTATTTTTTGATTGCAACTTTACTCATTCCATTCTCTCCAAATTGATTACGGGCACTTCCTCTTTACTTCTCAGACCGAATTTAATGCAGCTTTTTGATTGGGTTTATGATAACCCCAATATTCCCACTTTGGTTAAAAGGCTTTACTTCATCATTATTTGTTGCACTATATATTTTGTTTGGAGAGAAAGGAATGAGAGGAGATTTGCTAATTCTGCCTCTAGTAGCTTCACTGTTTGCTCTAAGATTAATACTGCTATTTTTTTTGAAAATTTGTAAATGGAAGGATGGGTTTCATCTCCTGGATCTCTTATAAAGGGGTATTCCCTCATACTGATCGGATATCTACACTTGGAGGTTGCCAGTTCTCTTACCTTTTGGTTCGACTGTTTTGAGCTAGGAGTATTGCAATGAATTTCATGGTTTATGGGGCTGCTGCTCATTTCACTCGTTGTTCTTGCTTGGGGCAATGATGACCGATTGCATTATATTATCCCCAGGATGGTGGATCCCTGCAACTAATGCTTCTATTTGATGGCAGTTCTCGCAACCGGTGGTTGTGTGCTGCTCGTTGTTTGCAATCGGGTTCTCCTGAGCCCTTCTTTTGATCTTTGTCTTTCTCTTTGATTTTTGACGTGTAATTTTGACACTTTTGGTGGTTTTTGGGGTCACCTCGGGGTTTTTACCCCTCAATTTTGCTCTTTCATTTCATTTTTTACACATGTAACTAGCTTTTTCATTCAATAAATTTACAGGCTTTGCCCTTATCTTCCCAAAAAAAAAGTATTATATATTCATATATCTAATGCTTAAATTTTTATATATTTTTATATAATATCTTGATCTTTATATATAAAAATTTAGATATTAGAGAAGTAATTATATAGTAATTTTCTATTTTTGATTAATAAATATTTTTTAAATAAATTTCTATCTTTAGAAACAAAGCAAACTTCTTTTGGTGCAACATTCTATTTTGAAGAAAATTTTGAGAATTTATGATACAACAAAAGAGTTTAGTGGCAAGTTTTGCTGCTTATTATATTGACATCCAATATAACCAAATTCTACATAGATAAATGAGAAGTGTTTTATAAACTGATGAATTTACACTATCCCTTCTCTTCTGTAATAACTCAAATATATGAAATAAATTTATTTGAAGAACATAATAATTCAAAACTAGAGCATTTTAATTTGGCGTTGATCTAGTGAGCGCTGAGGCGTTATGCCATGAACAGTATATATATATATATATATATATATATATATATATATATATATATATATATATATATATATATATATATATATATATATATATATATATATATATATATATATATATATATATATATATATACCAATGACTCCCTAATAGCTTGGTGGCTTGGTCTGGAAGAAATTAAAAGAGGAAGAAGAGAGAGGAGAGAGAAAGATATTTGGATCATATTTCTCAGTCATTTATGTTACAGATTTTATTATATTCATTGTAAGTGACTAATCTCTTATTTTTATTTTCAATTGTGATTTTGATTTCTATGAATTTTATCTCTCCTAAATCTGTAAAAAATGCATTATCTCATGATTTCATAAGCTTTCGCTGTGCATGTTTTGATATATTATAGATTTGATCAGTCTAAACAATTTGATATGATTTTATTATATTTTAAATGAAGTACTGACCTATATCATTTACATTATATAATAACTCCATGTGATACCTTACTAATTCACGTGATTCACTGATTGAGAGTTATAAAGAGCTGGAGATTGATTATGAGTTATAATGAGTTGGGGCAACTGATTAACGTGATTCAAAGGGAGTTATAAAGTGTAATTTAATTGAGAGTTATAAGGAGCAACTAATTGGGAGTCATAAGTGTAGAAATAAGATATCCTAAAGATACACTCATTAAATATCTGAATAATAATACTAATATTATTACGAATACTGTACTAATATTGTAACTGATACTAATATTATTTACTATCATTAACACTATTTAATATTATTGATCTTGAAATTATTATTGTTACTGGAATTACTACTATTGACTGGTGATGTAATGGATTGAGATGTGATGAACTATAGAAGGATAAATTGGTACAGATAATCAATATAGATATTGATGCATATATTTTTTATATAATTTATAGCATATTATTCTCTTTTATCTTGCATTGGTTTCAGTTGTAAGATTTTAATTACTTGTAATTGGACTATGTGGTTTTAAATATTTTCAAAAAAGGATAATGATCCTATAATATAAGGCTCCAAACAACATGCATAATTTTTGTACCTGTAATTCTAAATAAAATGCAATCATGTTTCTTTCCGCTATTCATTGGTAAGTTCTAATTAAATGATTAAAATGAAAGACAGATGTAATTCTTTTAATATAAATTTGGAGTGTGACAAAATGGTATCAAAGCATTGGTTATTGAAAGAATTGAAATATAAATAGAGCTAATGAGCGAAATAGAAATGCAATTTTTGATTTATAATTAGTTAATTTGAGTTTCTTTTGGAGCATACTCTCTCTCTTTTTCTCAAATTGATATAGAAATATCGAGAACGATATTTTTTAAAAGTTAGGAGATTGTAATAACTCAAATATGTGAAATAAATTTATTTAAAAAATATAAAAATTTTAAAGTAGAGCGCTTGACGTTAATCTGGTGAGCGCTATGGCGCTAGACCATGAATATATATATATATATATATATATATATATATATATATATATATATATATATATATATATATATACACACAACAACAACAACAACAACAACAACAACATCAAGCCTTTATCCCACTACGTGGGGTCGGCTACATGAATCTTTTTTCTCCATTGTGTCCTGTTAAAAGTCAAATTCTCGTTTAAATTTAATAAAGAAAGATCATTTCTAATATTTTCTAACCAAGTCTTTTTAGGTCTACCTCTACCTTTCTTAACATAAGTCAAATCTAAGACCTCTACTTTCCTAACTGGGTCATCGGGAGGCCGCCGTTTTACGTGACCAAACCATCTAAGATGACTCTCTCTAATCTTATCTTCCACTGGAGCTACTCTAACCTTTTCACGAATATGCTCATTTCGTATCCTATCTCTAAGGGTAAAGCCACTCATCCACCTGAGCATCCTCATCTCTGCAACACTTAACTTAGAATTATGCTTCTCTTTTAATGGCCAACATTCGGCACCATAAAGCATTGCAGGTCTCACCACCATCTTATAGAATTTTCCCTTAAGTTTGAGGGGTACTTTTCTATCACATAATAAGCCCGATGCATTCCTCCACTTCAACCATCCAACTTGGATTCTACTGATAATATCCCCATCTATAACACCATCACTCTGAACAATAGATCCAAGATATCTAAAATGTGTACTCTTATTAATGACTTGATCGGCCAAAGTCACAATGCCCTTACTAGGTCTATTATTACTAAAATTACACTCCATATATTTCATTTTAGATCTACTCAAGCGAAAACCTTTAGACTCTAAGGTTGACCTCCACAATTCTAGTTTACCTTTAACCCCCTCTCTAGTCTTATCAACAAGAAGAATATCATCAGCAAAAAGCATACACCACTTATTTTGTTGGCTAAGAAGAAGTTGAAAGAGAGAAAGAAGAGAGAGGAGAGAGAAAGATCTTTGGATATATCATATTTGTCAATAATTCTTATTATATATTTTATTCTATTTATTGTAAGTAACTAATCTCTTACTTCTATTTTCAATAATTTTAATTCCTATAAATTTTATCTCTCATAAATCTACAAAAAATATATTATATCCTAATTTCATAAGTTTTTACCATGCAAATTTGGATATATTATAGATTTGATCATTCTGAATGATCTGATATAATTTTATTACAATTTAAATATAGTACTGAATTATATCAACTGCATTAATAAGTCCAAGTGAGTTATTAATCCACATGATTCACTAATTGAGAGTTTTAAAAAGATGCATGTAGATTGATTGGGAGTTATAAGGAGTTGCGGCAACTGATTCTCGTGATTCAAGAAAAGTTATAAGGAGTACATTAATTTGGAGTTATAAGGGGTGACTGATTGGGAGTCATAAGTGATGGAGAAAAATACCCTTAAGAATATTTTGAATACTGATACTAACACTGTTACGAATACTGTACTAATATTATAACTTATACTAATACTATTTACTATCATTAAAATTATTTAACGTTATTAATCATGAAACTAATATTGTTACTGGCATTAGTACTGTTGATTATTGTTGATACTATGATTGATGATGTAATGGATTGAGATATGATGAATTATAAAAGGATAAATTGATATAGATAATCAATATAGATATTGATACATATATTTTTTTATATGATTTATAATATATTGTTCTATTTTATCTTACAATGATTTACGTTGTAAGATTTTAGTTACTTGTTGGGCTATGTGCTAATTATATGATTTTATATATTTTTAGGAAAGGGTAAGGATCCTATGATATGAGGCTCCGGACAACATATATAATTTTTTTACATGCAGTTCTAAATAAAATGAAATCATGTTTCTTTCTATTGTTCATTGGTAAGCTCTAATTAAATGGTTAAAATGAAAGACATGTAATTCTTCCAATATAAATTCTGGAGTGTGACATTTACTGATGCGATGCATTATAGCTAATTCATAACTATAGTTTATTTTTTTTTTTACTTTTTAATTTGTCGTTATATGATGCTTCCTTCACTATCCTAGTTGCTTCTTTAGGTAATATAGTACATGTTAACCTTTTGGCTGTTTTAGCCATTTTCATCATGAGGCAAGGTTGTGCCTCATGATAGTAAGCTTTTATCCTTCCTTAATGGAGGGAGAGGCATCTTTTACATTTTGGAATATCATACTATCATATAGTTTATGTTTCCCTATTTGTGTTTTTGTGCTCTACCCTGCTTCTTCCATAACATACCACATCAGATTTGGTATCAGAGCTTACGACTTAGCAACATGGTAAAGTGTAGCAAGAATGTGTCTGGTGACGAGGATCATAGCCTGGAGGCTCTTTGGGTAGCACACACTGATGTTTTGAAGTAGTTGGGCGAATTGGCTGTGAACTTCAATCGCCTAAAGACGGAGCTGGGGCGGGAGTTCGTAGTGGGAATTTTGGCCAGAGAGAATGCTAATCGGCCTATGTAGCTAGTCACACCACCAAATAGACAGGGGGGTTATGGATTTCATGAGAGAAGGTAACTTCCAAATGCTTACGAGCTGTCCTACTCAGAAGAAGAAGTTGGAAACTTTATCCCAGAGGCCTTTCCTAACTTTGATGGGGATAATGTGGCGCCCCAGTACCAGTATCAATGACCAATGGGTTTTGATAGACATCACGGAGAGTTCCAAGTGAAGCTTGATATTCCCTTCTTTGAGCGAAGACTACACATCGAGGATTACCTTGATTGGGAGAGGGCTGTAGAGACTTTTTTTAAGTATATGGAGGTTGAGCCTGAGAAGCAAGTTAAGTATATTGCGTGTAGATTGAAGGGGGACAGAAGTGCGTGGTGGTCGTATTTGTTACAGTCTAGAAGAAGGGAAGGTCGGGGCGGAGTACATAGTTGGACATGCATGAAGCAGCTGTTGCGGACGCAATTTCTTCCTACTGACTACGAACAGTTGCTTTACCTCAAGTACCAACACTACACACAAGTTAGTCGCTCTGTGAGCGAATATACCG
This sequence comes from Dendrobium chrysotoxum, assembly GCA_019925795.1. NCBI lineage: Eukaryota > Viridiplantae > Streptophyta > Magnoliopsida > Asparagales > Orchidaceae > Dendrobium > Dendrobium chrysotoxum. The sequence goes on along the minus strand of CM034305.1, from coordinate 85,502,223 downwards.
AGGAGTTCTATAGGCTATGTGCCATAAATGATCTTAATGAATCAACTAACTAGTTAGTAGCCCGGTATGTGGGTGGACTGAAGCACGCCATTCAAGACAAGCTGGAGTTAAACTCGATGTGGTCGCTATCAGAAGCAGTGAACTTCACGCTCAAGGAAAAGATGCAATTAGACAGATAATCCCATAGCCATTCTTCCCGTCAACCGTATTATGAACAAAGTATTGATGCTGTTAGGCAGCCCACTACCATGGCCAAGAAAACTCAAGTTCGGCTCAAAAACAATCCTCCAATGAGTCCTGCTAGGACAGTTGTAGAGCCTAGGCTGCATCCTAAACCAATGGTAGCTACTAAGGAGAATCATTATGCAAAGCCATAAGTTATTAAGTGCTTTCGATGCTTTCAAGTGGGGCATAAATCTAATGTATGTCCCAACCGTCAGCAGATACAATTCTTGGACGCAAATGTGGAAGAAGACAGTGGACATCAGGAAGAGCCTCAATAGATAGATGTAGAAGATGTCGAAGCCGACAAGGGCGATCCACTTATTTGTGTTCTAGAAAAGTTGTTACTAGCACTATGAAAACCAAACAGCTCCCAACGCCATGCCATTTTTTGAACCTGATGCACTATTAATAACAAGATTTGTGAATTGCTTATAGATAGCGGGAGTACCAAAAAATATAGTCTCCCATGCGGTTGTACAATCCCTCCACCTCAAAATAACTAAGCATCCTCAACCTTATAAAATAAGTTGGGTGAAAAAGGGGATGGACATTGTAGTGTCTGATATGTGCAGAATTATGTTTTCCATAGGCAAACACTACTCCTATGAAGTACTTTGTGATGTGTTAAACATGGACGTTTGTCATCTGATTTTGGGTCATCCTTGGCAATTCGATGTTGGAGCCATATATGATGGGAGAGCCAACACTTATTCATTTAAATGGAAGGGTAAATGGCTATAATTGATTTCACACCCAGCTGACAACCAAGCTAAGGACCGTGAAGTGAAAGCTATCATGCACATTGTCACAGGTACTACCCTTCTATCTTCCTGGAAACAACATTCAACCATATTTGCATTTGTGGTTCAGGAACAAGTTGCAAAGGATAGGCCTATATAGCAGAACTCTAATGTTAAGAAGCTGTTAGAAAAATTCCGGGATGTGTTGTCTGAAACGCTGCCATCAAAGGTCCCACTGCTGAGGGCATTACAACATCAAATTGATTTCCAGGAAAGAGTAGTTCTTCCAAATCAGCCACTATATATTAAGTCTGAAAGAGCAACAGATTTTACAATTAATGAAGAGTTGCTGGAAAAATAGTTTATTCAGCCCAGCATCTGCCCCTATGTTGTTCTAGCATTATTGGTGCCAAAAAAAGATGGCAGCTAGTGCATGTGTGTAGACAGTCATGCTATTAATAAGATAATTACAAAATTCAGGTTTCCTATCCCGCGGGTTGATGAATTGTTAGAAAAGCTGACTAGTGCCACCATATTCTTGACATTGGACCTCCGAAGCGGGTATCACCAGATAAGAATCCGTCCCAACAACGAGTGGAAGACAACCTTCAAAACATGCCATGGCTTATATGAATGGAAAGTTATGGTGTTCGGGCTCTGCAACTCACCCTCGATGTTCATGAGATTGATGACCAAAATCCTCAAATCATTTCTTAACAAATTTTTTGTCACCTATTTCAATGATATTATTGTTTATAGCAAATCGCTGGTTGAACACCTTGCTCATCTATACAACATTATGACAGTTTTAAAAAAGAATCAATTGTATCTCAATCCCTAAGTGCGAGTTTGCAATGCCCAGTGTCTATTTCCTCAGATTTGTGATTTTCGCAGAAGAAGTCCAGGTAGATTAAAAGAAAATTGTAGCTATAACCCACTGGCCAGTTCCTAAATCCTTTTATGACGTGCACAGTTTTCATGGCCTCGCCAACTTCTATAGTCGATTCATCCATGGGTTCAACATTCTCATGGCACCCATCACAAACTGCCTAAAGTTCAAGCAATTTCAGTGGACAGAGGAACAACAACGCAGCTTTAAAGCCATATATCAAATCTATGCTGACCACAGCTCCTTTGTTGGCACTTCCAAACTTTGGAAAATCGTTCAATGTAGACACGAACGCTTCAGCCATCAGCATTGGTGCTGTATTGAGTCAAGAAAATAGATCAGTTGACTTTTTTAGTAGAAATTAAGCCCTGCAAGACATAAATGGACTGTCTACGAGCAATAATTGTATGTAGTTGTCAGAGCATTAAAGCAGTGGGAACATTACCTATTAAATGGGGACTTTGTGTTGTGTAGTGATTAAAATGCGTTGTAATACATAAATAGCCAGAAATATATAAACCGAATGCATGCCCGTTGGGTGTTATACCTGCAGCAATTCTCATTCATATTGAAGCATAAAACGGGCTCTCAGAATGTCGTCGCTGATGCTTTAAGATGTAATTGCTCCCAGCCAAAACTTACACTTCTCACATAATTACAAATAGAACTTACAGGACTTGAATGCCTCGAGGAACTATATGCCAATAATGCTGATTTTGACAATATATGGAAGGCCTGCCAAGACAATCGCTCAGTTTCAAATTTCATCATATGTAGGGGTGTCAATTTCTGACACGACCTGAAAACCCGACCCGAACCCGACCCGAAAAATTTGGGTTTGGGTCAACCCGTTTGTTAAATGGGTCGGGTTCGACTTTCTGACCCGTTTGAAAAACGGGTCAGGTCCGGGTTGACCCGACAACCCGCGGGTCGACCCGTTTAACCCGGATCCCGCTAGACAGCTCCGCCCGCACTCATGGATCGCAGTCCCGCCTCCTACAAACGGCTCCGCCTGCGCTCGCGGACATGTTGGCTCCGCCCTCGCTCGAGATCCCGCCCGGCCGACCGCACCAACCATCCCGCGATCCCGCCCGCGCAGCCGCGCTCGTGAAGGCTCTGCGCCTCTGCCCTCGCTCAGTCGCTCGCGATCCCGCCCGCACCAACGATCCAGCCCGCGCTCGCGACTAGGCTCCGCCCGGGCTTCGAGATCCCACCCGCACTCGCAGTCACGGACTCCGCCGGTGCTGGCGAGTGGAGACTCGAACTCCTCCCACGCTCGCGATCAGAACTCCGCTTACGCTGCTTCAGCGGTTCAGCCGGGTCAACGGGTCGGGTCAACCAGGCAACCCGCGCGGGTCGAGTCCGGGTTATAATGTCCGACCAGTTTGCAAAAATGGGTCGGGTTCGGGTTGACCCGTTTAGATCCGGGTCAACTCAAGCTCGACCCGAACCCGATCCGTTGACCCGAATTGACACCCCTAACCATATGGCATGGCTATATGTTCAAGCACAATCAATTGTGCATTCCCGCCTCATCCTGGAGGCCACAGTTGATCAAGGAAGTCCATTGTAGAGGCTTGTCAGCTCACGTGGGCAGAAGCAATAAGTTGGCATAGTTGCAATATAGGTTCTTTTGGCCTCGTCTCTGAAGATATGTGATGAGATTTGTAGAACAGTGTCCTGTTTGTCAGAGTTATAAGAGCAACAGGCAAAACCAGGGACTATATCTTCCATTGCCGGTACCAGAAACTATTTGGGAAGATTTGAGCTTTGATTTTGTATTGGGGCTGCCTCGCACTAGTCGGGGTAATGACTCGATCATGTTCGTTGTGGACAGATTCTCTAAAATGGGCCATTTTATTGCCTTTAAAAAGACATTCGACGCACTTAAGGTGGCACGGCTATTCTTTGGTGAAATTGTTCGCCTACATGGTATTCCCCGCAGCCTTACGTCTGATAGGGATGTGAAATTTGTCAACCACTTTTGGAGGGAATCATGGAAGTGTTTGCACACCGAAATTAAGCTCAGTTCGGCCTATCATCCGCAAACTGACGGCCAAATCGAAGTTTTGATCGCACATTCGGCAATATGCTTAGGTGCTTAGTTCAAGTGCACCCTAAGCTGTGGGACGAATTATTAGGACAAGCCGAGTTTGCATATAACAGCATGCCAAACTGCTCCACAGGAAAATGCCCCTGTAACGTGGTTTACACCAAGCCACCTAATCAAACAATTGGCATTGTTGTATTACCTAAATGCCATAGCCGAGCAGCTACCACACTTGCAGACCAATTTGCCACTATGCTCCAAGACGTCTGCACAACTCATTGATTGCAATGAACACTATATGCAGGCAACATACAAATATAGGCGTGCCAAGTTCTTTCAATCGGGAGATTTGGTTATGGTTCGATTAAGGCATGAGCGTTTTGCATTGGGCACCTACTGCAAACTGAGTTGCCGGAAGATTGGACCTATATCGATTCTCCGACAAATTAATGATAATGCGTATGTTGTGGATTTACCAGCGGAGTTTAACATATCCTCTACTTTCAATGTTGCATATATTTTCACCTACCATCTGTGGACCTCCGAAAGGACACACAAATACCATCGCCCCGCGAGGGGAGACAGTATCTGGGGCCAATGAAAGGGCAGATTCGATCACACATACAATTAACCATTGAGGATAGCGGCTCTCACCAGCACACCCCGATGGATAACAATATGTATGGTCTAATCACAACGGGTTTCCCCCACCCGATACATTAGCTCGAATGGGGTTTATTTGAGAGTGGGATTCGGTTTCCCACGGGCGCAAGCCCCCGTGGTTAATTACATCTCAAGCCGGAGCCTGAGAATACTCTCGATTAAGGATTCTATATTATACTTTCTGAATTGGGATTGGCACATAGGGGGAAGACTAGAAGTCCTACTCGAAGGGAAAGAGAGGTTCAACTAGGCTTAGTCAACATGCACGGCTCACATCAGCATCCGGAGGGACTAAGGTAGTGAGAAGAAACTGGAGAAAAATAAATAAATCACGCACTCGAAGCATGCAGGAGGGAATGATGGAGGTGGCGTCATCCGTGTGACGCAGATATGTAGGGTTTAGGGTCTCTGGAAGACAAAAGACCTACCTACTGATGAGGCGTACTACGAAACAATAGTAGCCTTGAATCCTGAATCTATGGTGGGTTTAGTGTTCTACACAACACTAACACCCGTGTCCTAACTAATGCAATGCAAAACCTGGACTTACCCCGGCCTGAAAGGGGGAGCCAGCTAACCACATAATCGCTTTAAAACCATGTTGTCCAGTCATTTATGAAAGATGGGTGGGTAGGTTATAGTTCTTGGAAGTAGGGCCGACGTCTAGAGGATTTCCTAATTGGCCCCGGACTGATGTTGGGTGAATGCTTCTAGAGCTAATGCAATTAAAATTTTGATTTAGTTAGTTTCTAATGCAATGCATGCTAGTTAAAGTATCCAAATCAGGTATGCATAGAACTTTAAAAAGGCTTATAAAAAATAATTTTTAGAATTAGACTGGGCTTCCCCAGGTCCGGCACCTCATCCTCATAGGTCAGATTATCCGGACTCTACCCACAGGCGGGGAAGTGTCTTATAGAAGGAAAGAGAATGCATCAATATGCATGTGACCCCGGACGATTCCGGCAATTCCCTAGGTCGTTAAGTTTCTAAATTATTTAAATCTTAAAATTTGAATGTTAGTTATGAGTAGAAAAGTTTTAGTCCTTAAAGAGCCTAACGAAATCCAGGCTAAAATAAAAGCGACATGCAAAACGCCAAGAAACTAAGAAAAGCAAACAATCCTAGAGGCACACAATCATAAAACACATCAAAATTATCCAAACAAATTAATAAATGTCCATATGCCAACTGCCCTTAATTACAACCCAGGGTCTGCAGAAAATTAAAGTGGTCGGGCACCACTGCCAACAACCCGGATTTCTAGTCCTAAGACTGACGCAAGTTATTTTGAGTGGGATACACTTGGTCTTCATCTTCTTGATCTTCTGTTCCTTGGACTCCTCGGATCTTAGTTTTGTTGGAATCTTTGGACCTCAGCTTCCTTGGGCTCCTTGGATCTCAGCCTCCTTGGACTCCTCGGGTAGTAGAATGATCCAAATTTAGATTCTTGTATCCCCACTCGAAATAAACTTTCACAACTCTATACCAATATTACACTCAATTACATTAAATGAAAGCAGTAAATTCTAGACGCTCCTGCAAGGTTATCCTAAAAATCATCCCAAGTAGTTTAGTATATCACAAGCAATTATAGGGAAAGTAAAATACTCATCACAGCCACACTGGCCATGCTCTTAATTATTTTGAGGGCTATGCAAGCTCTGGAGCACCTGTAGCAATTTATAATGATTCATTATTTTAGCCCTCATTTATTTAGGGGGGCTGAGCAATTTCTGAAGCACCTGCATAAAACAGCATTAATTTTTAAATCATGATTATTGCCCCCCTTTTTATTTAACGCTGCATGAGCATGGCCACCTGCAGAAGACATTGTTAGTATCAACCTTGATCCTAACCTATGGGTAGTCTATCGTGCAATCACATCAATTCCCAGAGTACAGTAAAAGTAAACAAACACACCAATAGTTCAATCACAACATGCAACGAAATCCGGAAAAGCTCGGCACGCAGCAGAAAAGTAAACACCGGCCTAGCCTAAGTCTAGAAGTGGTGCCCTAGCAAACAATTCTACAATGTGTGTAAGAGCCTGTGTGGCTGAGGTAGATCCTAAGCTAGGTAGTTAATTACAATTGCCTACTGTCCAAGTTGGTTGTAGGTCTGAAAAGGGAAGTTTTATTTAAAGTCCAAATATTAGTGAATTGAGATTTATCTTAGTTGATTTAATGTGTGGATCAATTTTATTTCTTAGGGTAATAATGTTTAAAGTTTAAATTGCATTGATGAGTTTTAGGGGTTTCGGGGTCCATCTATACACTAAGTAAAAGGGGGGTCCAAAATTGACTTTTTGATTAAAGGGTATTTATGACCAGCTAATATTTTTATAAAATACTAGGCCTTAACCTGATCAGTTAGACAGTTAGCATGCCCGATTTGGATTCTTCTATCCAAAGTTATGAATTTCTGAAGTTTTGGTCTCGTTTTGAACTAAGTTTGACCGGATTGTTGACTTTTTGATTTAAGTTGATTTCTGGACACCTAATATTTTTAACAAATACTAGACCTTAATGTGAGTTGAATGCCTTTGAGTTTGTTGGATTTGGAGTTTCCTATGCAAAGTTATGAATTTTAGAAGTTTCGGGCCCTAGACTATAGGCTACGGTTGACCGAAAAGTTGACTTTTAAATTTAAGCTGATTTCTGGCCACCTGAGATTTTTAATAAATACTAGACCTTAATTAGAGTTAGGTGCCTTTTAGTTTGCCCATTTTGGAATTTTCTATAATTAGTTATGATTTTTAGAAGTTGGGGCAATTAAAGGAATTATCGAAATTGCCTAATTAGGGGTATTTTGGGGGTTTTGGCCCAAATCAGCTCCAAACTGATTGGAATCACCCCCAAAGGTCAAAAATGACCTAAGAAGGTGTTCCCAAGTGTTTGGAGAAAATTTGAGATTTTTAATAATTTTTTATGATTTAATTAAGGCAAAAAGGTGATTTTTGATTAAGGTTGAATTAAAGTCCAGATTAAGGTCCAATTAAGGGGCCCTAATTATCTAAGGTTGGGGACTGAATTCTAGAGAGTTTGAGGTATTATGGGTATTTTTCTAATTTAACATGGATTTATTAGATTTTTCTGAAGTTTCTAAGGCTTAATTAACGAGTGAATTAGGGTTTGCTAATTAAGTATTTTAAGGAGTTCAAAAAATTCTTAGAAAATTATTAGGGGTTTAGGATGTCACTGAGTTTAAGTGTTTCAAATTTCAAGTCATTCAGGGTTCTACCCTAATTCCTGGAATTTTTCTAAGTTTGCTAGACGGGTCCTTAATTGTTGTCCTTAGGGTGTCACTACGTTATATAGGAATGAAATGAAGTAACTAACCCTTAGGCATAATACAGAGGGTAAATGCAGCAAATATAAACACACCAAGCCATGTCCTTAGATCTAGGAGAGCCTAGGCTACGTGCTTGTGCAACCTACACATACAAGGACTACGAAAACACTAAGTAAAGGAACCTAATGAAGTGATTAGTGAATGATTGGGACACAATCATTCACTAATCCTTCTCCCACATGAATTCTGTTAACATACATATCCTAGGTTTAAAGTTTCATAAGGGGTAGACTTCCCAAAATTGGGGGATTTAAATAATATGTAATTTTAAAATTATCTTTAAAATACATAAATATTATAAATAATAATAATGTAAGTTTAAAAATAAGATAATTGAAAATACTTCAGTTCATAAGCATGGGAGGTCTACCAGCCACCGAGGGGGTTTTAAAATAATTTTTATTATTAAAATAATTATTTATATTAATTAAATAATATTTAAATAATTAAATAATATAGGAATACAGAAAACATCCAGAAATGACAGAATCACATACAGGGAATAATTTTAAATTAAAATTCATATTTTTCTGAAAAGTTTAAGGTATTGTGCGTCAAAATCCGATTTAAAATGATAAAGTTATGAATTTTCGAAGTTAAATAGGTTTAAAGGTAATTTTTAAAATAATTTAAAATAATTAATATTTGAAAATAATTAATAATTTCAAAATAAATCAGATATAATAATATCTGAATTTTAAAATAAATAATAATAATCAAAATATTATAATAATATATATAAATATTAATATTATCATGATACTAATATTAATATAATAATATTATTATTAAAGATAGTAATAATATTATTAACTAAAAAATATTAATATTTTAATAATATTAATAATAATCAAATGCTAACATTATAGTAATATAATCATTAACATAATAATAATATTATTAAAATAATAATATTATTATTAATTATAATATTATATTATAATGATACTAATAATAATAACAGTCAATATTATAATAACATAATAGTAATATTATTATTTATTATTATTTATAACATTAATATTATTATATGCTAATTATAATAATATAATAATATTATAATAATATAATATTATTATTATCAAAGTAATAACATTATTACTCATTATAATATTAATATTATTATAATGCTAATAATAGTAATAATAGATTAAAATAGGTTTTAAATAATAATAATAATAATAATATAATCATAATAATAAAAATAATAATAATAATAATAATAATAATAATGATAAAATAATTAAAATAACTTAAAGTAATAACAATAATAATAATAATAATAATACTAATAATAATTAAGATAATTAAAATAATTAAACTAATGATAATAATAATAGTATAATAATAATAATAATTTAAAATAATCAAAGTAATTAAAATAATAACAATAACCATAATAATAATAATAATAATAATAATAATAATAATAATAATAATAATAATAATAATAATAATAATAATAATAATGAAAAGAAATGATTAAAATAATAATAATAATTATAATAATTATAATAATTATAATGATAATAATAATGATAGTAATAATTAACATAATTAAAATAATTAAAAAAAAATAATGATAATAATAATAATTAAAATAACTAAAATAATAATATAATAATAATAATAATAATAATAATAATAATAATAATCACAATAATATTATTATTAAAATAATGATATTGTTAATTATAATATTAATATTATAATAATATTAAATAATATTAGGTTAATATTATAATAATATAACTATTATAATAATAATATTATTATTAGAATAATAATAATACTATTAATCATATTATTAATTATAATAATGTAATATTATATTAATATTATAATATAACTGTTATTATAATGATATTAAATAATATTTAAATAATAATAATAAAAAAATTTAAAATATATTAATATATATATATATATATATATATATATATATATATATATATATATATATATATATATATATATATATATATATATATATATATATATATATATATAAATTTTAAATTAAATAATATATAAACAAAAATACCGGCGGCGGCGGCTCGGTGGGCCACGTGTCAGCCTCCCATTCGCTGGCTCAAAACGTGGACGCATTTTCCAATCATTGGCAATGATTGCGCCGCCGCGCAATCATTGCCAATGATTGGCGGCGGCGGGCCCCGCGCTACTTAAAACGACGGCAGCGAAGCGCTGCCGTTAGATCTGCCGCTGCGCGGATCAATGGCTCAGATTGAGCCAGACGGGAGCAGTGACCGCGGGATCGGATCCGCGGTCGGACCTCAGCCGCGGAACGACGCGATCAGAACCGTTGATCGTAAAATCAACGGTTCTGATCAGACGTATCAGGCGGAATACGTAACCCGAAGCCCTAAACCTATCTTCGTCTTGTTCTCGTAATATACGAGATGGATTCAAATGAAATTTTAAACTTAGATCGTATACATGAAGAGCATTCACGTGGGGTGCAGATCTTGGATTAATACGCCCTAATGACTGTGTTAATTAACCTTAAGTATATCTAACTAGGGTTAAGGATTATACCTAATCCACACGGTGGATTCGAGCGATCTTGGGCTTGTTGAGCTTGTAGATTGTCCACGTACAATTCCTTAGTTGATCTCGAGCCCTGAAACACCCTCGATTGGACGGAGAATGGCTTGGAACTTTTGGAGTCTCGGTTCGCCGGAGATCTCGCCGCCGGCGAGGTTCTGACGCCGGGTTTCGGTTGGGGAAGGTGGAGGAAGGTCGTGGGAACACTCTCACCGAATCTTAGAGTCTAAGGAAGTCTGGGGAGAGAGCAAGAGCAAAAGTCCTTCCAAAGAAGCCCTAAATCGCTATATATACTCCTCCATCTAAGATGTATGGCTAGGATTCGATTTAGGGCATGATTAGGAGGTTATTAAGCCCCTTGGGCCGTGGTTTAGAGCTTTGAATGGATTAGGAAAGGATTGGAGCTTTAAATGGCTCTTAATGGGCCATATTGACCCATTAATGACTTGGGTTGACCAAGTCAAGGGTTGACTTGGTCAACCCTAGTCAAGTGGGTCCAAGGGAGGAGGGTATGAGCCTTGAAGCCCTTGGTTGGGCTTAGATCTGATTAGGATTTGATTTAAACCTATTAGGGCCTATTGGGTCAACCTGGGTTGACCTGGTCAACCAGGTTGACCCAGGACCAAGACTTGGGCCCAATGGGTCAAGCCTGACCCACTGAGTCCAGTGGAGGAGAGAATAGGGCTTGGAGAGCCCTGGATTGGGTTTGGGTTTGATTTGAACTAGTTTTAGACCCATATGGGTCTAATGGGTCAACCTGGGTTGACCTGATCAACCAGGTTGACCCAGGGCCTGGGTCTGGGCTCAGCAGACCTGGCTTGACTCCCTGGACCCACTGGGTTGGGTTCCAGGGTCTAGCCTGGTCAAATTTGACCAGGTCAACCCTTTGACCTAGGTCTAGGGAGAAATAGGGTCAACACCATCCTCCAGACCAGGCTCCTACCAGATTCTCTTCCACCGAGTCGGACTCCTCAGACAACGGAGGGCAATGATGCAGTGCATCATAGTTAACCCATAACTATAGTTTATTTTTCTACTGTTTAATTTACCGTTATATGATGCTTCCTCCACTATCCTAGTTGCTTCTTTAGGTAATATAGTACAGGTTAACTTTTTGGCCGTTTTAGCTATTTTCAGCATGAGGTAAGGCTGTGCCTCATGACAGTGAACAGTGAGCTTTTATCCTTCCATGAGGGAAGCAGAGGCATCTTTTATATTTTGGAATATCATACTATCATATAGTTTCTGGTTCTCTGTTTGTGTTTTCTGCTCTACCCTGCTTCTTTCACAGCATACCACATCATCTACTATGGCTATTTAAGAGAAATGTGTAATCCATCTGCAAAAATCTTTGATTTAAATCGTTATTTTGGATTTAACTAATTTTCAGACCCAAAAAGTCAGCCAGAAATTTAAGATATGAGTAAAGAACCTGTAAATCAACATAGAATACAAGCCCAAAAATCAAGCTGTGGCGAATTTATTTACTTCGAATTCCTCAAAAACGGAACTTGCTTAATCCTTAAGAAACTTTATAAACAAGTTGTCAAAACTCGAAACTATTTTGTATGTTAAAAAAACAAAAAAATATTTGAATAAAATGCAACAACCCTTAGCTTATAGTGCACATATTATTTAAAATATGATTCAATAGCGACGGCTTCGAATGTGGTTTAATGAGACGACAAAATCATCACATACAGCATTTCGCAAGGGAGGCGCCAATTACCAAATACTCAAATTACCAGCTGCAAAGAAAAAACATTTAATAAAAAGTTTTTTTTATTCGTAGGAGAGTCTGAGAGTTTCATGCTCAAAGGAGAAGATGCAATTTGTCAAATAAATTGGAACTCTAATATTCTTCATAGACGCTAAAATGCATTCGAGTAAAAAATATTGGTTTTTGCGTTTACTTGTTAGTTATTGTAGAAATAATCAAAGATGCCAAATGGAAAAGTAGGATTAACAGGTTGTACTGTATTTATTTATTTTTGTCCGTTGTTGCTGCAGCAGCGGACAAAACAATATGACTTGCCAAAGTACTCACCGATGCCTGAGAAAATTAGAGATTATTACGTGCGGAGTCTAGATATAAAGAGCCATTTGATTTATGACTGTAAACAGTAAAAACACAGTAACTATTCAGCACTGTATTTTTATTGTTCACCTATACGTTTTTATTATTCACAGTCATAAAACCTAACGGCTCGCTGTGTCTTAACTCCGCACATAATAATCTCTTGAGAAAACCAATTCAACCATAGAATGCAACAGCTATTTACTCTTCACTTATAAATATTTGCAAGAGTTTATTCTCATACATCCACTATAATACTCCTCACTGTAATACTCCTCACTAGGAATCATGACTCAGTTACAGAATGCTTCGATTATTTCGGAGTTCATAAACAATGAGAAGTTCTTCAAGGCTTCAGTTGAGAAGACGTTTGCAAGCCTCGACACCAACAATGATGGCTTCATCTCGTTCGCAGAGATGGCAAAGGAGTTGATAAGCTTGAAGATTTTGAAGACGAGCCTTGACGTCGATGGTATTGCTCTGAGTCATGTAGAGCTCAAAGAGCTTCGCCGTGATATTTTTACTCGATTTGATAGAGATGGCAGTATGATGGTGGATCTGGAGGAGTTTCAGGAGGAAATGAGGGAGATGATTGTAGCAGTGGCGAATAGCCTAAGTTTGTCAAAAGCAAGGGATCCAAATGCGAGGCCTTAAAAAAATTCTTCATCGTGGATGTCATTAATATCTGGATTTTAGTAGGGAGATTTAAATTTATTACACGATTTTCTTATATATTTAAATTCTGATAATTATTTATATAATATTTTAATCTTTAAATGACATAAAAGTATATTAACATTGATTTTTTTTAAATTGAAATTTACGATTTTATATACATAAATATAAAGATTTAAATGTTATATATAAATATTTATATATAAGTACATAGAAATTATGTGAAGTGTGTGTATATATATATTTGCCATTTAAATTATAAATTAAGATACAAATTTTTTCTGAATGTTAAAAAATAGGTGGTTGATTAGAATTGAAAAGATTATAATTCAAGAACATAATTTATTAACTATTGCATGCAAGGGTATATTTAGGAAGAGTTTAAACTTGACAATTGTGGCTTTTAAATTTTTTTCACCTTTAATATTAGTAAACATCTTAACTAATTTGATGACTTGGAAAAATGGGTGGTTGAAAAGAATTGAAAATATTATAATTCAAGAATATAATATGTTAACTATTGCATATAGGGGTGGATCAAGAAAAAGCTCAGAGTAGGGAACTGCTCAAAGTAGGGAATTGTTGGCTTTGAATTTTTTTTTTTTTCACATTTAATAGAATAAACATATGTCCTCCCCCACAAAATTATGCACATTCAAATTATTAGTTTTGTGTGGAATCTGATTGTGTAGATTAATTGGGTTGTACTGTTGACTCAGACTTTAATTATGTAAGTCGAGCTAGCCACGAGGTGGCCTTGCCCTTGAATTTTTTTTTTCGTATAGTTGTATAACACTGTAGTGTGTTCATTAGATTGTTGTTGCATTGTACACTTGTGCACTATAGCATCATAGGATGCAATATCACAAAGTTGTCGTCTTGATTTGAAGATAGATAGCGGAGTGCTATGATGCTTAAGAGCTATGGCCATGATGTTGCAAGTTATGTTGGAGCTAGAGAGTGGGTGATGTAGCATTCTAAATCCCAACGCTGGGGCACTGCGAGTCGAATTGTGCAGTTTTCTTTCTTATTTCATGCTTAAATTGAAGGGTTTGTCCCTTTGTGTATTTTAAGTGCGTCTATTTGTCTATTATGTAGTAAGAACGACGTGTGAAGTAAAGAAAGACAATGAGAGAGTGTCAGAGAAATATGTATAATTTCTCCTAGATTTTTATCATGAATTTCTTGGTGTGGTGTGAAACCCTAGTTTTTTCCTAATTTCAAAATTTTCCACCTTAAATAATCTTGATATACTTTTCTACTATTTTCTTTTTCTTGTTTGTGTTCGTTGCACGGTTTTTCTTCCCAAAACCAATTCTATTTTATTCACTCTCAAAAGATAGTCTGTTGTATGTTATACATATTTTATTTCAATCCTTAGAATTGAGGAGAAAATGTCCTTTTGTTGATCAAAGAAATGTTCTCCACAAACTTGGAAAATAAATATGATCATATTCAACATGAGAGTACTTGCCATCCAAATAACTCAGTGATGCTCAAGTCAACTGTGTTATTTGGAAATGATTCGACTTAACAAAATGAGAGGTAAGAGTTTTGAGTAATGGAAATGAAAATTTTGTTGACTAGTTAATTTGAATTAAAGATTGCATATTCATAATTAATTTATAATTTTTGAATATTTATAAATCTTGATTCCTTCAATCCCTATGAAACTCTACTACTATTAAAATCACATTGTTGCATGTTGACCTGACTCAAATACCCTATTACCTTGTGTAGAAGAGGATATAGAAGCTTGTACATGGGATACATGCATGGCACTCTGAATCAACCTTAGGTTATTGGCCAAATTTTGGTCATATGGACTTCTCAGAAAGCATGAAAGTATTGATTTATATGTAGTTGGCTATATATGAAGATTGATTCTCTTTGAGTTACTCAAGTTTAGATCAAAGGACATACAAACAAACCCTCATAGTTTAGGGTTTACATTATCTTGAAGATCATTTTTGCTAACATATGTGCCTCTAGGGGTTTAGGGTTTTATTAGGGGATATTGAAAACTATATTGATGCATGCTGGAAGAAGGCTTCATGCAAGTGTAATCTTACATGTAAGATTACTTGGGAAATAAAAATGGGTTGAAGGTTATCTTTTCAAAATATACATCATGCACAATTGTCACATTTTTATTAGTGGGTTATTTTAGCTTTTTCTCCAATGGACATAGGCTTGGTATTGATGAAATGTTATGAATCTTGATGCATTTGTGTGTTTATTTTTCTTTCATTTTTTTATATAAAAATCACTTTACTTCATGTGTGACTTTCCTCCATCCAGTTCTTTAATGCCCTTATTAAAATACATTGGTATCAAAGTTAGATTTTTGGAGATTGATTATGATAAAGGCTTAAGGGGAGCTATTATATATACATAAGGATTGGAAAAAACCTCTTTGCATTGAACATCATTGTAGTCCCTCCCACTCCCCATGGCCAACTTAGATAGTTGGGGCTCTCCACTGAGTCAAAATTACACTTGGTTAAGTTAGCTTTGGATCAAAATCAAATAAAAATTTGTATAAAGGCAAGTTAACGATGACCTGTAAAGTGGTTAACGGATCATTGCTAATGTAGAGGAGGCCCATTAATGGCTTTGAGGTGGACCACAAAGTTAATGGTGTTCTGCTTACATATTAATAAATAATATGCTAACTTTATCTCTTTAGGATCACAACATGGCTTATGTGACAAATGTTTTCCCAAATTTAGATTATTTTTAGTTTAACTTGCATAGTTCAAGAAAAAAACTTTGAGTTGATCGATGTTTGATTGTGTAAATTTAGAGAGATCATATTTAACCTGGTAGACTTATTGTTGTAGGTATAAATTTGTAGAGAAATAACTTAGAATGCATTATGAGAGCTTCCTTAATTATTATCACTCATAGAAGAATCAATATGGACCACTTGTATAACATCATGAGTCTGACTAGTTAATATAATGGTCATTCCTACTTAGGAACATCTTAAAAATTAACAAATACAGTTAAGCGAAATAACTAGAGTGACCCTAAGTAATTTCCTATGACATACAAAGCCCTTTTACTTTCATGACCTATATTTTAATCAGAGAACTCTTTAAAACATTAAGGATCTCTAAAAAATTAGTACCCATCTTCACTCAATGCACCCAAATAAATAAGCTCACACCTAATTTAGGGGCTTATCTTACTCTAGAGCAAAAAGGTAAACCATTTATCTATCAATTTCCTTCATTTGTTCATTAGCAAACTCATGCTTACAAATCACATCATTACATTAAATTAAATTCCTTATATCTATTTAGTATAGGGTATCTCTCTCATATAACATAGTATCACAAAAATACATATAAGAGAAAGGTAAGGTGAGCAATGATAAAAAAATTTAAGTTTCGTTTGAGACAGCTTTCTTATTGCTTTCTAAAGCAATTTTCTAGTATACAAATTTTTAAGTTAAAAAATTTATGTACTAAAAAAATATTTTAAGAAACAGAATGAAAGCCGTCTCAAACGAAACCTTAATCCTCCTTATTCATTGTAATATCAATTTTATATAAATTATGAATAATTGAACTAGAATAACTTAGATGTGATGTTACTAATTTACCTTCTTACCTACATAGTAATCTAATTTTTATTTCCGATAGAGCTTGATAGATAAATTTTTAATAATAACATTTTCTCTAACCTATCAAGATCTTCATTTTTTTCATTTCTTTTTTTGTTTTTACATTTTGAACGAATTTAATCATATATTCACAGTCATAGTTCTCAAATTCAAGATATCAGGAATGGAACTAAAAAACTCTCAATCACATGATTGATACAGTGCAGCCCAAAATTCTTCTTAAAAAAAAGTTTGCACCTCACAATATATGTAGCCCAGACCAAGCCCAAGAGGAAAATTGAAGCCCATAGTTTTAATAATTTTCTTACATTTAAAAAATACATATTTCTTTAGGAAATTAGATATTTTATTTATAAGTAAGATATTTTACTAAAAATTAAGAAGTTTAATGAACCTTTACCATAAATTTTGTCATGTGAAAACCTCTAATCTCATTTTGAAGATCTTACATTAGATTTATTTTGCTCTCATTAACAAACTTGATTTTTTTTTTTAATATGAGTTTAAATATTAATATATTTGGCCTTATTTTTACAATTCTTTATTTCACTCACTTACTAATAGGAGTAGCCCATAAGAGACATAAGGTTTTTACATGAAAAATTCAAATTGAGAAGAAATTCATGATACTTGTAAAATGATTTCTTGTATATATCATTGGTTGCAAATAATCACCTTCCTCATAATTGGAGAAGGTTTTAGCACAATATAGCATGAACTGTGTAGAATAGAGTCTATGGTAGAAGTTAGGGTTGGTGTTGATGATATGTATCAACCTTAATTATTGGTGATAACATCATCAAATGTTGTAAGTGAGCGCATATTATAAAGTTGGTAAGCATCAATCTTGGTGCCAATAGTATGCATCACCATTATAAATAATACTATGCATTGATGGCATACATTAAACTTATAAGTGATTACATATATTGATGATGATTATTAGTCTTACATGCCATAATGTACATCAAAACTAATGGTGATGACGAGTGACAAAATCCGGGGGGACGGGCAACAATAATTGAGCAATGATGGTTGAGAGACTATAGGTAAGCGATGATGGTCAAAATATAATAGTAAGTGAATATAATCATGTGATGATAAATAGACAACACTATATATGTTAGAACAGTCAAGTGATGATGGTTGGGTGATGGAAGTCACTACCAGTGATTGTCAACATTGAACATTGGGTGAAGCTTTAAGCTCTTTCTAAATTTAGCTCAAGGTCCTCTCATTCTCTTTCATACGGATAATGAGAATCTATTTATAATTTTTAGAGTCACACTGTAAAAATATTAGCCAAAATCTCCAAGGCACTTCATTGAGTGACTGATATTGATTCCTTTTTTATTTTAGTTCATTATTTCAACATTTAAGTATGTTATTGCAGCATAATTGATTAATCATTAATTTGTTGGATTTCTCTTATTGAGATGCTCGATTTAATTGCTAGCATATAAGTTTTAAATATTATTTAAGCCTCCAATTAATGTAATAAAATTTTCAATCATACTTTAAGTGTTCAATTTGAGCTTCTAACTTGGGTCAAACTATTTTTAGTGTTGTTGGATTCATCTAATTGATACTCAATTTAATTATAAATTTGCTAAAGTCGGAGCTTAGAAAATTTTCAACTAATATTGATAAATTCGCGGTGGTAGAGTGAGAGAGTTTTTTTTCTTAGCAATGCACGAATATACAACACACAAACATATAGTTGAGAGACCAAGGAAAAACTTGAATTTTTTTTATGTAGAAAACCCAAAAAGGGATAAGCCATGGGATCTTGTCCAGGTGTGAAGATTCCATTATACTTGAATGAGTTATAAAGGTTGACCCATCCCTTAATATGGAGACAGTGGAATTATAGTTTGGATAGTCTGTCAAACTTCCTATGGTACTCGGGAGTTTATAATGGTCGTGGTCGGACGCCGAAGATTAGAAGTCGGGTAGCAGCGGCCGAGAGAATGTCCAATAATGGTCAACAACGGGGCATGGATTTGACTAATTTTGATGTTGTTGGGTTATTACTGAGACATTCAACTTAATTGTAAGTTTGCTAAAATTGGAGTTCAGATGATCTCGAATTTAATTTTGAAAAATGCCATATATATATATGATTTATAAAAAAAAAGTAAAAATTTAAGTAATTCTAAATCTTCGAATCTATGTCAGCAGCCTAATTACTATTCCCATTTTCTGCTTTAACTATTAATTAAAGTTCGCATTCTTGTATTATTATTATTAGAAAATAAACTCTCTTGGTTACAATTAGAATAAAAAATGCCAACTTGGAAATAATTGTGTTAGACTGGTCCCGCACTAGCATACATTCGTGGCCAAGAATTAAGCTGCCTTCTATAATATCTAGAGTGAAATAAAAGATAGAGATCCTAATTAATAGTGGCCCACCATGTTTATATATACTAATTTAAAAAGCACGTTACCAATACCAATAATTGCAATAATCAATTCTCATTGGCAACCTACCTTGGCATGCATCTCACCTTAATTTTTGATTAGGACCTTTAACTATTAATTAAAAGATTTTAGATTGAAATCTCGTCTATGGTGGCTATATGATGTGTGTATGAATTTAACTTAATTAACCTAAATATCCATAAAAAAAAAAAAACAACGCACCTTCACCTATACAGCCCAACTTTGAACGTAAGGCCCGGCCCATCCAATGCACCAACAACCTCAATGATTGGACAAATGATAATTGGCTGCATCAGCTATGTGGTCTACTGATCAGCAGTGAATAAAGGGGTAAACGAGTCAAGTCTGAGTGTAATCTCACTAGTTGAGCCAAACTTATTTAGATTTTATTGAGTTCGAGTTCTACTTGATTGCTCGACCTCATTTGAAAAGGTGGAGTTTGACTTGATTGTTATTTTAGGAATTTTTAAAATTTTACGCAGTTCACCTTGGTATGTTAGTTGGGAGATTTGGCTAATAATTAAGAGGTCTTAACTTCGAAGCTTATATGTATGATGTGTGTGAGTTTGTCTTAATAGCTAAAATGTCCATTTTTTTAATATTAAATTAATTTATAAAAGTTAAAATATATTATATAATACTAATTAAAATTAAGTTTTAAATATGTTATAAGTTAATTAAATAGCTTAATGAGTTTACAAGTCAAGTTAGACTGAGCTCGATCTGGCTTAATTTATAAGCTCAAGTACCCTTGTGGCTCCATGAACTCAACCCATGAGCCTCTAGTTAACTCGGCTCTCTTAGGGCGTCTCCAACCGAACTCCAAATAACTGTAAGGTGTAGCTGGTTTGTCCCATTCGAATGGCAAAAAATCTCTAACCGGTGGAGGGTGAACAGTGCGACGCCAATATTGGGTGGCGTTGCACTATTCACCTCCGCGATTTTTCTGTCTAAATCAGATTTGTCGAAGAAATACGCGAAAGAGGAGAAAGATGGTTACCTTCGCAGAAGCGTGTAAAATGGAGTTCGATTAGAGATGAATGATAGCATTTTTGAGTTTTATTGTATTTTATAGTGAAAAATTATGATGTTTGGTTGGGTTGGAGATGCCCTTACATCCGGCAAAAACCAGCCAAAAGTCTTCCCCTCTGTCCTTTTGCTCCACGCGTCGCTCTTTAAATGGACCTGGATTGTGGGGTCATGCAATGCTGTGCAGTAATAATTAGAGTGGTTTGGCAAGTAGCGGAGGCTGCTCCGCACAAGTAATGGAAGTTTCAAGAAGCGCTCTCTCTCTCTCTCTCTCTCTCTCTCTCAGTCTCTCTTTATATTTTAATTTCTAATTTTTTTAGCAGCATAAGCTGACGAATCAATATTTTTTAATGTATTTTGAATCAATAGTTTCGAATATATTTGGCCCATTTTTTTCCTTAATGGTTACAGGAAGTCCCACGCAATAATCTGTCTCTGATTTTTTTTCTCATTATAATTTGATTAATTTCTATTTGTAGTGTTGTAGGCAAAAAATTATGGCCACGAGAATTTTCAAGATCTTGGAAGAATTTTTTGTGGCTAATAAAAAGCCTATTTGATAAAGCAAGTCTATTTTGTAAAATTAAAAATAATGATTAATGCATGAATAAGATATTGGAATAAATTACTCCCAATATTGATTAGACCTTATCATCTTTAATGACTCATTTATTTTCTATAAACATCTGTGAACATGTTGAATATACATGAATTATTATGAAGATTACGCTCCTCTCGCATCATGCAGAGTTGTTTTACAAAAATCCTTAGAGGATAAAAAAGATAGTAATATTTTTTATTTATAAGCAATGGAGTTCATATTCACCAAATCTATTTAAGAAATAACACATTTTCAAAACTTTTCATACAAGCATGATTGATGAAACTTTATGTGTTGTTATTATATGAATCCTCTTCTCTTCGTCTAATTTTTTATGTCTCGGTAACCCCTAATCCTAAGGCCAATTGTTCAGTAGGAAGGAGCTGAATGCCACCCCACTAATTATTTAGGATCCCTCCTAAAATAGATTATATATTAAGATACTTGAAATATTATATATATAATTTTCAAATCATGAACTTCTTTGATAGCCCTAGTCCTAACTCAACTATCACATTGTTCCCCTTAGAAAAACCTCAACCCACTCTGATAGATTGGCTCATTACACTCCAATATTCAATAATGACACATAAAAGATGACAAAATACTAAGTATTAATAATGTGTTCAACATTCCTTCGGTTGTGTCACCTCATTTAACATCATTGTTCATTTGCTCCAACGGGAATAGCATAGTAGCCCTTGACTCTCTTCCATCATTGGAACTTGTGGGTCTCCGAAAGGATTCTGCTTATATGGAACAGAATACAAAGGGTACGACCGCACTATCCCGTAGGACAAAACGATCGTAGGCCTTTACACTCTACCCAAGCAGGCCAATGGAAGAGCAGATGGAGTCATACATACGATTAGCCATGGAGGATAGCGGCTTTCGCCTACACACCTCGATGGATAATAATATATATGACCCAAAATATCACGAGATTTCCCCCATTCGATACATCAGCTCGAATGGGGTTTATTTGATGTGGGGATCAGTCTCCCACGGGCGCAAGCCCCCGTGGTTAATTACATCTTAGACCTTGGCCTAAGAAAACTCTCGATTAAGGATAATATATTATTCTCTTCTTAATTTGGTGCACCGAGAAAGTTCCTAAGTTCTATTCCAAGAGGATAAACTCTTCTCTTTACCCTTAATAATGATTAGAATTTTCAGATGAGTAAAGATATGATTAAAATTTTGAGTTTAGAAGATCAAAAATCAGATTACTATCCTAAGAGAAGCGACAGACTCAGAATTCATCAAAGATGAAAAGAAACACATTGAGGGGTGTACAATCTGGGCTTATGCTTGCCTGGAGTGAGCTGCCAGCTAACATCCTAAACACAATCAATCGCCCTATATGTATGCAAGATAAGAAGGCTCTATCCTAAGGAATTAAGGACTTTTAGTTCAGAGGTTTAAATCAGGGACTCTATAATATGCAACAGAATATACCTAGCGCTGTGTATGATGCATGAGATAGATACATAAGTAAAAGCATTCTAAAGACTACTGAAAGATAATATGATGTTTTTATTTGAGTAATGTTAATGCAATGCATGTATGTAGGCAGAGTGCACTGTGGAGTAAAGTGTATAAAAATGCATGCATGACATCCAGAGTACATGAAATAAATAAATAAACACACCAAGGATACCCTCTAGGCAAGGTATCCTCATCACATCACAATAGAAAAATTATCCTAACGGTGCCCACTTCGTGTGGAAAAACAACGATGCCCATGGCACAAACAGGTGGCCTACACTACAGGCCTAAATGACCCTAATGTTCTCTAAGGCTCACAGAAGGTGGGGGGGTATCATACCCAAAACCGAGAGAAAATGGAACATCCTAGCAGTGCCCACTTCGTGTGGGAAAACAACGATGCATATAGCACAAATAGGTGGGCCTACACTACAGGCCTAAGGTGACCATAAGAGTCTCTAGGGCTCACAGAAAGGGGGCAAGCTTTGGCCTATAGGGCCAAAGCTTCGTTAGTGCACTATCCTATGGTCAGCTACCTAAACATGCTATAATATATATTAAACTAAAAGCTAATAACAATATGTGTGTGGTGTGTAGCAGTTTCGATATATAATTAGAAATTTTCTTTACAAGTTACAGGGATTATACCTGACCGTGGCGCGGCCACTTAAGAGTTCCAAGCAAGTAAACTATCTACTAATTGTCAACCCTGCAAGATTATGGTGCAGCCACTTAAAAGCTTTAAGTGAGCAAATTATTTACTGATTCTTGATCATGCCTGACCCAATATACATCGCAAGACAAAATAAAAGAAAAATACACAAATGAGTGTAGATGCCATTCAGAAAATAAATGCATGTAAATAAAAATGTGACTAACAGATATTATTGCTAAAACATAAAATAATGCAGGGGATTCTCTAATTTGGCAGGAGTAATTGATATCAAATAATAAAATAAAACATCGGCCTAGCCTAGAACTAGAGGTCGTGTCCTAACAAACAAGCCTAGGTGTGTGTAACAGGCTGTGTGGTTTTGGGTATATCCTATGTAGGATGATTTAGCCAAAGTTGCTTGTGTTTTAATTTGTTGAAGGTTAGGGGAGACTTTAGTTTAAGTATAAGTATTAATATTTTAGAATTAATTTTAAATATTTTATTTTAGTGTTTAATCGATTACTACCTTTGTTGCTCATCGAGGCCGTGAGGTTTATTTCACCCTCCTTGGGGCTAACTTAATAGCCTCGTAGGCCTGGGTTACCCAATAGTAACCAACTTTGTTAAGTTAATTTTAGTTTGTTATAAATTAAAAGAAAGGTAGATTAAATAATCTATTATTGATTAAGAGAGATTTTATTGGTTGATTATTAACGGATTAAGGCACAACGAATCTAGGAAAATGTGTCACTAAGTTTATGTTTTGATGTCTCTATCCTATGAGGAGCATGCACCCTAAGTCTATGTTATCTAAGACTTGGTCCTTAATTTTTGTCCTTAAGTGTCACTAGTGTTGTAGGGGACAAAAGGAAGTTCTTTTCTAACCCTTTAGACATTCATACATATATCAATAAATTTAAGAATCTATAAATAAAATAAGATAATAAGTAGAATAGTAGTAGAGAGAAGAGAAATAGAGAGAAAGATGATAAAATGTCAAAAAAAAAAGAAATGAAAAAAAAAATAAAAAAATAATAATAAAAGGAATATAGGCGTCTCATTATTGGGCATACCTCTTTGAAGTCAAGTATGCCTCTAAAATGACCTCCACCCTAATTCGATATAATACGAATAGAGAAGAAGGTGTTTTGGCACCCTTTGCTGTCCTCACGTTCCAAGAATAAGCACTCAAACGACTCAATGACTCAAACTATATCCTATACGAAACCCAAAGTGGCGAAGGGGAAAACAAGCTCCCAAAACTAAAACATAAACAAGCAACTTTCATTTCACATTCAACCCAAACTCAACTTTGGAAATAAATACTAACAAGAGAAAGACAATTCATACACTAAATATCACTTCATTCTAAAAAGAAAAGACATTAAAGAGCTCTTAGAAATGCCACTCTATCCCAAAAAGGACTTAAAGAATCTCCAACACAAAACCATGCATAGAAATAATTTCAATCCCAAAGTACTAATTGTAAAAACTTCATAAACAAGGTGACCCAAATTCTCTTCATAAGAAATCCACAAAAAGCCCTTTCTGACACAAAACAATTGAGTGCTTTTATTTCGGTGTGGGGTAAATCAATAAAAACTTTTCAACAAAATTACTAACACAACTTTACATAAAATCCAAACAAGTGAAGAAGAAAGCCAGACTCGAGAAGGCATGAAAGCACTTCGAAATCCATTAACTCTTTATAGCTAGACATGCCTCCAATAATATAAATAGCATAACTTTGAGTCTACAAAATGCATACATATTCTCTCACCAACTTTTCATCTCCACGCTATATGCCATCGAAGAATTTCAAAGGAAGCTTCAACTTAAACTTACAAATATGCCTCTATGCCAAACATGCGACACTTGCCAAGAGTCCATAGCCAACAATGATGACATCCGTCCAAAAGAAAAGAAGAATCATGAAGATCTCTTTAGATTTAAAAGAAATGCTATCCAAGGGTAGTCTACACTATCCCTTTGGCAAGAGGCTCATCCTACAGGAAACCCATTTTGGAGGCAAAGCAAAACATAAATTCCTTAATCTTTCAACAAACCGCTAATAGAAGGTAACTTGAATACTGCTTAAAATGCACATTTTCTAAATAAAGAGGCTCAAGGATGATAGGTCGCAAATTTCCAACAAAATCAAGTCCATAATTTCCATTGATTCTAAAAATAAATTACTACCAATTCTTTCGATTACATAGTTAGAAGTCTTCTAACAAACACGAGATTGCCACAAATCTAATATTCAAACCTTGCTCCTCATGAAGAGTCAACAGACATGTACTTGATTAGAATGTGCCTCAAACATTAAGCTCAAATCTCACTGTTAACACAAAAGTCTATACATTCAACAAAGGGCAACGGATAAAAAGGCTAAAGGATACGAAGCCCCACATCTCTCAGAATTTGAGCAGGCTAACTTAACATGGTATAGCAAAATAGAGTGCAACAGTACACTAAATCATCAAAAGTTTAATCCAAATGTTTACTTTTCTCCTCCTCTAAAATGAGTTTCACAATGAAAAGAGCATATATGCATGAAACCATATGAGAATGTTCATGACAAATTTTAGAATGAGCATCCAACATAGTGTCTAGACACCCACATTAAAATTCCAAAGTGTATGCCAACATCTAACCAATTAATACATTGGACTTGAAGTATGGGTTGGCATGCATAGAGAAGAATAATATAAAATTCCATTGAGATCTTACTAGAATCATGCGTTATACAAGTCAAAGCATATGAGCATGATCATATATGATTAATGGGATACCAAGCCATCTTTCAAACACAATTCTTATGATAGCCAAGCACATGTATACTAAAGTGGTGGTCATGTCTATGACATAGCCTTCAATGTATTCTTACACAAGAAAAATAATAATAATAATAATGACTCCCATGCAAAATTCCAACACGCACAAAACTATTGATCATCGTATTATTTTTTTTAAAGGCATTATATCAAACAACTAACATGCCGAATAATTTCCAAACTTCATGAAAGCATAAGAAAACCTTCCAAGGACCATTAAAACTTCTCCCATCACATGTCATTTTCGGCCGCCAACACAAGTAAGCATAAACATTTTTACTACTTTTGATATAGATAAATCAACTCATCACCAGTCAACGAGATAAGCATACCAAAGCCAAATGACAAAGAACAGTGCCAAATAGATCACTAGACTCACAGTAGCATGACCTAGAAGTAGCCATCTCCTTTTTTAAAGCATTGTTAAAGATAACTTTAGAGCATCACAAATGATAACCATGGATAAGGAATCCTCAAAAAGAGAAGCATCAGGAAGTGAGAAGTAGAGATAGGAGGAGATAGGTAAGTAGAGGAAGGGAAAAAGAAGAAATGAAAGAAGAAGAAGAAGAAAAGAGAGAGAAAGCAATGGAAGAGGAAGTTTTGATTGCCATAGTTCTTCAAAGAAGGTGGAAAGAAAGAAGATGAAGAGAAATAAGAGGTAGAAGAAGGAGAAATGGAAGAAGCAGAAGAAGAATAAGAATAGGGGAAGAAATCACCTTGCGAGTCTAGCGGCTAGGGCAAGTCCACCGCGTCGGGTTCGGTCTCGGAGCTCGCGAACAAGAGAGAAGGGGAGGCCTATACCTGCAAGCTGAAGAAGCGTCGGGTCCGGCTAGGGCAGGTCGCGAAGTGGATCGGGCCTGGAGTTCGACGGGAGTAAGGCTTCAGTCTTGTTGGGTTTTGCGAATAGCAGCATGGCGTCGGATGCCTTGTGAATCCGGACGAGGGCGCAGCCGGGAGCGGGGGGATTCCGGCCTGGACTCCAAGACGAGAGGGAGAGGGAGATCGTGCCAATGGGAACCTTGTCAATGCCTCTAACGGGAGACCATTCAGAGCCTTGTATGGGGAGCTTCGCCTTCTCCTCGCTGAACCGAGGTCTGCCGCCTTCTGAAGGCTCTGTTCCGCTCTAAACATCAAATTGGCACTGTGCCGCCTAATCCTTTACTAAAGATAGCCATACATATACTAAGACGAGAGGTCATGCCGCTGAAATGTCTGGCAAGGACAGTCTTTAGGCTTCAAGGTAGAATTAGGCCGTTGGATCGAACTGCCCGATCAAATTGGATTCATATTTATTTAAAAAGTTAATGGAGATTTATTAAGAATTAGATTAAACCCATTAAATTGAAGCTAAGCCCAAATCAAACCCAACTTGGTTCAATTCGGGCTAGCTCAGGCTCTATTCGACCAAATTAACTCAATAAAAAAAAAACAAACTCAAGTTGACACCGATTCGGATTGAATCGAGCTCGACGAGGCTCGCTCAAACGCGCTCGAGGGCAAATCGAAATAAAAATGAGGTCAACCCAATCAAAATATAGGAAAAATAATCATAATTGAAATCAATGTCAAGATACACACACCTATAAATACTTAGCCATATGAAATGGGATGTTACTTTTACCTATTCATATGCATGCATATTGAGGAGAGAAGAGTAGTCAACCCAATCAAAATAGCACCTAATTCTTCCATTCTACTTTTGATGCACTCAAAGCTCAATCCCTTTTTCTCCATTTTTCTTACTCTCATTTAGCTCTAATATATGATGTATTTTTTCTCATTGAACCTCTCACATGCATCTTATCTTTTACTTTTTTTATTAGGGTAAGCTTGATAGGAGGGTAGTAAACGAATTAAGCTTAAGCAAGCTTGTTTTAGAATCATTTAAGTTGTTTTTTTTTTTTTTTGGCTCAAGATTAGTTTGTGGTCAAACTTATTCATGAACATCATTTTTGATTCGTTTGAATGCAAATTGAGCACAAGCTAAAAACTTATACACATGAACTATGAAATTAATAAATTTGACAAAAAAACATAAAATCAATATGTAAAATGGACCAAGCATAATTGAACAAAGCTTTGTTTTTGTTTGGCTCTATTGAAAAATAAACTAAAAAATATTGTTCAATATCGCCTCATTTAACGAATGAAACAAACACAAGCTTCTTTCACAAACGACAAGCTTATTTTGCAACTCTACTTGGCAAAGTGTGAATCATTTCTTTGTAATCCTCAAACATTTAGTGAAACTCTTCACTAAACTTTACAGTAGATGTCAGTCATACGACCAAGTCATTTTAAAGCTTTTGTGTGATTTATATCACTCTTCATTTTGTTTCTTCTAAGAATAATAATTTTTCAATCTTCATACTCTTTATGAACTTTAAAGCATACACTCTTCCTCTTTTCTCGCCAAGTAGATAAAATAACGTCATTTACAATAGGTGTATTAGGCCCAAGCCAAAGCTCAAGTCAACTCACCATTGAGTTAAATGGTAAATTTATAATTTATGTTACTGCAGCTTCTTAGGATGAAGTAGATGAGATCATAAGCACAATTTTTAGTTAAGCATAAGTGCTTTAAGGCTATTTCTTAATAGCTTTAAAGAGTTTACAACGAGAATTCAATGATACTCACAAAAATAAAAGTTCTTAGAATTACAATATGAAGTTAGGCTTTCATTTTCATATCGTTTGGTTATGTGATGTAATAATGGACCGTCTATCTTGTTTGATTATCATTATGTATATCATATTGGATATAAATCATTGTTTGCATTATATTATACTAAATCATAAGAGATACAAAATACTTTTATAGCATAATGTTGTGCTAATTAAGTGATAGAAATCTAAAGAAATTTATTTATATGTACCTAATGCCTTATATAATTTTGCTAAAGTATGTAGATTTTCAAAATGAGAAAGCTACATATGCATATTAGTTGATTCCAAAGTCGTTGAGATCTAAGAGTGAACTACTTGGTGCAAGATCTAAAGACCTTGCATACCACTCATATTGTGTATAACATTAAGTCTAGGATACATTTAGCGTAGTCTAAATTCATTTACTGTTTCAATTTTTTCAGTGTATTATAGAGCTCAATTGCAGCTGAAGATTACTTATTCTTTAGATATTCATTATTTGTCTGATAAATTACTTTTAATTTTTAAGAATAATCGTAATCTTTTTCTTTTATTTATGCATTAAAATTGGCTTGGCCATTGTTGAGCTCTTAGGGATTTACTTTTCTATCTTTAATTTGGTAAACAAATTAATGTTTGTCATAGGATTTGATTGAAAAAATTAATGCATAATTTCTCTCTACGATAACAATTTTAAATAATTTAACATTATCCCATTTGCATTTTTTATGGAGATATAAGCATTAGTTTAGCTGGTCAGATGACCAAGAGGAGTGACTCATATTGTAATTATTAAATAATTGTCAACTAATGCATATTGTATGTAAGCCTCGTGAGTCTCATAGTATATAAATTGCTCTATCATACTAACTAACACCAAATAAGTAAATAAAATTTTATATAATTTTGTTAATTCTCAAAGTGGACATAGTTGAGTTGTTATTACTTTAGTTGCATGGTCATATTTTTTTTTCTTGAATAATAATAAATTGGCACTGCTTGCATTTGAAAGATCCTAGTTATATGTTAAGCTTATGTCATAGACCTAGGTTTGAGGCTAACACTATTTATTGTAATATGAAATGTTCTCAGAACCATACTGTTAAGAATTCTTGAATGAGGAAGAGGATTTTTGGATGAGAGAGAGACAAGCGGGGAAGGGAGAGAGAGAAGGGAATCACAGGAATTTCTTATTCCTTTATTTAATGGGCTTCTTACAGAGGTTACATCACAGTAATCTATACATCCTATATACAGAAATTGAACATTAATGTTGTGTCTTTGCGTAACAACTAACTTGAACCTGGACCAAAACCCAACACATACGTTATATTAGCTTTAGTTTTTTTAACCCAAGTTCTTAATGTATATATCTCTCTATTTTGGTTTTAGACTCTAGAACCTCTCATAATATATCCCTTAGATCTTCTTCCTTTATTATTATTTTGTTGTTTTATCATAAATCTTATGTATGTTATGCATGTTTTTAATGCTTTCAATTCTATTAATAAGAATGCGTTATCTCATATCTTCAGTGTATCACCCTTTAAAATATATATATGATTACATTATGAGGTTATAGTTGTACATACTTTATTCTTCACCCTCATGTAAAATATACCAAGTTATCTTCTAACTCTATTATTTGATTTTTTTATTACGATGAGAGTCAAAAGAGACATCATTACTTTTAATCATGTTACTCAAAACTTATATTTTTCAGTATATTCTTTTTCTTGAGCATATTTATTTTTTATATTCCATCTAACCTTCATAATATGTCTGAGTTTGAACTTGTTCATATTGATCCCTTTTTCTATGATAGTATTCTGGCAGCTCTTGGTACTTTGCTTCTTGATACTACTACCACTATATCCTCTCTAGGGCTGCAAGCGAACTGAGCGTTCGACAAGCTGCTCGAGGCTCGGCTCGATAAGAGCTCATTCATGATCGTTCAATTAGTTAGTTGAACAAGCTTGAACATTTTCGTAAATACTCGATGTGTTAATAAACAAGTTTGAACAACAATGTGTTTGGCTCGATTAGGTTCGTGAACATGATCGTTTAAAGCTCATGAACATACTCGATATGAAGCTCGATAAGAAGCTCGTGAACAAAGAACTAGATTAATGTTTGATATTTGATATCAAGATCGATTAATTCTCATTATTATTATTATTATATATATTTAATAAATAAATTATTATTATATATTAATTGATATTAATCGATTAATTCTCATTAATATTATTACTTATCATTTATTTACTAATAACAATTATTTAATTTATAATTAACAACAATATAAGTTTATTACAATATAATGATATAATTATTGTTAAATAATAAAATTTAAAGTAAATAAATATTATACGGAACCATTAAAGTCTTTCTATAAATACAGAAGATAATCTTTCAACTGTTATACCAAATGGAGACAAATACAACAGGTAAGCTTCATTTAAAAATATACTCATATTGATTAATGTTATTTTCATTTTATATAGATAATTGTTTTTATTATAAATGTGTTTGTTCATAGATATATTCATGAACGTATTTGTTTGATTGCTTAAAAAATTCGTTAAATATGTTCATGAACATGCTTGATGTAATCGTTTGTTAGGAAGCTCGATAAAGCTTGTTTGTTAAGTTAATGAACATCTAAAAGTAGAGCTCGTTTATAGCTCGTTTGTTTAAAGCTCGATAAGCACTAAACGAACTGAACATGAACTGAACATGAACCAAACATGAACACTCATTAATTTAAATGAACCAAACATGAACACAAATAATAAAGCTCGAACAAATATGAACCAAACTTGAACAAGCTAATATTAAATGAACTCAAACATGAACACTCACATACTCGACTCGGCTCGATTCGTTTGCAGCCCTAATCCTCTCCTATGGCCACCCCAACACCTCAAAAGATAATGACTCATATACCTGAATTTTCTCAGTGCACTCGCAAGCCAAATAAATTATTAAATTTTATTTACTCTTTTTTTTCCTTTTACCTCTTTTTAATTAGATACTATTCACAATCTTTTTGTGTCTCAGTCCTTTTTTCTTTGCGCGTCTCAGTCCTTAAAAAGGAAGTTTTGACCCCCTTGATAGCAAGAAACTATTATGTGCGGTCACCGAACGGCGTCCAAAGGCGAATGAGAACGCGCCACATTATTTTTTTGTTGTGTACCGTTGTTGTGTACCTTTCAGTACCGGGTGACGTAACGCGTTCTGATTTACCTCTGGACTGTTCGGTGGCCACACATAACAGTTTCTCTTTGACAGCAGGTTATAACTAAAACACTCTCTGTACTATATATATATATAACTTAAAATCTTTAACACCGGTTTCATTTGGGACGACTTTCTTACTGTTTTCTAAATCAATTTTTTAGTACAATTTTTTTTTAATTAAAAATTTGTACTAAAAACCTACTTTAAAAAACAGTAAGAAAGTTGTCCCAAACGAACCTAAAACTATAATTAGTTTTGTTGGGTGTATAAGATCAAAACTTATGCAAAACAATCTATTGGGTGATATAAAAAAGAATCTAATACCTCTTAATTGATAGTCAAAACTGTCAACCAACAGACTAAGAAGAGCTACATCACTTTCTAATTTTTCAATGATTGTAATTATTATTCCACGTAAGAATTTTCCCTTTTTATTAAAACATTGGGATAAGTCCCACAATTTATTTGGGATAAGCGATCCAGCAAAGAAATACTAATAAATTTAAAGAGAGACCATTTAACATTGCAACATCATCACATAGCGAAATTAATAAAATTATACATATTTCACACCTAAACATATCTCCATCTGAAGCGATTACGCTCGTTATCAATCCAAGTCAGACATTTGGCTCTTGTTGCCACCGAAGCTTCCAGCTTACCGAAATACTTCTAATTTATTGAATTTTCTGGAGCTGAGTTGCCATCCATAGCACGAAAGCCAACTGAGAAGAAAAGGAATTTTCTATTTCATGGAGCAAATATGAAAGGAAGAAGAGAGTTGTGTGTGAAACTTTTAGTTGTAGATTTCTGCAATTAGTTATCAGAATACCTGCTGATGTCGATTCTTAAACAGTCCTTCTGTGAATTATTGGAGCTCGTCTGTAGCGAGAATGATTGATGTGTTTTGGCCTACTTTAGAGAATTATTAAATAGAGTTAACGAGTTTTTCACGTGAGCAAGCTCTTATTTGACTCGGTAAATGATTAATGAGCCAAATTTTATAGATATGATAAATTATTTTTGAGTAATCTCTGCTTGACTTATCATCTTAAAATTATTAAAATAAAATAGAATTATAAATATCATAATTCAAAATTTTAATTATAAATTCTCGCAGTAAAATGTAGATTCATAAAGCCAATTTTGAGTAGTTGGAATTGGCTTATTTTTCTCTCCTAATTTTTCTTTATGTTTTTATTTTTCTGTTCTTTCATTTAATGTCAATCCAGGTTAACAAATTCCATTCAGGTCTAACTTGAATTTGATCCAATCAAAAATTATATGATACAAATTTGACTTTTTTATCATGTAGGTCGAAATTGAGGTTGACCTGACCCGAATGTAAAATAGGTTGATATTTTTTATCTAAACTCGACTCATGTATTATTCTGGTTAGCCCGAATCAAATTTTTTGATTCAGGACTATATCAATATTAGGAATAAAATCACACAGCAAGTACAAATAAAAAAGAGAAAATATAGCGAAAAAGAAAGAACAACACTACACAAAGAAATTTATTATGAAAATTTAGAGAATTTGTATAGATCTCTTTCTCTCTCACTCACTCCTTGTCTCTCTTCACTCTTCACACCGTTCTCATTCAAAACTGACAAAGAGACACATATTAACCACAGAGAAGAATGCAACCCTTTAAATTAAACATGAAAAACCAGAAAGAAAACTGACTAGTTCGACTAGCAACGCTGTGACACAAAGTTTGGAGAGTCATGGTGCTCCACTCTCAGTCTCTGAGCCGCCTTGCAGCATCGAGGCGCTGTAACTTACAATGCCACAACATTTTGCTTTCTATCTCCAACTAACGACTGCAGCACCACAGTATTATACAGCTTTATAGAAAAAAATTTAAGTTTTGAGTCAGTAGTACAACCTGATTGTTTGGCCCAATCAAAGTCCACATAAAACTAATAATCAAATCATTTATTAAAGTTCTTATCTATAATTGCTATTTTTTAAATTTACCTTATTTTTTGTGGCTTTCATATATTGAACTTATTCAATTGAAAATGAGTTGGAGCTTGATTTCGGTGCAATGAGTTGGAGCTTGATTTCGGTGCAATAAACTCATTTACATCGCTGGCCTATCCTCAGCCATTAAATACGCCAGCTCAGCACGTGCCCTCCACCAGGTAAAGATATATTTTAAGCCTTCGTAATATGTGGTTCTCTTCTATTCTTCTGTACTCAGCAAGGAAGCAAAAAATTATATATAAGTAGCCGAAACTTTGGTTCATTTTTGCGAACTTACACATTCAAAACTGGTGGTTGGGTCACACCAAACATTTAAGCACCATTTCTGAAAGCAATCAAGTGAGCTCTCTAATGGCAGACCCATCTACCATAGATGACCCAAAAGCTCCTCTGCTCCCCCTGCAAAAGCCTCCACATAACTCCAACTACTGCTTCAAATCAATCCTCAACAAAAACAACATCTGCATACTATTAGGACCTTTGTCATGCCTCCTCATCTTCTTCTTCATCGACCTCGGCCCTGGCCGGAAATCCAGCCGCAACATGCTGGCTGTACTCGCCTGGGTCTTCCTTTGGTGGCTAACTGGCGCTGTACCCATGGCTGTCGCCTCCATGGCCCCTCTCTTTCTCTTCCCTCTCTTTGGCCTCGCCAAGGCCGACGAAGTAGCCAAGTCCTATATGGATGATATTATAGCCCTTGTGCTTGGCAGCTTCATCCTTGCATTGGCAGTTGAACACTACAACATCCACAGACGCCTCGCCCTCAATGTATGATTCAATCTATAATGGTCTTCTTATAGAAATTTTTATAACCAATCGATTCAGAATCTAGCAAATGCAGTGATTCAAAACTTTCTCGTAAAGAGTCTTGATATCCAGCAAGTCCTACCATTTCAAGTTCTTACTACAAATTAAAACTCGCATAAAAGGAGACATCTTCGTTCATTTTGCAGATAACTTCATTTTTCTGTGGAGATCCTGTGAATCCTCCTCTCCTACTGTTGGGGATATGTAGCACATCAGCTTTTGTGAGTATGTGGATGCACAACACCCCGGCGGCAGTGATGATGATTCCGGTGGCCACCGGTATTCTGCAGCGGTTTCCAACCGGCGAGGACGTTCATCCTGATGTGAGGAAGTTTTGCAAGGGGGTGATACTGGGCGTTATATATGCGGTGGCGGTCGGTGGGATGAGCACACTGACCGGCACCGGAGTAAATCTCATACTAGTAGGGATGTGGGAGAGCTACTTCCCTCAGGAGAAGCCTATTAGCTTTAGCTCTTGGTTTCTATTTGGCTTCCCATTAGCTCTGCTCATTTTCTTTGCATTGTGGGCAATTCTATGTTTGTTTTATTGCTCAAAGGGCTCTGCAAAGGTGCTTTCATCTTACTTGGACAAAGAACATTTGAAAAGAGAGCTTGAATCTTTAGGTATGTTTCAAATTTCTGGTTTGATGTGAATTTTCTACTTTTTGATTGGTTGTCTTGACGTTTAAACCGAAATGTTACAGAGTTGCTTTGTTCTGTTGCAGGACCTATGGCTTTTGCTGAGAAAATGGTTCTGGTGGTGTTTGGGGTATCTGTACTCCAAACTTCAGGATTCTTTTTGGCTCATTAAAGACATGAATTTAAACTAATAATCAAAGTTTTTTATGTTTTAATTTATAGTTTTTTAAATTATGATTAATGTTTGTATAGCTTAAATACTTTTTTTACAAAAAAATTACCATTAATCACCCTTTTATAAATTAGTCTCACAAAAAATATGACTACATGATTCAAAGTTTGATTAAAATTATTGTTTTCTGTGATAATTTGAAAGAAAAATATCAAAAATAAATAAATAAATAATGTTCATTCGCATTTTTTTCCCAAAATTTGTGACTATAAATTCAAAATATTAATAGTCATACTAAACTTTTGATCTTTTTGGAGAATTTCAGGCTCTAGTGCTCCTATGGATGACCAGAAGCATAACAAATGATGTTCCTGGCTGGGGGGCCCTCTTTGATGGAAGAGTAGGGGATGGAACCGTTAGTGTAAGTGAAAAAAAAAATCGTGAAATATTTCTCTAAATATTTGATTTGAATAGAAAGAGTAAAGCTACAAAACAAAATTTGAAGCAGGTGATGATGGCCACATTGCTTTTTGTCATTCCAAACAAGCAAAACGAGGGAGAGAAACTCATGGACTGGAACAAATGCAAGAAATTGCATTGGAACATCATACTGCTCTTAGGTGCAGGCTTTGCAATTGCTGATGGGGTGAGGACAAGTGGCCTTACAGATGTGCTCTCTGAAAACCTCAAGTTCCTGGAGGCTGCGCCATACCTCGCTATGGCACCACTTGTTTGCCTAGTGAGCGGAACTGTCACTGAATTTACCACGAATAATGCCACAACGACACTGGTCGTTCCCCTTCTTGTTGAGCTGGCTCAATCAATGAAAGTGCATCCTCTACTATTGATGATCCCAGGAGCTATAGGAGCACAATTTGCCTTCTTGCTACCTACAAGCACACCTTCAAATATAGTGGGGTTCACAACTGGGCACATTGAGATTAAGGATATGATCAAGACTGGAATTCCCTTGAAGATTGCAGGCACTGCTGCTCTGTCTCTTCTGATGCCAACATTAGGTGATAATATCTTTTTCTTTTCTCAAACTATGATGCAAATTCATAAATATGAGATCTTATGTTTGGTGTCATCTTGCAGGTGCTCTTGTTTTTGACACAAGCAAGAAGGTTTAACAACATTGTCTTCCAATTACTCGGTGTCAGCTCTATGAATGTTCTCCAACTAATGAAACGCATCTATGCATATACATTTTATTAAAGCATGTATGTAGTTTTGTTGGTAAGCTTGAAGAGGTCTTTGATGTTGTTTTATGTGTATGTTCCCTTGATTTCAGAGAGGATGCTGAGTTCTCAATTGTAGTTTCAAATACTATGTACACAAGCTTGATGATTATGATGATGAATGCTATATATACAAGGCAGATTAAATTTTTCTTTCCCCTCTAGATTTTCCCCTTTTTAATGAAAAATAAGAAGCAGAACTGCAGAATAAGAGGCTGGAAAGTGGAGGTAATGGCAGTTCAATTTGCCCTTCGAAGTAAAACTAAAGAAAACTTTCTAAGTATTGAAATAAAATTTTCTGTATAAAAGCAATTCTTCTCTAAAATATTTTGGTGAGAGCAGATAACCAAGTTCTTGTTGTCACTAGTTTAGTATTTTGACTCTGTAATATTCAATGTTCATATTGTAAATGTATTAATAAAAAACTATATTAAGCAAATATAGAAAAAAAAAACAGTTGATTTACAGCCATGCCACACACCTAAAATTATCTCGTAATTAAGATGAACAAAATAGTAGTTTATTGGATATGGAAGAATAGGCTTATCTTCTAACTACAACCTTCGAATTGAATAGCGATACTCCTAGTAGAAATAGAAGATGCTCAAGCATCAAACATCAAGTGTCAACGTCTTTACATTTTTTTCAGATTCCTTTGTCTAGGAAACAAAACA
Source organism: Dendrobium chrysotoxum (assembly GCA_019925795.1). Taxonomy (NCBI): domain Eukaryota; kingdom Viridiplantae; phylum Streptophyta; class Magnoliopsida; order Asparagales; family Orchidaceae; genus Dendrobium; species Dendrobium chrysotoxum. Next base: position 85,464,884 of record CM034305.1, on the reverse strand, counting down.
CAGAAAGCTTAGTACAGCAACCTACTAGCATCCTAAACATATTAATTCCTTTTAATATTTAATCTCTCTCTCTCTCTCTCTCTCTCTCTCTCTCTCTTATGTGAGAAATTGGGCAAGGGCTGTTGCCTTTTGGCATTATTACATCTTCAGGCCTATAATTTAACACAGTAATTTAGATTTCGTTTGGAACAGTTTTTTTACTGTTTTCTACAACAGCTTTTAGTATAAAAATTTCTTGAAAATAGAGAAAACATAGTGGCCGAAAGCTGTCCCAAACAAAATCTTAATCACCTCTGATCTTGCTATGTTACAAGACTGGTTCAGTTGGATGTAAATATTCAGATTATACACTACTTTAATTTTCTTTTACTTGTTATCAGATGCAAGAGTGAAACTTTAAAAAACTTCAAAGCCAATGAATTCGCAATTGCGAGCTGGCCTTTTTTTTTCTTCCCTTGCCCTCATAATCTGCTAAATGGAGCTTGCGAGTTTTGTAAGAAGGAAACTCTAGTAAGGAGAATTTTCAAGCTAAATATTCTAAATGTATGACTTGACAACGTTGAGATTTGAAGAGAGAAGATTGTAGACTCCAAAGCCAGACCGTTCTAAAACGTGTTAAGAATGAAAAATGAAAGAAAATTATAAGAACTTTGTAGAAGAAATTAAAAATATATATATATTTTTTTTTGGAAAAACATGTGCCCGATAGCAACACGAAATGATAAAAATAATTTGCAAAGTCAGAAAAAAAATAGCTCTTTAATTAAAAAATATCAAAATCAAACTTGCATAAGAGAAATATGACAAAAATGAGTTCCACGCATCTAAACAATCTCTTGCTTAGAGAATGATTTTTGAAATGTTGTCCTAACAGAGAGAGAATCATCACTGTGCGATACCATGAGAATTGACTAAGGATTATAATGCCTCACTCTATCAATTGTAAATATGCCAACCTTTATCATGAATTTTATTATGCCACCATTTTGCTTCCTAGCCTTGATATATTGCTTGCCTTATAATGACCATATGGCCTTTGCAAGTTTCTACCTAATAACAATTTTATCTCTTATTGCAACTGTGGACCTCCGAAAGGATCCACCGTGCGGAGGAACAGAATGTAGAGGATACAACCGTACTATCCCGGGGGACAAAATGATCGCAGAGGCCAATGGGAGGGCAGATTAGATCATATATAGGATTAACCATTAAGGATAGCGGCTCTCGTCAGCGCACCTCAATGGGTAATAATATGCACGACATGATCGAAACAACGGGTTTCCCCCACCCAATACATCAGCTCGAGTGAGATTTATTTGATGGTGGAATTCAGTTTCCCACGGGCGCAAGCCCCCATAGTTAATTACATCTCAAGCCGAGGCCTGAGAACACTCTCGATTAAGGATCCTACATTATACTTTCAAATGGGGTTGGCACATAGGAAGGAGACTAGGAAATCCTACTCAAAAGAGAAGAATGATTCGATTCGGCTTAGTCAACATACACGGCGCACATCAGCATCCAGAAGGACTAAGGTGATGAGAAGAAACTGGAGAAAAGAAATAAACCAACACTCAGAACATGCAAGAGAAAAAAGATGGAGGTGATGTCATCCGTGTGATGAGGATAGGCAGGATTTATAGCCTCTGAAGGATAAAAGACTTACCCACCAATGAGGTATACTACGAGACACCGATGATAGTAGCCTTGAACCATAAATCTAGAGTGGGTTTAGTGTTCTATAACACTAACACGCGTGTCCTAGCTAATGCAATGCAAAACCTGGACTTACCCCGGCCTAGATTGGGGAGCCAGCTAACCACCTAGTCGATTTAAAATCATGAGTCCAGTCATTTTTATGAAAGATTGGTAGGAATGCTTAAAGTTTTTTTTTTTAGAAATGGGACCGACATCTAGAGATTGTCCTAAGTGGTCCCTTGACTTATGTTGGGTGAAAAATGCTAAAACAAATACAGTTAAAGTTTTAGACTCACATTTAAATAGATTTCTAATGCAATGCATACTGGTCGACTCAATTAAATGCTAGAAATGTACATGAAGTAGTTTTAAAAAAGGCTTAAAATAGGTTTTATCCTAAAGCGCACAGGCTCTCCTTGACAGATCTGTACTCTCATAGGCCAGGTGGTCTGCCAGAACCCGCAAGCAGAGAGTGGCCTAACAAACGGAAAGAATAATGTAGCAAGTATGCTTATGCGAACTCCCAGCGGTCTCGGACTTACTTCTTAAGAGCGTTAGAGTTTCTATGTTTTCCTAAAAATTTTTTTTTTAATTTAAGTAAAAAAAATTTTGGCATACCCTCACGAGCCTCTGATCGAATCAAGGCTAAAACAAAAACGGCACATTAATGCCAAGAAATTAAGAAAAGTAGTCAACCCTATATCACAATCATCATCAAATCATCCACAGCATAATTAAACTAAATACATAAAATAATATCCACATGCAAGTGCCTTTTATTACAACCCAGGATCTACAGAAAAGTAAAGTGGCCGGGCACCACTGATAACAAACCCGAATTTTTAATCCTATTATAAGCGCAAGTCTTAAAAGCGAGGCATTTCATCTTCAAGTCTTCATCTTCAAATCTTCTACGGATCACCTCCCTTTAATCTCTGTAGGGTTTGTCCTTCAGGAGAGTACCCAAATGAATAAGAAATTTTTTGTGAAGGGCCTTTCTTTTTCTCTTTGGGTACCTAATATTTGAAATGCCTCATTTTTGAAGACTTTCACAACTCAATATTTTTAAACAAATTACATCAGAATAAAAATGAAAGTCTAGACTCTCCTGCAAAGTTATCCTAAGCATTTAAATATAAATAATTCCAAACATTTATATATATGAAAAGTAAAATACTCATGCTAGCCACACTTGACCGTGCTCTTATTTATTTGGGGGCTTAGCAGCTGAAGCACCTATAGCGATTACATTTATGATTTATTTATTTTGAGCCTCCCTTTTTATTGCTTTACAAGAGCATGGTCACCTACAAAAAATTTCGTGAGCAACCAGAATGATCTTAACCTAAGGGTAATCTAATCGTCCATCACATCAATTCACATAGTATAGTAAAAGTGAGTAAACACATCAATTAGTTTTCAATCACATTATGCAATGAAATTTTAAAAAATCCGGCACACAGTAGTAAGGTAAACACCGGCCTAGCTTAGAGCTAGAAGTGATGCCCTAGTAAATAATTCTATGTGTGTGTAATAAGACTGTGTGGTTTGGATATGTCCTATGTATGTGATTTAGTTAAAGTTGCTTGTGATCCAGTTGGTTGAAGGTCAAAGAGAGAAATTTTGATTTGAGTTCAAATATTAATGTGTTAAAGCTTGAATTAGGTATATTTTAATGGTTAAGTGATTACTACCTTTATTTCTCACCGAGGCCATGAAGTTTATTTCACCTTCCTTGGAGCTAAGTTAATAGTCTTGTAGGCCTGGGTTACCTAGTAGTGATCGGGATTGATTAAGTTGATTTAATTGATTAGAGATAAAAGAATAAAGTGTATTAAATAATTTATTATCAGGTTGGGAGGTTAACTTAAAGCTTAGGGTAATGTTTCATGAAATTTAGGTTGATTTAATGAATTTTAGAGGGCCCAGGATCACCTAACCCATTAAGTTAAGGGGGGTCCAAAAGGTCACTTCTAGAAATAGGTTAAGTTTGTGGGTTTTAGTATTTTATTAAAATATTAGACCTTATAAGGAATAATTAGACTTTGAGTTTACTAGATTTGGAGCTTTCTACATAAAATTATGATTTTTCAAAGTTCGAGCCATAGTTGCTAAACTACGGTTGACCGAGACGTTGACTTTTTAAATCAGGTTGATTTTTAGGAAGTTAATATTTTTAATAAATATTAGATTTTAGTTAGAGTTGCATGCCTTTTAGTTTACTTAATTTAGAATTTTTTAGAATTAGTTATGATTTTCCAAAGTTTGGGTATTAGAAGGTCTCTTAGGTTTGAGTTAGATTTGTTCATATCTTTTAAATTTAGATTTGTTAGAGGGTAATTAATGTATTGATCCATTTTAGTTTAAGTTCATGTTCCAATTTTATATTTTTAGTGGTCGTGTATGTTGATTATGGTTTGATTAAAGATTGAGTGTTTTAATGCATTTGGACTTGAGTTATTAGCGACTTCCATTGATTAATGATTAATAAATTATGGTATATTAGTCCTAGGATAGTGTGTCACAAAATTATCTATGTTATATATTTCTATCCTAAAGAGAGCATGCATTCTAAGTCTAAGTTTTCTATGGCTCGATCCTTAATTTTTGTCCTTAAGTGTCACTAGTATTGTAGGGGATGAAAAGAAGTTTATTTCTAACTCTTTAGACATTCGCACGTGTGTAAAGGGGTTTAGGGATCTAAAAGAAATAAAATGATCCTAATAAAATTAAAGTTACTACAAGGTCCTAAAGGGTGGGGAACACACACACCAAAAGGCTCCCTAAAGGCTTTCTAAGTTTTAAGAAAACTCACTACACCGGGGGCTACGACCCGGTAATATCGCCCGTAGCGCCCCCACCAGAATGAATGGGGGGGCTGATGCTCGGATCCGATTGTCCAAGCTCCTTCGTCTATCTCCAGGAAGTTCTTTATCTTTTGCTCTCTCAAGGTCCCTCGCAAAGAATCATAAAAAAGAGAGAATATTGTATGAGGGCAGGTTAATGTTTAATAAGCAAATAATCAGAATAAAATACTATTAAATAGAAACATACCTTTCTTCGGGCTTGACACTGGTTGAGTCATTTGCCCTTTGAAATTTTGGACTTTGGAAACATTATATTTCATCTCAAGGCACAAGTAGAAGAAAAGGAGTAGTAGAAGGGGAAAAGAGAGAGAGGAGAGAAAGAGAGCTAAGACTTCACTTTCCAACAACCATACAAACAAACTCCATCTTCCCAGCACACTTCGCTCCACCAAAACTAATAAGAAGCACTTCATGCAACATAAATATAAAAGGATAATGTGGACTCTTTCTCAAGCAATCATATGAAACACTACAGCTCACCATATGCTCACTTTCATCACAATGGACAACAAATGCATATTTTGAATTATATAAAAATTTTTCAAATCTACCTTCCAACCAACTCATAATTGATGAAGTACATAAAAGGTATATTTAAAAGTAATAAGTAAAGTTACTAAGCATGTGCCAAATCATTTTTTATGTCTCTACCAAAGCCACCATGAGGAAACCATGCATACTTGAGAATGAGGACCAAAATTATACTTTTCCAAGCGACAACCCAACAACTTTTTTGACATTGAAACCCAACCAACATGCGACTAAAAGAAAGAAGCTTTGATGTCATTTTTCTTACTACACTAAAACAAAATGCTTCAACCAACATAAAGCAAAATAGCATTTGGATCTAAAAGAAAACAAACTCATATTTGAAACCCATGAAAGCTCTCCAACACTTCTCCAACCACATGCTCTATACCAAACTTAATTTACAACCATGAACAATCACCCATAGAATGAAAGAAAAACTCATGTAAATCTCATTCTCTTACAAGGCATCTTTTCATACTATTCCGAAGGAACAATCATGCTTGAACACTTCCACAAGAAACTATTTCCACAAGGAACTCAATTCAAACATGCCTACCAAGAGCTTACTTGAAGAGAAAACAACTACTATTATTCAACAAAGCTATCAAGCTTCTCATTGAGAAATATAAATATAACGTCGAGGCGTAATCCATATGCATATTTAATTATGATGGATGCTTCCGAACTTAGTAAGCAATCATAAGAAGTGTCATGAACGAAAATCAACTTTCAAACTTCACACTTAATTCTAACACAATAATGATTCTAGTTTATAATAGAGACGAGTGTTTTATCAACTATCAACTTCCATCACTTCATTGATTCATATAAAATTGTATAGTCTACTAACCGGCAAACAAATCATGCTGGAGATTTCATCTCCAAAATATATAGAAATTACGCTCTCAAGTATACATTTAAAAGTTCGGATTATGGTGAGATTTTAGCAAATAGATCATACCCACCATCGCAATGAAGAGAAAGAGAGACAATATAAAACCCTCATATCAAAAATACAGTTACAAGAACATTAGACGATGTTTGATCGGCATCAAGTATACTTACTGATTTCATGAGTTATACCTAATCAAGACTCAGATTTTGTTTACAAGTCTCTAGATGACATATTGGGGAACTTTCATATGAACAATATCATTATATAAAGCTTTAATACGAGCCAAACGATCATGGTTTTCTTTTAGTGGCATTCCATCAAATGGCTAATGGGCAATATTCATATTATTCCTTTGAACAGATCAACATGGAAGTAGGTGTCCTACAACTTCATATTCTCAGAAAATTATCATATACTTTCATCAAATCCAGAAACACACATTCAATTGGACAACATTACAGACCAATAAACTTGGAGTTTATCAAAATCCATTATGAACAAAGTATCAGCCATATGAGAGGAATAAAAGAAGACGGTAAGGAGGAGAAGGATAAGAAGAAGAGGAGGAAGGAAAAGAAGGGAAAAAAAGAAGAAGGAGAAGGAGAAATAGACGAAGAGCAAGAGGGGAAGAATGAGATGAAGTATACCTGCTGTAGAAGGGGATGGGTCTCGGCTGCAGTTGGGATTGGTGATGGGATTTCCTGCTATTGAGGGAGTGAAAGGGGGTTCGGGTCCCTTCGTCTAGGCTGGTTCGGAAGAGGAAACGGCGGGAGCAGGGAGGTTTCGCACACTTGGAGTCGGACGAGTCTCGGAATGGCGTCGGACCTCCTGGGACAGAGTGAACTGAAGACAAATGGGGAGAGATCTTGCACACGAAGGAGAGGGAGGGTTCGGCTTCTGCCTGGGTTTCGCCAGCAGGAGAGGGACGGAGAGGAGTCGGGTTATGCCCACGGGTCAGGAATTCCACCTAGGATCTGCGAAAACAGAGAGGGAGACCCAGCTTGTAACGTGCGAATCCCTGTAGTTAATTCTTGCTGAAAATGAATGAGCAATCCCTGCCATCTCGCCTCTTGCTCCGCTCTTTTTGAAATTCTGCCATACAAGTTCCCAGCTAACGGCATAATCCCAACTGAATGGCAGATCTCACTCGATCGCTACCGTTGACGTGATTTCTTGATTTAGGAACAAACTCAACCTTATGAGGAAGTTAATTAAGCTTCAATATGAATTAAGTGGAACTCATGGGGTTAAAAATTAGACTCAAATCGAACCCAATTTGATTCAATTTGGGTCAATTCGGGTTTGATTCGACTCGACCCAAATCAACAAAATTAAATCTAAATAAATTAACGACTCGAATTAAATCAAACCCGGTGAGGTCAAAGTACATCGATTAAGGCTATTTAAACTTCGTCGGGTCTAATTCGACTCGATTCGAGTCGTCCCGAGTTTAAATTAGGCTCGACGAGATCCCATTAAGTCGATCAAAAGTGCTCGAGGGTAAATTGATGACAATCGAGGTCAATAACAACTACATATCACAACCAATGGATTTAATAGTTCTTCCCATAGTATTTGATGCCATATACATAGTAGCATCCTTTAACATTCTATCACCATACCACTTTTGGTCACCTTCCAAGTATTAGTATAGAAGGATAAGCTGCAACCTTATTCACCAAGCAATTTAATCAAGGTTTGATTTCTCTTTAAGCCAATAATGTGTCTCATACTATGAAGCTTTCATATAGTGCAATTACCAATCTTGATATGCATATCACCAACTTTAATAGCATTTCACCATTTATAAGATGAACCTTCCCACAATATCCCACTAAACTATTTATATGGATTTGAATGTAAAGATTCTTATGATTAAGATCTAGGACTTTACATAAGTATTTGCATTAAGAAACGATACATCATAAATAATTCCACTTGAAGTATTCATAAATTTCTACATCTAATTCAAACTTTGTCCACTATTCCTCTTTGGAGAGTCCTTTTTTACTCACCATAGTGACCAATTGATTATCTCACCTGATAAGATTCATATGTACCTCTATTATTATATATATATATACCTCTGTTATTGTTTCTTGCTAAACTTCTTCCTCTACTCTCAAGAATCAGAGCATTAGAAGAAGAGCTTTCACATAATTCCTGCTTATAAAGTTTTCACTTAAGCTTAGGTGCTAACATTATTGAGCTTCAACTTTATAAACATGCATGAATTGCTAATAACTCTTACAACTCTAGTATAATTTTTTTATAATATGATAAGAGAATATAGTTAGAAAATATCCAAAAAAAGTAATCCATCCAACACACTAAGATTGGAGATTCAAGATAATGGAAAAGAGGTTAATATAAATTAATGTTTGTAAAAGACTATTATCTCATTTAAGAGAATATAATTAGGCAATTACAAACGGAGAAATAAGAAGAAGAGAGGAAGTCTCTCTCTTCTGCATAAGACTCGGTTTTTTCTTTTTCGAAAAAAATTTTGAGTGTCCAATACAAAATTTAATCTATTAGTTGAAATTTTATTAGTTTAAAAATGAATAAATTAAAATAATTTAAATAAAGCAAAATTGCCAAGGCAACATTCAAATTTTAACAATCCTGATGAAAAGTTTTTAAAATAATAATAGTAACAAAATTTCTTTTCAAACTCTTATATTATTGGTGCATCACCATAAAATTCATCCGATCAATCACAAATTTCAAAGCATTCAAATTGAAAACTTTCATAATTGAATTTAGGACCATCTAAACTTCAATTTCAACAAACTCGTAAGTGAAATAAATACATCAATGAGAAAAACTTATTGATCTTAAAAGTAATCCAATCCGAGTCCAAATGAGCCCATATGACTCTCGTGCTGGCATATTAGAAAATATATCCTTATGACTCACAATGCCCAACACCAGAATATAATGTGTATATAACACCTGAATATAATATTCATATAGCATCAGAACATGCCTTTTAGCACCAAAATGTGTCTTTGGCACAGAATGAGCGTTTAACACCAGAATAAAACTTCCTCCACCTACACCAGATCTCCTCAGAATTACACCTTTCAAGCAAAACAAACATTTCATTGCATTGCATAAATAAACTCATTTCAAAATTTAGTAGAATGCTTTAACGGTTGTTTATAAGCTTTATTGAAAAGTGCAAAGCAATTTGAGATTTTATTTTCTTTGGAAAAATATAATTTTTAGAGTTTCTATTTTGAAGTCAAATATGTCATTATGAACGATACATCACCTCGGCAGGAGAAAATATCATTATCTAATGGGTTCATATTACAAAATTGTAAGCTTCATCCTGATTATCATAGTCAAATTCGAGAAGGAATTACATATGACTCCGAATGGTCAAAATGATATCCGATCGAGTGTTTATCTATAATAATTTAGATGTATTATCATTAATTTCATATTCAAAGACATGTTGATAAATGATATATCTCTCCGGAGAAAGAAAATATCATTCATTTTCTATGATTTGAATATGACGATAATAATCGTCTTGATTTTTTTATTTTCCCAAAGAGAATAATGTCTTCTTTTCTCCATTCTATTTAGGAGCTAAATAGAATGGGATTTTACTTTTGTGGGGTCTTAAATCTCCTATGAAGGAAAGCCTTCGTAGTTAATTACATCGTAAGAATTCTAAGTTTCATACGAATACTTTCGATTAAAATAATGGTAAAAATTTCATTCAGAAATTTTAAGAAGTGATATGAAATGTATAGGTGAGAATCTCAATATGGAATGAATCAAATTTGAACAGTTATTTTGGAGGCCAAAGGATGAAAAGTAGGATATATTTTGGGATTCTAAAATAATTCAGAAACACCCCAATCTATTCTATATGTTGGGCTTTACATTTTTGTTTAGAGAAATTTTTAATTTAAGTTGTCATTTATTAGAATATTGGGATTATATTCCCGATGTTGGAGACTTATGATTTTGGGTTCTCCCCAAATCCTAAGTCTAAGTTGGGCACTAAAAGATCGTGACCCGAACCTAACTAATAATATACAAATCTAGGCTTATCTTAGCCTGGATTGGAGAGCCAACTAAACCACATTGGTGCTTTAAAACTATGAATCCGGTCTTTATGAAAGATGGGTAGGCTGTTATTTAAGTTTTTGAGAAATTAAGGCTGGCATCTGAGAAGGTCCTAATTAGCTCCTTTACTTATGTAGGATAATTATGGTCGAATGTAATTAAAATTTTATTAATTTAATTAATTTATAATGCAATGCATGTTGATCGATCTTTGTATGCAAAAAATATAATGATAAACTTTAAAATTTTAAACTTAAAAAAATAGATTTTTTCCTAGAGATGCACAACATGTCATAGACAAAGCTGCACCCTAATAGAAGGGTGGCCTTTCACGACCTACAGGCGAGAAGGTGCCTAACAAGGAGAGAAGGGAATATGAATGCATGAGAACTCCAGGGCAATCCCGGGCTTACTTGTTAAAAGGCATTTATCTTTCTATATGAGCTAAAAATTTTATTTAATTATAAGTAAAAAAATAGTGTTGTCCTTAAGAGCCTAAACATGCTTTTCAGGCTAAAATAGATCACACATGCAAGAAAGAAACCTAATAAATATGCAGTTTCTAAAGTGTAAATAATGTAAACACATCATCAAATCATATAAAATAAATATAAAGTCTGTGTAGCAAGTGCCACTTAATTTACAGCCCAGGGTCTGCAGAAATTAAAAAAATGGCTGGGCACCATTGACAACATCCCATATTCTAATCCTATGGACTAACACAAATATATTTGAAATGTTATGTTTTAGTCTTCATTTATCTTCTTTCTTCGAGCTCCTTGGATCTGTCTAGTTTGAATATCCAAGTGAAAAGAACTCCTCCCCGAAGGGGTGTTTCCTTTCTCCTTGAATCTCAAATCATCTTAATTTGAATCCCCAAATAAAAAAAAACTCTCACCTAAGGGATGATTCCTCCTTTGGGTTTCAAATTAGATGTTAAACATCCTTTTTCAAATAACATTCATAACACTTTTGAAATTTATGATACATATATAAAAAGAAAAATAATTCTAATAACACCTACAGGTTATCCTAAACAGTTATATTCAAAATCATCAAAATTATCCAAAGCTGTTATATAATTTCGTTTGCTCACATTCGAGTCAATCATAATTACTTAGCCTTGCTCTTTTATTTTTAGGGGGCCATAGCAATTTTTAGAGCTTGTAAAAAATTTTGTTAGTTGAATTTTATTAGCCCACTTTTTATAGCTCTGCATGAGCATGACCACCTTCAAAAAACTCTATTAACATTGAGATCATTCCTAATCTAGGAGAAATCTAACGTCCATCACATTAATTCATAGATAATATAATAAAATCATCACATCACAAGGCATCACAAAATACATCATTCATAGCAACCAACATGTAAAAAAATTTGGTAAAATTCATAAAAAATCTACATCACATAGCAAGCAAATGTAAAGGAGCACCAGCTTAGCCTAAAATTAGAGTTGGTTGTCCTAACAAATCATCTACAGTATGTGCATTAGGCTGTGTGATTTGGATGTATCCTAGATGGGGTTGTTGTTTGAAGTTTTTAAATATTTTATTTTTATTTTATTTATTTTTAAGCTGACAGAATTTTAATTTGAGTTTAAATATTAATATTTTAATATTTATTTAAGGATGAATTTTATTTGTTAAATAGTAACTACCTTAGTTTACATCAAGGCCGTGAGTTTTATTTTACCCTCCTTGGGGTTAACTTAAAAGCCTCATAGGCCCAGGTCACCAATAGTAACCAATAATATTTAATTAAGATTTTTTTAGTTTGGATTAAGAGTTGATCACTTTTAATGAGTTAATTACTAATTTGATTGATTTAGTTGATGATTTAATGCAGTTTGGATAAGTTATTGAATTTTAGGACTTTTATGAATATTTTAATAATTTTAAATTAAGGCATTATTTCTTGACTTTTTAAATTATATTAAGTTCTAGAATTTTTGTATTTTTAGTAAATACTAGACCCTAAGATGAGTAAAATAACACCAAGTTCGCTGGATTTGAAATTTTTTATAATTAGCTATGCTTTTTTAAAGTTTTTGTGAATTTTTGAACTAAAGTTGACCAAAAGTTGACTTTTTAATTTTTAATGAATTAAAAAAGTTTGGTATTTTTTATAAATATTAAACCCTAAGAGGATTCTAATACTTTTGAGTTTGCTCAATTTAGAGTTTTTTTAATTAGTTAGGATTTTTCAAAGTCTTAGTATTTATTTAAATTATTTAATTATCTAATTAGAGAGGATTTATGATTTTAGTTCCAAATCAGTCCCAAACCCCTTAGAATCTCCCCCAAATGTCACTAATGATTCTTAGGGGTGATTCCAAGTGTTTGGAATTATTTTGGAACTTTTTATTATTTTTAATTAATTAATTAGTAATTTTCATCTATTATTAATTTTAAATTTAGTTTAATTCTAAATCAAAAGGCTTTTTATTTTATCTGATTATTTATTTAATTATGAGTAATTAGGATTTTAATTTATTTTTTTAGGAGATAAATTGAATTAATTAAAATCATAAGTCATTTTTAAGGGTGAATCTTGGGTTGCCTAGATGATGGGCCAAATGTATTCCAAATTCAATGAAATTTTGGACCACGGGATCACTAGTCCCATAGTCCAAACCAACCAAATTTGGTCCCATGGTGTACCCTCTAAGGTAGTCAACTAGGCCACCTAAGGTAAACACTAGTTCACCATTAAGGAATTTTTAAAGGTTATCTAAACTTAGGAGGGGGGTGGAATCAGTGGTTCTCTACTCCTCATCATAAGCACAAAAATCACACAAACATTCATAACCTAATTCTGATTGGATAGTTCATTAGACTAATTTGAACTTAAGGGTCAATTAATGACCCCTAAGTCTAAATTTATCAAATTATTCCCTTAATGATGTCAAATAGAGGGGAAAAATTTTGTACATGTCAGAGACATGCCCAAGATTAATTCTCCAAAGTCTCAAGCCATAGTGAGTTTATATCTAAGAAAATTTGCCAAAATACCTCTAAGACTATTACTGAAATTACCTAGGTTTCATGTATGTTCATGGCCTAAGACTATAGGGATTTTATAAGTCTCCTCAAGACCTTTCCAATGAGCCTAAGATTAGCCTATTTGGATAAGTATGTGAGGAGTTATGATTTTTCAAAAAAAATTCTTATTTTTTTGTAAAATTTAATCTAGGATTACACAATCAGCATGTTCTTTGCATGCGGCGCCACGTGATTAGCCAGGCAATCATTAGCGCCAATGGTATTAACATGATATTAATTATAGCCATCAAATCAACGATCGGACAGTTATAATTTAACGTGCTCTAGGACCGCGGGATCGAATCCACGCTGTTGATCGTGATCAACGGTCAAGATTTTGTCTTCCACCTCCCGCTCACATTTCGAACCATAGAGTTTCTCCAGTGTGATCCAAAAGATTTTTCTTGTAAACTCTCACCAAATTTCATAGAGAGGATAAGGCGGTTAGAAACCTTCAATCAAACTATCAAAATATGTTAGTTTGAAGGTTTCTTTCATACTTGCCCAGACTACCTAGCTAGGGAGCTCATGAATGAGATTTTACCTCAAGCAACGCTCCAATTATCGGTGTCTTGTATTAGGAAGGTTTAAGGGATGAAGTGGATGGATTCTTCTTCAAACGTTATAGTCGAAGGAGCATCGAAAGTAGGACTTCGAGTGGAGGGTAGAGAGACTTCACTAGAGTTTGCTTGAGCTCGCTCTGGAGAGGACTAGGAGGCTAGGGAAGCTAAGGGAAAGCTTATGCTACTATGGGGAGGATTTTTTAAATACTAGAATTGAATGAGGGGCTCTGCGGTAGGGTTCCCTATTCAGACCTCTTCCAATGGCTTTGGACGACCAGGATGATCCCTAGGGGGCTTTAGATGACTGCCAGCTGGAGGTGACATTTGCACAAAGCCTCCTAAGCTCAGAGGAGGCAAGCTCAGGCTAAAAAGAAGCTGGGTTTGGCTCATGGAGAGCTCTCTTTGAGCACTTAGGTCAAGCCATATGGCTAACCTAAGTTGACCCAGTGGTTGGGCCTTCAAGGGGACTCCATTAGGGACCTAATGGGTCACCCTAGGGCCCTAGATTAGCCTGGCAATGCTTTGGTCAATAGGTTTGAGCTAGGTTCAAGTGTTTGTGCATTTGGTCAAACTTGGTTGACTTAGAGTTTAGGGTTAGGTCCAATAGGTTTGGATTGATTATCTTAGGCTAATGGAGGTGGTCTCATGCCATGGAGAGGCCTTTTGGTTTGAAATACATATTCAAACCCTGGAGCATTTTGGTCGACCATAATTGACATGGAGAACCAGGTCAAACCAAGACTTAGGTATGGGTCCAATGCACTCCTAATGATGCCTAGGGTGCACTAAATAAGGTTTCATACTTAGTTTGATTGAGAAATGTTGAAGTTTAGAGAAAACTTCAATTTTTTTCCTTTTAGGGGCATTTTGGTCAAGTGGGCCCATGATCAACCCTGGGTCAACTAGGGTCCACTTAAGTGCAATTTTTGTGTTTAACATGCTATAAAGATGATTATGAACATGTTCAAAAGTTTTGGGAAGTTCCCAAGGTCAAATTCCACAAGATGCAATGTCTAATGGCATAGGATGTAAATATTTAAACATTTTACGGTCTTTGAATTTCAATTGAGTTTTTGGGGTTAGAGGTCTCAGTTTGGCCTCAAATTTGAAGGGTTGTCCCCAGAGACATGTCTAATCAATATGCAACTGATGGATCATGAATTAGAAGTTATTTGGTTTGGTTTTGAGGTGATTGAAAAATCACCTAGAAAGGGTTATAGGACATGGGCTTTTGGCCTTTAATTTTTTGTTTGAAATTTTAGATTTGAGCTTAGTTTTGGATTTGCTTTTGATTGATGAACCTCATGCAAAGATGAGGTCAACAACGATAGGTAGTTGAATGTACTATGGAGCAAAAATGCACTATTTCAGAATAAAACCAAATTACCATAGATTATTCATAACATCGTTTTGAGGCTTTAATTATACTACATCTTAATTTTTTTGAACCAAAATTATTTTCTAATTGACCTGGTAAAAATTTTATAGAAAAATACCTTATTGTCTAGAATCATCGTCTATATAATATAAAGAAAGTTATACAGTGAAAGTTTTACATATATCAAGTTATCACCATTTTTCGCTAACAGAATTATAAATTAAATTAGAAATTTCCTAAATTTCTCGTATTTTTTAAAATTGAGATAGAAAAAATGCAACCTATTCAAAGCCAAACAATTTCAGAACTGAGCCAACAATAGAAAATAACCTGAAGCGGCCTGAAATGAGATTTCTCTTTCTAGAATTCATCCTCTCTCTCTCTCTCTGTCTTGTCGGTTGCCTTGATTGGGTGGAAGTGAGTGGAATAGTGGAAAATTATATTTTTAATATAGGAATTCAGTCGAGCGCCATCGTGCCCAATCATGCGGGCTGCAACATTGCAGTGCTGCCTAACACAATGTCGCAGCGCCCCAAGGGAAAAATTTTTATATTTCACAAACTTGCACACAAACCCTGGAACCAGCTCCAAAGCAGATTCAGACACTTGCATACATATCAAACATTCTCAAATACATGCAAGAGAGTTCAAATGCATGATTCAATAAATTGTCTCTTTTAAATTGGGTTAGAACATATGTAACTATATCTTGATTCAGTATGTGTTACATATAGTCACTCGAACACCACCACTTGATTATCATTACCCAATCACTTTCACCATCACTATAGTAGCCCAACCATCACCGCCTTGACTATCTTAAACGTTGTTGCCTGGTTAGCATCACCGAATCACCATTATTGATCACTAGCTCCAGAATATCACCACCTTCTAAAAGATGATGTTGATGTATACCAGTGTTAATAAGATCGATGCATTGCATTAACACCAACATTAATATACATTATTGCCAATAAGGTCATATGCCATCAACATCAATACTGATGCATGCTAACTTCATTACCACGACATCAATGCACGCTAACTTTGTCACTCATAATCTTCAATGATACCATCAAATGTAATCAATAATAAAATTGATATATGTCGTTGACACTAATTGTAATGTTTGATATCACCAACAAAATCAAATACTATTGATACAAACATTGATGCATGCCATTGCTAACAAAATCGATACTCATATTTGACATCAACCCTGACACTTAAACTTAACATTAAGACAAATGCTCATCTTTTTGTCTTTATTTTTCTCTTCTATAAGGAGAATAATTGGACATATCACCAACAATCTTTTAAAGATAACTTTAATGTCTTAAGACTCCTTCTATTGCCATTCTGGATGACACATTCCATAGTTCATGGCTGATATATTATATTAATGTCTTCTCATATTTATGAAAAATAATATTATTATAACCTATGATATATAATAGTTAAATCATTTTCAACTACAACCATACCTCAACGGTTTTTCCCTTTCCAAGTTTTCACATAAATAAACTTGCTTATTCTAGACTTATTTTACATGTCTATATGCTTGATATTCATACAATATTAAGATGGTAAACTCTCTCTCTCTCTCAACTGCTATAAATGTTCAAATAAAAAAGATTAAATTTAATAATAATATCAATTTTTTATAATAATGGTCATTGTTGATTTCAAGAAAGTTTAATAAAAATATAAAATATCAATTATTTTATGTATAGATTGGCTAACTTAATTATTTTATTGTTAGAATTTTATTATGAATATGAGTTAGATTCTTATTGTGAATATCATTATATCAAATAATTAATTTTATAAATAGTTAAGATTTAAATGTTATGTAATTAATTATCTCATTTAAATAAAAAATACACAGTTTTTAACGCAAATACTCCGGCAAGTCACGTGGCCATCAGAGTGCATCCGCCTGAGCCGGCTCATTACTATTACTGTTCCCGTATCCACTCGACAACTGCTTGAGACAACTGCCTGCAGTCTCCGTCGTCTACTTCAGCCGCCGAAACCCTGCTAGTCTCACCGGCTGCAATGAGCCGGCGACAGCGATCCCTTCTCATACGAACCGTCCTCTTTCTCTTCGCCCTCAACTCTCTATCCCTCGCCATTTACTTCTTCCTCCATCCACGTCCCGCCCCCTCTAGCGAAACCCTAACCCAAATACCACCTCCTTCTACTCTCAAACCTTGGCCCTCTCTCCCCTCATTTCTCCCATGGAACCCTAACACAAATCCTCCCCTCAGATCATGCGAGGCCTACTTCGGCAACGGCTTTTCGCACCAAGTTAACGGCCTCGGCGAAGGCGGAAACGGCGGGTGGTTCCGGTGCTTCTACAGTGCGACCCTCAGGAGCTCCGTATGCGAGGGCGGTCGCGTGCGAATGGATCCAAGGAAGATGCAGATGTCGAAGGGAGGTGAGAGATTAGAGTTGGTTATGGGGAGGAGGGAGGAGGAGGAGCTGCCGAGGTTTGAGGATGGGGCGTTCGAGATCGAGGGAGATGGGGGCAAGAGAAGTGGCGATGGGAGGGTGGTGGATGATGAGTTTCTCGACCGCTATGTACCGCGGAATGGTATCGAATTTCATGCAATGAGAGGATTGATGAAATCGATGAGGATTGTCGGCTCTGGTGAATTCCAGTGCTCACAGGTGAGACAGCTGCTGGATGCTGAAAACAGTAGATGGCTCTCCTAGCTTGAGTTAGTAGAACTGGAGATGATTTTTCTAGCTTGCTCCGTTCTATTTTAAAATTTTTGGTGGAACACAACCATAACTAAATTTTAAGCAACATTTGGAAGTCTGATTTGGGACAGCTAAAGCTTCAGTGAAAACCTTTATCTAAGGTTTTTAGCATGCCTAGAAGCAGGGTATGATAAGCTCATTAGAAGGCCTCCTGGCACTGAATGTCGAGAACCTTTTTCCTGTATGTATTTTATATTTTTATAGTTGTTAAAGTTGTGAAGAGGAAAGTTTCCAGGAGATGCTCTACTTTAATGTGATAACTTTGAATTCCAAGGGAGGGCTTATCGCGAGCTTAAGTTGTATTACATTAACTAGGCATAATGCAAGCTTCCTGTCAAATCTCAAGCGGCAACAGCATGCATTGTTTTGTACAAGGTCAGAGACTAAGAGCTCATGATAATTGGTGGTCAAAACTTAGCGCCCTTACATGTGAAGTTGTGAACGTTTGCTTAAGCTAATTTAAACAGCACTATGTCTTTAATTACTTGGAAGTTATGTATTATAGTTCAAAAAATAAAGCAAGGCTGAAGTTTTGAGCTTAGGAATACCACATAAAATGGCAGAGTACATAGTATGGCTTGTTCGTGTTATACTAAAACTTGATTATGCATGGTATTCAAATATCATTTTGTCTTTCTATACTACATGTTAATTCTATTGTGTTGTTTGATTTGGTTTTAGTGGATTGAAGAACCAACAATTCTGGTTACGCGTTTTGAGTATGCAAACCTTTTCCACACAGTTACAGATTGGTACAATGCTTATGTCTCTTCCAGAGTTACGAGTTTGCCTGGCAGGCCACATTTGATATATGTTGATGGCCACTGCAAGGTATGCTACATTTTTTTATGTATATATTATTCAATTGATGTCCACGATATTTCAATGTTTGATTTTTTTTTCTAGAAAAATAATATGCTTCTTGGATTAAAGCATCATTTGGTCTTTTTTCCCCTTTCAATCGCTCTTATTCTATACCATTAATTATAACATATCTCAAAATTTTCCTTAAACTTTCTCATGATTATGATAGAAGATGTGGGAGTTATACACATAGTTAATTATTTTGGATGGTCAAATCAACTCAATTAGTCCTACATAAGATATAGGAAGTGAGCGACACGAGATTGAGGCAGGTAAGATAGGCTAAAAGGAGTTGTTTAGCTAGGAGTATCCAAATAATGCAACTCTTCCTTAGCTTAATTGGGCATGATTTAGGTGCCTAAAAAATGCCAATCACTTTGAATAATCAAATCAACTATGTTAGGTCAGGCACAAGAATCGAGCGATACTGAATCTAGTATGGTAAGATGAACCAAAATGCTCTGTTTGGCTTAGAGTTTTAGATAGCTTGACCATTCCTCTACTTGGTAGGGCACAACCCATTCGAAAATTAGAGAGATGCACATGAGGGACACACCATAGTAATGATCGTTTAGATTTACAAACCCGACAACCACCTTAATCATCTTGAATGTTCAACCTGACTCCAATGAAGTTTGGTAACTATAACATTGAAAGCTAGAGAAGGTTGAGGCAAACAAAACACATATGGGGTGCCATGAGAATGGTTCAAATGCTTCTTTGGCATTTTAAGAGCATGTGCAATGCATCGTCAGGTGGCCAGTAAGGTAATAGATCATCTAGAGATTTAGGATAAAGATCCGTCAAGCCATTTATCTATGCAAACCAAGAAATTCACCTTTGTGTGCATGCGACATATGTTATATTGACATGACTAGGGTTTTCATATAACCCCATGGGAGAGTTCTATTGTGAATAAGAAGCAATCTTGGATTAAGTCTATAAATACCTTGTAAACTCATATACTTAGAATCATATTTTTGGGTTCTAACAACTCGGAATATAAAGAATAAGGTGTTTAGCTTTTTATTTCATTGTGAAAATTATCTTCATCTCAATGGGGCTATTCTAAATGAAGTCTATAATACCTTATAATAGTATGAGCAAAATCCTCATCTCGATCCTAACATGTCAAAATAAAGAGGATTTTGTGACTAACTCCCTATTTTATTAGGAAATTATTCTTCCTCTCTTAGATTCCCTCCCCACCTTATCTCACCTCTATTCAAATTAACCGAATCAGTTTATCTTACCCTCTGAATCATCCTAGACACTAATTCGGATGACAAAAGAAGGCTGATTAGCTGTGTATTATCTCATTCCAGAAGCAACTTTTTAAAGTCATTTTAGTGGACATTGTCCATGTTAGTTGTATAAGCACTAAATACTCTGTTATTTTTCGTTTAATATTTTTTGAAATTATACAAAATAGTATCAAGCAGTTGCTCATATAATGATATGAAGGGGAGCCATTTTCATGGTTATTATTGTAGCTGGCACAATTAAGTATGCTTTCCTTGTATTTAACCTGCCACCAATCCATCATTATCAAAATCAAATTATGAACCTATCAAGGAATTGATATCAATAACACTATCAAACCACTTTTTATTCTTTTTTCAACCGTAGAAAACATAGGAAATGAAACCCTCGAGGGGCCAACATCTAAACTGATTAAAACCTTGGTTTATCTAGTATTTTCTTATATAGAATTTTGGGGACAATTTTTGTATCAAAGTTTGTGTTCATTTTGCGGTTATTGTCCCATACCAGATTGGGTATTTTATGTGTTGTTATTTGCTATGCCAAAACTGTGTATGTAGGACCTCAATAAGTTGTCACTTTTGATCTTGCTCTTGGATATGTTTGTGGAGCCTCATGCTAATTTCAGTCCTCATGTTAGGATGAATTTAAATAATGAATATTATCTAGAAGATCAATAACTACAATTTAGGATTGAGTCATACTTGTTGTGATGCCATATTATAGTCCAAAGTTCTATGTAATAAACTTGTAGGCCATGATCAGTATGCGAACCTTGAGATGGTCCCTCTTATTGCACAATTTTAGACCATGATCGGTATGCAAACTTTAGCATGCTCTACTAATTTATTCTTCCAAACTTCTCACCCACCCAAATGTTAAAACGGTTGCCCTTACCATTAGGAGAATCCTCAGTTCAACTACTTGGGTTGACTTGGTAAACTCTTTCTGCCATTCATCATTGCTACTGTCTTATTGTGCATTGCGTGTGTTGTCCTATTTCAGATTAGTAGATGAAAGTAACCTTTGCTGGCCTCCTCTGATGAGTTATATACTTGATTTTTTCATTATAAATGGTCAGGCTCCGTTGGAGGAAACTTGGGAGGCAATATTTACCAGTGCAAGATATGCTAAAAATTTCTCAGCTAGCGTGTGTTTCCGCCATGTCATCCTTTCACCTCTGGGGTATGAGTCTGCCATGTTCAAAGGGCTTTCTGAATCATTCAGCTGTCAAGGAACGCCTGTAAAAAATCTTAAAGAAAACCCTGGTAGCCAAAAAACTGCCCGATTGTCAGAATTCGGAGAAATGCTGAGAGCAGCTTTTGATCTTCCAACTGATGAAAACTCGATTACGAAGGCATCCACAGCTCATGATATCCTTTTTGTCCGTCGTGAAGATTACTTGGCTCACCCCCGTCATAATGGAAAATTGGAATCTCGGTTGAGCAATGAGCCAGAGGTTTTTGAGTCAATACAAAATTGGGCAGCAAACCAAACAAAATGTAGATTAAACGTCATTAATGGCCTCTTTGCTCATATGACAATGAAAGAGCAACTCCGAGCCGTTTATGGAGCTTCTGTTGTTATAGGAGCTCATGGAGCTGGTCTCACACACTTGGTTTCTGCGAGGTCAAAAGCAATTGTTCTAGAAATCATCAGCAGTCGATATAGACGCCCGCATTTTTCATTGATCTCACAATGGAAAGGGCTAGAATATCATGCCATTAATCTTGATGGATCATATGCCAGGCCAAAAGTGGTCATTGATGAGCTCAGCAACATTGTGAGAAGCCTTGGATGTTAAGAACTACTTCTCTTTGGGAATCTTATTGACGTGAACTGAATAGCTGATGTTCAAACTGACTAAATAAGCGTGGAACTCTGGCAAGTAAGATTCTTTTCCCCTTTGCATGGTAACAGTGAATGGATGACGACTAATTTTTGCTTCACCTCTTTGCCTTGTTATCTTTGGCTCAAGAGGTACTTGTGTTGTAACAAAAGCATATTATTTATGATCAACAGCACACACAGAGAGGAATACTGAAGGCATAATGACTGCATTCAGGAGTTCTGTAGAAGTGAATTTCCACGAAATTTCCTGAGTCTTTGAAGAGTGAGTTCATCTGTATAAAAGGATCAATATGGTCCATTGATTTTTTATAAAGAATCAAAAGGGTCCCCGACTATATTAAATGATAATTTTGATAGCTTAAATTTTTAAAAAGGAATCAAAATGCTCATGGTTCCTCTTTAATGAATTGAGGGATCAAAATTATCATTTAATATAATTGGGGATTATTTTGATCTTTCATAAAGAGTCAAGGGATCATTTTGATTTTTTTCTTAGTCTTTTATTTGTTTATCTTTTCTTGAGGCAAGAATGAATATAAATTTATGTTAGAGTTGGCTAATTCCCATTAAATGTGAGATGAGCTCCTAACGTGCATTATGATTCATTGTTTCCATGTGTTCTAACTGGTTCTATTTACAGTTCTTTTTCATTTATTTCTTCTCTTTCCTGTTCTCTATTTTCGTGCTATTGAATATTGTTGTATTTAAAGGGATATCTGCTGGAAACTGTTAGATCTAACAAATCAGATTGTGAATTCATATTTTTTAGCATCCTTTATAAGGCTGTCTGATATGATTGTTGTGTCCTATTTGTACTTAACTAGAATAAGAGTGCTAGTTGTTGGACAAGGGGATAGCAGTGCAGTGGCTAAAATATGTGATGTGATGTGTGTGTGAGTTTAACAGGTATTTTAATCAAACAAGATATGGTGAAAGCACTCATGGGACTAGGGGTGCAAACGAGTCGAGTTGAGCTCGAACTCGAGTCGAGCTCAAAATTCGAGCTCGAGCTCGACTCATCCTCAAGTCGAGCAACTCGTCGAGCTCCATTATCGAGCCTGTCGTCGTGTCCGTCATCCCGAGTGTCGTCCCTCGTCTTCGCGTCCGTCATCCCAAGGTCCGTCGTCATCCAGAGCTCGTCTATTGTCAAGCAGGGATCTGTCGTCAAGCAGAGATCCGTCGTCGCAAAGATTCGTCGTCCCGAACTTGTTGTCGCATCCACCGTCGAGAACCGTTGTCCCGAGCTCGTCCGTCGTCTTCCTAGGCTGCGCCGTCGAGATTCGTCACCCGAGGTCATCGTCCCGAGATCCAATGAGCTCTGGACGAGCTATGCCGTCAAGATCCATCATCCCGAGCCATTCCATGGACCATCATCGTCCCGAGTATAGCCATCGTCGTTCCGAGCTCTAGTTGCGAGCTCTAGTTGCGTCTGCCGTCGCCATATCGAGCTCCTCCGCCGTCTAGATCCCGCTCGCCGCTCGCGTGATTTGGATTCTCGCTCGCGTGATTTGGATTCTCGCTCACGAGATTTGGATTTCCGCAAGCTCTGCTGTCGAGCCAATGAGTCGAGTCTGTGTCATGTTCGAACTCGAGCTCGATAAGCTCGACTCGTCGAGCCTGTTACCTAGTCGAGCTCGAGCCGGCTTGCGAGTCAGCTTGACTCGGTTGCACCCCTACATGGGACTCATGGGACGTTTGAATATGGATGAGATTATGAGTGGAGAAGATAAAAGAAGAGTTTTCTAGTAATGCTCTCTCACAATAATTTGGTTGATCTTTGCAAACGAGGCCTTAATAGAGATTTTAAAGGGTATAATTGCAAAAGATTTATGTCTCAAATTAGATCTTTATATATGAACTACAACCTCCCTAATTGTTGGAGATGGAAGTAAAACATCGTAAAGAAACAAACAATAAAGGAAAAGCAGCAGAAAGTAAAATACCCTAGGATTGGACACCGAAAAATCTAAACTAGGGAAAAAATTACGGGGCCACACCACACCAAGAAAGTCATTATGAAAATTGGGCAAAATAAGTATATATCTCTCTTCTATCTTACTCATTCCTTCTTTCTCTTCTTAGATGCACCATTTCCATTCTCTAGTATACCAAAAAATGAAGAGCAAACCAAGTATTAAATCACCAAATGACGCAACCCTTGAAAAAAGTGAGAAAGATAACTGTCTAGTCCGTCTCGAAGCGTTATGGTACTCAAGCCTCTGTCTGATGATACTGTGACGCTCAAACACACAGTGTTATAGTGTTACATAGCGCTGCGCTCTGCTCTCTGTTGATTAGCGATGGGACGCTGGAGAATATAACGCTGGGGCGCTCGGGTGCACATCGCTGAGGAGTTGTACGGGGAAAAAAAAATTTCGGGTGCTTCAAGCAGAGGGTAAACCCTTTGCATCCTCCAATAAGCACGAAAAATTGACTTGAGATCCGAGGCAACAACATAATCCGATTGATTAATACAATCAAATTTCACACAAATTAACACTAATAAATTATATCTGAAGAGAAGATTGTATTCACTCTATATGCAACAGGGCATTTTGATCAAATTAAATCTAAATGAGTTCAATTCTATAAAACACTTTTGAGATATTATGTTGTATGATCATGATCCATTAAGCTCAAAGAATTCTAGTGATTCACTTCTTTTGAAGGAGATGATTGTAAGCTCTAAAGAGGTGATACATTTAACTGAAAGTTTATTATAGATTAGGAAAATATCTTATGATTTAGAGTATTTTTCTAGCTATGTCAGGAGTAAATTTTAAAATAAATTTAAGGAGATGTCTTGCTTTCACTATAAATAGAAGCACATATAAATAAAATTTATTTGCCTTGAAGAGAAAAATAACCAATAAAGAAAGGACATCCACAAAGAAGATAAGTCACCTAAGGCAAGTCTAGTTATAGATTTTTTTGGTTGTCATGTTAATGATGATTTTTAGTCCAGAAGATAACATGTGAAAATAAGCATTAGATTTTGGACTCAACTTATTCTAATCTTTATGTGTTCTAATTTATATATATCTCATATATGAACTAAATTTTGGTGGTAAATTTCTTAAAAGCTATTTGATAGGATTTAAGCAATTTTTTTCTTAAATCTTGCCAAAAATATGATACAAAATAGCTTAATTGGAGTAAAGTGAGAGATCGAACAAGCGTAAATGAGAGGTTGGGAAGGAGAGGGAAATCAATAGTAGAAGTTAAGAATGTGGTCGTCAACTATATTATTACTACAGTATCAATGTTATAGTTATTTTTCTTGATATGTACATTTATGTCACTTCATACTATAGTCTTTCTCTATATTATCAAATGCTACACTAATTGCTATATGTTATATCATAGTATATATATAGTCTAAGCCTATGATATCAAATACTTTAACTAAAAGGAATAAAGAAGGAGATTGTTTTTGTATGTAATGTTCTAAACGTGCTATGACATATCTATGTAATATCATGCTTTACATGCCTTATCTTATGTACATCATGCAAAAGTGAATGCCATTTATATGATGAAATGAAACGGATGACATTTTGAACCAAGGACATGACATGACATGACATGAGATGATTTGAATAGAATTTTATATGATTTAGGCCTCGTTTGGGATGGCTTTTTTACTGCTTTTCAAAACGACTTTTTAGTATAAAATTCAAAATTTTTGTATTAGAAAGTTGTTCTAAGAAGCAACAAGAAAACTGCCCCGAATGAAGCCTTAGTGTGCTATATACATTTCATCTAGCAAGAATGTGACACCTTACTTTACAATATAGCTTATTCCTTGAATCAAGCTTCGCTCTTAGATTTTGAATAATCCTTTAATATTATATTGGTTATTGAAAATCATAGGCCTTCCTTTCCAAACTTAAATGCTTAAACATAATTCAATATTAAGAAAATTCCACTTAAAAATTTCATCAAAATCAGGCTTTCTAGAAACTCAGCAATTTTTTATTTACGTCAAATATTAGCAAATTAAGCAGAGATAATCAATTTTGATGAAAAGAGTTTTAAAGTAAAATTAATAATTAATGATTTTGATGCAATAAAGAATCACTGGATACAATTTAAAATATATAATCATAATAGCTGGATTTATAAAAAAAAACTTATGAACTCTTCTTATTTAAAAATTTTTATCTTTTTTTAATTAGTTCCAAAAAATTAAAATTTTAATTCTTTTTTTATTGTTATCCATCTTTAAATTTTAATTCTGCCTCCAATCTCAGTAATAATATTATATCAGAAAAAGTACATGAATTTCATATCAAAATTACTCTCTAAATTTCAATTAAAAAAAAAATGGAGTTCGATCCTTTTTTCCCTCGTGACAAACTGTCAAAGGTATAGTATTCAAACTTTCTTCTGTCACATATGGTGGCTAATGTCCATCTGATTGCACGCTTCATCTTGGAAAAAACAAGGTCAAAAATCTCAAAGGCTTTTTCTCCATCTCCTCTTTTTCAAATTATCTAAGATCATATATATATAAAGAAAAAAAATTTATCATATATATATATATATATATATATGTAATTTTTAGATAGATAAAGAAAAAAAATTTATCACTTTGAGTCTTATAAAGAACTTAGGCTTTATTTAGAACAATTTTCTTAAAGTTTACTTTTTCATATTGTAGTCATAATTTTTATTTGACTATTATTTTTTTATTATTTTGAATATAATATTTTGAAAAATCTAGTAAGATGATTTCTTGGACTATTGGTTAAAATGAATATCAAGGACTTTGTAAGCATTGGTTTGATGGCTCATATGCTTGCTTATATTTTGATAATTGATCTAGTGTGAAAATTTTTCTTCTTTTGATTAAATATAGGAGATATGAGTACTAATAATAAATGAAAATATCATCATTTAGATAATAATAATCATATGTCAAATTCTTTTATTAGAAGTGTTAATATGTTGTGTGATAGAAAAGTACTCCTCAAACTTAAGGGAAAATTCTATAAGATAGTGGTGAAACCTACAATACTTTATGGTGCCGAATGTTGGCCATTAAAAGAGAAGCATAATTCTAAGTTAAGTGTTGCAGAGATGAGGATGCTCAGGTGGATGAGTGGCTTTACCCTCAGAGATAGGATACGAAATGAGCATATTCGTGAAAAGGTTGGAGTAGCTCCAGTGGAAGATAAGATTAGAGAGAGTCGTCTTAGATGGTTTGGTCACATAAAACGACGGCCTCCCGATGACCCGGTTAGGAAAGTAGAGGTCTTAGATTTGAGTTATATTAAGAAAGGTAGAGGTAGACCTAAAAAGACTTGGTTAGAAAATATTAGAAATGATCTTTCTTTATTAGATTTAAATGAGAATTTGACTTTTAACAGAACACAATGGAGAAAAAGAATTTATGTAGCTGACGCCACGTAGTGGGATAAAGGCTTGATGTTGTTTTTGTTGTTGTAAATGTGGACGTCAATCTAAGGACATAAGCTAATATCCATTCACCTCATAGAGATAAAAAAAGGAGCCACTATCAAGGTGTACCGATTATGTGGTAGAAGGTTGAGAAGATAATGTTGTCCATATTTAAAGAGCTACAACAATGACTCAATGAGATACTCTAGGCAATGCACTGGATGATATTGGAGTGGTAGATTAAGGATCCAATATCAAGGGGATGACAAATTAAGGGCTGCATGAATAACTTTGGAGATCATTATGATGACAAAAGCTAGTATACAATCACCTAATAGATAAAAGAAGAAGCCAATAACAAGGGGTATTACATGGAGAAGGCTGAGGAGATGGTGCGGGCTACGTTGAAAGAGCTATAACAACAATATACTCTAGGTGATGCTATGAAGGATGTTGGTCTAATTAAGGGCCGTATATATGATTTTGAAGGCCATTTTAAGGATAGATGCAAATATCCATTCACCTCACACACACAAAATCAAGGGGTTCTATTTGCACGGCAAAAGGCCGAGAAAATGGTGTGGCTCATGTAAGAGCTACATTAATAAGATACTTTGGGTGATGCTCTGGATAATGTTATCGGTGATGATGTGATGATCAAGATGAAGAAGATGATGATGATGATGACAATTAAGAGTAGTAGTTTTATTTACTTAATCTTTTTTTTTTTTGTATTTATTGTTGATGAAACTATTGTGATAATTGATCGATCTCTCATATTATGTAGAACCCTGCACTTATTTATTTATATAGTTTATGTAAAATTCAAGTTGTTGGAAACCATTTGTCTAAATGTTTAAGATTCAAATGTTTCTATCATTTTTTTGAATTGTGGTTAGTGCGATTTTTCATTTGCGGAGTTTTGCATCCAAAATGTAGCTAAATAATAGTTATGTGAACTTTGCAATCGATTAGCAATCAATATCAATTACAAGTTCCCATAAAGTTGATTGACAAGCAACTAAGAAAATTCAAAAAATTTAAAATTCATCCTAACCCAACTTTTATTCATATTCATGACCATTCCTCTCGGTGCTGAGTCCAGTTGGGATCGCGAAACAGCAATAGCAAGAGCACGAGATTAGGAACAGCGACAACCAGAAGCGGCGGCACTCTCAAACCCAACCGCCCTCGACGGAATCGCCGCCGAACCCGCTCTCGCAGCACCTCCGGCGTCCACCTAGCCGGCGCCGGCTCCTCCGCGCAGGAGAGCAACAGTGGCGGCGGATGCTGGAACGGGCACTTGCTCCGCCACGACGCCGTTGATCGTTCGAGGCCAGTTACCCGACGGAAGAAAAGGGCGGCGGACCACCGGAGGATAACCGAAGCTCCAGCTTCGCAGAGGAAGGGAGGATAGTCCCAGCGGAGGAAGCAGGGGAATCGGGCGGCGACGAAGTGCTGGGAGTGGAGTGAGGGAGTTTTCGTTGGGTGGGTGAGGATGTGGCTTAGGGTTTCGATCCGATCCTCCCATGTTGGCATTCTCTGATCGCCGGTCATCACCGACGTTTGGAACCAAGTGCCGCGGTGGTGATTGGAGTGCGTTAGAGATTAGGGCTTGGATCTCGTGGACGGGAGAAAGAGATAACGTTGGGAGTAGCCGGCTGCCGGCTTGCTCTTGGTTTGGGTTGGTTTAGCATAGCAGTTCGGTTCGGTTTTGGCAAGCCGGTGAGCGGTGGGCTTGGGCCATTGAGCTAAGATCAAAGGTGGGCTTCAAGTTAAAATGTACACTTCAGACAATACAGGTTACCAAAGATTTCTATAGTTTTGTGAAGCAAAGATAAATGAAATACCATTTCATATCGTATTTATAATCACCACTAACTTTTGCACAAATTATTTGAGATTAAAGCTACGTTTGGGACAGCTTTCTTTCTGCTTCTTGAAACAATTTTCTAGTACAAAAATTAAAATTTTTGTACTAAAAAGTTGTTTTAAGAAGCAAAGAAAAAAACCGTCCCCTTTACTGTTTTCTAAAACAACTTTTTAGTACAATAATTTCTTAAGCTAAAAAATTTTGTACTAAAAAACTACTTCAGAAAACAATAAGAAAGCCATCCCAAACGAAGCCTAAGGCTTCATTTGGGACGGCTTTTTTACTGCTTATTAGGCTTTATTTGGAACGGCTTTCTTACTGCTTCTTAAAACAGTTTTTTAGTACAAAAATTAAAATTGTCATATTAAAAAATTGCTTTAAGAAGCAGTAAGAAAGTTATTCCAAACGAAGTCTTAATTTTTGTACTAAAAAAATTACTTTAAGAAGCAGTAAGAAAATCCTCCCAAATGAAGCCTAATTCATTGAATCATAACTTTACTTTTATTTTTATTGAGTGTTGAGCATTATATGAAATGATGAACTTATTCTACAAAATTTTTTTACATGACTCTTACTTTTATTGTTTAACCATTAACTTAATTTGAAACTCTAAAATTATGATTTAGTAACATTTAATGCTCATTGATCTCTAAGTGAAAGTATTTCTTTTTTATGGTGAGCTAGATAGAATAATTATGTGAGACAATATGTAGTTTGATGTTAATAAAAGTCACTCTAATTATATGATATCAATCATCATTATCATTAACCTCATGAAATTTAATTATAATCATTGTTATGAATTCACTATGTCTAATACTACTTCATGTTTCATCATACTCAACTCATTGGTTCGTCATTACTATTCTAGGAGCATCCAGCCTCTACAATCTCATTATCCTCAAACAACTATCATAGTTGATTTAAATTTCAAAGCACTCAACTCTCATAAATACCCATTATCAACTTATTTTAGGGGTTACATACAAACAGTTATAAGATTGTTACATGACTATAAGTTTGGTCATTACATGAAAAGTTACAAACAATGCCACTTGCTACTCAGTTCTTTCATGTGGAGAGCCTGAGAGAGCGGTTGAGCAAGGAAGAAGAGAGGCCTAGGGCTTTTCTACCTCTTTCTCCTCTATTTCTCCCTGCCTTTCTCTCCCTATGTCCTCTCTGAGAACTTAGTGCTTGTCAGCTCCCGAGTTGTAGAATTCTTACCAACAACGAGCGACTCTCTTGGCGGCGGCCCCTTCACCCATGTCGCTTGTACCCGAGCTACTCTTGCCCGTGCTAGGAAGAAATCGGAAAAAGGAATCTGGTTCGCGGGTCAGGTCGGGTCAATCCGGCAACCCGCGCGGGTTGGGTCCGAATTCCTGGCCCGTTTGTAAAACTGGATCGGGTTCGGGTCAACCTACTTGGACCTTGGTCAATTCTAATTTTGACCCAAACCCGACCTGGAAACCAATTTTGACGCCCCTAGTTCTCATCATTAACATTTCATAGATATTAAGCATTTTGTAGAACTTTACGGAGAGGAACATTTATAACAACTTGGAGCTTGTGAGACTGGAAGTATGTGTTCTTTTTTTAGAAGGCTACACTATGGAGAGTGCTAGATTATTAATACCATGGTCCATGGTAGTTTAACTCAACTATGTTGAGAGTTTTATTAAAATACTAGATAAAACGTTGCACTTTTCCTCTTTTTGAACTTAAAAGAAAAATAATTAGTTACATATCTACCACATGATACACGAAAGTCTCACCGATACCCAAAAAAAAGTTATCTTAGGCCCTTGAGAAGTTGAGGATTACAGTAGAAGTGAGATAAGCTTTTTATTTTTTAAAGGATATCAAGTGATCGTCATCATAGATAAATTGGTTAGATCCTTAAAAGTAGTGCATGCATCTCTTTTGATTGAGATATGAAGTGATTTATGTAAACAAGCTTGCAAGATGAAAACATCAAGAGAGAAGAAAAGATAAAACAAAATTATAATCCTAAATCTCATAAAAGAGAGAACAAGGATTCTAAAAGGAACAAAAAGAAACCTAAGTTACAAAACCAATTGGCATAGGAGCCAAGAAGGACTCAGGAGCTCCAAGTTTCGTGTGAAGCAGATCTAATCTCGAAAGGGTCCAAAACAGGAGCGGGCCTCTGGTTGCCAAAAATGGCCGTCCAAGAGGCAGCTGGACAAGCCAGCATTCATCATTGTCCTTCCAAAAAATAACACCCAGGCAACCCGTAGTGACGAGAAAATCACAGGCACCTCAAAAACTTCTCGGATTCGAACAAGAACAGCATGAACCATCAACCCGACCAGATGTATTAAGAGATGAAGAAGTGACAGCCGGAGCATCCAAGCAGGTACAAAACAAATGCGAAAGCAGATGATGAGCATCACATTACCAAGGCCATCAATAGAATTCCCCCAGTTGCCATACAAAAAACACCCAGCAGATCCAACAGGCTACAGAAATGGACCGTCCAGGGGAGAAAAGAAGAGCCAGAGAATTCATCTAACCCCAAATAATCCATATAAACCTCTTCAGCCAAGAAAGGAATGAGAAAAGCAAGTAGGAAAAGATGCTTTAATACTCTCAGTATGTTTCCACTTAGCAGTTTTAGCAGTAATAGCAGTGGATATCTTACAACATAAGGCAGCAGGCGAGCAAGAATTTCTCCCATATCTTCTACCATTCCTTTCCCTCCAGATAAAATAAACAATGCTGCAGATGACAGAAAAACAGAAAATTTTTCCCCAGTAGTTGCTTTCATATTTCTCATCAAAGAAATCAAATAATTGAAGCAAAGTCGGCCTAAGTAAGAACCCCTTTACCTCCGGTAAAAGCATTTCAAGAGACTGAAACGAGTAATTACATTGGAAAAAGAGGTGAGGAATACATTCCTCCTCCACCTCACAAAGAGGGCAAATAGGGTTGATGTAGATATTTCTAACAGCAAGTATGTCAGCAGTTTTAAGCCCATTACGAATAGCTAACCAGGTAAAAGCAGAATGTCTCAGAGCCAACCGCTTGTGCCAAATGAATTTAAACCAGATGACTTTAGGAGTATCAGAGAAGTAGATTTTCCTAAAATTCTTAAAAGTAGGAGCACCATTACCAGTCCAGGTCACCGAATAGAGGATTTCCTCAATAGGAATCCCAAGAACCAGGTGACAAACATTAAGAGTAAGAAGATTTGTAGTGTTCCAGCAACCTTCAGTTATATAGTCCTTGACCTTTGAAGACAAAGATAAATGGTCTTGGGTTAAACTAGCTAATGACAGACCATTAACCCAAGGGTCCCACATAAAAGAGTGATTACAGTTAGAGTTGTTCACATGAAACTTAATAAACTGTTTTATACGGGTAGCAGTGCTGATTACCAGTTTCCAGTAAGTGGAGGCTCTAGTAGTAGAAGGTTTAAAAGGAGATTCAAATTTTGTCCTAAACCAGTGATTAATAGGAGTGGAATAGGTATAAAACCGCCAAAGAAAGGAGCAAAGGTAGCCAAATTGCATAGAGTTTATATCTGGAATACCAAGCCCACCATAACAAGTGGGAAGACAAGTTTCTTTCCAAGCAATGAGGTGTAATTTCCTTTCAGTCGTAGAGCCATGGAAAAGGAACCTGGCACACAATCTGTCATAAAATGGGCTTTTGCCCCTAATTTTCCCAAAAAAAAGATGAAAACATCCGAGGGAGAGATCATCCCGAGGACCTGAAATTCTGACAATTTATAAATATTCTATCTTTGAAATATCAAACTTTGGTTGATTGCATGCATCTTATGGTTGAAATACTTGTGGATTAATGAGCCTCCACCATTGAGATTACAAATCTTGAGTGCACTCACATCACGTCATCACCATTTATGAAGGAAGAGGTTCAATACTCCTCGTAGTAATACACAAAAGCTTGTAAGGGAGAATGCAATCCATCTACAATAATAATATTTAATCTCTTTTTAAAGGAGTTATGGATTCCTATAACAATGAGTATGAAGAATGGCTCAGTACACTTGGTAGAGATGCAGTCGAGCCTGCAAAGGAAATGCTACTATATGGAAATGGTTGATTTTCGACGGAAAGATGCAGTTGAGCCAGCAAAGGAAATGCCACTACAAGAAAATGGCTTATATCCGACAGACTTTTCCATCGAAAATCATTAAATTTTGTCTGAATAACACATTTCCGATTGATTTTTGACAGAAAATTTTCCACCTGTAAAACATGTGTCAGACGGAAAAGATCCGTCGGAAATTTTTCCGACGGCTTTCCGGTAAAAATAATCCGACGGAAATATTTTTGACAGATTTCCAGCGAAGTTGATGCAAGAAACATTTAAAAAAATAATTGAATTATGCCCAAGCAGGCCAGCCCGCCCACCCACCCTTCTGCCAGCCCCCCACTTGGCCCTTGCAAGTTCACACCACAGCCCACCCACACCAGCTAGCCAGCCTGCAACCCGCCTGCCAGCTCGTAGCCTACCCACCCCACTGGGCTTGTAAGGGGATTCAAACCCCGCTCGGCCGCTCCCAATGCCCGCGAGTCCAGTGCCTAACCAACAAGACATGAAGCAAGTTCTATTATTAATACTACTATTTTTTATTTAAATTATATCTAATAGAATATCAAAATTAATAATTAATACAAAATTAATATTAATATTTAGTTTAACAATATTTAATTTAATCAAATTAATTAATTTATTTTAATCAAACTATTTATTTAGTTTAATTAAATAATATTTAATTTAATTAATTTAATATAATATGACAACAAGTTATTAAATTACTTAATTTAATTTAACAAAGTTATTAAATTACTTAATTTATCAGAAAATTTTAAATTCTGCCGAAAATTCACTGGAATTTCGGCTAAAATAAATTCGTCGGAAATCCCATCGAAAAATTCATCAGAAATATTGCGCCGGAATTTCCGACGAATTTATTTCTGGCTAAAATTCTGCCAAAATTAACATTTTTCCTATAGTGTACAATCCACTACTTAGGGCAGTGTTTAACCCTTTTAGGAGGAGTTAGAGCCTATATAGTTTTATATGTCTTCTTCAATCGTATTATTACACCAAGGACTCAAATGAGTTCTGCTTTTGAAGGTGATAACTCCTCAGTCTATTCAATCTAAGGGAGTATTCATGTCAATAACTTGGAAAATATTTTGAAATTCGAGAGCCTGACATAGTATTTTTATAATTACAAATATTATTAATTTGATCATTTATTAGTCTCTACTTTATACATATTGTCTGGTTATTTAGTATGTTACTAATCATTTCAGGTATAATATATATCAAGCTGGATTAAAGAAGTAGACTTAAAATAGCGTAGTGTTAAGGTCTAATTTTTCTCTATTATGTCATGCTAAAGTCAAATTCTCATTTAAATTTAATAAAAGAATGTCATTCATAATATTTTCTAACTATGTCTTTTTAGGTCTATCTTTACCCTTCTTAGCATAAGCTAAATATAATACATCTACTCTCCTAATTGGGTCATTTGAAGGCCTTTATTTTATGTGACCAAACCATGTAAGGCGACACTCTCTAATCTTATCTATCACTGGAGCTACTCCAACCTTTTCATGTATATACTCGTTTCATATTACATCTCTAAAAGTAAAGCCACTCATCCACCTAAGCATCCTCATCTCTACAACAATTAACTTAATTTATGCTTCTCTTTTAATAGTCAACAATCTGCACCATAAAGCATTGCAGGCTTCACCACCAACTTATAAAATTTTCCCTTAAGTTTGATGGGTACTTTTCTATCACACAACAAGCCCGATGCATTCCTCCACTTCAACCATCCAACTTGAATTCTGTCTTAGATTAATCCCTTAGATTAAGTGCTCTCAATCTTGTAAGCATGTGTCTTCTTCAATCGTAGAGAATAGTGAATTTATGTAGTTTCAGATATGTACTAAATTATATCAACTGGGCTAAGCACTATGATTCTTCCCTTATCAAGTTTTTCATTTAAAATTCTAGTATCTCATGCATTATTTTCTTTTATTTGTATGTGTACTAGTTCTTTATGCAAAACTAAGAAATAAAACTCTTTATGCAATAAAACTCTCTCTCTTAACTTGGATAAATTTTCATCAAGTTAAAAGTATCACATCTTTCATCTCAACTCCTTTATTTCTCTCTTTTTCCCCTGCCGTAGTCATCACAAATTTTCAAAAACATCTCACTTTTTTCTTTGTTTCAATAATCCAACGGTCAAAAGAAATTGTCAATCACCGAATCACGACTCTAATATCAAATTTACAATATCACCCCTTGTAATTATATTTTTTCATGTTGATTATTTACTCTTAGGTTTTGTTTTGAACGGTTTTCTTGTTGCTTCTTAAAATAGTTTTCTAGTACAAAAAATTTAATTTTTTTACTAAAAAACTGTTTTAAGAAGCAAAAAAAAAACCGTCCCAAATAAAATCTTAAA
The DNA here is from genome assembly GCA_019925795.1 of Dendrobium chrysotoxum. Lineage (NCBI taxonomy): Eukaryota > Viridiplantae > Streptophyta > Magnoliopsida > Asparagales > Orchidaceae > Dendrobium > Dendrobium chrysotoxum. The sequence continues at coordinate 85,429,324 of CM034305.1, read as the reverse complement.
TTTTCATAAAATCTCAGCAGTAAGTTTTGACATAAATGTTTGTTTTTTTCTAGTGAATGGTCTGCATATAAGTAAGACCCCATGTAATCTTTACCCTACACTCTTGGGGCCAAGCCCTTAAAGTCTAAGCATAAAAGGTCCTAGCTTGCCAAATTAGACCTTAGGTGCCCCACAGTCATTCATGCACTCAGCATATTATTTCTTGAAAGGAATCAAAAGGACAAAAGGTGGAGGGAGAATGCCAAAATAAGAAAGGATGTGAAATACTGAAGCTGCTAAGCGACAGGAGAATGCATCTGATTTATTCTCTCATCCTTATATCTCATACAGCTTTCACTTTGAAGGAACTGCTGAATTCAATTCTATCCCAAAATGAAATAAACATTGCAAAAGTTTGAGACGCAAGCTCAGCTATGAGTTTTCTGAGATGGATGCAATCATTTTCCTGCTGTCAATTCAGATCTCAAGTAGTGACTAAGGGAAAGCAAAATAAGCTTATTTCCCTCTTTAAACATATCACATGGGGATAAGATTTTGTTTGGTAAAGTTAAAGCTATATCTATTCAGTTTATATGTACAAGGAGTCAAATACAAGTTGTTTTGTTTGGGAAGATTTTTGATGAGCTTCAATGAACCATCATTGTCATATTTACTGTGGGTGAGTGTGTATCGAGGAAAAGATGTTACTCATGAGAAATGCTAAAGTCAAGGGGTAAGAATTTAATCTAATCAGATCAAATAGTCGTGTCGTGAACTAACTCTCTGGCCGGTTTGATTCAATGTTGAAAATATTTTACACTGAAATTGGGAAATTTTATAAGAACCAAAGGTTATGACGTTGAACTGGTGAACCGTTCACGATTTGGTCGATCCATATTCAGTTCATTTCATGATCAAAATTTTAATATGATATTTTTGCGTGCTGGAACATTCATTTTAGCATTGTACAAAGATCATGCACACAAATAAAATCAATGAGTGATGACCTTGTCAGTGCAAGTAGGCATCATCATTAGGATTTCACTTAGGTGTAAAATGAGAACTTATTTATAGAATTTTTTAATAGTATTTAATTTAATTTGCACAAAATCTCAAACAAGCTATCGAATGGGCAATGATGATCCTCTTGATCATATAAAATTTTTTAGATATTTAAGTGCCTTAATGATATCATAATTCAGTAATTTTGGATTTATCGAATTGATCTCATCGAGATGATAGAGATGGTCATTTTGAGTATGAACTCACAAGATTCAAATATCATTTAGTCCCTCAAATAGTTTTGTAGGGTTTTTAACTACTCATTATAGTGCTTGATTTAGTTCTATATAGACTCGAATCAAGACACATTTTGTATCATAAGATTCATCTCATCAAAACATTCATTTAGACTACAAATTTTTAAAATCAGAGTTTAGATGGTTTAAAATTCAGCCTTGAAAGTTTCTGAATCACATAAACTAAGATTCAATCGAATGAATTTTGTGATGAAGTATTAGTTGCTTGCATTTCTAGACATCAAAATCTATCATTCAAAAATAAATTTGAGTATAAAAATTTTATTTTGCCAACTCTATATATAATTAAACTCTCAAATTATGTCTTATTGCCAACATAATTCTTTTACCTAATTTTAAAATTACTAAATGTATTGTAGAAATATTTTCATAGTAAATATGTGCTATCTCTCAGCTGGATACATTCAATAAATATGTGCTATCTCTCAGCTGGATACATTCAATTATAATAAACTGGGCCACCAAAATTTTCTTATATTAAGTGGACAAATAGATGAATCATAATTGCAAAGAAAGAAAGAAGGAAATATCTTTCTATATAGCATTTGGCCTAGAAATATCATTTTGTAGATTCTCAAGTTCATTAATAAGCTAAGCACAAATTAATTTGAGAAATAATGATATATCCGCCATAATGCTCATAACTTTCTTTGATGTTACATAAGGCCTAAATGTAATTGAAAGAATTTTCTTAGGGGTTGTTTGGTGGAGGAAAAGTAAATGTAAAGTACTGTGAATGCTTTATTTTTTTCACTTTTCTGGTGTTTGGTTAGACGTTTGAGTATAGTAAATTCCTACTATATTTGAAATTTCACACGTTAGTTCATTTTGCGGGTAAAGTAAACTTGCTCAAATCAAGCGAAAAAGGAATTCTGCAACGAGAAACCAAGCAGCCCAGGGGAATACTCCTTCGTTTCTTCCTCCTGCTTCGCGTGAGGCAGAGTTCTATACATGATCTCTTCCAACTATACTTGCACTAGGTCCGGTCCAAGCTCGCATGCGAGAAGCCACTCAATCTTCCTGGATGTCGCACGCAGAAAGCCCTGCTCCGTTCAATTCCTCCACACGCACGTACAAACAGGAGGCATCACCTTTGTCGGATCGTCCGGCTAGCTAGGGATACGCAGGAGGCTTGGTGGGATGGATTGCACGCACACGGAGTTCACGCTCAGTCACTTGACCTCCTCTCTCGATCCCTCCACACGCAAGGATAGCCCAGCCCGACAATATGTTGCATTTCAACTTCGCATGCAGAAAGATCCTGCTTCACGTGAGGGGTAGCTTCTACGGCTCCATCATTCTTGTTTGACTTCGCACACTGGAATATCCTGCTTCACGTGAGGAGCCGATTCTTTGGGTCATTCCTGTTTCTTTCGCTCTGTTGCACATGCCAAGGGTTGAACCCCAATCCCCTCTCGTCTCTTTATTCCACACGAGAATGGCCAAAGCCCCATATCTCAGTCGTACGCAAGGGCCTGACCATCCAATGATTCCCCCATTTGCCCTTCTCTGCTTCGATTCAGACAACGACCAGTGCTTCTGATTCTTTCCTATTTGTCCTGAGCAACCGTGAGTACACTCCATTTCGATTCAAGTGATTTTACTTTACTATGCATTCTTCGAATAAAACAAGAAAGAATAGTTCCCTGTATTCATTTTATAGTCCACCAAATAAGCTCAAAGTATTTATTTTACACTGCATTTACTTTGCACTACATTCACTTTATAGCCAATCAAATAGCCCCTTAATAAAAATTTGATAATTATGACTCTAAAGCCACATTATCTTGCATTCATTGAGATGGAAACAACTAAATTATTTGATATATAACATCAAATTTTCATTCTTTGTCATTATGAAACAAGAATGCAGAATATCCTTACATTGGTATTGATACGTCATCAATAACTACATTGATTGGGCATGAATCTCGATGTTAATCTGAATTGAAAACTTCTAGAATTAAATTCAAGGCCATCCAAACTTCAATTTCAGCAAGCTTATAATCAAATTGAATATCTGAAGGAGATGAACTCAAAGACACCAAATTCAGTCTAATTGAAGCTCAAATGAGCCCAAATCAAAGCTTCAGAGCATTAATTTGATGAACAAATGATATCCAAATATGACAAGCTTATAATCAAATTGAGCAGTTCAAGGAGACTAATCCAACGAGCCTAAGATCACTCAATTTTGACATCAATAAGGCATATAAATGCTCAATAAATATTTTATGATCAAGAGAATCAACATGGGCTATCCTATGGAACACTCCAAACATACACGTGATCTTCTTCATATTTACTAAGAATATCACTCCCAAAAAATTATAAATAGACCCTCTTTCTTCACATGAAGGGGAGGAAAAAGAAAAGAGAAAACTTGGGAGCTCACTCGCCACTGAGAGACGCCGGATCTCTTCCTGACCATCTTCAAACTTCCACCTGTTTGTTGGCAGCCGTCGGATCTCCTCCTGACTTCTGACTGTCGTCAAACTTTCGCCTGTTTGATAGCAGTCTTCGGATCTCCTCCCGACTTCCGACCATCGTTGAACTTTTGTTTGTTTGTTGGCCTCCACCGGATCTCTTCTTGACCGCCTATTGTCTCTGGATTTTCATCCGTCTCTTGAATATCATCGAATCCCCAACCATCACTGGACCTCTGCCGAATATTCTCTAGACTGTTGCTATCAGATTTTTGTATGTCATTCAATCAAAATCAGGAGTACTCATCTGAAGTTTGGTCAAATTTCCAATGCATTGTATTCTCATTTTCCTCGAATTGGAGGACATGTCGACTTTTGTACTCTATTCAAGCATTATTGGAATCATTTTAACTAGGTAAAGCCCTATGGGTTTTTCCCTTTCAGGATTTTTCATGTAAAAATTTTAGTATTTCTCTATCATTTTAATCATCTATTAGTGAGCTGAATTTTCATACATCACTAAGATGTAAAATCTTTTTACTCTACCACCGCGAATTTCTCAATCCGCAACAGGTATCAACATATCCTGATGTACATATAAATTACATTAGGACTTAAATATTATATGCATAACATCTAAATTTTGAAGCATTAAGTTATACTCCCATTAAGGAAGATAAGAAAATGATTTTCTTCTTCCATTGGTATGCTAGGTTGATTAGCTATCATTGTATTGTATCATCTTTTTCTTGTCTTTATGCCACATTTATTGCAGTTACTAAGTATAATATGCAAAATTTCAACATATGATAGGATTGGACTTTCACTAAGGGTCTGTTTGGAACGACTGTAATCTTTTATAAAGGTGATTATAAAAATACTATGGAGAAAATAATTTTTTTGAAAGCTGCTTCCTAACACAAAAGTTTATTAAAAATAGTAAAAAAAGTGGCCAAAATAAAACTACGATTACAATCTGAAAAACAAAGCTTTAAAAAAATTGCCCCAAGTGAAGCCTAAATCTCTTAGACATCTGCCTAACTTTCTCTGAGGCATAAAAAATGCTTCTATCAATGAAATATATAATTTTCTATTAACAATGGTCAATAATAATGAAAAAAAAATTATTATGATATAATCATAAAGATTTTGTACTCCAAATATTATTTTATCTAAAAAATTATTAAAATTCATATTAAACCACACACATAATAAAAATTTAATTTATTACAGCATTCAACATTATTCATATAAATTTTTAATTAATAATTAAAGATAAATATCAATATCATTTCTGAACTTTCTCTCTCTAATAACATATGTTCACATGCCATTAACTAATTATAATAAATAAGGCATTGAACAGCAAATGAAAATTTGTGAATGCCATTAATTTTGCTCATCTTCCTAAAAAATAACAAATAAAATTGAACTTTTATGAAATATATTGTCATGTGGATCATTAATCCGACGCCATATGCTATGTCTACATTTATTTGTTAGTGTACTATTATTCCATTATTATTCCACCTAGGCTTTGTACTATGCACTAGCATCTCCCAATGAGGTTAATTTTTAAATTAATTAAAGCAGTTTATTTAAATTTTCTGATAATATTTGTGTCAAATAAAGTATCAATATATAAATATATTATTTTAAATTTATTTTATTTTATACTATTTATTTGGAGAGAGTGTGACTATTTATTTGGAAGATATTTTTTTTTTGTTAGAAAAAAAAATAGTTTTTGATATTTAATTAATTTTTTTTATTATTGGTATAAATTTCAAATTTAGTAAACTATTTAAAAAAAATTATAAATTAATTAATTAATTTTAAGTATAATATTATATTCATATTAAACTAAATTCAATAAAAATATGATCTAATCTAATTAAAATTTTATCAAATTATTTCATAGTCCATAAAAACAATTATCAAGGAAAAAAATTAGTAGAACATAGTATTAAAATTTAATTAAAATAGGATCTAATTATTTTTTATATATTATATTAATGATAAAATAAATTTAGGGCTTATTTGGCACAGTTTTTTTTATGCTTAGCTTTTTAAACAACAATCATAAATTCATATTTTCGTTTGGATACTATTTTCTCACTGCTTTCTAACTGTTGTTGGAAATTTATATAGTGAAAATCTAGTTTTATAACTGTTGCATCCTGGAATATTCACAGGGATAGGGAAATATAAAGTTTAACGCCTTAGCTTTGTACAAATATCCAGCACACAATCAAATAAAAGAGAAGGGTGGGACGTTCATAAGAGACACCATAGTTTTTATGTGGAAACCCCTAAAAGAGGAAACACCATGAGGCTTGACCCAGTTTGAATGAATCAACTAGTGTTTGCAGTCGATTACAAATGAGGCCCCTTCTTGGGGGGAAGGCATTGGCTTGATGTAATAAATATACATCATGTAGAGTGCATTATATTGTGGGAATTGGAAAATTCAGTATTGACATGTTTGTTTGATCGGCAGGACCAGTCGGCGGGCGACGGAGGTCAAAAATACCGTAGTCGGGTGAGAGTGGTCGGAAGGACCATGGTAGGTGGGCGACAGGGGTCAGAAAGACTGTTGTCAAGTGACAGAGGTCGGAAGGATCGACGGAGGTCAGAAGGACCTTTATCTAGCAACGAAGGTCAAAAGGACCGTTATCTGGCGACGGATGTCTAAAAGGGTCGTAGTCGGTGATGTTGGTCGGAGAGGCCACAGTTGACGACGATCGATGGTCGGGCGGGAGTCCAACAAAGTCCAGCGATAATTGGTGGTTGGGCGGAAGTCCGACAAAAGTTTGGCAATGGTCAGTGGCTGGGCATAAATCCTGCGACAGTTGGTGGCCGAGCAGAAGTCCGGTGACACTCGGTGGCTATGAGGAAGTCTGGCAAAAGTCAAGTGATAGTAGGCGGTCGGGCGTAAGTTTGATGACAGTTGGTGGCCGGGTGGAAGTCCGGCGACAGTCATGGTTGGGAGAAAGTTCAGCGACGATTGATGGTCGGGCGGTGGTTGAGGAGGAGCTTGGTGGGAAGAGAAATCTTTCTCTTCCTCTCCTTTCTTCTTCCTTCCTCCATATTCCTCCCTCCTTGCTTACTTCCCCTTCATGTGAAGAATGATGGGCTATTTATAATTTTTTTGGGAATGTCATAGCCAATAAATAGGGAGGAGATCAAGGATATGTTGGGAGTGTTTTGAATGGACAACCGATATCGACTCCCTTAATCGTGGACCATTTATCGAGTATTTGAGTGCCTTAGTGATGTCATAATTTGACAATAAGCATGTCGCATTTGGAAATCGTTTAGTCATTCCATTCATAGTTTGAACCTTTCAAATGTGCTTTGGGTCTTTGATTTAGACCCATTTGGGCTCGTACTGGGTCGAATTTGGTGTCGTTGGGTTTGTATTTTCAATATGTTTAGTTTGCTATAAGTTTACTGAAATCAGAGTTCGGATGGTACCAAATTTAATTTCAAAAATTTTCAACTTAATTTTGCCTCGTGATTTGTGCCTAATCAATATAAATTTTTGATGATATATCAAGAACCAAAATATTTGAGTTGCTTTTCTCATTGTAATTTTATAACTTTATAAATAGTTACACCCATCCCAAATAAAATCTTTAGAGTCCGTTTAGAATGACTGTAATTTTTTGTAAAAATAGTTATAAAAGTTATTACATAGAAAATAACTTTCTTAAAAACTATTGTATAAAATAATTTTTTTAGTACAATTCTTTTAAAATAATAAAAAAATAGTAAGCAAATAAAAATTTTTGTTATAATCTAAAATATGAAAACAGTAAAAAAGTTATTTCAAATAAAATCTTAATTACCCTAAAATAATATTCTAATCTTTTTTATTATTACTTATCATAAAATAACATTTTTTATCCTTTTTTTATTATTATTACTTATCAAACTTTAAGGGGAAAAAAAAATCTCATGTTGAACTAATCACCAAACGAAGGCCACTCATCTCCTAATGACATCGTTTTCTTAAGCCACGAACATTGCCCAATTCAACCAATGAAGTCAGTGCCGATGGATCTGTTGATGACGTTGAAATCTGTCGGGAGGATTTCGTGTCGGTCGAACCTGCAATATGAAATATGAATACTTCTTTTCGTACGGTCTTTTAGAACATTAAATCGTAGCATTTAATAGTATATTTACCATTTATAGGATCTGCATTTATTAAGATGGTGTATATGTTGGGATAATTAAGCCAACCCTTTACATTGGAGAAAAAAAAAATATTTCGTGCTGAAATAGAATCTTATTTGTCTGGTTTAATTAGGATTGCCTCAATGGAATAGAAGTACTTAGGCTAATGAGAAAGGATTACGATATGCTTTCTTTAGGGGATAAAATTATCTAATAAATTTTAACTATTTATAAATTAATTTAATGTTTGGTATGTTATTAGAAAATCTATTTAATTATAGGTGAATCTTGTTGTATTATTTATATTTAAATTTTTGAAAATTAAATGCAGGATCATTTGAATCTTAAATTTTGTGAACTTATATTTGAAATGAATATTTCAATAAGATGAATCTAAACCAACAAAAGCATTTCGATATTAATTAATAGATCAAATGATCTTCAAATATTGCATGGTTATAGTTAAAATGAGTGTCTTTACAAGGGGAGTTCAATGAGCCCAAAATCAGTCAATTATGAGATAATTAAATGTGTAAATCCTCAAAGAATTGTCTTTAATTGAGAAAATCAATACAGGTCACCTAATGGAGTGCTTTGGAATTTTTTGTTAAAATTAATAAAATGATAATAATAAAACTTTAAATAGATCCTCATTCTCTAAATAAGAGAGGACCTTAAGCTGAATACAAAGAAAGCCTAGAGATATTAAAAACTCCATATCCATATCAAATATTCAATATCGTCGACCACTATCAGCAACCACCTATTCCTAACCGCCTTTCTCTAACCATCATTATCTGATCGTCTTCGCACGATCATGGTCACTCAACTTCCATAACCTAACCATGTTTGCCCTCCTATCATTACCCGATCGATGCCACCAAATTATCTTCAGCTAATCGTTGTTGCCTCAACATCATCACCCTCCACTACTTCTCTAGTAATCTCAATAACAAATACATGAGATCAAACTAGTGTTCCTAGTTTTATAATCCCGACTTCTCTGACTTAAGGGAAGGCAGACCTTTATAACCTCTACTTATATGGTAGATCATTTTATCTAGATTATGCTAATCGTTTTCTTCATTTCCAATTTCTATATAAAAACTCTAGCATTTCTTATGAAGTGTTTTTTATCTTGGTCTATTCTCATACTAGAGATCGTACTATGAATAATTAAATGGTATTGCTTCCAATTTTTGGATTTATTCTAAACACTAAGTTTCTTTTACAAGAAGCTTGTTTGTCAACTATGGGAAGAAAATGACTAGAAGTTATAAAAACATCTGCCCTTTTATAAAGCAATCTCAATAAGCAACTATCAGACCTCCTTACTATATTTTATGAATATGAATCTTAAGCTAGATAGATTTCTAGTTGATTAGAATTTTGTATTATGTACAATTCTTTCTTTAAACTATATGACAACTAGTGCAAAGATCAGTCTCTATTTAATTTTAGATTAGACAACTTCTTTTATTGATAATTTTAGTTTAAGTACTTAAAGTAACTTTTTATGCAATCAACTATTATATTTTAAATTAGTAATTAGGCACATCAATAATTGTAAAATAATATTTACGAGGTTGTCAAACAAGGTGATCTCTTGAACTAAAAGCTTTGAGAATGGTGATGCCTAGCCCAGCTTAATAGACATGAAAGTAATGCCCCACTGAAGAGCTACCTAGAATAGACAAATTCACCTTCTCAATATGTTAATCATGGATTTAGCAAAGGTGAGCCCTTACCCATTAGGATTTAAAAGGGTACCAAAAGGTGTCCATGATGGAGTGGATCCTTCAAAGCAAGGTGGCAAACTTTCCCATTATTTATGCTAAGAAATTCGAGAAGGAAGTCAAAGCAACTTTGAACTCAACCTTTTATATGATCATGTATGTGGGCCTAATTAAAATTAACCAATCAAATTTAGATCAAATAAAGAAGTATTAGCCTTGCTAGTTCTTCATTGAGTTCTCTAACCTTGACATTTTTAGGTTATGAGGATGACATAATATTAGGTAGATTAATCTAAGCAGCTAGTGGATTAGCTAAAAGTATAAAATTCAAAAAGAAGTTATGAATTCTCAAGATAACTTTTTCATTCCTTACAACACTAAGTTCATGTATAGTCATATGTGTATTAGAAGATAATCCTTCAAGAACATCATCACCACTAGTGAAAATAATAGAATTAGCCAGTGTGAGAGAATTAAGCTAGGTAGAAATTATCATTTGGTTATCCATAGTTATACTTCAATTTTCTTTGAGTGATATGTGTCATCATCCTGTCAAGTAATGTGCACTTTTCTAAACAGACATCCAACTACCAAGGTGTCATCATTGATAGCCATGAGCATTTAACATCAGATCTTCATGGTGCGACATTATCATTTTTAATATGTAAGTATGAGGAGTAAATTTGATTAGTGGAGAGAAGAGAAAAAATGTTATAGTTGATGTAACACCCAGTACCCCTTAATAGTACTAGGAGTATTACTAATATAAGCATAATATTTTTATCATTCTTTCATATGATAATTTTGAGTATTTGAAAAAATATCTTTATAAAACATCCAACAGTTTTCATTCATCTAATCAACAGAAGCAACTAATAACTATAAACTTCAACAAGATATACTTACAGAGCCACTAATAAATCCAATTAAAATTTAAAGTAATACATTATAGAACCATCTATATACCTCCAATGTAAACTCACAAATACTTAAAATACTAAAAGATAACACAGAAGGATTTCCAACCTAATCAGCAACAACTTTATCCTTTCCTTTACCTGTAACAACAGCCAGCATGAAAATAACTAGTGAGCTATAAAGCTCAATAAACTATGTATACAGAAAATAATGAAATCTCATATAACAATTACAAGATTGAAATCATAAGTTCAACCAATTAAGAAAATTCTCATATAATGAAATATGATATTAAACTTTTTCTTTCATTTTAGACTATACTGAATATTAACTTTAAACTGTCATAAGATTGGCATTACTATCATATGCATATTCAATGGAGCCCAAGTACTCCTTGCATTATCATCACTGAATTAATTAGAGGTTTTTTTTGCCTCTATAGGGGTCCCTTTTTCCCCCACCTACTATGCAAGTATCATATTCCCTAGGGTCCCTTTTCCCCATCTATAATACAAATTTCATAATGGGACCTTTTTGCCCACCAGTTATTATAGATTTCATATCATAAACCAGCAAATCTTATTAATTTGATATTCAATATAATCCATACATTCATAATTCATAAATAATTGCAATGGTTATATACTTTCCATTATGTATATAATCATATATCTGTAGTATGAAGAATTTGATAGACATTAAGTTAAAAAGGAAATTTCTTTTCATAATATTATCAATTAAGAAAAAGCTGAAATAAGCATACTTATTCATCTATCAAATCAAGCCTTCTTTTGCCTCCTGCTACAGTGAATCTGCAAACTTAACTTCAGCCCGTGAAACCAATACAAAAAATCTACGAATTCTGCTATAGTAAGCATTTCCGACTTCTGCTACAGTCCTTTGCCCATAATGCCAAATTTTCTCTACAGGAAATTCTGTCGACTGCTGCTTGTAATCGAACCAAATGGATTAGGAGGGCCTACATGCTAACTGCTCTTCAAATCCCTTGAAAGCATCTAATAATCTATTCATAATTAAAAAATTATCTAATTTAATATAGTATGTTTCTTACTAATATTTATTTACTAGTAATTTAAATACTTATAAAAGATATCACAATAATTTATTTACCTGGTATATTGGATATTACAAATCTTCTCTCCTTAATAGAATTTCATCCCCGAAATTCCCTTTTCATACTTCATCGAACAAGTAAGGAAACTTCTGTCTCATGTCTGTCTCCTTTTCTCATATAACCTGCTTTATAGATATGTGCTTCCATTTTACTTTTATAAAAGGAATCATTCTATTTCTTAATTTACGAACATCCCTATCCAATATCATTTCAGGTTCTTCCATATAAGTCAAGTCTTTATGAAGTTCAATGTCTGAGGAAGCCTTTGAACTTCATCTGTCACCCACTTTCTAAGCATTAATATATAAAAAATATTATGTATATCAGACATATCTATAGGTAGAACTAATTTATAAGCTACTTGTCACACTCTTTCAATAATCTCAAATGGACCAATATATCTAAGACTGAGTTTTTCACCTTGGCCAATCTATAAACACCTTACATTGGACTCACTTTATGGAATACAAAATCTCTCACTTCAAATTATATCAGTTTATGCTTGGGATTATAGTATTTCTGTTGGCAGTCTTGAGCTACTTTTAATCTCTCTAATTATTCTGACCTTTTTAGTAGCTTAATCCACTAACTATGGACCCAACATTTACCTTTACCAACTTCAAACTAACTTAAGAGAGTTCTGTATTTTCTACCATATAAAGCCTCATATTGAGCCATCTTAATATTGGATTGGTAGCTATTATTATAGGTGAACTCTATCAATGGAATATAGTCTGCCCAGCTACCTCCAAAATCCAAAATACATAATCTTAACAAATCTTCCAGCACTTGAATTAATCTTTCAGATTGACCATCTATTTGTGGATGAAATGCATTTGTGCCCAAACTTCCATGAATATTCTTCCATAGCTTGGATGTAAAACATCTATCTATATATAATACAATAACTTTAGGAATTTCATGTAATCTAATAATTTTCTTCATAAAAAATTTGGCCATTTTCTCCACTGAATCAGTCTGATGGATAGATAGAAAATGGGCTAACTTTGTTAACCTATCAATCACAACCCATATACAATCATGCCCTTATCTTGATCTAGAAAATCCTGTAACAAAATTCATTGCTAATTCTTCCCACTTCCATTCTGAAATTTGTAATGATTGCAACATTCCACTGGATTTCTGATGCTTAGCTTTAACAACTTGACACTTTTCATATTTAGTCACATAATTTATCACATCTCTTTTCATTCCTAGCCACCAAAATAAAGTCCTTAAATCTTTATACATCTTTGTGCTTCCTGGATGGATTAAATAATCTGAATTATATGCTTCAAATAGAATTTCCTGAATTAAATCTGACTCCTTTGGTATCCACAAATGCATACTACTCTTGATTCTACCCTATTCATCAACACTAAGGTCCTTTCTTAACCCTGATTATATTTACTCCATAAACTTTTGATATTCAGTACTATTCTTTTGAGCTTCCTTGAATCTTTCATCTAATAAAGGATGAATTGTCATTTGATTAAGCCTAATTGAATTTTGATCTCCTTATGTTATGACTTCTAATTATAATGCTTCTATCTCTTTAATTAACTTTTCTTTCATAGTCAATATATTGAACTGTGCTCTAGATTTTCTGCTTAATGCATCAGCCATAATATTAGCTTTACCTAGATAGTACTGGATGTTAAGATCATAATCTTTTATTAACTCCAACTATCTTCTATGTCTCAAATTTAATTCTTTCTGAGTGAAAATATATTTTAAGCTTTTGTGATCTGTAAAAATTCAACATCTCACCCCATACAAATAGTGTCTCCAAATCTTTAAGGTAAATATCATTACAGCTAATTCTAGATCATGGGTTGGATACTTTTTTTCATGAGGCTTAAACTATTTGGAGGCATAGGCAATCACCTTTTTATTTTGCATTAACACACAACCCAATCCTTTCAGAGAAGCATCACTGAATAATTGAAATCCTTTAGTTCCAGAAGGAATTGTCAACACTGGTGCAATTGTTAAACACTACTTTAATTCTTGAAAACTCTGCTCACAATCATGAGTCCATTCAAATTTCAAATCTTTTTTGGTCAATTTGGATAAAGGCAAAGTAATTTAAGAAAAATCTTTAATAAATCTTCTGTAATATCTTTTCAATCCTAAAAAACTTTTAACCTCTATCACATTAGTTGGTCTTGGTCAATCCACTACTTCTTTAATTTTTTATGGTTCTACTGATATTCCTTCTCCACTAATAATGTGTTCCAAAAATGAAATTTTCTTCAACCAGAACTCATATTTAAAATATTTGGCAAACAGTTTATGTTGCCTCAATAATTCCAAAATAATTCTCAAATAATATGCATGCTTTTCATTATTCTTGGAATAGATCAGAATATCATCAATAAAAATGATTACAAATTGATCTAAATAAGACTGGAAAATTCTATTCATCATGTCCACAAACACTGTTGGGGCATTAGTTAGTCCAAAGGGCATTACCAAAAATTTATAGTTCTCATACCTGGTGCCAAAAGTGGTCTTCTCAACATCACCTTCTTTCACCCTAACCTAATGATAATATGATCTCAAGTCAATCCTGGAGAATACAAAAGCATCTGCTAATTGATCAAATAGATCGTCAATTCTGGGGAGAGGGTACTTATTTTTAATGGTCACCTTATTTAATTCTCTGTAATCTATACAAAGTCTCATAGAATTATCTTTCTTCTTAATAAATAATACTGGTGCACTCTAAGGAGATGAACTAGGTTTGATAAAACCCTTTTCAATCAGTTCAGCCAACTGACTTTTTAACTCTTATAATTCCTTAGTTATCATTCTGTAAGGTATTTTTACAATTAGTTTTGTGCTATATTAAAAATTTATTGAAAATTCAATCTCTCTTTCTAGAGATAAATCCTTTAATTCCTCAGAGAAAATATCTACAAATTCATTCACTATAGGAATATAATTTATATCCTCACACCCTTCTTTATTTGCTTCTAATTTTACTAAAAAGACCAAGTCACCTGCTCTTAAACTTTGATGCAATTGATTAGAAGCAATCTATAAAGAAATTATTCCCCTTTCACATTAAAAATAAAATACTTCTTCCCCAGGCAAATCAAATCTGACCATTTTCTTCTAATATTTGATGGTGGAAAAATATTTGACTAACCAATTTATTCTCAATATTATTTCAAACTCCACCAATGGAAGTACTATCAAGTCTGCTTGAAACTTTCTACCAGTTATCATGAAATTAATTGAACAAGATGTACTGGCATTTAAATAATTACCCATAGATAATCTAACACTCAACCCAAGAGTAAAATTGATAGGTTTCATATGTAAATTCTGACAAAATATCTCAGATATGAAAGAATATGATGCACCAGAATTAAAAAATACTCTAGCAGGTAAATTTGATATAATTAAAGTACTTGTCATCACCTTTGAAGATTCCTTAGCCTTTTGAGAAGTTAAGGTGAATACTCTAGCTGGTGCTGGTCTAACTGCTTCCCTTGATATTTCTCCTTTTATCTTCAAAGTAGATTGATTGAATTATGGCTAGTACCTCTGTACTGATTTATCCTCTAACTACCTCTGAATTCTTTGCCCCCTTAAACATTCTTTGGATAATTTCTCTTAATATGCCCTGATTCCCCCACACAAGTAACACTTTTCAGAATTCATCAAATATTTTCTAGGATGGAATTTTCCATAATTGCACAAATTAGTATTGTAGGAACTCTTATAAACTATTGTTGACTCTGTTAGAATTTCTATCTTTTTGATGATCCTCCTATGTGATCATCTTATCTTTTTTATCATTATTCTCACATTTCTGTTTGACCACTTCTATATCATTTTCCAATAGTCTAGCACTTTCTACTAATTCAACAAAATCATTTATACGAAGAGGAATTAATGGTTGTCTTAATGAATCCCTCAGACCCTTCAAAAATCTATAATACTTTTCCTCAGAAGTATTGATAAGCTGGGGAGCATACCTTGATAGAGTTATAAATTTTGCTTCATAATGAATAACAGTTTTTGTTACTTTCTTTAGATTTACAAAGTTCTCCTGCATTACTTGCCTTGTTGATGGAGGAACATATCACTCTCTGAAAACTTGCTCAAATTCTTCTCACATAATTTGTTCTTCTGATCTACCTCTAAATTTCTCTAGTTGTTGTCCCCTCCATCACCTTTCTGCTTCACCTTCTATCATAAAGATTGCCAGAGAAACTCTTCGATTCTCAGGACATCTCATTCCATTTAAAATCTTCTCTATCCTGATGATCTAGTCTTCAGCACTTCTGGCATCAACTCCTCCTTTAAATAATGGAGGTTTTAAACTCTGAAAAAAGCTTTAGATGCTTATCCACTTCTACTCCCATAAGATCACCTGCCTCAACATTTACACTACTACCATGAGTGGTAGGAGTGACTAGGTAACAATATGTGAAATATTAAGTGCTGCAGATCCCACCATAGACTGCATCCTTTCCATCATCTACATCATCATACTCATCATTTGTATTTGTATTAAGTTCCCTGACATTACATTAGCAGCATCAGTTCCTACTGATGTATGGTCTATACTGGGTGCACTGCCTCCTACTAGTGCAACATTTCTAGGATCCTCAGATATCTTAATAGGCTGAGATGACTAACCCTCAGTCCTTTTCAAGTATTCTTTTAGCCATTATATCTGTAATGTATTACATTAAGAGTTATGCATTTATATAATCATATATTCCTATTTAGATATTACTTTCATATGCTGACATACTAGCCAGATTGAAATTAAACATGTTTACATATAAATCCAATGAAATTAGAATTATTACTAACATAGAAATACTATACTTTTTTAGGCTCTGTAATAATTCCATTCTATCCAATCTTTTTTTTTCATAAACAACTCAGTTTGCTTATGCTTTCATAATTAAACCCTCAGAATCTTAAATCTTTGCTCTGATACCACTTTTGTAACACCCTATAGTACCCCTTAATAGTACTGGGAGTATTACTAATATAAGTATAATATTTTCATCATTCTTTCATATGATACTTTTGAATATTTAAAAAAATATCTTTATAAAATATCCAATAAGTTTCATTCATCTAATCAACGAAAGCACCTAATAACTTTAAACTTCCATAAGATATACTTACATAGTCACTAATAAATCTAATTAAAATTCAAAGTAATACATTACAAAATTGTCTACATACCTTCAATATAGACTCACAAACACTTCAAATACTAAAAGATAACATAAAAGGACTTCCAACCTAATTAGTAACAACTTCATCCTTTTCTTTACTTGTAACAACAACCAGCATGAAAATAACTGGTGAGCTATAAAGCTCAATAAGCTATGCATACAGAAAATAATGAAATCGCATATAAAGATTACAAGATTGAAATCATATGTTCAACCAATTAAGAAAATTTCATATAATGAAATATGATATTAAACTTTTTCTTTCATTTAAGACTATGATGAATATCAACTTTAAGTTGTCATAAGATTAGCTTTACTTTCATATGCATATTCAATGGAGCCCAAGTACTCCTGGCATTATCACCATTGAATTAATTAGAGGTCCATTTTACCTCTCTAGGGTTCTCTTTTGTCCCACATGCTATGCATGTATCATATTCTTTGGGGTCCCTTTTGCCCCATCTACAATACATGTTTCATAATGGGTCCCTTTTGCCTACCAATTATTGTAAATTTTATATCATAAACCAACTAATTTTTATTAATTTGATATTCAATATAATCCATACATTCATAATTCATAAATGATTGCAATGGTTATATACTTTCCATTATGTATATAATCATATATCTGTAGTAGGAAGAATTTGATAGACATTAAGTTAAAAAGGAAATTTTTTTTCATAATATTATCAATTAAGAAAAGACTGAAATAAGCATACTTAGTCATCTATCAAGTCTCCATCATTCTCATGGATATGCAGTTATGAATACTTCCATGTATTCTCATAATTAATCATAAAATTTTCATAATGCATTTCAATTATCAATACTTACAAGACAATAGGAGTATACCAAACATTCTTAATCATTATAATTATAACTAATTACATAACTTACCTTCCTAATGAGCCATCACTTCCAATCTAGTATCTCTTACTCTTCTACGCTTGTATGTCACCTATAATCCCCTTATAATCTTATAAATCTGACAATATATTATTCAATCAAATGTATAACATCAACTTTTGATTAACATAAATTTATCTCAAAACTTTCTTTATCCATATATCTGGTGAATCCTAAATCATAATTAGGATACATTTTTTTTAGAACTTTACTATATTTAGGGAATGTAAAAGATAACTACAAACACTAGAATTCTTATCTCCTTCTTTCTTCTACTAGTTATTCTTCTTCAACTCTTGCTTTCCAAAATACCACATCAAAATCACTATTCCTTCAAGTTACTTCAAACTACAATTTTATCATATAATTCTAAATTAATCAAATAGAAATCTTGGTTATAGATTTCTAACAAATTTATTTCACTTACCTGTACTGATGTTTTCCTTTCCTTCTTAGCCACAATAAAATTCCCTCAACACTATGCAGAACTGCTTACAGGATGTCAAAACCCAACCTTCTTTTTCCTCCTGCTATAGTGAATCTGCGAACTCAACTACAGCCCGTGAAATCAACAAGGGAAATCTGTGAATTCTGCTATAGTGAGCATTTCCGACTTTTGTTATAGTCCTTTGCCCACTATGCCAAATTTTCTCTACATGAAATTCTACCGACTGCTGCTCGTAACCGAGCCAAATGGATTAGGAGGGCCCACATGCTAACTGCTCTTCACTTCCCTTGAAAGCATCTAATCATCCATTCATAATTAAAAAATTATCTAATTTAATTTAGTATATTTCTTACTAATATCTATTTACTAGTAATTTAAATACTTATACAAATATCATAATAACTTATTTACATGGTATATTGGATATTATAGTTGAAGAGTGTATATAAGGGAGAATGCATTAGGCATGAGGAAAGGCCTTAAAACCTTAGAATCCTCTTTTACAAGACATACAAGGTGAATGGATTTGATATGATGATATCTCAAACTTCAAGTATCATATCATATTATTTCATTAGGATAATAAGACATACCAAGATATTATTTATGCTAGTTATCATGATAATATAATGATAGTGACCTAGATCTCTAATAAGGTACATGACATGATCTCACCTACTAAAAATGCTTAAATTTTATGGCTGGGTTATTTCTAATCTAATAATCTGATACACCTAAGAATCTCACCCATTTTAGAGTGTTGGTATGGCTTAGTTTATATTTTTGAAACAACGTATCCTCCGTACTCTATGCGGAAGATCTTTATCATTAAGCACTCTCCCTAGTTATCATTTTTAACAATGTGAATTTATTAAGCAAACTTGAGAAGATAATTAGGGAAAAGATCAATCATCTCTTTTATTAATATAGTATTCAAATTTTATATGAATATAATTACTCATTAAAAAATTTAAAGTATAAATAAATATAAAGAACTCCCATTGATGCCTTATTTATTAGTGTGGCCAACTGAATATGTACATTAATCTTGGTAACTCATAGTAGGTAAAACTACCATGAGCATAATCTTAATTATTAAACTCCATTCTAGGTAAGTGAACAATGCATCAATTGGATCTTTTTTTTTTTTTTTTGCAATTTCAATTCAAATGTCCTAAAGGTGGCTTGGTAGCATCATTATCATGTTATCATCTAATATTACAAATGTCGCATATTAAACCACCTTTTTAGCTAATGCTTCAAGTTCAAGATTTATACCCTTATTATCTATATAGCATAGCCCCTTAGGCTACTCAGAGTTAGTAGATTGGATACTTTAACTCCATATATCAAAGCCTTGAGTGAAATTCCTCCACTATGAAATAAAAAACTTGACCTCTAGCCTCAAGTCTGTGATATATCATGCCTTTTAGCTAATGTAATTGGGTGGTTAGTTCCCGGCTTTCCACTTAGATGCCTATCTTAAAAAGTTATCTCATTGCTTTAAACTTGGTAGCTAAAAAAAGTGGCATGCCCCTTCCTTCTAAGTCATAGCCACCCTAAGTTGGCTTAGCTCAACTTATAATTAACCTATCAAAGTGTATAATGATTATATTATGCACATTGAAGTATTGAGGATAATTCATCTAAAGGGTTCCATTAGGCATATCTCTTAGCTCAAGCATGAGACTACAACATTCAAGGCCTCATACTCACTTATAGGTCTTATACCATGGCACATAGTTACTCAACGGCATTAATGCATGCCTCTGCCCAACCAAGAAGATTTGTTCATAACAAATCATCTATGAAGTTATTGGTATCATAAAAAATATATTTGAACAAATTTCATGGGTTCTTCTCCTTCGCTTAATAGGGTTCAAAAGGAATGATC
Source organism: Dendrobium chrysotoxum (assembly GCA_019925795.1). Lineage (NCBI taxonomy): Eukaryota > Viridiplantae > Streptophyta > Magnoliopsida > Asparagales > Orchidaceae > Dendrobium > Dendrobium chrysotoxum. Next base: position 85,409,165 of record CM034305.1, on the reverse strand, counting down.
ACTCAAAAAGTTAGACTCGAATGATTTTCCTACAAAGCTACTCTACACATCATGTCACTAGAGGGTTCTTTATTACTATAAGTGATGGGGCACTTTAGTCCTTCACTATATATTACAAAATAAATAAATAAATAACACACTAATGATTGGAATGCCTTAAAGTAAATATTTATGAGAGAACTTGATCTACTGGGATGCTTGGTAAAAAAGTTGATAAGGTAGTTGTTAGTATAAAGCTACAAGCGTCTTTATCTACTACAATAAATAAGTTCTTGTAGCAAATAAACTTGATGAAATATCTTCCATAACATCACAACCATAAGGTGCCTTAATAGACTAGCTTTCTTGGCCCATAATTCGATAGTAAAAATGGATAAATATTACACATATTAGATGTTCTAATTGGTTTACTTTCCTAACAATTTTATATATTAGGATGTCCTTAATAATAAGACATTCAGATTGCCCTTAGAATTGTTCTTTACCAACACTTTAATTTAATGGAATGCTACTATTAGGTTTCCTCAATACATTGTTTAGGGAGCATCCATCATAATTAATTATTATTAAATATGACAATTTAAACTATAATTTTCCCCTAAATTAGGGTGCAAGGCTTCCTAGCTTGTAGCCTCCATGTGCTTAAAATTGGGTAGGCCCTTCGCCAACTCCATGCTATAAATGCTTATTTTTCTCTCTCAATGCTATAGCTTATAATCCACTTTCTCTTTTGCTCTCAAATGAGAATCACAAAGGAGGAAGTGTTTGAAAACAAATTTGGATTGATTTGAGCTGAATCAAATCATAAAATTCACAATATTTATTATCAAGATATAAGAGAACCGTATTTTGAGCCAAAATTAATCACAATAAAAACACAACTTGTCATCAGAATATTAGTTAAGGTATTCATTTACCCCTAATTATAAACTCTTTCACCCCTGAATCATACACCAAATCTCTCTCTCTCTCTCACTTATTTATATATATGATGTATTTTAGTATTAAAAATCATTGAATATATTATAAACTTCATGAACAACATACATATTGGATCGTATATAAAATATGTAATCATATCATAAAAATAACAAATTTTCGTTCAAGCCATCGAGCACAAAATTGTCTGTGCACTAAAGATGTTTTTCAATTTTATTTATTATCCATATTCAGCTTATGTTCAACTCGATAATAAATGAGTCAAAAATACAAATATAATTTTTTTCCTACTAAACAAATTTATGCTAATTATATTTTACTCGATAGTTAACAAATTAAACTAAGGCTTCGTTTGGGATAGCTTTTTTACTGATTTTTATACTAAAAAGCTGCTTTAAAAAGCCACGAAAAAACCATTCCAAGCAAAACCTAAAAAAAAAAGAAGAATTAATCTTGCAGGATATTCAATAAATGATCAAATTGTTAAGGGGAATGTCTTGTTAACCATGCGCTCACCTCATACAAGCAATCATCTTCTAGCTATCTACGTACACATAAATAAGCCAAAAAGCAATCAAAGCCATATACTGTTCTCTTGAAGTTCACAGGTATTCAAATCTACAAAAATCCAATGATATGCTGCTATCAATAAGCACTGTTTTGGAATCTGATGGCGTCAATAGAAAGCGTACATGTTTGTTACAGACTTTGTAGTGTTCTCTCTATAGGCCCAGCTCCTTGAATAAATAATTATGAATTCTCATCAAACAACTTCACATTAATTACTTTTTACGAATATTAACAAAGTATATTATAATATAAAACTTTACATGATATATTTACCCATTTGAAGTTATTTATTTATTGCAATTGTAAAAATTATAAGCAAGGCTGGTTGAGTGTTAAGAAAATTCATCACAAAAGAGAGAACTTTTAAATCTTATATTTTTATGAAGATTCAATATATAGAAATAATAAAAAAGAATGTAATAATAGACACTTTAGTTTTTATGTGAAAAATTCAAAAAGGAAAAAACTATAAGACTTGGCCAAATGAAATGGTCCATTATGTAGATAGATCGATTACAATAGTATGATGTTCCACTCAATTGGAGAAGACGGGATTATAAAATATGCAATATAAGTTTAAAATATGTGAATGTAAGGTAGAATGGTGAAGATGTAGCAGTTGTATGGTGCTAGTCGTGCGGCAATGATCAAAGGATAATAGCAAGGTGACAATAGTTTGGTGACGATAGTCTGATGATGACAATCAGATGATGGTGTTCAGATGATAGTGAATTGATTATGATGATAGGGTGACAGCGGTTAAATGATGATAGTCAGATGAAGGCAATCGAGGGATGGTAGTCAGACAATGGCTGTCAAGCAACGACGATGGATGGTGGTGATCATAGGCATCGAATGTTAAGTAGAACTCTAGAGTTCTTCATATCTCTAAGCGTTCTCCAAAATCAAGTCTAAGTCTCTGACATGCAAAAAATGTGGGTCTATTTATATTTTTTGGAGTGGCATGATGGTAATATCGATCAAATTTATAAAACACTCTATCAAATGGTTGATATTGAATCCTTTGATAATAAATCATTCATTTTGAATTTATGTGTCTTTATTATCTCAGAATGCATGTGGTGATCCTGGACTTGTTGGATTCTTTCATCAAGTGGCTCGCTTTGATGATAGTTATATATGCAGAATATTAGTTACTATGAAGAAATAATAACAAGCACAATAAATCATGTACCCTCTCTATCAAGAAAATAATCCACGAGATTTTATACATGAATGGGTCCTTGAGGAGGTGGCAGGAAACTTTTCAATATTGGAAGCAATATAAGAAAGGCTTAGTATTGATAGTCCAATTTCAAAGAGAAAGAGAAGTAAAAAAAGGCTAACTAGCTTCAGCATCCTTAGAAACAAACTGAAGAGTTTGAATCTGTAGCCTGTAGCAGAAGTATAAACTTAACCATATAAATAAATTTCTAACAGGCTAATGAGCAATCTCCGAATATTAATTCAATGTTATTTAATCTTGATTTTATTAATCATATATGTGTTATAATTCTGTCTTTTTTCAAGTTGCTCTTATTTTAGCTTTAGTTTTCTCTTTGCTAATTAATTGTCTCAAATATTAAATGTAGGTTTAAATAAAAATGATTAGGGGACTTGATGGTAGATGGGGATTGCATGAACGAGCAGGGGGGAGTGTGGTTGTTTTAACCAGGGCAATAATCAGCCTTGCCTTCAGAAAAAATTAGCAAAAGTGAGTCTTAGGTTTTGATATATCATCAAAAAATTATCTTGATCGGGCACGAATCTCGAGACAAAATCAAGGTGGAAACTTCCTAAATTAAAATTGGGACCATTCGAACTCCGATTTCAGCAAACTTATAGTCAAATTGAATGTCTCAGAATTACGAACCCAACGACACCAAATTCGACCCAATCTGAGCCCAAATGGGTCCAAATCGAAGACCCGAAGCACATTTGGAAGGTTCAAACCATAATTTGGATTATCAAACGGTTTTTAAACGTGACATGATTATAGTCGAATCGAGCGGCTCGACGAGACAAATCCAATGAGCCCAAGATCGCCAAATGCTGATATTATTAAGATATTCAAATGTCTAGTGAAGGGTTCACAATCAAGGGAATCAGCATCGGCCCTCCATTCAAACCACTCCAAACTTACCTTGATCTCCCTCCTATTTATTGGTCATGCTACTCTCATAAAATTATAATTAGATCTCTCATTCCTCATGGAGGGGACCCAAGCAAGAAAGAGAATGAAGAAGAGAAATTAGAGTTCCCTTGCCACCAAACTACCCCTTGACCATCGCAGGACTTCCACTCGACCGCCGACTGATGTCGAACCTCCACCCAGCCTCCAACTGACTCCGAACTTCCACCAGGCCACCGACCGATGCCAGACTTCCACCCGGCCGCCGATTGATGTCGGACTTCCACCCGACTGCTGACTGATGCCGGACTTCCGCCCGACCGCCGACTAACACAAGATTTTTGGCTGGCCACAGACTGACACTGTATTTCTGTCTGACCTCCGTTCATAACTAGATTTCAACCTTACAGTTTACCATTGTAATCTGATCTGATCGTCCTTAATTTCAAGGATGAATCAGTTACCTGTAATTTATTCAAATACTAGTGAAATTATTTCAGCTATGTGTGGCCCCGTGATTTTTTCCTTTTTTCAGGATTTTTCATGTAAAAATTTTGGTGATTTTTTTCCTTCTTTTTGTGTATTGGATATCTATACAACGCTAAGACAAAAAATTTTAACTCTATCACTGCGTATATTCTAACTCGCAACAGTTTAGCGTCGTCTGTGGGAAATTAATCCCACTATCCTATGCACTCATTCAATGGCCAACAGGCGTAGCAATCATATCTTGGGGGAATATTGCTATGAATCATGGACGACAAGCATCACCTCTTTTTATCCTGGGGGCAAAATATTATTGGAGAAGGAACTTCAGGACCTTCCCTAGAAGATCATATCCAAAAGATAGAAGAATCTCAAAATGAAATCCTTCAACTTCTGCAAGAGACTCGGCAACCGACGCTAACACAACAAGAGGAGGTTCTTCTTCGTCGAGATCCACCATAGGTCGAAGGTGTTCGACCTGAATATCTTCATGCAGATATCCCTCTTACTCAATCAAAGATGCATCCCCCATCACGTCAAGACAACGAACTTGTTGACACAACAAGTTCTACCCATCCTTCGCACATAGGTCGGCAATCTCGCATTCGTCTAGTTATCGTCGAAGATTTGGTCCGACCTCATGTTATTAATCTCCCACACAATGCTTTACGTCATGAACTACAAAGACTGGTTCGAGAAGAATTCCTAACATAGCCTATACAATAAATATAGAGCAATTTCAAGCATTTTGAAGTTTAATTTTTAACATTTTTTCTTCGTACACACTAAAATTATGATCAATGATATTTTACTTAGTTTACAGCCCCGATGGGAGGTCCACAACGATGTCCAGAGAACTATCACGCCTCATAAAATGTCTAATACTGAAATTTCACACCGACTACTTTTTAAAGGCTCCAACACATATTTTTGAACTCTCCAAGCTTTGATGTTCAAAAATAATGGGACAACTGATACGTCACCAAGAATCGGCTTGATCAGGCATGAATCTTCATGCAAATCTGATTTGGGAGTGTCCAAATTAAACTTGGGACCATCCAAATTCCAATTCTAGCTAGCTTATAATCAAATTGAACATCTCAAGGAAACAAACCCAATGGCACAAAATTCAGTCCAATCTAAGCCTAAATGAGCTCAAATCAAAGGATCAAAGCATTCTTGAAAATTTTAGAGCATTAATTGGATGACCAAATGATATTCAAATATGGCATGCTTATAGTAGAATCAAGCAACTTGACAAGATGAATCCAACAAGCCCAAGCTCACTCATTTTGACATCAATAAGGCATGTAAATGCTCAATAAATGCTTTATGATCAAGGGAATCAATATGGGTCATCCGATGGAACACTCCAAAATCGTCGCCTACTGACTTTGGTCCCTCCGATCACCTATGCCCATCGATTACTATTATTCTGACCTCCATCGTCCGATTATGGTCCCTCTGCACCCAACTACGGTCCTACCTAACAAATGAACAGGCCAATATTCTTTTGAGAGCAGCTCTTATGTCATCAAATCCTCTCAACTTCAACTATATAATATGCTCCATACAATGTATATTTGCTATATTGAGCCAACATCTTCCCTAAGGGAAGGGAATCATTTGTAATCAACCACCAACAATAGTAGAATCATTTCAATTGGGCAAGGCCCCACGATTTCCCCTTTTTTGGGGTCTTCCATGTAAAACTTCGGTTATCTTTTATGATTACTGCATCTCTCTATTCTATCTATTTGTGTGTTATATCTTCGTACAAAGCTAGGACGTTAAACTTTCTATCTCTCTACTGCCAAGAATTTTCCAAGAGGCAACAAGACTATAAGCAAGTGGGAGATTTATTTAATTTAATCAATTAATAAATTCCTATGAGTGATACCACTCAATTCTAACTTATGGTGCAAGGTATGTAAATAAGTGAGTGAGTGATTTATAATTATTAGGCTAAATCTAAATAATTTATTTAACTACACAAGTAATTAATCCACTACCACCAATAGCTATACAAGTTAAAAAAATGCATGATTATTATAAATACATGCTACAAGTGTGAATATTAATGATTTAAGTATGAGATTAATTATTTGCTCTTCATAAGAAAACTAGAATAATTATTATAAATAGTAAATAGATTTCGTGCCTCCAGTTAAATTCATTTAGGCAACAAGTTAGGATTTTCTAATCTTGTCAAAAATTTTCTTGGCAAACTATTACATTGCTAAAAAATGAGAATACATAATACCATAAGAATGTTTGTAATCTCTCAATAAATAAAACATTAAGAGGAATAAAATTTAGGATAGATTTTTGTGAAAAAACTTACATCCTAACATGCAGAGGAGGAGGAGAATTAGCACCCTTTTGATGTCCAATGAAGAGAGGGAGAAGGGTGACCGACAACCCACTGCCAAGGCGAGGCAATGTCTTTGCCTCTTTAGCTCTTCACACGTGAGAGAGAGGCCGCTAGGGTTAGAAATTGGGTTTGGGAGGAAAATAGGGTTGTGGGTTTTTTAATATATGTTATTATAAATTAAGTAAATTTTTAATTTTAATTTTTAGGATAAAATATCAACCTTTGTATCTTATATCAACAGTATAAAAAAATGCTATAATTTGAACTAGTGATTTCCTATTCAAACGAGCAATTCAAACTAAATCAAGAAGATTTAAGATAAATCCGGCCGTTGAATCTAACTGAAATGGCAACCTAACTAGTTCAAAGTCAAATCGATCGGTTCAGCCCAATTTTCAAAATATTAGCTCCAAATGAAGATTTTTGGAGAGAATTTGATTATTACACTCACCAAATTAATTGATTATATTCAGCATGCATTATTAACATATAAAATGTTCAATATTGGCCACAACTTTTATGAAAAATCTGAAAAAATAAATAAATAAATTTTAGTATGTTAAAAGCATTAATATTATGTATCTCACGATCCCTATGAGAACTGCGGTCTTTTTTCCAGGTAATCTCTCTCCCTCCCCTACACCCTCTATCTTATAAAATGACCTACCTTCCTAAACAGATCCCTCTTCTCCAAAAACACCCACATGTGCAAACATGGTAGAACCATACGCAAATTTCTCCATGGCTTACTTCAACTATCACTTCCTCCCTTCATACCCATCTCTTCCTGCTCCTTATCTCCCTCTTTTAGCCCCCATGGATATCAATAACCACCTATCTCCACCATCCTCACCTCCCGTAATGGAAGCTCTTCCACTTCTTAAGGATGAGAAAGATCAAGAGAAGAAGAACAACACAGTAGTGAACTTATTAAATGATCAGGAATTAGTAGAGGATGTTGAGTCTGCGACTGTGACTCTTCACATAGGACTTCCAAGTCCTAATGCTGCAGATCTCATCTCATCAACAGTAACTTTAGCTCAAGAAGAAGGAGAGAAGCAAGGAGAAGAGAGTGGAGTTGATGAAACAGCAGAAGTTCTATTATTAAGGTATCCTGAAACCCTCATAGGGAAGCTTAACAAAGGACAATATTGGATCCCTACTCCTTCTCAGATACTAATTGGACCAACACAGTTCTCCTGCCCTGTGTGCTTCAAGACATTCAATAGATACAATAACTTGCAGGTAAATCCTCTCTTCTTAGCATTAATTATTCATTAATTGGATATTATATTTTATCTTTCCTACATCCATGGCGAGTCTGTATAGATTTTGACCAGGCTTTTAATTTTGATCCATCTCACACCCACAAAATCACTATACATTCAACTTATATATTTACTTGTACCCTATATATTCTGTATAAATGAAGCTCGATATACTATGTAGAGCTCATAAGATAGATTTTAAATGATTTGTATGATCAGTGGTGGAATAAATCTGGAAACTGTATGTTGCACAGAGTAAAGTTTTACCCAGCAAACAAATTAACATCCAGTAAAAACATATTCACGCAAAAAAAAAGTCATATATTCATTGCATCAGGTACTTATAATTATTATTTTTTGTCTTCTGTGTTCTTTTTTTTTTTTTTGAATTTTTTTATAATTATATTACTCCACAGTATAACCCCTTAGATCTTCCAATTTAGAGAATTTTTTTATTGTTACAAATCTTGATTGCAGTATTATAGATAGTATAATTTATTTTAGAATGTTGAGCTGATTTTGAATTTGATACCCAGATTTGCACAATAATTTTTTTATTTTTGCATAGTTAATTGCCACTAATAATAAATTTAATTTAAAATATTATAAAAATACTTCGACATGACTGGGCTTAAAGAAGGGATTTATCCTTTTATGGAGTTGAACAGCACAAGAACAATAATGTAACTTTTTACTGCTTTTCAAGTACTCGTTTTTGATCATCAATCTCTAGGGCTACAGTAAGAGCTCTGAAAATGACCCCTCTTCTCTGAATTGCTTTTGGATTGTGTCTGGCATCTTTAAAGGAAAGAATTATTTCCTAGTATTTTGCACTGCATCCACACACACTCTCTCTCTCTCTCTCTCTCTCTCTCTCTCTCGCTGAAGATCTCTTATAAAAATAAAAGTTGCAGTGAATATTCTTGTGATACTTGCTTTCTATATAGTGGAAGGTAGAAGAAAAATAGCTAATGAATAGTTCATTCTCATCATTTTCAATCAAGCCATTGCTTATTTTTTAGCCAGCTTGCCATGTCTGGAAGGAAAAAGAAACGTTTCCTTAAAGTTTACTGATTTAGAACTGAGTTGATATTATTGTCACAACTATAATTTTGAATAAAATGAAACTTTTTAAAGTCAGAGAAATGGTCTTTTTTATTTATTGAAAACTTTTTATAGGTATTTTCTACTTCATTCATTTTTAAAAATTATAATTAAGTTGTGTGTGTTCAAAATCTTTGTTAATTTACTAAAATCACTATGTAATCTCCTGTTTGTAAAAATTTGTAATTAAAATTTAAAAGGCTCGCAGTTATTCAACAAAGTGTTAATCATAATTTAAAAAAACAATATATATAAATATTTGGAGCATTTTTTAAAAGAAATATATAGCTTAAGAAGAAGAACAGATCCTATTAAGGAACTCTTGTAAAATTCTATTAGGAAGGTCTTAAAGAACATTATGAATTATTTTTTTTCCAAGTATTATGAATGTTGAAGTCACCACCAAAGAAAAGATTTGTTTTATCGAGAAAGATAAGATTATCATGTGACTTTTTTCTTTTAAGATTTAGAAACTTTCAAAAACAAGTCTTGTTCGAGGATAGATATGTGTTAGTAGGTTTTATTTCTTTTTTTTTTTAATCCAGCTATAGATCTCAAGCTATATATAATCCAGACTCAAGAACAAAAGAATTAATTTTAAAAAGAAGCTGAAGCATCATTTTTTTTTTAGGAATTTCTTACAAGATCTTATTTAAGAAGGAACACAAAGAAGTATCATTTTTTGGATGAATTTCTTATAAGATCTTTCTCCTAACATAAATGCCTCCCTAGTTTCTTTTTCTAACTACACACAATGAGTACTAAACTTTGGTCCTCTTATTATTCCTATTTATAGAATATTATAAATATTACTAAACGCTAAATAAATAATATGTTAGTTAAGTATCGAACTATTGAGTAAGTCGGAAAAGTTATGCAGCCCATCTTAGACTTTGTTTGGGATAGTTTTCATACTGTTTTGTAAAGCTATCGTAAAGAAAGTAACTTTTAAAACTTTTATAGAGAAAAACTTTCAAGTACAAAATTTTTTTGAAAGCAGTGAAAAAGCAATGACTAAATAGTTTTTATAGTTGTGATCAGAAAAGCAAAGCAGTAAGAATGCTTTCCTAATTGAAGCCTTAGTCTGTTGATTTGAAGCTTAGGCTTTCAACTAAGATGTCTTCAGTTCAAGATCCAATATATACAGTATGCATGAGTTTATAATAAAATTCACTCAAAATTATATAAAAAAAAGATCCTTCAACTCGATCATCTTACCCTCCCCCTTGTAAATGTGCAAATGCATTGTTATAGAAACTTCAACAACAATTCCACTGCTAACATCAGCAATGGGATCATCTTCTCCAAGGTTTTTTGTCAAGCCAATGTGAGGATGTAGATGGAATAGTTATCCCAATAGAACTATCTGCAATAATGACATCACCAAAAGGTTAGCCAATACCAAAAATAGGACACCAAGCTATGATCGAGAGATTACTAAATACATTTCATCCTTTATACATCCACCAGAGTGGTCCATAAGATCAACAATTGTATACACCATGCCCATTTATCAACATCAATACAAAAAGAAACATGATGACCAAAATAAAAAGAAATATCATGACCCACAACATTATAATGGGCAAAATGATGGATAGTTTTCTAGATACAAACTATTTTTAATAATCATTTTGCTCATAGTCAATTAAAATATCCATAACAAGCTTTAGATAACATCTATTTGCATCAAAACACGAGCAATTGAAGGAAGAGATAAAGTAGCATTATCAATTATCAAAGGATTATCAAAGATAGAAGTACAAGAAAACAATATATCATAGGTAACCAAAAAATTTTTTAGAGATGCCATAAAAAACCTAAACTTAGGCAGCTTTTTGTTCGACTTTAACACTGAAAGAAGACAATTTAAATAAACATATAAAAGAAACATGGATACAATATATCTAATGAGAAATAACCTTACAGAAAATCATTTAAGTAATCCTTTGAAAAGGATTTTGAATCTCCATTGGGACATAACAAAAAAAAATTAATCACAGCTGTTGTAGCAGCTCAAACTTTTAACTATCTAGGTATTGTCTGTTTTGACCTAAGAGCTATATGGTTTTGTCCTATTAGTGTAACTTTCTACTTGGTCATCGATCTCATAATTGCACTAGGATGAGCACGCTTAATTGCAAAGTTTCTTAATGAAATTCCAACCATTACGCAAAAAGTGCCTTGATATTTAAAAGTTTAGCTTCTTTTACTTGAGATGTTTCACAGTTTTAAACTTAAAAGGTTTAGTAAAAGGTTGTATGTCACCGCATTAGCAAGAAAAATAGCATAAATTTAAGATAGTTTTGATAACAATCGAAATGAAATCTTTAGGAGGCTTTTCCATGAATGATCTCTTGGAACTTGAGAGGACTTGAAGGAGCATCCATGCACATAGGGAGTAATAGCCATCAAAACAGAAGACCATAACACAATCCACAAAGCTAGATGCACCAAAAAGAAGTCATTGAGAACCTGAAGGAGTAGATACAACACAATCTTAAGCTTCGTTTGTGATGGCTTTTTTATTACTTCTTAAAATAACTTTTTAGTAGAAAATTAAATTTTTTATACTAAAAAATTGCTTTAAGAAGCAATAAAAAAGTCGTCCCAAACGAAACCTTACATAATAAGCCGTACTTACATATAACATGTCATTTAAATTTATATGTTAAAAATATATTAATTGCATATGCTGTATATATATATATATAAAAGAATCATTCTTTGTTATCTTGCATAGCATTTCTCATGGCTTTATATTTTGGTATTTGACTTCACGTCACCCTGACAAAGGCAAAAAAATATACACAACATTAATTGTCTAAAAATATATATTTTTGCCTGTAAAATCATATCAACAGATGCACATGTGGGGTCACGGTTCACAATACAGAACTGGCAGACAATCCCTTCGTGGAATCCAACCCACAGCAATGTTGAAGCTTCCATGCTACTGCTGCTCTCCAGGCTGCAGAAACAACATAGATCATCCTCGAGCTAAGCCATTGAAGGACTTCAGAACTCTCCAAACTCACTACAAAAGAAAGCATGGGTTGAAGCCCTTCATGTGCCGCAAGTGCAGCAAGGCCTTTGCAGTTAGAGGTGACTGGAGAACCCATGAGAAGAACTGTGGGAAGCTATGGTACTGTACTTGTGGATCTGATTTTAAGCATAAGAGATCTCTGAAGGATCATGTGAAGGCTTTTGGTCGTGATGGGCATGCTGCTTGTGGAGTACATTGTTTTGATGAGGATGAGGAGGCGGTGCTGGAGGAGGAGATTAATTAATTAAGAAACTTGATTAAATTTGTGTGAATTAGATACATTGCTGAATATTAACAAATATGTGCGACTCTTAGTGAACTATAGCTATGTATGGATTCTTAACATAATTATGTTCAAAGCCTAATTATCTCCACAGTAATAATGTAACAGCTAGCCTTTCAGCCTTAGAAATTTGGCAAGCAGATACTTGCTGGAAAAAATAAATGCGTCATGAGTTAGCTCCTCGTCTTTTATTTATATGTTCATGACAAATATAAGTTTGAATGTCATAATTATTATATAAATATATCGTATTTTTTTAACAAAAAATTATCTGTTTCATCGTTTATTTTACACATTTGATGTAAAATAAAAATGTATTAAGCGCTGTAACCCTTTTTTTCTCTTAGATGTATTTATTCCCTTTTGTTTTTGGGCTGCACGCAATTTAGAATATTATATATATAGCATTACCAACACAATATTTATTGGTAAGATCGGTGGCAGCTTAATTCATTAGAAATTTTTTTTTTAAGATGAGATATTTGTCTATGATGTTTTAAAGATAATTTTTATAATAATTTTATTTATTGAATAAAATTACCCACCCTTGTCCTCTTTTCTCGTTCTAATATTTACTTTTCATTTTCTCTTATCAAATCATTTGATAGATGATTTTTAAAAAATATATTCATTTACTTAATTTTTATTGTATTTTTTAATGATTTTTCTTATTTTAGATTTATATATTATATTTAGTATTTTAAAATTTTTTTTTTGGTTTTATTGTATGTTACTTAAATTAAAATATGTTAAATAAGTTTTATTTGAAAATAGTGTTGGTGTTAATGTTAGTGTTTTAAATTTTTTATAAAAATTTGTTAGTGGTAATTTTACAAAATTATTTAGAAAATTTTATTAGTGATGATGTTACGAACTTAAAATGAATTAAAAATTTGATTAGAAATAATAGTTAGTGGTGATTAAAAAAATGGTTAGAAATAATTTTTAGTGATGATCTTGAGTATTTTGAGTGAACTAAAAAGTATTTAGAGATGATAGTTAGCTAGGATTTAGACAATTTAGCTACAAATATTTATTAGTGGGGATGTTAAGTATTCTGAATTATTTAGAAATTTTAATTAGAAAAATTATTAGTGACAATTTTAAAAAAATAGTAAGTTTTTTTTTGCTATTTTAAGTTATTCTACTATTGAGAAGTTTAGTGCTATTGTTAATTAATCTATGATATTTTTCAAATGGGTTAACTTGGGTTCACTTAGGCTAGGTGCACCAACTGACCCAAGTGAGACTTAATTTAAGTTTCGTTTGGGACAATTTTATCTGTTTTCTAAAGCATCTTTTTAGTACAAAAATTTATTGAAAGTAACGACAAACCAATTACCAAAAGCTATCACAAATGAAGCCTTAGACTTCTACAATTAATAAAAATAAGTCCAAAGGGTCTAAGTGTTAATATGATTTTAGTGGTCCTAATTAACCTCAATTAGGTCAATTAGGTCAAAAGAAGTCTGATTTTCATCAACTTGAGAAATTAGGGCTTCACTACGAATCAAATCTAAGAGAATTCAAATATAAATTTTGGCTCAATTAGCCCAATTGCATCCAAAAAGTTATACTATGATAGTTTGGGTAATCAAGAGTTCAACCTATAAATAATGCCTAGTTATCATGGGTCTGATTAGATTATGAATAAAGGAGAGTTTAGATTAATTATAATAGACCATGTGGAGCACAAATAGGCCAAACTAGGTGTCTATAGGTCAAACTTTGGTCAACATTGTATTATGCTGACTTAGTTTCATTAAGGAAAATTAAGGTGAGCACAAGGTTAATTAGATTAAGTTAAACTAAGAGGGACTCAGAGGTATTAGAGTTCTAACTAGTCCACTAATAGAAAAATAATCCTCGGATCTAAATAGATTAAATTAGTTAGGCCAAAGTGTGCCATGGTGGATTGGGAGAGGTTTAAATTAACCTGGCTAAATCATGAGTGCACTATGCTCATCCTTGTTTAATTTCAAATTAATCATGAGTAAACCTAATTTGGTACTTAATTCACGATTAATGCTCTTTATAGGTCAACTAAGTTGAGGGATAAGCTAAAGATATAGTTAGTCTAGCCTAGGGAAGTCAAAATTAAATGTTTTACAAAGCTTGTGAAGTATACCTCAATGTTAGGTATGGATCATAGGGTAATCCATAAAGATCCTAGTGTTAACTATATATCAAGGGTTACAAGATATTTTGCGTGTTATGTAGTGTGCTTTCGTGTCGGAGTGGGTCAAACATTCGAAAAATTATTACGTGCGGCATCCGGATTCGTCCGGAGGCGAATCCAGAAGCTCCACATCGCCCGGGAATCAATGCATCCGTATGACGTGGCGCGTATGAATTCGTCTCCAAATGATCCGGACACCGCACCTAATAAAATCTCATTCAACGGATGATTCAACTTGGAAATTAGCACGGACTGTGGGATGATTTCATATAATTCGAAACATCTAGAGATAGAAAGAGAGAAGGTTTCACCGTCTCACCCACTGCCTTGGAAAATAATTAAAAGAAAAAATCCCGGCCTCTCTCTTCGATGGCGCGTCAAGCAAACTACGCGCTTGGTCGGGATTTCTTCCTCCGAGTTGGATTCCATAACTGTTGTCGCTGTAATTCTTCGCTGAGATGGTCTGTTTAAGGTATCCTTGTCCGTCCCATAGCGCCTTCTTCCTATTCGAAGAAAACACCCCTTTTATCTTCTTAGGATGCTTTGGTTTCTCTTTCTAGTTTCTATTTGTTTGCTCTTTAATGGCTGTTTTGCTCGGGTGCCGTAGTTATTTCTTGTGAAGTAACAAACATTTCGATCTCCTTTTGTTGTCTGTTAATTGCATTTATACTTAGTTTTGTAGAGGGCAGTTTGATTAAATGTTGTTCTATTAATATATTATACATGCCAACTGTTTGATTCGTTGATTTGGGGATATTTTTAGATAGCAATAGCGTGAATGACATCTAAACTCTATGCATAGGTCAAATTTATGGGCATTTAGTGTTCGCTTGGGGTAACTATTTCACAATTTTGTTTTACAGATAGTTGGCACGTTTTCTTTAGCTTCTACTTTGTTGTTGCTTTTCAGAATTTGTGAGAATCAGCTTTTTAGATCATTTTGCGTCAGAATACCCTAACCAAATTTGATCATGATGAGTATTGTTGCCATTGGATTTACTTTGACATAAATACAATACACAGCTAATCAAAACTTTTCACTCATCATAGCAAATATAATAATAAAAAAACATATTTTGACCAAATTTGGATAAGAATATCATTACCCAAAAAAATTTCATTGTTATAATAAATGATTATAGAAGAAAGATCATAATCATAGTTGATTAATAATACTATGTTGTTTTAAGTGAGGTCCCATAGTATCAAACACATGGCATTTGATAGATAGTGGTATTATCGATGAGCTAATGCTACTTATGTAACATTGAACCAAATGACCATAGGTAGAATGTGGTGTTTGTGTTCTCTTGATCTTTACTTCACTTTTGTTGTTGCAATTATACTGTGGTTATGCCTCCAAGTTTATAAAAGTTTTATTTAACTTAAGGATCTGAAAAGATGGAGCCCTTTATGTTTACTGTGGAAATCTTGGTAGAAAGCCTCCATTGGGTGGCAGCCTTGCAAATGACAAATTGTTAAGTGTGGCTTTTATTTAGTTCAGAACCTAATAAATTCTCCTTACAATGTGTTTTAATTTTGAAATCATTTGTGCATTAGATGGGAGGAAAAAGGGGGCTTAGGGTGACAGTTTGCATCCTTTCAACTTTACAAATGAGCTTTTGGATATCGAACTTAGCCATGGGAAATTCTATTGCATTGTCATATTACTAATTAATGGATAATTTCTCATGCTTTGGAGGAAAATGTTGATGTACATGTATAGAGACACACAGATTTATAGAAGTACATATAAATCTTTTAGTCTGCTTACATATTTTGTACTGTTGCAACTGCTCTCATTCACCTCTTCTAATACACACAGCAAACACATAAACACAAGATTAATCAATCACATTCTCTTATAGAAATGAATTACATACATGTTTTTTTCCATATATAGATTGCAATTAGTTGAAATGTTATCAGTAATTATCATAGAAGTTCATTTGATATATTTATACTTGATATAAATTAAGAAAAATAGAATGACTAATAAGAAATTCAACAAGGAAATAAAAATCTAATTTGGAGGAGTTTTAGGTTCAAATAACTTGCCTTGTCATTCAGAAATGATTAATGGATATATATAGGCTTCATGAAAACTTCTAGATACAATACAATTTTAAATGAGGACTTATGATATAAATATTTAAGTGTCAAATTTCAAAATCGATATTGACTCTTAGTATGCTCATAACTCTTTTTATACTCCATATAGATATGATTTATCTTTAATACATTCATAAATTAAACATGATGCTTAGAATGCTAAGTTATGTACCCAGACTTTTGCTCTGCAAAGAATTCCCAACATAAACTCAAATATGAGATTTTAGGGCTTATAAAAACTCCATAATCAAAATCATAGTGAAATTTATAATTTTGTAAACAAGATGCTATCAATTGGTTGAACTTGCATAAAAATATTGGTGTATTTTGTGTATTATCTTTTCTATTTTATATTCTTTTTTTCCTTCAGTAATTGAATTACTACTCATCTAATTCCCAACATATAATTCTTATAGTACAATTAAGTTGAATTTAATTTTCGAACCCCCTCCCCCTTAAACTTAATTGTTTACCAACCTTTATTTCTAGAAAAGACTAACTTATGAGACAGATATGCCGCAAGTGATTGGTGAAGATATTTACTATTTGCTTCACATAGATAAACTCCACTTTCTTTCTTTCACATGCACTCTCGAAAGAAATGATATTGAATGTTGACGTGCTTGCTCTTTACCTGATGGATTGGATTTTTGGCTAATGTGATTACCAATTTGCAATTAATGTTGACCTTTGTCACTTCAAATTGAGGACGCATTCCATGAGCAATCTCATTCGCCGAAGTGCATTATATCAAAATCATAAATAGTGATTGGCGAGAGAGTCAAAACTAACCTCAAAGGAATGGTAATGAGCCCTACCACCTGTCTCTTACCAATATCATTAGACTTGTATTAAAACCATAATAAAATATCTACAAAGTATGACCATCAAGGCTTCAACTTGCTACTTTACCTGATAGCGCTGTGATGCTAAGTCCTTGCTCGATTGATTTAGCACCTTAGGTACCAACCAAAACTTAAGATCTTTTGTTGAGAAGTTTCACTTCTATTAGGGCTGTCAAAATCGGGTCACGGGTCGGGTTCAACCCGGAATTGACCCAATACTAATTGACCCGACCCAACAAAACCTATTTTTGCAAACGGGTTAGTTTTTAGAACCTGAACCCAACCCGCTTCAGGTTCGGGTCAACCCAACCCGACCCGTAAATATCCTGGCGGAGGCTCTGTTCGTGCGCTTATTCAGGTAGCGGCAGCGACGCACGGTAGCGGCAAGCTGGCCAGGCAGCGAGCTCCTCTTATCGTCATTGTTACTTCCAATCCTCTTGTCGCGATCTCGGGCTGAAGCCATATGCAGGACGGTTTCGACAGCAGCAGCGGCTCTTAGACGAACCGCAAGCGCGACAGACGAAGTGTGTTGACTTAATAAAAAAAAATTAATTAAAAAATTGAATAGATGCAAAGCAAACGAACACAGCTCTGTCGGCCCCACTTCGCGTCATCTCCCCAAACGACGTTTTGCTTCACACAATAACCGTCTACCGACAATCCAAAAGCAATAAAAAGAAGAAATTCAGAGAAGGAGGGGATCTTACGTCTGCTCGCCTCGCTCCTTCGACTCCAACGTCGCTGCTAGGGTTCGCTTTTCATCTTCCCTTTGCGTCGTCGTTGTTCGGCTTTGCTTTGCCAGAGGTGCAGAGATCGCACGGGTCGCTTCTTTCGCTCCTTCATCGGTGTTGTTCGGCTTCGTCGCTTCGCAGGCGGTGTAGAGATTGCACGCGCTGCTTCTCCTGCTCCTTTGCTGCTGTCCGACGCTGCTTCGCAGGAGGTGTAGAGATCGCACGAGCCGCTCCTTCGACTCCTTGGTTGCCGTCCGACTTCGCTCCTTCGCGCGTGGTGCAGAGATCGCACGGTCGCTTCTTCCGCTCCTTTGTTGCTGTTCGACTTCCTTGCTTCGTAGGAGGTAGAGATTGCACGAGTAGCTTCTTTGGCTCCTTTGTTACTATTCGACTTCACTCTTCTGCCGAACCCAGCCAAAGCTGAACCCGACCATGCCCTAGCCTCCGACGGGCTCCCCTTCTCTCCCTCTTGTATTAATATATGCATATAATATATTTTATATATATTTATGTATATATAACAAAAAAATTTTATTAACATTATTAAAATTATTAAAATTATTATTATTATAATAATAATAATAAAATGAGATAAAAAAAATGAAATGAACTGGATTAAACAGGTATTGAAGACATGTGTCGTCGACCTTAGGTCCGGCCAGGATTGCACAACTCGAAGACCCGTGCCGTGATCTTAGATCCGGGCGGATGGTTTTAAAAATTTGAAGACCTCACGCAGTTGATCTTAGATCCTGGTGGGATGGTTTTACTTCGAGGACCCTACGCCGTTGACCTTAGGTCCGGTTAGGAAGAAATTAGGGCAAGTGCCCTCCCTTACCTCCCGACGTCGGGGAGGGGACGCCGGGTGGCTGCTGATTTTTTTTTGGAAATTGCTAATTCCACTTTTGAGCAATCGAAGAGTAATTCAACTTGAACACTGATCAAATTAAAAATGTTAAAGTTAATTTTTTTTAATATTAATTAACTAATTTAGTTAATTAATGTTTAATAAAAATTAATTGATTAATTGAATTGTCAAATGCATGGGAGTTGATAAACTACAAACACTCATTCTCCTCCAGTCCCTCTATTTGCAATCATCATTTGAATTAGGCACATTTGAATTGCTATTAAGAGCCTACTATAAAAATTTTCTATAAGACAAAGGGCCAAGAATGTTCTCCCATTTATTTTTATTCTACTCCTCACTGTTCTCCCAAATGTCATTCAACATAAGTGAGAACTTATTGGATATTATCCTAATCAATATACTATTTTTGAGATGCCTCGAATGTCTCTAAATGATATTGTCTTGAATGTCTCTAAATGAGACATCTCTTTTTAAGAGATTCCAGCCTAGGTAACATTAAGTGAAAGACTTTAAATTGTTTTAGCATTTCAAATATTATTACTCTTGAAATATTAGAGGTCTCTAATTGTTAAAACATAACTTCTCTTCCTATAATTAATGAGATAGCAAAACTTGCAACGAGTCGTCTCATTAATTGATTAGTCAACATTAATTTATCAATTAATTAATTGGTTAATTAATTGTTTGAGAGCATGTTTTAAATATGGGAGTTTTAAAATACGAAAATATTTTTGAGAGTAGTTTAAAATTTGAAAATAAAAAAAAGTGAGCAATTTAAAAATTTGAGTTAAAATTCGAGTTTTTTTTAATTTGATTAATTGGAGCAATTAAATTAAAAAAAATATATAATAATAATAAAATAAAATGAAATCTAAAGAATGTTCACACTAATGGACTCTGTACAACTCACACTAAAACTCAAACTCCTAAGAAAGTTAACCAAAACACAAAACTGAAAGAAAGTCTCCAAAAATCCTAATCTAAACCCTGCCCCTGGTGGGCTCCGGTCCCAGCTCCTGGTAATGCTCCTAACAAGCTCTAATCCCTGCAACTGTATCACCTATGGCTGCAGGTTCCTACTACTGTAGCTACTTGCTACGAACTCTAGATCAGCACGTATCTGCACACCAAACAAACAAATATTAGTACATCATAAATAAAATAAAAATCATCAAAATGCTGGAGAGTGATAAATCTAACTACTAGTAAAACAAAAGTACTCGAAAGCAAGAAAAACTAAGTACTGAAAAGCTAGTAGAGCCACAGTGTAGTAGGAAAAAGACTACGAGCACAAAACAACTAAAACACTGACGCCAGTGTCAAAACCCCAAAGTGTTAAAAGAACAAACTCAAACAAACTCATAAATCTCTCAATCTCTCTGAGTGACGAACCCTAAATAATTGACATCCTCTTCACAAACACACAATTTAAACCCTTCTGGGCAGCCTTGTTTATAAGAACTTGGTTGTAAGTCCCATTACCCGGCAGCTTTCATAGGAAAGACGTAAGCCCGACCTTAGGGAAAAGTTTTAGGTAAAATCAACCTAAACCCTAACCCCAAATTTAAACATCCGGTAACTTCTAATAGAAGCCGTAAGTCCGATCTCTGAGGGAAATATTTAGGCAATAACACAACCCTAGACCCCTCACTCGGGCATCCTAGTCTATAGGTCTTGGCTATAAGACCCACAACTCGGGCCACTTAGCCTACAGGGCTAGGTCGTAAGACCCATCATTAGGCAACTTCTAAGGAAGCAATAAGACCTACCCCACCAAAATCTTCAGGCTACTTTCTAATGAAAGTCATAAGTCCCTACCCAAATCTAACCATGCGGACATCTCTTGCTTTAAAAGAGAATGTCATCTTTAAATAATGCTTTGAAATACAGTAATTATAATACTGATCCTATGTTGAAAGCATGTGGATTTCCCACCTCTGTAAAAATAGCAAAAACATTGGGCATCTTAGTCTAAATGATTAAGTTGTAAGACCCGCTTTTTCAGGTAATTTTCTAAGAGAAATCATAAGACCTATCCAAATAATCAAAATCCCTTGGGAAGCCTTGCTATAGAGTTAGGTTGTAAGACCCATCTCTGGGCAACTCATAAATAGAGCAGTAAGCCCCACTCCAAATTAAATCTTCGGGCTACTTTCTATGAAAGTTGTAAGTCCCGACCAAAATTCAAATTTCTGTGTAACAAATTCTTAAATTCAACTAAGTTCTAGGCATTCTGATAGATGTAAGCCCAAAACCTAAATAAAATTAAAACACAAACCTAACTACCTCAATCTACTCGGGATCCCTAAGAGGAGGCAACCCATGGCTACTAATCAGATTCCCTGGACATTACAGTCAATGATTGTAGTGTTGGTAGACTGAGACCTACGGTATACCCGGGACGACGGAACAATGGAATCTTGATCGGGTTTACCTCCATTTTCCTCATAATTGAGACTAATCACCTAAAATTTATTCATCCTTAATCGAGAGTTCTCTCTTACGTGTTAAGAGAGGTAATTAACTATGAGTGCTTGCGCTCATGGGAACATAAGGACCCCAGATCTAATTAAACCCTGACTACCCTTAGGGGAAATCTGGTTAATTCTAATCTGACTTAAGGGAAATGGAATCCTACAGCTGCGAAGCGGGATTCACGCATTCGTGCCATTTTTCTTGAGCCAACAAAGTGACGAACACAACAGACGAAGTGACGGACACGACCCGGGTCAGATGGACGCGACATAGATGGTTCCCGGGTCAACCCGGGTTGTTTCCAAGTCAACCCAAATACGATCCGATTTTACAAACCGGTCGAGATCTCTAAGCCGAACCGGTTTGGATTCGGGTTGACCCGAACCCGAAATTTCCGTGTTGGATTTTGGTCGGGTTTTCGGGTCGTGTCAAATATTGACACCCCTATCTTCTATGGCAAGATGTGAATTGCATCTCCGTCGTGACTTTTTTTGTCTGGTTCCCTTCCGGGACCTCCTTAACTTGCTATTATTGACTTCCTTACAGTTGCGGTTTGTTATAGGATTTGTCCTACTATTGGCAGCTTCTTATGTTTTGGATCCTTCGGTTCCGGTAGATATGGCTTCTAGAATCAAAAGATCTGTGAGTTCCGGATTTGAAAGTGTGTGATTTCGTGTAACTCATTCTTGATTTACGTTAGGGAATCTTATACCCTAAGATGCTCCCCATCACAATGGTTATGAATTTTTCCCTTAGAGCTATACATCCATCATGGATTCATACAATCAAAACAACTTCCATGGCTGATTTCTTCATTGCAGTACTGAGGCTTTTCACATGTGTTCCCTTGGTAGATTTGTATGAATGAATAATATTATTGTTTTTATTCATGCATTTGATTCTTTGCATATGCTTGATTGAGTATTTGTTAAGTCATCACAATAGATAATGCATGTGTGATATTTATGATAATGACGGTGCTCTCTAAAGCATAACAATTACTTGTTCTGTGCAGTTGAGAGCTCTGTCCGCACAATGGTATTGCTGCTCATAGCAATATGCACCATACAATAAAACTTTACTGAACAGTGATATACGAGTTGGTGACAAATGTATGGCTGTTAGGGAGATGTTTAATTACCTGCAATTTAATTGGAGAGAAGGAAAACTCATTTTAATGCCCAAATTATAGGATTGTTGTGCCTGATTTATGTTTAGTGAAGCAGATGTTTGGATTCATTCCTTCAGTGTCTATACCACGATGCAGCTCCTCTAGTATATACATGCATTCAAGCCATTTCCGCCGTAAATACTTGGACTTGACCCTAAGGAGGTCTTTTCTTTCCCCATCGAATGGATTTCGAGAATCTAAGTCTCCTAATT
The DNA here is from genome assembly GCA_019925795.1 of Dendrobium chrysotoxum. Classification (NCBI taxonomy): domain Eukaryota; kingdom Viridiplantae; phylum Streptophyta; class Magnoliopsida; order Asparagales; family Orchidaceae; genus Dendrobium; species Dendrobium chrysotoxum. Next base: position 85,386,368 of record CM034305.1, on the reverse strand, counting down.
TTGCTCTATCCTTCACCAAACAAATTGGAGGCCTCCATCCGCTTAACTTGGCTGCTTCTGTATGCTCACTTAGACGTGACTTGCATTTAGGATTAACATCGAGCCGTCGAAGTATGAGCTTGAGGCTTCCTATGCCCAGATTTCAAAAAATTCCTAAAATCAGTTGGAATGCAAGGCATTCCTCATTAGCAGCAGGTGTCTCCTTTGGACTATGCTTAAGTTTTTCATCTTCTGGAGTGGTAAATGCACAAGCTTCTGAAAATGGTTGGGATAAATCCTCATCTATGAGAACTTCTCATGGAAAGAAAGTATACACTGATTACTCCATAACTGGTTAGTAAATACTTATTGTAAGCGCTGTTCTTTTAAGTTATTTCAACCAGTAAGCTTTAGAATCCATTCAGTTTCTTGTGTTGAATCCTGACTCAATGCTTTTATCAGGCATACCAGGCGACGGTAGATGCCTGTTTCGCTCTGTGGTCCATGGGGCGTGCATCCGGGCAGGAAAATCTATACCTAATGAGACCCTTCAGCGAGAATTAGCTGATGAATTGAGGGCCTTGGTATGTCTAGCTTCTTGTTGAAATTTTGATACCAAACTATGCTTTAAAGGGAATGTTATATTCAATGTCAATTGTATAGCAATGCTGTTTAGATAATAGTTTTAATCAGATAACAATATTTAGTCATACAATTGACCAGATTGCTGATGAATTTGTCAAGAGACGAGAAGAGACAGAATGGTAAAGTTTTTTTTCCTTCAAATTTGCCACTTTTGCATCTGTTTATGTCAGTACAAATTCTTGCTTAGGACTGCCCGGTGGCATGGGTCATTAATGAGTTTGATTCATAGTTTGACATATTGCTTATATGTAAGGTAAAAGTCATATTGGCTGTGAGTCTTAAATGTTTAATCATCAGGTTTATTGAGGGGAGCTTTGATGATTATGTCTCTCAAATTAGACAGCCACATGTCTGGGGAGGTGAGCCAGAGCTTCTCATGGCCTCTCATGTTCTTCAGTAAGATACTCTTTCTCCTCATATGCTTTTTAGTGTCCATGCATGGATTTGATATAGTATAACCACGTCTCAAATATTTGAAAGTGAATCAAAGATTTGAAATTTGGTCCTTTTTTTATTTTTATTTTTTGGTGATTAAAGGTGAAGAGGTCGGCAAGTTTACCCCATTTTATTTGACTTTTTAGTACATAACTCGAGTTTTAACATAATTACGTGTCAATATCTTTAGAAAATCAAGCCAGTGTGATAGGTTTTAGTTTATCGGAGCCTTGATATCACATTTTCAAAACTCAGTTTTGGCGTGCAGTTTTGGTGTTTAGTTTCAATTTAGATTTTGATTATTTCTTATGTTAAAAATAATAATATGTAAGATATTACAATTAAAATATAATTTATTAAATGTACTTTATGATTAATTTTTTTTAAAATATATTAGAGATGGATTTTGCTTACTCTATAATCTGTAGTCTTATAAAGATTGAAGAATATTTAATATCTATTCGAATTTATATGTAATATAATAATATGAATACTACTACAATGACAACATCAAGCCTTTATCCCACTACGTGGGATCGGCTACATGAATCCTTTTTCTCCATTGTGTCCGGTTAAGAGTCAAATTCTCATTTAGATCCAATAAAGAAAGGTCATTTATAACTAAATCTTTTTAGGTCTACCTCTACCTTTTTTAACATAGGTTAAATCTAATATATCTACTCTCCTAACTGAGTCATCGGAAGGCTGCCATTTTATGTGACCAAACCATCTAAGGCAACTCTAACTAATCCTATCTGCCACTGGAGCTACTCCAACCTTTTCACGTATTTACTCATTTTGTATCCTGTCTCTACGATTAAAGCCACTCATCCACCTGAGCATCCTCATCTCTACAACACTTAACTTAATTTTATGTTTCTCTTTTAATGGCCAACATTCTGCACCATAAAGCATTGCAGGTCTAACCACCATCTTATAGAATTTTACTTTAAGTTTGAGTGGTACTTTTCTATCACACAACAAGCCCGATGCATTCCTCCGCTTCATCCATCCAAATTGAATTCTACTACTAACATCCCCATTTATTTCACCATAACTCTGAACAATAGACCTAAGATATCTAAAACGTGTATTCTTATTAATGACTTGATCGCTCAAAGTCACAAACCCCCCACTAGATCTATTACTACTAAAATTACGCTCCATGTATTCGGTTTTAGATCTACTCAAACGAAAACCTTTAGACTTTAAGGTTGATCTCTATAATTCAAGTTTACCTTCCCCTCTTTAGTCTTATCAACAAGAAGAATATGCTCAGCAAAAAGCATAAACCAAGGAACATCCTCTTGCAAATCTCTAGTAAGAATTTTCATGACTAAAGCAAAAAGATATGGGCTTAAGGCTGATCCTTGATGTAATCCAACTGAAATTGGAAAATACTTGGTCAAATCACCTTGTGTTTGAACACAAGTAATAGCTCCATCATACATATCCCTAATGACTTGAATATAAGCATTATTAATCCCTTTCTTTTTTAGAACTCTCCATAGCACTTCACTTGGAAATCATATGCTTTCTCTAAATCAATAAATATCATATGAAGATCTTCCTTTTTCTCTCTATACTTCTCCATCAAACCTCTCAATAAATGTATCACTTTCATAGATGACCTACCCGGCATGAATCCAAATTGATTTTGAGAAACATTAGTATCATGTCGTAACCTATGCTCCATAAATCTCTCCCATAGTTTTAAAGTATGCCACATCAACTTAATTCCTCTATAATTTGCGCAATCTTGTGCATCACCTTTATTCTTAAAGATAGGAATCAACACACTCATTCTTTACACATCCGACATCTTTTAGTCTTCAAAATAATATTAAAAAGTTTAGTAGGCCAAGAAATTCCTTTATTTCCTAAGCATTTTCACACCTCTATTGGAATATCATCAGGTCCAACAGTTTTCCCATACTTCATTTTTTTTAAAGCCTCTCTAACTTCAGTTTTAGTAATACGCCAATAAAAACAAAAATCTCTATTTTCATTGAGAGTGTTAAGATCACCAAAGTCAATCGTATTTTCTCAATCTTCATTAAAAAACTTAGCAAAATATCTCATCCATCTTTGTTGAATATCCTCTTCTAAAAAAAGAAATTTTTTATCTTCATCCTTAATGCACTTCACTTGAACTAAATCCTTACTACTATTATATTTTTGTTTGGCTAGCTTATACATATATCTTTCTCCCTCTTTAGTATCTAATATATTATATAAATCATTAAAAGCTAAAGTCTTTGCATCGTAGCATGCTTTCTTAAACTCCTTACGGACAATTTATATCTTTCCCAATTTTTAAAATTTTTACATCTAAATTAATTTTTATAACAAAGCTTCTTATTTTAATCTTTTATTGCACATTTTGATTTCACCACCAACTATTTATATTATTAGAAGTTTTTCCTTTTGATGCTCCAAGCACATCCTTTGCAATATTCTTAATATTACAAGCTACAATTTCCCGCATAATATTAGCTTCCTCATGCACCGACAAAATCTTAAGATCGTGAATCTTATTCTCAAAGATATTTTTGTTAAAGTTTTTTAAATGCCACTATCTAATTCTAGAACAACGATATATTATATTTTCATACTCTGCCCCTTCATCTTAAAGTCCAAAACTAATAAGTTGTATTGGAAACATAGGCTTTCACTCGAAATAATTTTATAATCTCTGCAATTTAAACGATCTATTTTTCTTACAAGAAAATAATCAATCTGAGTTTTATTATATCTAATCTTATAAGTGATGAGATGCTCATCTCTTTTCTTAAATAAAGTATTAGCATTAACAAAATTATAAGCTAGAGTAAAATCTAATATAGTCTTACCACCTTTATTAGTCGCTCCAAACTCATAGCGACGATGAATGCTTTTAAAATCTTCTACCTCTCTATCAACATGTCCATTTAAATCTTCCCCAATAAAAACTCTTCCTTCAAGAGGTATGAGGTATCTTTTGTATTAATTCTTCTAAGTTATTCCAAAATTTTAATTTTGGGCACATCCAAACCTACTTGAGGAGCATAAGCACTTATAATATTAATAATCTTATCATCAATAAAAATCTTCAAAACTATAATTCTATCTCCAACTTTATTAATTTTTACAACATTATCTTTCAAACTCTTATCTATAATCACATCTACACCATTTCTAGTATGGCTCCTACAAGAATACTAAAGTTTAAATTCTAAATTATCAATCTCCTTAGCCTTCTCTCCCACCCATTTAGTTTCCTGAATGCATGGACTATTTATCTTCCTATGAATCATAATATCAATTAATTCTATTAATTTACCTGTAAGGGAACCTACATTTCACGATTCTAACCTAATTTTAGTTTCATGGACTAGCTTCTTTGCCCACATCCGTCTATAATGTGGGAACCCTTGCCTATTTAACACTGCATCCGGGCGCTGATGCAGCGCCCCTTGCACACTTCTCACTGTATTCAGGCCATACAACACGTCGCTTCCAAGGAACGCTCTAGCATTAACACAATGTATTAAAGGATTCATGTTATGATTATTTGACAAGTTTTACGCTGGCTATCGACTATCTAACACAACCCTCCACTTTTCTCATCCAAGACTTAGAACCTGGCAATGTCAGTGTTATTTTTTTAATATAATAATATGAATATTATTTAAAATAAATTAATCTTATTTTTATACTTATTCATGGATATCCTCATATTTCCATCACTTGTATATTTTGCTACATCTTATGTATCTTACTGCATGTAAAATTAGCGGCTTATTAAGTTATCTAAATAGAAAAAAGAACTATGTTTAATCTTACATATGTTAGAAATGGATTAAATTATTTTAAACATTGTGATGAAAAAAAATCACTTGGGTAGGTGAAATAATGCTTACTTTTAATTTTACTGGACCAATTTTGATTCCTATGGAGATTGTGCTCCATAAATAAATAAATAAATAATATGGTTAGGAGCTCATACAAAATTTGTGTGGGAATGCAAGACCAATGATCAAAGGGAAATTATGTTGTATGAAATTCAAAATATTTATATAATTACAACAAGATATCTATTTTTCATCCCCTAAATAATTATTTTGTATCATAATATATGCTTGCGCTAATTGCCTGCTCTCATTAAAGGGGGTTTTCCTCATTATATGGAAAATAATAAGGCATTAATCAAGACAATGATTAAGTGATCTTCTTAATTTAAGCTAGCCTGAAAAGAAATATATAATTATATTCCTAAAGAACAAATATTTACAATTATATGAATAGATTTGTAGTCATAATAAATAGACGAGTATCTATGATATTTAATGCATATTTTGATAATATCTTCCCTTAAATTAATTTTGGTTTCTTATGAAGAATTAATTTGCCTACAAGGAATTGATGTCGTTATCTCATGGCCTTCGTAAAAATGTCCATAGTTTGAAGATTTGTATATATGTGGTGAAGTGAAATAATATGATTTTCGAAAGCTTTATGAATTATGTGACAATCAACCGTTTTGTGTGCTCCTGGTAAACATGATTGACAACAACTTGTATGGCATTAGTATTGTCTACATGTAGAGGAGTGTGCTTATTCTAAGAAATATCGCGTTAAGATAGAAGTTCGAGCAGCTAAATAACCTCTGAACAGGTAGCACACATAGTGTGATAGTCTGACTCAGTAGATAATTTAAACTGCTTTGTTACTCATCCATGAAATCAAAGAATTATCTAGAAATATCCCAAGGTTGTTATTAATCATAAGGTATGAGGGCACCAAACCTAATTAGCATCACTATATGCTAATTAGATATCGAATGAGATGAAGAGAAGAGTTAGTTTGAAAGAACAAATCAAGGCTAAATATTTAGCGAATGACTTGGTGAATGACAGCTAAATATAAATAACGAGGATTTATATAATTTGGTTGGCTTGTACCGCAAAGAAAATATCATATAATTTTCAAATAGTTTAAGCTACCTATCAATTATCAAAATATAGTGAGATTATGAAGATCACCTTCCTCACTCCAATATTTTGTGTTTACTTCTAATGGAGTATCCAATTAAATCTTGTGTATATTTATATTGATTCATGAAAATACCAAATGGATGAGTATGAACTTCCAAACCTAAAAATTATGTGAGAGCCCCAAGATTCCTGAAATAAAATATGGCTCGAAGATATTAAATATAGCCAATCAGATTTAAATGTCCCGGTGATAAAGATGTCTGTGGGCTCCAAAAATTCGCGTCCCAGCCTCTCCGCCCCCCTTGTCTTTTTCGGGTTGTCGAGGAGAGTTTTAACAAGTAGGTTACGAGGTAAATTTTCAGAAGGTAGTTTGAGTTTTGAATAAGACATTACCTAGAAATTTTGTCCTCATTTTGCGAGGACTTTATGATCCGAGTTCAGGTTTCCCTATAAGCGCAAGCCCCTATAGTTATTTACCCCTCTCGATATCAAGAGATAACTTTCGATTAAGGCTAGTTGTTAAACAGATACGTAGTATCTGGCGTATAGTAGCAGCATAATTTGATATTTAAAATTGAAATTTACATCACTACGTACTTAAAATGGATGGTGGGGGAATGACGATGAACTTGATCATGATCTCATGGTTCTGTCGTCCAGGGTCATCATGGTCTCTAGTCTACTTAGTCAGAGGAGGTAGTCAACCCAATCTGATTGAAGGATCGTTGTCGGTAGTTATGGTCTGCTTCGTCCAAGGTGACCTTGTAGACTTGGGGTAAATGTTTATTTAAGGGGATAAATTTGAATCCACCTTAGCAACAGAGAGCCCTATCGGTCATATCCTATTAATTTATTACTTAAGGATTTGAAGCTGTTGGGGAACATACAGGCTCTGGCCATGACCGTAGTTTAATAGTTCCATTTGACAACAAAACCACTCGGTCATAACCGTTTATCTGTGGTGTCATTTGGCGGTGAAACCATCGGTTAGAGGACACGTACCACGTCCTTACTAGCAAGAGACAGACTTAGAATGAATCATAGTGATATTCTCGACCAAACATTTGCTCTTTGTGAGCTAAAGTGATTTTCAGATTTGTCCACCTCGACATATTGTTGCGGATGGTGAATGAATTTTTCTTTAAATTATTTAGATGATTGAAGTGCAATTTTAAATACTAATTTTGTCAATAGTTGTAGGATTTTGAGTCTTTGATGGGTATTTGTGAATTAGCTCATCCGGTTGAGATTTATATTCAACACGACCATCGTTGGGGTGACTTTATTGTCACTTTAGAAGCTTGTATTTTATAGGAATTTGGGAGGCATTTTAAATACTTGAGGTCTCCTTTAGTTGAGATTTTCTATCAATATGGCCATCATCGGAATTTTTTGAGTATGATCATTTCATCGATTAAACCTTATCAATTCTGTTTTCTTGCAAACAGAGAATCAGATTAAGCTCCTAATTTTAGGAGTTATCGTATATACATCAAAACCAAGAATGTGTATTTTGATGGGTGAATTCCTTTATAAAAGGTCTTGAAGGCTTAATATGAATGTATAAAATCAAATACTCTGGTCGGCGCTACGACCGTGTATTTGCTCGGCAGTTTAAGTCGTGTCAACTTCGATCCATTCAAAGAGAAGGATCAAACTTGAATTTAATTTCATATCTTTGGCCTGCGCAGCATCCTCAGACGTCACGTATATACATACATCACATTCATCGAGGCCCATGTGGGTATTTAATTACATGTATGCACGTATGTTGGCATTTTGTATGTTGTGATTGATATGCAATGCAGTGGTTTAACGCGCTAACATAGCGTACGGCTTCTTTGCATGATATGTATGTATGATGTACATGTATTGCATGTTTTCTTGCATAACATATTAGCACGATGATTCAGTGCTTGCATGTAGTGCATGATGTGTTTGCATGTTAATGTAGCGCATTGCTACTACACAGTACATTTTGCACATTGGATAGTGTGCTTGCATAATGCATTTTGCATTTTAGGTTGTGTGCTTTCTTTACATGATGCATCTTGCATGGTGCAATGTATGCATGTTATAAATGTATCAATACACATTTTGATGCATGAGTGGGTGTTTTTACAATATTTAGATATATCCAGCTTGTGCAAATGACTAGCGCAATAAGTGCGCAAGGTTTCATTTTAGAATCTACAAATGCCTTCTATCCGCTTGTATGAATGTTGTGGATCCGGTGGCATAATTTAGTAGCATGTTAGGCCTCATTTATCATGCTTCAACAGTGTGTTTTTGCTCATTTCGTCTTCCACAAGCCGTCATTTTGTTCAGTATTCAACCCGTGGGAGTGTATTTCAGCCTTCAAATAAGTTGTGCGGTGCGTTGGGGGCCTCCTACATGTTGCTTGCAAGTTAGCTGATATCTGGTGTGACAACCCAGCTCCGCAAGTTTACTGCCTCAATTTATTAGTGGCCCACAATTTTTTACTACGAATTCCTTGCTTCTGCTTACAGGTAAATTGTAGTGTTGCGCTGCCGGTTGTTTGCCGCTTCATGCAGATGAGCTGTCGTGCACTGACGAATCTCTTGTAGTTGCTCGTGGATGCTTACATTCATCACAGCTTGCTACCTTTACCTGCAGGCAGTGTATCACACTTGCTGCAATCTTCTTACTTGTTCCTGTAGAGGATCCACCTCACTTACGATACATTCACTGTATTTGCTTGTAAGTAGTACCGATGTATGCATTATGGGCTTTTCGCCGTCATCTGCAGGTAAGCTGAGCTGAATGCATATCTTTGCGGCCCGTAGGTAGACTGTTGTACGCATGATGAATCATCTGCTATTATTTGCAAATGTTGCTATGAATCACTTGCTGCTTCCTGTAGGCATGTTGTTGTGTGCACCGCAAGTTTTCTAATGCTGCTTGTAGGTACTTGTATTTACAACCAGTTTTATTGTTCTTATTTGCAGACAGTGCGCCACGTTCATGTGAAGGAGCTATCACACTCATTACACATCAGCTGTCGTTGTTCACAAGAAATTGTCGCTATATTCACTGCATGCTTCTTAAGTGTGTTTGTAGGATGCTCGCCGTACAACCTATCCAAAGTTATCATTCACAGACGGATCAGTACGCTCATTACTGATTCTTGTTAGCAAATGACTGCATCAATTTCCATTATTCACGAAGGATAGGTGCTTCTGTTCGCAAGTCAACTATCAGTAACGGTGGACTGACTGTACCTATAAGCATGTTCATCAAGAGCTCCTTTGGCAATTTTACTGGATTCATTTGGAGTCTTTCTTTGCGGGCTAACATATTCGTTATGCGTTTTCTGTGGTCGTTGCCATTCGTGAATAGTTTGTTGTATGCATTATAAATCCCTTGTTTGCACTTATATGCATTATAAATCCTTTGTTTGTTTGATGTGCTTGCTTGCAATTTTATCTCGTAGGGAATATTTTTGTTTGCAAGCAAATTTGGTGTGTTCATTTGTAAGTTGATGTTGACGGCCGGTTGAGCTACACTCGTCTCCAATCTTCATGCATGTTGGCTAGTGAGTTGCGATGTTCATTGCCCATTGGTGTTTTTTAATGTTCATAGGAGGTTGATATATTTGCCTGCATGTTGGCTAGCATTGACTGTAGGAGGACCACACTTCATCTTGAGCTTAATGTTTCTTTAGTAGATTAATGTGTTCATTAAAAATTTCTCCTTTGTGGTGTCTACGAGTCACTTTCTCTTACTTGCAACTTGGTTGGTTGAATGCTTAAATTTCATTATTCATCATTCGTGTGCACTGTGAGTTTATCCACCACGAGTCATTTCTTGCACACTTATATTTGATTTTTTTACAAGTTTTAGCTTTATTTTAACTATTAGATTCAATTCCCTATAATTACAAGTTCGGTTTCCTGTAAATTTAAGATCTGACCCCTGCATTTTGTTTAAGTTCAGGTTCTGTGTTTCTAGAAAATTTGGTAGTCTCCAGGCATCTCCCCCATTTAGGTGAATTTTTTAGAGCTGGGTCTTCTCACCACGCTACAAATAGCGTGTATGGGTCTTTGAGGTACCTGTGCGAAGAATTTGCAGTTTTTTCCTGCAGTCATAGAAGCATGTGCACGGGTACTTAGGATTGTCATCTCCTTGCTACAAAGAGTTTGTACAGGGCCTACCCGCCTCGTCGTAAGCGTCGCATCGGCTTCTTTCCCACCACACTAAAAAAATCGTACATATGGTCCCCAGTGCGCTACAAGCATTGTTAACAGGAATTTTGGAGGCTTTTGAGTTTAGAGGGCATTATACCTTCGCAAGGGAGGCGACGACGATGTCGGGGCGACGGTGACGACGACAACAAAAACGCGCAGAAATACTTTTTTTTCTTTTTTTCTCTTTCTTTCTTTTTTTCTCTCTCTTTTCTTTTTTTTTCTCTCTCTTTTTTTTTTCTTTTTTTAACTAATAATAATAATAATAATAATAATAATAATAATAAGGATGTTGATTTGGTTTGCTCTGTTGGAGAGGTTTGGGTTATTTGAAGTGGGTTGAAGTAGTGATTTGGAGTTTGTGAGTGTTGTAGGTGGCGGTGAGGGAATTTTGTGTGAGAGCAACAGGTGAAGTTCTGTGAAATTGGTGTGGAGGAGTTCATGAGCTTTGGAAATAGAAATGGAGAGTTGGGGTCATCTTGTGAAGAGGATGGGCAGAAGGGATCGGGCGGTGGATTGGAGGCTTGCGATTCCTGCTTGCTGACGGGATGGGAAAGTAGAGCAAGGTGAAGTGGTGGCAAGTTCATTTCAGCTGCTGGAGGGGGATAGTGGATGAGGGAGGTTCAGGTGAAGCTGTGGGTAGAAGTGGCCGGGCAGGATTTCTTCATGTGGAACAGAGGGAAGAGGTCCAGATCTGTGGTCTGCAGCTAGTGCTGGAGGCGGAAAGGGTGGGGCTTGAGAAGGTCGGCTGGTCGGGATCGGGATTGGAAGCTTGCATTAGATTGAAAGGGGAATGAGGGATAGTGTTTAGCTATGAAGGGGAGTTCGACGGGCATGGGGAAATGGGTTCTGGGATTAGCAAGGTTGTGTGGGCATTGTGTTTGATCGGATCAGAACTTAGATCGTTCGGCTTGATTGAGTTGTGAGGAGCGGCGAATAACAGCAAGATCGTGGGATTCAGGAGTGTGGAGTCCTTCAAATAGTAGCAGGAGGCGGATGGTTGTAATAATAATTACAATGATGTGGGACTAAAGTGAGTTTCAACATAGGCTATAACTATAATATTCTGAAAGATAATGAATGTTTAGATTTTTTATGAAGAAATTAAATCCAAGTATATTCATTGTAATCTTCAATGAATGTTTTAAAGTACTAATAATTTTCTTGCAATATAACGGGAGTGATATCCCATATATCACTGTTAATTAAGTTAAAACAGTTTTCAGCACAACTATCATGTGATTTTGTGGTTTTTTAACTGTCATGTGATGGAATAGGAAGGCTCTTGCTTTTACCAATTTTGTATGTTGAGTAGTAAAAAAAAATTGTGAAGAAAATCTATTTTTGTTACCCAACAAACCATTGTTCATTTAATGAGATAAAGCAGTATAATTTGGATAAAACCTAATCATTTGTGATATAGGTTGTTATTTTGATTTACTATAATACAAGACAATGAAACATTCCTAGAAATGAAATGATGAAAGGGAAATAGTCATCCAATTCTCATCCCCTTCGTTAGATTTTCTCCATCACCTGATCCTATAGAATGCAATCATCCCAATAAAATTGAATATAATACTTATTATCAATCAATTTTTTTACTGAGATCAGATTATTAGAAAGCATTGGAGATAAAGGACATATTTCATGGCATAATTAATACCCTTAATAGCTTTAATGGATAATTAACTATAATTACTAATCTGAATTGTTGATTCATGATATGGTCGAATATTATGAAGAAGATCTGAGGTACCGGTCATATGATTGGATGCGCCAGAATCACGAGCCAAGATGAATGAGATAGTGCATTCATACCTTATAGCCTTAAGGCAGATGGGACTTTAATGATCATTTACTTAACCATTTCATGAGTAAGACATGATCTATCCATAGTTGCTAAACCAACAGCATGATCAGCAACTGTTGCTTGTTTAAAATTTGATTGTCGATTCTAAGCATGAGTATGACAATTTTTAATAATTTGCTCAAGTTTATTACAATAGTTGAAAGTTTTTTCGTTGTTGGTAGCAAATTTTTGTAGCCCTTAGAACTACAGCTTCTTACATGTTGCATATCTTTTGCCTTTCATGTGGGTTGCATACTCAGCTGCACTGTCATTTATTTTATGCTGTTGAGAGATAATTTGTAGCAAGACTTCGCCCGTAGCAAAGTAGTTCTCTAAAGATATTGCTTTATTCTTGGACATCATGAACTATTGAAAGCTATTCAATACATACCTTTACATAAATCATGTCAACTAATTCAATATATAAATTTTGAAATCTAGAGAAATAATCTTTTATGGAGTGATCTTCTGGGGTGTAACTAGCAATTTCATATTATAATTGAAAGCATCTGGCTACATTATCTTGATTATAAATGCTTCATAAATATTCTTGCTGTCTTTAGCTGTCTTATATGTTCATAGATTGAGAAGGATAGTCTGTTAAATGAATCTTAAGATCCATGCCTTGACTCTTGCATCTTTGGTTTGCTATTGACATGATTTAGAAAATGTAGTAGGGGTGGGATCACCCCCATCAATGTGCCCCCATAATTCTTTTTCCGTTATGAATAATCAAACTTAAAATTTCAAAGCAGAGTAATTTTTACTTGTGAGGACACCTGATGTAGGCAAGAAAACGCCCACAATTACAAAATTTGCAAGTCCTTCACAAAACTATAAATTAAAAGCCAAATATAATAAAAACTACTAAAACAACGATATTAAGACAAACTTTCACATAACATAGACAAATTACAACTTATAAGAACTTGATTCAATGACAAGACACATTTCATCCTAAAAATGCTTGAGAAGAAAGATACATTTGGAGTGGAACATGCGAAGAGAAGAAAAGAGGTTCGAAGCCAAGGCAAAGATAAGAGGTTAGAAGCCAAGGCGAAGATAAGAGGACAAGCCCTCAAGCTTTCCTAGAAGAAGAAGAAGAAGAGGAACAAGCTCGCAAGCTTTTCCCAAACAAAACCCTCAGATTTTCTTTCCAAAAATTAACATATTTTCACTCCCTTTTCTATTACAAAACATTGCATATTTATAAGAGAAAAGGGGGCAGCCAAACAGCCACAATTTCTTCTCCAAAAGAAGGCTAGCATTCATTCCAGAATAGCACCCGAAAAGCCACATAAGAACCAAGAAAAAGCAGCCACGGAACAGCCAGCCAGGGGAGAAACCTAAGGGGCCAGAACAGGGAACCGAGACAGCAGCTAGGGAGAGCTGGACGGACAGCACAGGGAACTGAAGAGGCAGCACAAGGGGGCGGAACCAGCAGGAAAAACCCAACAGCCACCTTTAAAAGGGGAGAAGAACCAGCCACGGGGAGCAGCACCGGGAGGAAACCGAGGGGGCACAAAGGAAGGGAAAAGGCATAATAAAAAATTATTTTTATCTGGATTGCTTTTCGACATGGTTGACATAGTTGACATAATTTCCTTTTATTTAATTAAAAAATATTGAGAGAAGTTTGTAAAAAATAATTAAATTAGTGTTGTAGCAGTCTGATTTAATGAGCATCAAGCGGATAGGATGGTTGAGCGATATAACTGGTTGTAAGACATTTACAAAAGTTTGGGATCTAAGAACAGCAAGTGGCAAGCCATTTGGATTGACATTGTACAAAATCTGCAGGAGAAGAGAATGCTGATCACTTTTATCTGCTTTGTACATGGGATGTGGCGCTGATTGGTGCTAATTAGGAGACGCATCCTTTGCGAATCGGCAAGATGCAATGATGTGCTTATTGGCAAGATCGTTGTTGTGCAGATCGGAAGCGAGCAACAAGACATGGTCCTGTGCAGATCGCAAGCGAGTAGTAATCGACGAGCTCCCAAACAAGCATTCTTGGTTTGCTACAGATCTCAACTGGCAAGACAGAGAACTTAAAATCATGGCTTTGATAGCATATTTGAAATTTTACTTGCACCAATTGGTTGCCCTCACCTAAAGGGTTCACCTCATTAGATAGAAAAGAATAAGTATTATACTAGATAAAGCTTGGGTGATATTCTCCATGAGATATGTCCAAAGAAAAATTATATAATAATATTCCTAAAGAACAATAATTTTGTAATTATACTTACAGATTTGCATCCACAACTAAAATGCAGGTATATGTGGTATTTAATTCGTATTTTGTTGGAAGATCTCTTGATGCAATTTTTATTATGAGGCTAGTTTTTACTTTTGGCTAACAACTGAAGATATATTGGGCCAACTTTTTACTTTAACCAAAACTTGAAAAAATGGCATAAATTTATTCTAGATTGTTTTTCGGCGATCATTAACAGCATGAAATTATACAATATAACTCAAGATATAGATAGGTATATAATGCCATTAAGAATTGCCTTTGGAGTACTATATTATAAAAGATTATTTGTTAGACTTAAAAGAAAACTAAAAAACTATAATTAAATCCGTTAAGAGTGTTAGCGATAAAGACTCACCAATTTCAAATTGAGTGTTATAAAAATGGGAATGCTCAAATGATATGTGGCAAAATTAATGAGGATATATTAAGAAATGATTATTGAAGGGAGACTTCAGTATTGGTACCTATTTAAGTTTAGGATAATGAAAAATAGATTTATATGCTTTTGATATGTATATCAGAGGTAAAATTTGCACGAATAAGACAAAAATATAGAAGAATATTGAGGGAACAGGATAAACTACAAAGTTATATGGATAGAAATTAAAAATAAAATCAAACTACACCAAATAAATTTATCACCTCAAGTAGCACTTAACTGGAATAAATAAAAAATGGATTTCATAAAACATTGCCAAATAGTTTAGGTAAGCCAATTGATGATGATTATGTGGTGGACACACTTTGTATGTAAGATGACCTAGGGAGCAATATGAGGTCATTACTTGCTCATTTGTGGTCTATTTTGTATATCTAAAGATAGAAATTGAATGGATTAGACAATGGTATCAGTAACCCTTCCCTTTTCATAACCACCACGTCTTTTTTAGTGAAAGAATCCATGGCTCTGTGCTTAGAGAAGAAGATTATTTCTCTAAGATCAGAAATTTAATCGCCCATCATTTAAAAAAAAAACAAAAGTCATTTTTGTCACTAAGCAAACAACTGCTAGTTTTAGTTTTTCCAAACTAGAGATCATATAAGCATGCTTGACGTGGCTGCATCTAAAACATATTATCTTTTTGAGATGCAGCCATGCATAATAGGTGACTCTTTGGCCTCGGATTTGTGGCTTATGTCTTGTTTCCATTCCACATTCCTGCTCATCCATGTTCCAGATACTGACAGCTGAATATGGCCCTGTTTCAAGTATTGCTTGTTAGATTGTTGTCCGTTGTAAGGTCTGCTACTCAAGTGTTTGAAAATTGAAATGATGCTTCCTTAAATTTGATAGAAGAAAAGCAGAAATCAAACATTTTATTATCATTTTTTTTCTTGTAGGATGCCAATCACAGTCTATATTGATGATGCTGAAGCAGGTGGCCTGATAGCCATTGCTGAGTATGGCCAAGAATATGGGAAGGAGGATCCAATTCGAGTTCTTTATCATGGCTTTGGGCATTATGATGCACTCCAAATTCCACGAAGAAAGGTAACAAATTCAAAACTTTAGTTTAAATACTCTCAGGAGATACAAAACAATCATTCACTCCAAACCTGTGTTCAAACTCATCGGCTGCACAGACTGCAACCAATGTAATGAGTTTACTATAGAGTTCCAAGGTTAGAAGAAGTAACCCTTTTCAATCACAATGTTAAATTTGATCTCTTGTTATGGATTTTTTCTCTCAAAAATGAAGATTGAATTATTCCATGAATTTTTTTATGCAATGCCTAAATTTTCTATTGATTTTATAGTATATCTCAGCTCTTTGGGAGTTAGGAATCTGTATATTGCTGGTTTCTGTAATAATTATAAAGCAAAGTATGTGGCTTAAGAAGAAGATTATGAGAAAGGCATTGATTAAGGCGTTGGAGCATGTAGTGGCTAAGGGCATCTCCAACCGAAAAACTTATCTTTCACTTCAAAATGTTGTAATCCATCTCCAACTAAATTTCATTTCTAACACAAATATATATATTCTTTCTCAACTGAACTCCACCCAGAATTGCTCGCCTTTCTCTGCTTCCATCTTTCTCTGCTTCTGCCATTTCATGATATAAAAGAAAATGCGTTCGTGAACAGTGCGACGCTAATATTGATGGGACACCGTTCACGTTGTGAAAATGCGACTATAAATTATGTTCGGTGGAGCTTGAGGTAGATGACAAATATTTGTTTGCAGTTAGATTGGAGATGATCTAAGAGAACGAGTTGAATGCGGGGGTCTAGATACACTGAAGTCAATGGCTGAACTAAGGGAGTTGATGGTGACTATTTCATTAGATTTGAGAAAATTATGTAAAATTATATATAATATTAAAATTTTATTTTTAATTTCTTCTATAATTCTATATATTATTAAAAAACTTGCCCCTTGAATTTTGGATAAATCTTTTAACCTATTAGTAAAATCCTAGTTCTGCCATTTGTTTATTGTTATCATGGCAATTATAGAGGTGGTTTATCCTAATTATCCAATTCCCTTTCAATGATGGGAATTTAATTGATAAACTATTTTTAAAATTGCTTTGATTTTGGTGTATTCAATTCTAGTCAGCCAAAGTGGATAGAATTAATCAGATAAGTCCAGTATGGACCTCTATGGTTACTGCAATAATAGGATACACAATTTGAATGCAAATGTTATTAAAATTAGAATATAAGAAATTAATATATATATATATTATAGCCTGAAGTTGATTAGGCTAGGTCTAATTCAATTTGGTTTGCTAAGGGGTTTCGATTTATGGAACCCATCAGAGTGAACTCATAAGAGCCATACAAATAAGTATTTTTTGATCCCAAGGACAGTTGGAGAAAGTCAGTATATCTACATCCAAGATCATGCGACTCCGAACTCTTCATTGAAGTGTTCTCAATCTAAGGAGAAATTGTTACGTGTAGAGTTCGGATGTGTCAGAACTTGATGTGTACATGTCACGTGGCTTGTACATAGGATGTATATTATACATACACAGGATGTGTGCAAGTCATGTGGCTTGTACACATTGGAGTTTGGACGTGAGTTACGTGCGGACTCCGCACGTAATAATTTCTCCAGTCTAAGAGGCGACTATACAAAGAAGTTTGAAGCCAACAAAGCTACTGGCCTTTCTACTCAACCCAAGAGGTTTGCTAACCAAGACAGCTCCAAACATTCGGCATAATTATTTGCCAAAACTTGGCCAAGAACTGAGCGAGCCACTTAGACCGACTTCTTCTCTATTTGAAAATCACCATGTATATTAATAGCTACATGCTAACAAATTTTAATTTTATGATAAAACTTTCATTATGTTACATCATATACTTTATTTTTATTTAAATGAAATATTTCTTAATCAGTTATGCACAACTTACTCATAAATTTTCTCCAGGTTCAAATATTTTCTCATAATAAGAAACTCTCTCTATCTCCCTGCCCTTGCGCGTTGTCCGTCTGCACCCTTCTCAACAAGAAGGCTTCCCAATGAGATCGTGCCCCAACTTGCACACATATTCCATGCGAAATACACACAATGGTTCCGCATAAGGGTGTAAACGAGTCGAATCGAGTCGAGCTGGAGTCACCCCTAGCTTGAGCTTGAACTTGATTAATTAATCGAGTTCGAGCTCAAACTTTATTCTACGAGTTTGAGCCAGCTCAAGAGCCGGTTTGTTTATTATGAAAGAGAGAAAATGATAGTGATTTAAATAATTATTATAATAAAATGGTAAAAAGAATGAAAATTTATAAGAACAATAATAAAGAATTACTTAATATAAGCAATTGGAGTAAAATTTTTAATATTCCTAAACAACTTTGTATTTAAAATATTGAATTCTAATATATTTTTAAGTATATTTTATATTAATATTTTTAAACGAGCTGCCTCATAAGCTTATGAATCTAGTCGAGATTAACTCAAACTTGACTCGTTAGCTCATTGAGCTCTGCTCACAAGCCATTTATCAAATCAAGCTCGAGCTAGCTCACGAGTCGGCCTTTTACACCCCTAGTTGCACCTTCTTTTATACTTCACCATCTTGAATTTCAATAGTGACAACAATTAAGAAAATTAAGATGTATTTTATATTTATTTTAAAATTTAACTATTATATAAATAAATAACAAATTTACATATTAAACATATTAATAATAATAGTTTTATAGATTATGTATATAAAACCCCCTAATATTTTTAACTTTTTATTATTTTCCATGAAAATAAAACTGCTTTCCCATCCTTAACAGCAGCCGCACAGAAAACCAGAAGCTAGTGACTACTGTACATCTTGGATTTAACTTTTTATGCTTACAAAACCTTAAACTAACACACTTCGAAGTTCACTGTTTGCAACTCTCTTGCTTACTGGATTAGGGGAGCTATTATCCCCAAATCTGTTTGTAAAATTATTAACAGAATCTGCTCTAGATTTTTGCTCTATGGTGATATTTACAATAGGAAGCTTCATATGGTCGCTTGGAAAGACATTTGCACTCCTATGGAATTTGGCGGTCTTGGCATCCCTGCTATTAATACCTTATACCATGCCTTTGGCTGCTCTCTTATCTGGCGGTTTTTTAACACTGACAACATTCTCTTTAGTTGGTGGAGAGCTAAGTACTTGACACTTTGGAATGCTATGTCTTGCAATAAACACAACTCTCTTTACTGGAATTTTCTTTGCGGGGTGGCTTTGAAAGTGAGACACTATTTTAGCTTCAAGGTGGTGAGCAGTTCCAATCTCTCTTTTTTATGGGATCCGTGGTGCCATGGGAAGACTGTTAAAGATATATTATCTGATTATTCTTTGAACTTTGAGGGGCACGATTGCTCTCTCCTTCATGTCAAAGAATTTATCTGTAATGGGCAATGGAGTTTCCCTACCTATTTACCGTTTGACATTAGGAACCGCATTTCCTCTTTGACTATTGATGAAGGCGAATTACCATGTATGTGGCTCCCTACTAACAAACCTGTCTTTAGAAATTTCAGTTTGCAAGCATTCTTTGACCTCCCTAAGGTTTACTGGTATAAGTATATCTGGCACAAACGTTTTGCTCTTCGTTTCTCTGCTTGCGATTGGCTGGCTATTAAACTGAGGCTAAAAACTGCTGATGAATTAATCCGAAGGACCATTCCGGTGGCAGCTAACTGCACTTTCTGTACCGTGGGTTTGGAATCTCACTCACATCTCTTCTTTGAATGTGATTTCACTTTTGGTATCCTCAAGACTTTGATCCCACAGGCAAATTCACTGCTGCTCCGCCCGAATATCTCGCAAACTTTCTCCTTCATTGACGATTTGGGAGTCTGTAAGCAATTGAAAGATTTTCCCTGTCTTCTAACTTGTGCTACTATCTACCATTTATGGAGAGCTAGGAATGACAGGTTATTTGAAAACTCCTTTGATTGCAAGGACACGATAATGAGGAAGATAAAGTGTGCTGTTCTTATTAAGGCTTCAAAATGAAAAAGTTTTCACTTACTTCAACATCTGCTACTTTGATTTTGGGTCCCCTTGTTGGCTTTATGGTTATCTTGCGACGGCTGTCTCAATTTTTTGGGATTCTTGCTGGACGGTCCATTGAGGCAACCCGGGATCATTTTCTGCTCGCTTCTCATTTTTTTGGATGGACAATGATGAATGTTGGTGTTTACTAGCTTCTCCTTGAACGATCTTTTTGGCAACCAGGAGACTTTGATGCTCTATCTGCTTGCTGGTCTCTCACGATTTTGTTGAGCATTCTGAGTCCTCACAGCTTCTTTGCCTCAATTCTTTTTGTAGATTTTTGTTAGTTGCTTTTTGCATTTTCTGCCCCTGACCACCAACTGTTTTTAGTTGGTTTGTCTGGGCTTTTTCTCCTTCTTCTATTTTGTATTCTTCTTTACTCAATAGAATGGTCATTCGCCCCAAAATTACCCCAAAAAAAAAAAATACTTCGAAACAAAAATGACAAATAATTGAATCCTTTAACTCCTATAATATTAATTTCAAAGGCCTTACATACATATAAACATATGCATTAACTGCTATTAAATTAGCTCAATAAGAAAAAAAATTAACACTTCTACTTTATAAAAAGTTTGGGCGCAATAGAGTACCAAATACTGGTAAAAAAAAATTATTTTAAAAAATGAGAATTATGCTCACTCATTTGAAAACTGGATTCAAAGTCCATTCTAAGAAAAATTCTACACAACTCATTTAATCATTTAATCTGTTGATTGAGAACTTTCACTGCACCCCTGAAATTGTTTTTTCTTTGTTTTTTTTTTTTTACCAAGAATGAACGATGATGATAAACTATGGATAAGTGGATCAAGAACCTCTGTCTAGTGCCAATAGATCTGCAGGAGGCTCACAATAAGCATGAAATCCACAATTTATATAAGTATAAGACCCATAGAAGCATACCCCTATACAAAATCGCTAAAAAACAAAAAAAGTTTTAACTGTAGGAAGCTAAAATCGTTTGCTTGCTAGAGAACGGATTCGGTAGAATTAAGACCTTTGATTTGCTTTCCGAATACGCAAGATTTTTCCCCCTAGAATAAATAAAGACTGCAAAGATTCTCAAAAGAGATGCGAGTCAAATGATCGGTAGGAAATAAAGCTTCAGTGCAAAAGCACTTCATCTCCTCGAGACAGCCGGATCGAAAGAGTTCTGGATATCAGTAACATTCAGCTGCTAGCTCACAGAGAAACGGGCCGGGCGCATTCCCTATGAGGGAAAAAAATGCATAAATTTATCAGTAAGAACGCATACCTGAAAAAAATTTTAATGTAATTTCCAGCAAAGCTGACACAAGTTTTGCAAAAGCTTGCACAAAAATCCACTTGCATACAGTTCATCTAAGAAGTTTCCTAGGTTTAATGGTTATCATCCAACCATTTAGTCTTGTAAGCAGCCAATCCAACAATAAACAATACAGCAATCTGAGCAAAGTTCTAGCCAAAAAAAAAAAATCTAAGAAAATTTTCTTGGTCAAACATGTTCGATCAATTTAGGCCTTATCCAAATGCACTTCCCATTATTTTTTTTATAGTACTCTTCTAGTTGCGTTCAGGAAAACTAATAACAAGAAGTACGGTTCTAACGAGATTATATATTTTAACAGAATAGAGTAGCAAGCATATTCATCCTATTTCAAACAGCAGAAACACACCAAAAGGATTTCGAAGCAAGGACTCGTTTTTTTTTTTTTTCAAAATAACATTGCATGGCATAGAGTTCAACTTATATACCCAGCATCATAGGATATGCTTGTACCTGCTGAGGAACACCATTTCCACCTAGTAATATGACTTCCGAGGATTGTTCTGCAAAAGTAGCAAATCTCCATGAGCTATTGCACTTTGAAAATGGTAAACAGATGTGTTCTCCCAGTACATTTTGTCCAAGGGAGATGTTCTTCCAGTATAATACCAGTAAATAAATAAAACCACGAGTTGGTGGTAGACAATAGACATTACCAGAGGATTTGGCCTGTATTTATAACCAAGCATCATCCTTTTCTTATACTGTTCATAGATGTCATCCTCAGGTGTAACCTCGCCTGGGTTCTCAGCACCGACCCCCAGATTATTCAGTTTTACATTCCCAGCCATAACAGGATCTGCACGACCTGCCTTAGCACTGCCAAGTCCCTCGCCTAAAATAAACATATATTAATATATAAATAGGCACGAAAACTACTGAATGGTTTCATATGAGATGTACAATAAACTTCATGAAAGGGCATTTATTAGAAAATTCATAAAATAGCCCGTGTGCTAAAAAATAAAAAATGTACATAACTAGGAGTCTAAATGAGTTGAGCCGAGCTCGTGTCACCCCTATCTTGAGTTTGATTAAATAATCAAATTTAAACTCGAGCTTAATTTAAAGTTTGAGCTAGCTTTGTTTATAATGAAAGAGAAATGGATTATGATTTAAGTAATTATTATAATAAAATTACTAAAATTTTGAAAATATAAGTGAGATATTATTTTAAAATATTTTTAATAGCTTTATATTTGAATTCCTAAATTCTAATATATTTTAAGTGTATTTTATAGTAATATTTTTTAAACAAGCTAGCTCGCAAGCTAATGAGTTGAGTCGGGTCGAGTCGAGGCTAGCTCAAACTTGGCTCATTAGCTCATCGAGCTCTGAGCCATTTATTGAGCTAGGCTCAAGTAAGCTTAACTCACTTATTCACTAAGAAACATACACAATAAGGGATATATATTGGCTTGCGAGCTCGCAAACTAACGAATCGAGTTGAGGTTAACTCAAATTTGGTTCATTAGCTCATCGAACTTAGCTCACAAGCCATTTATTGAGCTGAGCTCAAATGGGCTTAACTCGCTTACACCCCCAGAGTAAAGTATTCACCGAGAAACATACACAATAAGGGGTATATAGTGGCACACGTGAGCTGATTCAAATATTAACATCCAATGAACTGTGGAGCAGCCTTACCTTCTTTCCATCCCATTTTAGATAAAAGTTTATGCCCAACATTGTCGGATTGGATTCTGGACCTCGCTGCAGTCTCTAGAGAAGTTTTCTGGGCAACAGCATCATTGCAACTAGCAAAGAACTTCTCCAATTCTTCTTGTGGGATGAAGTCACCCATATGATGCCCCTTTCTGGAAGAAGCTGCAGGGAAGCAAACATAAAATGATACAGATCCAATATTATACTAGCAAATCCCAGTACCCATAGAACACTTAAGATGGAGGATAAATTGTACAAACAAATAGCATAAGTACGGCTCCGTGATTTCAGAATAAGCATTGGTCGTTCTTTCACTAAAAACATATCATAAATATAGTTCAGAATAGTGACAGAAAACAGAGATAGAGCGAAAGATAGAAACCTTGAAGAGATGCAGGTGGTGGCATTTCATCTTTAGAATATCGTGGTTGCCTCTTCCGCTCTTCCTGAGCAGCTTTTTTCATGTAGTACTCCATCACTGCAATGGGATCAGAGGATGGAGGCCCGCTAGATTCACCTGCAAGTGAAAATTCAGATTAAATTTCCAGTGGCAGATTATCAATTAAGCATGTTGCTTTAACATTCAAAAAATATATAATGATCAGTTTATCGATTTCCAACTTAGTGCAAAGTTGATAGAAGCCACAGATACATCAGTTTGAACAATATAATTTTTCACAGAATGGGATTATCTAGCCAGGAAAAGTTAGCTTTTCATGGCAAACAAAAGAAAGCAAGAATAACAGAATTAGAAAGAAACAGAATAGCAAGCATAAGAACTGTAGAAGCTCATAAGCATTCTGCTATAACAAGATTAGAACTGTAGAGACTCATAAGCATAAGAACTGTAGAAAGTCATAAGCACTTTGTTATAACAAGATTAGAAGCGGATCAACAATGGGTGTTTAGACCATGGCAGCATGCATTGTGGTCATGGTCATTAGGAAACAGAAATATATTAACTCGACACCAAACATAGAAATCATATCTATTAAAAATATATCACTTAGCTAGCATTGGCTGAATTAACCAGTGTTGAATCACCAATCCACCTTAGATAGGGTAGCAACAAGCATATGTCCAAATCTGCTAAGTATGCACTTTTGTTGTGTTGAATAAAATAAAATCTATCATACTCACACATAAAAGTACGAGTCGCTCTGTAAATTGATCCGAATGCTCATGTCATAAAAGAATGCAAAATGTTGATTTTTAAGCATATTTTCATATAAACCAAAACTACACTTGGACAAGTTCCACAGAAGAAAAGTTGTATGAACCGAAGCCTTAGTCACAACTCACAAGGCCATAATACCAAGAAGGAAAGCACGGCATTTAAACTTAAAAATTCAATAATGCAAAAAGTTCGCACAAAATAACAGATAGAAATTTAAACATATTGGCTAGCATTAGCGTCAGTCACATGTAGAAATTTAATACTGTTGTTGCCAGATCCCAAATCCTAGATGAGGAAAGTGGAGGGGATGCATTAGATAGTTGACAACTAGCGTAAAACTTGTCGAATAATCATGACATGATTCATGTAATACATTATGTTAATGCTGAAACGTTCCCTGGAAATAACGTGTTGTATGACCTGAATATTGCGAGAGAAGTGTGCAAGGGCCGCTACACCGGCACCCAGGTGCAGTGTTAAATAAGCAAAGGTTCCCACATTGTGGACGGACGTGGGCAAAAAAGCTAGTCCATGAAATTAAGATTAGGATAAGAACTTGAAATATAAATTCTCTTACAGGCAAATTAATAAAATTAATAAATATTATAATTCATAGAAAAATAAATATTCTATGCATTCAAAAAACTATATGAGTTGAAAATAGCTAAGGAGATTGATAGTTTAGGATTTAACCTATGCTTTTCGGGTAAAAGTCATACTAGAAATAAAATGTGTGATTATAAATAAGAGTTTGAAAGATAATGTTGTAGAAATTAATATAATTGAAGATAAAATTATGGCTTAAAAATTATTACTAATGCTAAGATATTAATATTATAAGTGCATATGCTCCTCAAGAATGTTTAGATATATGCTCAAAATTAAAATTTTAGAATGACGTAAAAGAATTAATACAAAAGATATCTCTTAAAGAAAGAATATTTATTAGAAGAGATTTAAATGATCATATCGGTAGAGTGATAAAAAATTTTAAAAACATTCATGGTGACTATGAGTTTGGAGCGACTAATGAAGTTGGGTAGGACCATATTAAATTTTGCTCTAGTTTATGATTTTGTGATTATTAATATCTTATTTAAGCATCTCATCACTTATAAAAATGGATATAATAAAACTTAAATTGATTATTTTCTTATAAAAAAAATATATCGTTTATATTGTAAAGATTGTAAAGTTATTCCAAGTAAAAATTTATGTACTCAGCATCGCTTACTAGTTTTTGACGTTTAAAATGAAGGGGCAGAATATAAAAAATAAAGTAAAATGTTATCTTAGGATTAAATGAAGGGCTTTAAAGAATACTAATAAAAATATTTGTTGGAGTAAGGTTCACTATTCTTAGGATTTTAACTGTGCGTGAGAAAGCTAATGTTATGTGAAAAAAAAAAACTAGCGATATTAAGAATGTTGCAAATAACGTGCTTGGAATATCAGAAGGAAAAACCACTAATAGTAAAAATAGTTTATGGTGGAATCAAAATGTGCAAGAAAAGATTAAAAAAATAAGTTTTGTAATAAAAATTGATTTGGATATAAAAACTTGTAAATTTGTGAAAGATATAAAAAGACCCGCAAAGAATCCAGGAAAGTAATATACAATGTAAAGAATTTAGCTTTTAATGATTTATATAATAGATTAGATACTAAGAAGAGTGAAAAAATGCATGTATAAGCTAGCCAAACAAAGAGATAGGAAAAGTAAAGAATTTAATTCAAATGAAATTTATTAATGATGAAGACCAAAAAGTAATTTTATTAGAAGAGGATATTCAACAAATATGGATAAGATATTTTGATAAGCTTTTCAAATGAAGATTGTGAGAATACAATTAACTTTTTTAATTTCCTTAACACCCTAAATGAAGATAGATATTTTTATTTTTATCATCATATTAGTAAAACTGAAGTTAAAGAAGCCTGAAGTATAGAAAAACGGTTGGACCTGATGATAATCCAATGGAGGTATGGAAATGCTTAGGAGATGAAGGAATTTCTTGGCTTATAAGTGTCAGATGAGTGGAAAAAAAAAGTATGTTGATTCCTATTTTTAAGAATAAAGGTGATGCACGAGAGTGTATGAATTATAGAGGAATTAAGTTAATGTGTCATACTTTAAAACTATGCGAGAGAGTTATTGAGCATAAGTTACGACATGATACTAAGGATTCTCTAAATCAATTTAGATTCATGCCAGGTAGGTCTACTATGACACTATATATTTATTAAGAGGTTTAATTGAGAAGTATAGATAGAATAAAGAGGATCTACATATGATATTTATTGATTTAGATAAAATATATGATAAAATTCCAAAAGATGTGCTCTAGAGAGTTCTAGAAAATAAAGGAGTTAATAATGCTTAAATTTAAGTCATTAAAGATATATGTAAGTAGGAGCTGTTAATTGTGTTCAAGCACAAGGTGGTTTGACCAAGTATTTTCCTATTTCAAATGGATTACATCAAAGATTATCTTTAACCCCATATCTTCTTGTTTTAGTCACGGATGTTATTACTAGACATTTACAAGAGGATAATCCCTGGTGTATGCAAAGTATGCTTTTTTGCCGTGATATTCTTCTTGTTGATAAGACTAGAGAGGGGCTTGAAAGAACTTGAATTATGGAGATCAACCTTAGAGTCCAAAAGTTTTCATTTGAGCAGCTCTAAAACTAAATACATAGAGTATAATTTTAATAATAATATATCTAGTGGGGGATTGTGACTTTGGGTGATCAAGTCATTAATAAGAGTATACATTTTAGATATCTTGAACCTATTGTTCAAAGTGAAGGTGAAATAGATGGGGATATTATTAGTAGGATTCAAGTTGGATGGTTGAAATAGAAGAATGCACCGGGCCTGTTGTGTGATAAAAAAATACCACTCAAACTTAAAGAAAATTTTTATAAGATGGTGGTGAGACTTGCAATGCTTTATGGCGTAGAATGTTAGCCATTACAAGAGAAGCATAAAGTTAAGTGTTATAGAGATGAGAATGCTCAGGTAGATAAGTGGCTTCACTCTTAGAGATAGAATGCAAAACAAGTATGTACGTGAAAGGGTGTAGCACCAATGGCAGATAAGATTAAAGAGTCACCTTAGATGATTTGGACACATAAAACGTCGGCCATCTGATGACCCAGTTATGAGAATAAATGTATTAGATTTGGCATATGTTAAGAAAGGAAGAGATAGACCTAAAAAACTTGGCTAGAAAATATTAAAAATGAAATTTTTTTTATTAAATTTAAATGAGAATTTAACTCTTTACAGTACGCAAAGGAGAAAAAGGATTCAAATAACTGGCCCCACAAAGTAGGATAAAGGCTTGGTCATGTAGTTGTTGGCTAACATTAGCATAATTAAATGATTAGTTCACCAACCCATCCTACTGATGGGGTTGGCAATAAAATAAATTTGATACAAATTCATACGATTTTAACTTGATTAATGACAGATTCCATTTTGGTGATTCCTATCCTCTCAAACAAACATCAACGAATAGAGAAAAAATCTTGAAGACTTCATATAATGGTAGTTCGTTCTTCTGTAAGAAATAGTAAATTTTAGAATAGTCTTTGCTGATCTCCTTCTTGAACTCAGCCTATGACCGTTTCTCCAATCATATTGGTGAACAACTTCTCATCGTCTTGACCTATGTCTCCCTCACAAATTATCATAATCATCATTAGCAATTATCCTAAGTATTTGGGCTCCCCTATATAAATCCTCATTCCCCATTTGTTCTTAATAAGTGATCCATCCTATTCCCTTGACACCAAATTTACCACCCATTTTATAAGTATATTTTTCTACTTTTTGTTGTAAATGTCAAAAATCATCTAAGCTTATTTCCCATTACCTTATCATCAATAGAAGCTACTCCTCCCATCTCTTTAGTAAAGTCATACCACCATTTATTTCAACAAATGCCCCATTTATTAGAACAACCATATGCAAAAAACTTATGCCAAAGCATCTCATAACCAACATATGAACTAAATGTTGAAACTACCTTATTATTCTACTATAGTTGGAAATTTTTTTGTCACTCCACAACCACCTCAAAGCTCTATCAAGATATCTTTAATAACTTAAACAAACACTTCAAATATGTTTTTTTTTCTTTAATGTGCATCAAATTAATTTTCATGATATTTGAACATATGCCTTCCCAAAACAATATGAAGATACATTTCCCTACTCTCTGTACTCCTACATTAATTTTCATAACACAAAAAATACCATTTATAGTGATCTTTCAGAAACCAAATTAATTCTCTAATACCAATATAGTTTTTTCTAAGTACATTTCTTATTACTCTTCTACAACTTACTAATATGACTTATAAATTTGATTTCTATATAATAACAAAAATCTTGAACATCTCCTTTATTTTTAAATATTAACACCGAAATGTTGATTCCCAAATATTTTGACAAGCATTTTGTCCTCAAAATTCCATTAAAATTTTTGTGGTGCGTCGAAAGACTTAAGCAATATCACAACAATTGTCCAAATCTGAATAGATATCTCATATAGATTTAATGCTTTATACTTATGCATCTTCTTAAGAGCTAACTTCACCTTTGTTTTAATCAAATATATAATATACCTCATTCTTCTATTCATTATACTATTTAAAAATGATTTCTTCACCAAAACCCTCACTTAAAAATTTCTCAATGTAATACTTCCAACTTACCTTGACATATTCATCTTTAACAAAGATTTTCTTACATTCATTCCTAATGCATCTAATTTGATCAAACTCTCTAAATCACTTCTACCTTTTTTCTTCTTCTGTAATACCTAGCCTATTATACATCTCTCATAAAAAACCTATAGAATTAATACTTTTCTCAATACCCTTTTAGCAAAACTTTTAGAGTGAAACAACTAAGGTACAACATAAGAGATATATAGACTGAATGATAGAAAAACTAAATGATTTGATTATTTTTTAACTAAAAACTAATCTAAGCTAATTAAATATCAAAATTCCTACCCATCCAGCCAACAAAAAGGGGAATCGAACACACATCATGCATGTGAAAATTTAAAAAAAAATTGTGTTTAAAGGAGAAGAAAATAAATATGAAAAACTTTCTCGGAGCAACTCATTCTCTGGAAACTGCTGGGATAATTGTAAAAACAGTTAACAATTTGTTGCATTGGTTTGTGTGTCGTCAGCTTGTCTCAATAAAAACAAGCTAATAAAATGAAGAGCATCAACGTAGACCTGGAAGAATCTACATGGGTATCTTATTGAGAAAGAAGCTACCAAACTTCAAACAAGGAAAGCACCCTTGAAGTTTCTACACACCATGTAGTTTGTGCGATTCTGGAGTTCATTGATTTGATATAAATGAGGACAAATTATTATTTTTTTAAATACATTTAAATAAATTAACTTTTCTAAATGTGTTTTAATAAAAAAAAATTAGCTCCAATAAAATTATAGTGCATTCTAGAAACCTCAAACTCTCAACTTTCCTAGTAAAGTAGATACGGCCAAATCACGCCTACCTTATGGTAAAGTAATTGCATCCAACTGGGCGCTACCTTACAACTTAACAAAAAAGAAAGGATCATGTAACCTCTTTTTTAATTTCTCCACCATATCTCCTTTCCCTTTCATCAAGAGGCTGCAGCAACTCTCGGGCCAATTTAACGGCCATTTTGAAAGACGATGCTTCACAACTGCAACAATTCTCGTGTTCATGTTTTTCACTTACAGCTCTACCAACTCCAACTGCACTGTCCCATGCTCCTGCTTAAGATTTTGATTATAATATCTTCAAGCTCTTCCAGGCACTCAGATAAAAGAGCTGATCTGCAAAAGAACTTCTCTAACATGCCATGAGATGCAAGATGCTTCTGGTCCTTTTTTTTTTCTTTTTCACATCAACCCTATCTTTAATGTTCAACTCTAAAACAAAGTAGCCTCCGTGGCTTGGGTTTTAATCTTCGGTGTATCCAACAGTTTTTGTTTAAATATGTATAAATTGGTAATAACTTTGTATTTGTTGTATTTGATTTCATTTTAGGGATTTTTTAGATAGGTTTCAGTGAATCCATGGTTGTTTTGTGATTTGGTTAAGAGGTTGAGGCTTACAAGTGAGTTTTCAGAAGAATTTTACTATTGATTTGGGCATTCTTTCAGTTGTAGAAAATTTGTTGATTTAAACCTTTAATGTGCCCTATGTTCATGATTGGAGACTCAAATTTGGAATAGATGACATCGGCTTTAGCTTTAAAATATTCCAGTAAAAGCATTCGTAGTGATTATACAAAATATTAAATAATTAATGTGCAAATTAAAGCCTTAGTCTTTTCCCTATCTGCATCCAAAGTTTGACCCCATCATTTCACTGGAGAACCTGACTTTAAGTTGTTCATCCAACCAAGCAAGAAAAATAGATCCAGTACAAATTTACCTCACATTCAATCAAGCAGCTTAATGCAAAAAAGAAAGCACTCTTACTCTGCATTCTTATATTACATGCAGCCAAACAGCCCCTAAATAAGTATACTCCACAAGATATTTTGGCAAGCCATGAGAGACTGCAAACCAAAAAGCATAGATCCACCATATGGAGACTAAGAAACAACCAACAGAAGCAAGTGACTAAGTCTTAGCATAGTACATAGTAGACAGAATTAACAATACCATGTGAGGAGGTTTTCCCCATAGATGCAGCATAAGTTTTTGTGTCCTCATCAACACCATATAGAGCTGATGCTGGAGTCTGGAAATTAGAATTTTTCTGTATAGGAGTCCTCTGAGAAGTATTTGATGTTTTAGAACTTGCAGCAACACCACTGCTTTCTGTTAATAAAAACAGCAAGACATAAAAAGAAGTTGCCAGGAGAAGTTTTCTTTCAATTTTATGGGAAAAATAATGCATTTAAAATTTTGGACAAATTTAAGGGGCTGGCTAACCATGATGTGATGTTTGAGAATCATTTGACTTTCGTTGGATCTTTTCCTCTTCAAGAAGCTGAAACTCATAGTATTTGTAGTCTGAACAGCTTGTGTCAAATAGAAACCTATGGGCAAAAGAATAAATGTTACAAAACTCAATACAGTTAGAAATATACATGAGCATAACTGTATATAGGACTGTCAATTTCGCTTTTGGCCCAAATCAAGCTAAGATTAATGGAACCCTGTATCAGATCAAGCTCATAATCGAAAAAAACATATGTATGCATGAATGTAAACAAACAGGTATGTGTGTACGCAAGCATATAGATCACATGCACATATTATGCATGCAAAGTGTGGTGAGCTTGCTTGCAGTTATCAGAATGAAAAAAAAAAATCAAAAACAAAATCATTTTTTGGCTCCTATTGAGCATACAAATGAAATCAATGAGGCAAGAATGGCTTTAATCAATCCCTCCATAAACCAGACATGACAGAATCAAGCCAACCTCACCACAAGGTAAGATCATTCACAACTTGGACCTGGAAGCATACATAAATTTGTGCATATGAATTAGAAATATTTCCAATGATGTATTATCATTAAAAAAAAAACAATTTTCTAAAGAAGCAGCTCAAGGTTGGAGGTTGCAAAGCACCTAAATTAGTGATGGTCATAGAAAATAAAATAAATGACTCCACAAGGAAAGTGAATACGACACACAAATTTATCCCAAAGAAGTTAATAAAAATGTCATATGTGGTTATATGAAATTTCATGTCCAAAATGATGCCCTTTGGATGTGCAATGCAGAAACCTCAAATCTTCAACATAACAAGGGAAAGAACTAAAAATTAACGTTAGTCATACAAAACAATTGGCCAAAAAATAAATAAGAAAAAGTTTTATGCCATTATTAAGCAGCAATTTCGATTGAAAATGCTAATTCTAAATGAAATTTTATGCAAATAAAGAGCATTCATACTTAAACGGGGTATCTCCAGGATTCTTCTGCCGTGTAACATCCTCGAAGTACCTTCCATTTTTGGCAACAAAGCAAGCTAATTTGTCCGCAGCATTCTTCACTGTAGGATCACTAGGAGGAACTGGTGCTGCATGTCACTTAAAGAATGATTAATACCAAAGTATGAGCATGGCAATGCAAATTACTGTTGTAGCAGGCGTGCCACATTTTCCAAATCTTTCAATCAACATCTCCCACCAAGGTCGATGGACACATAAGATATAAGCTGCATTAATGAGAACACTTTCAAGGCTCTAGTATTTATATACTATGTTGTATCCATATTATCGTAATATAATAATCAAAAGCTCAATTAGCTTCTGAAAAGACATTCCTGCAGTGATATGTCCAAAATTTACAATTTCATGCCAATCATTCTCTGACGAATGAGGGGAATGAGGGGGATGTTTCAATCTCAACTTAAGAAAAGGAAACCAGCACATCTGATTAGAAAGGTAGCAGGAAATAGATAGTTGCCAAAAAAAAAACCATATTTCTCAAGTTATGAGAATATATAAACAAGAAATCATTACCATCCCCATTCTCTGCTTTTGACTTGGAAGCATTCAACTGCCCCGGTTTATGCCTCTTTGCAGGCTCAGAAATTCCCGCTTCTGACTCCCCTCGGTCATCTTCTTCATCTTCGGCTAGTTTAACAGGAGCAGACACAATCTTAGATTTCTGCTTCAAACTGAAAGCTAACTTCCCACTGGATCCAGAAGGACTAGGCTTCTTTATATCAGTAGATTTGATTTCCAGCGGTCTCTTGTTCGGAATAGCGATAGGTTTTATGGAGAGGGTCGAGTTGGTGGTCGTGCCAGATTTGGACTCATCAGAGAACTCCTTCTCATGGTTATCTTGCTGTAGCTGTTTAAATTTTTCCATGAAGGAGCCATCGTTGACAAAAAGATCTGGATTTGCTCCTTTCCCCATTGTAGACTTCGTCCAATGCTCGCTTGGAGAAACCAAATCAGGCAGAAGCCAAATCTGGAGGCTTGTTTTTGTTCAACGGACTGCATTCTTTAAGCTCCGATCAGAAAATAACAAATCGAATCACTCGAGCAACAAAGGTAATCAGGGTACAATCAATTTATTAGATTCATAGAAATCCCAGACGCATCCGATAACATTTTCCAGGTAAGAAAAAGGAATAAAACGATGTTTCCGACAGGAAACGCCTGAACGGCAGAAGGAAACCCTAGACCGGGAGGAAATCGATAAGGAAAAGCAAAACTTGGCCATACCTGGAGGAACGTAAAGGCCAGAAACAGAGAAAATCCAGGCCTTGACTTGATTCGATAGGATTTTGTTGCTCGAGTTGATCACGAGATTTGGAACCAACAGCTCAAAACCCGAACAAGGACGCGAAGAAGATGACTGCGACGAAAGAAGGGGAGGTATTTGGGCTTATTTATATGAGAGAATTAGCGTTCCGGTGACCTGCGGAACAATAAACATAAAATGCATAAATAAAGATAAAAAATATATTAATGAAATGCGTAATAATTTACTATAAACTTATAATAAAAAATATTTTATTATGTCTATTGCATAATAAAATTTATCATACAAATTACATCAAAAACTCTTAATATATTATTTTTTATAAATAGAACTTAGAAAGAGCACATAAATTGATCAAATAAGACAATTTTTATATGAGAAATCTATTTATATTCATTATAGTGAGTCGTAGGAATTGAAATATATAATTTTTTGAAATATTTCATAATCACAACTAGAGAGAAATCATATATATGTTGCTTTTGAAACCTTGATGAGCTCATGCTCTTTG
Source organism: Dendrobium chrysotoxum (assembly GCA_019925795.1). NCBI lineage: Eukaryota > Viridiplantae > Streptophyta > Magnoliopsida > Asparagales > Orchidaceae > Dendrobium > Dendrobium chrysotoxum. Next base: position 85,352,588 of record CM034305.1, on the reverse strand, counting down.
CTAGGATTTGCGATGTCATCTCTTTCTCTTCCTCTACCAATCTTGTTGCACTTTCCCTCCTACATCGGCCGCTAGTACTCTAGCTTTATGGGAGCTGAAGGGTTTAGTATGAACAATTTGGTGTTTTCACCTCCCTCGATAATTCACCGTCAATTTTGGGCTCAAAGATCACATACATCTCTTTCTCTCCTCTCAAACACTTAATTAGAAAGGGCTTCTTATTACTAATGTGCCTAGCAATTCCTCGTTCTCCCTCAACTTCATCAATTCTTCAGATGATAAGATTTCATTTTTTGATGAGTTGGAGGAAATAGCAAAATCCTAGACTCTTTCCTTTGTGGGATACACCATCAAACGCCAACCATTTAATGGTAACTTCTTAACTATAGTGAGCATAATTAAAAGCTTGAAAGGTAACTTCAAACTACTTCCTCTAGAAAATGATTTTTCTCTATTTAAATTTTCATGGGTAGAAGACATCGATATAGTTCTATCTACTGATCCTTAGTTTATCAATAGCAGGCCTTTTATTTTCAAGCAATGGATGTCAGATTTTTCTCCCATAAAAGAAGATTTTAGGGAAGTGCCTATATAGGTTAAAATTTCTAACCTACCATTACGTTGTTGGTTAGAGAAAGGTATATCAAAAATAGCAAGCAAAATAAGCACACCCTTAATCTTTGACTCTCTCATTGTAAAAAGGACAAGGCTTACTTTTCTCTAGGGTTTCTATCCACATTTCAACACCTATGTTCTCTCTAGTTTTATCACCTTATCTATAAAAAACAAAGAAATACAATTGTTTATAGTTTATGAATAGAAGCCCCCTCCACAAGTAATTATAGCATTGTTGCCCATAAAGCTGCCAATTGTCCAAAAAAAGCTATGGAGTCTACACAACTAATGAATATTATAAGAGTTAATCGTATCGACCCCAAACAAAATACAACTACTAAAGTAGTCACCTTTTATCCTACCTCATATATACCTCAAGCACAAACTGATGAACCAGACCTTAATAAGCCTCCTTCAAATGTTTCTTGTAGTAATGAACTATGATGCCCCAGAATCTAAATTGGAAGAATTATTCTTTTAATATTTTAATAAGCAACAATCAGAGCTAGCTAATATTATTTATCAGTAATAAACAAAAAATATATTTTATAATTCAAAACATCAATGTACACATATTTATTCATTCCCAAAAATTATATATAATACTCAGAATCTATATAATCATCACATATCTATCATGTCATGAATACAAAAAATAGCTAAAATAAAAAGAACCTAAGGGAATTCTGACTAGCCTTATACTCCTGATCCTCTGCCCTGATCTGAAATCATTTAATCACATATAATGAGCTAAAAGTTCAGCAGGTCACCAAAACCTACAACTGAATTCAAAGCACGGTAAATGAGCAATATGCATATCAACAGTCAAATCATAATAGTAGCATTCATATGATCATTGAATCAATGCAAAGATGATATAATTGTACAGCATGAAAGACAATAAATCAGTATGAGTGTCTAATCACTAAAGACATCATCGTATCCGTAATACCAATCAGTACAGAAATCGGATAAAGCATCAAATTAAAATATTAGTAAACACTATTGAAATTAAATCAATATAGTAAAATCACATAGGAATGTACATATGTTATCCAGGTATTCTATATCACGTGCTCATAATATCATATGCTTAGTATCAGTACAGTGAATTAGTAGTATCAACTAGTATCAGCATCTAAATAAGTAACAATAATAATCTAGTGGCAGGAGCCGTAGAATAATACAATAATAGTAAATCTAGGTATCAATAATAAATTTGTATAATAATAAGAATAATGCCTCAAGAACATCCATTTCAGTAGTCACACTAAACAAATAAGAAGTCCTAACTATCACGGTATTTTTCAGTATTGTATTAGTATATTAAAATATTGGCTCAATAAATAGAGTTGTCACTCTTTACCCGTCGGCATAGTAATCATCTTCTTATAGCTCCCAATCAGTATATCATGTGAATCAATAGAGGATAACACTAAACCATAGTATTTAAATAAAAGCTCATCGGCTCACTATCATGTGCAAGTCAATTAGTCTCCAACCAATGGGTCAACCAATCTTTACTTGTCTTTTACACACACATTATTATCATGGTACTATAACAGTAATCTCAATGGCATGTCCACATTCATTTCCAATGCATTGCAATAAATAAAACATAATTAAGCTTAATTCAAAAAGTGTCAAAATGTCCTAATGGCAGACAACAAAAATTCTATTGAGCAAAAATTCATAATTTCAAAATTTAACTAAATTATCAAATATTACATAAAATAATATTCTAAAGATTTAGTTGAACTAAATCACTATTTTTAGATGTCAAAATAAATTTCTGAGTATGCAAAAATTACTGTATTTTTAAAATTATCTGGTAAAAAATCTCAAATAAATACTTAAAAAATTTATAATCTCAATCTCTATAGCATATAAAAAGTTACGTGATGAAAGTTTTATCAATACAAAATTATTTTAATTTTTTGTAACAAAAACACAAATTTGATCGATAAAATATCAAAAATATAAAATCCTTGAAATCAGAAATAGAGTAAAAGTCCCTTACAGTGAGAAGAGTAAATCTCTCAGCTGGGCCGACTGACAAAAAACACTCTGTGACCTCCAAATCCTAACTTTTAGTGACTTAGGATATTTTTATTAAATAATAATTTAATAGTATATTATTAATTTAATTAATTTTTAGTATAAAATTCAAATAAATCATTTTAGGGATTCAAAAATTACAAAAAAAATATCTATAAAATAATTTATTTTATTCAAAAAATATTGGTGAAATTATTTTGTAAAACAGACACCTAACGGTCCCGAAATCCTCACTTATACTGATAGGTGTCAATTTCTTAAGGATTTTTACCGGTGTCCAAAAATTATGAAAAAATCCGTGCCAGTAAAATACTATAATAATAATATTATGGCGAAAACGGTTTGTGATTTTGAGTTACATTGACTCTAGAAAAAATTATTTATCTCGTCAAAATACGAGTTATTATGTGAATCTTCTTATTCACTCATTTCACCTAAATTAAGTCACCTAATGGATCCATCCTCTTCATTAAACACTACTGATGCTCTACACCAAAATGGTGCTAACCATCACTATTCCACATCCAAATTCATACTTCATCCCCCAAACCAAGTTGTGCGTATGTTGTTGTTTGGTTCTAAATAGCTCCACATCAACTCATCTAACATCCTAGACCCTTCTCTCTCTACCTCTGATACCTTGTAGCAGGCTCAAAAATCCATCCCCTCTACTTCCAAGCAAAGAAAGGCTAGGAGTAAAGGGGGTACTCAAATATGAATACCTTATGCGTATCAATAACATAATATCTTGAAATAGTAAAAGGATTAATGGTGATATAAGAATCACTGACTACGGTAATATTATTAATGACTCTCATGCTAATCACATTTGTTTAATGGAAATAAATTTGAACACCTCTTGTTTGAAGGACTTTTTCTCTTCTAGGAAATACAAAATTTTTCTTATGAAAGATAGTTGTAATAACTTCAATCTATTGGCAAATGGTCATATATGGATTAAGTGGGATTCTTCCTCTATATCCTTGACCATTTTGATTACAAACTCCCAATTTATTCATGGTTGGCTCAGCTATTCTCAGTCCTCCAACTTCTTCATTATTTTTGTCTATATTAAAAACAATGCCCATAAGAAGAATATTATTTGGAATGATATTTTAGAGATCTCTTCTACTATATCTAATTCAGATTGTTATTGGAGAATTCAATTATATTAAGAAAAAAAAGTAGAAAATTGGTAGTAACCCTCCCCTCCATTGCAAACTTATTAATTTCAATACTTACATCTTTAACTCAGGCCTTGTGGAGCTCTCAAGTACATGCTTATCTTACAATTGGTTCAATCAATAGCTAAACAAACCTATGAGATGCTTGTTTGATAAAGCATTTTATAATACTCACTAGTTAAGTCAATACCCCTTATCTTACTTCAAGGTTATGTCTGTATTATCTTCATATCACTCTCCTATTATGTTATCTCTTGGAAATTAACACCTCAAAAGAAGATTTTTGTAAAAAATTATTGGAGTCTATGTCATAATTTTATGTAGATCATTCAAGAAGCTTAGTTCATTCAAATTTATGGGGACCCCCTAGTGTAATAAATTGTGCAATGTTAAGGTTAAGCTTAGAGATGCAAATTGGAACTCTTATATTAATATCTCCAATTTGATATCCAATCTCAGCCAAGATCAAAATAGAATATATCATAACCTTGACTACCAACCTTTGAACTACTATCTTTTTAAGAAAGCCATTATAAATCAATGAGCTCTTATTGAGGTTACTAGCTGTGAAAGTTGATGGATCAAACAAAGAGCCCAAAGCTTTTGGCTTAAGCAAGGGGATGATTTAAAATTCCTTGACCAAAGAAGAAATCACCAAACTATTAAGAATTACATCTTAAAATTCCTTTAACAAAGGATAAAATGACAAACTAATAAGAATTACATCAAAGAAATTTAAATTCAATGCCAATCAACTTTCCTCTCATAACATAATTTCTAATGTTGTTGTTTCTTATTTTCCATTTTTTTCAATGAGGAGATGATAATCATTATCTCCTATCTCAATTCACTAATGATGAGATTAAGAATGCATTATTTAGTATTGGTCTATTTAGTATTGATTATGATATATCCCTTGGGCCTGATAGTTTTACACTTGAATTCTTCTAAGACACTTAGGAGATTACTAATCACTCTCAAACAAATGTTGTTTTTAATTTCTTTATGCAACTACTTTGCCTAAGAGGATAAAGCATTCTATAATTACTTTGATCCCTAAAAACTCTCATAATAAAAACATTGATAACTATAGGTCTTTTTCTCCTTGCAACACTATTTATAAAGTCATTGTAAAACTTCTTCATAGTAGATTAAAACCTCTCTTTCATAAGCTAATTCATCATGCTCAGTCTGCTTTTATATATGGTAATGATATTATAGATAATATTATCTTAGCTAATAATTTGATGCACAACATCAAACTTAAAAATGCTCCAAACTATTTTTGAGCTAAATTTGATATAAAAAAAGCTTTTAAAAAGATCAATTGAACGTTTCTTTATGACAGGTTATATAAATATGAATGTCTCCTGAAGTTCACTGATTGGATCAAGGCTTACACTTTTAATGTGTATTTCCCTATTGTTGTCAATGGTAAACTTATAGGGTACTACTCTTTCATTAATAGGTTGCAGCAAGGATGTCATTTATCTCCTTTTTGCTTTACTATTGTCATGGATAACTTTCTAGATTAATGAAAAAATGTTATGAGATATAAATATTTAAAGGTTATAAAGGGCGAAATACTTCTATTTTCCATCTTATATATGTTGATGAACTTCTCATATTTGGCAAAGTTGATCCAACTGTTGCAAATATGGATTCAAGGATTATGATTTTGATGATAACAAATATTTTTGTTTTTGGTTGATTGCCTAATCTTTCAGGTCCACAAGATCAAGTGCAACTCAAGCTAGCTTAAGATCAAGTGTGTCTGTGTTCAAATGTATTCTTTTTTCCTTTCTTTAGTCAAATGTAATGTAATGGATCCCCAAGCTAAGTAACCTTTCACACACATACTCATGGGGAGAATTTTAGTGAGTTAGAGTTTCTATTCTATTTTGATCATATCCTCTTGGACGATCAAAATATCATCCTGGAAGATCCATTGAAAATAAAAACCCTAATTAGAGCAACCATGTTAAATCGGTCTGATTAAGCAGATTGTCCTGGACGATCCCCTATTGTCCAGGACGATATGCTCAAATCAAAATATCTTAGCCGCCAGACTTATTTAGGCAGGTTTTTATTTTAGGACTTTGTCTAATCGTACAATACGATCCACGTATCATCCTGGATGATTCATTACAATTATACCTAAATTAGTCAGGTGATTAAGAAAAGTAATTAAGGATTGAATGATCGATCACATCATCCTGGACGATCGTAAGATCATCCTGGATGATCAATTATAAATCCTCATCGTCCAATATATCTCACTTGGATGACCTAAACTATGTGCCTGATGATATTTCCATTTTGAACTAATCATACAGGATGATAGCTTTATCGTCCTAGACGATCAGTTATTTTGAAATCTTCCAGCATAGTTATCCCGGACGACCTGAACTATGTGTCGGATGATATTGGATATTTTTGAACTAATCGTACAGGATAATAGAGATATCATCCTAGATTATCAAGTTATTTTATTTAGATCATCCAAACTTTTCTCCTGAATGTCCCGAACTATGTGCTGGATGATATCCATGATTTAAAACTAATCATCCTGGACGATGGCAGAATCATCCTGGATGATCAGAACAAACCATGTCTTCTAATCTTCTAGAGGAACCAGATCGTCTGTGCCAAAGGGGCTGATTTACACTGATTGTACAGGATGATCGCAGGATCATCCTGGACGATCTTTGACGGCAAGTTAAAATTTAGGATAATTTTTAGCCCTTCTATTTAAGATCTCTTGTTTGCTACTGTCGAGATCTTTTACCGTTGTCCTCACCTGAGAGAGTCTTGAGAGGGAGAGGGAGAGCTTGGGAGAGAGAGAGAGGGAGAATCTTATGAGGGGGAGTTTATGAGGTGTTCACAAAGGTTACTCCAAGCAAGAATTTGAGTCATCGTCTCTAGTCATCATCCCTTGTTCATTGGTGTCTCTATGGGAAGGATCATGAATAAGAAGATCAAGGTTCTCTGCCTGCTTCAGGAGGAAGCAAAAGGAGGTAAGGTTCTCTGCTTGCTTCAGGAGGAAGCAAAAAAAGTTTGGGTTCTCTGCCTCACTGGGGTTGGTAAAAAGGAGTTTTGTAAAGGCTTCTCCGCCTTGCTATGGAAGCAAAAGGAGAGTCACTAAGTTTTAGTGCAATACCTCGAGGGGAGGCTCTAGGGAGTGGATGTAGGTCAAGTTGATCGAACCACTATAAAATCTGGTGTGTTCTTTTTTTTACTGTTCTACTTTTTAATTTCTGTACTTTCTATGGATGATCGTGTGGTTAAAGTTATTATTTTATTTGATTAAACATCTCCACATCAACATGAAATTATAATTATTTTAAAACATTCAAAAAAGTTTTCAAAATCAGTTTTGCTCAAGAATTTTTAAAACTACCAATTCACCCCCCCCCCCCTCTTGGTTAGCCTCGGGCTAGTTTATAAGGGCTTACCATCCCTAATAAACTTTCACCAATAACTATTAACTACCTCCTTATATCCCAGACATCTTCAAAGGGCCTTCTATTCTTCATATTAATACTATCAAATCAACCATTTATTTTCTAATGTGTTAACATGAATTTCAAAGACTAGATTTGCAGCATCATTGGCTTTCAACCTAAGAACCTGACTTGGTATTATCTTTGCACACTATCTATAACTCTAAACTTAATTCCAACGATTGCTCTAAGATTATTAATAGGCCTGTGGACCTCCGAAAGGAATTACAGACACCATCACCCCGCGAGGGGAGACAGTATCTGGCCAATGGAAGGGCAGATTCGATCACACATATGATTAACCATTGAGGATAGCGGCTCTCACCAGCACACCCCGATGGGTAATAATATATATGATCTGATCGTAACGGGTTTCCCCCACCCGATACATTAGCTCGAATGGGGTTTATTTGAGAGTGAGATTCAGTTTCCCACGGGCGCAAGCCCCCGTGGTTAATTACATCTCAAGCCGGGGCCTGAGAATACTCTCGATTAAGGATTCTACATTATTCTCTCTAAATTGGGATTGGTACATAGGGCGAAGACTAGGAAGTCCTACTCGAAGGGAAAGAGAGGTTCAATTAGGCTTAGTCAACATGTACGGCTCACATCAGCATCCGGAGGGACTAAGGTAGTGAGAAGAAACTGGAGAAAAGTAAATGGATCATGCACTCAAAACATGCAGGAGGGAAGGATGGAGGTGGCGTCATCCGTGTGACGCAGATATGTAGGGTTTAGGGTCTCTGGAAGACAGAAGACCTACCTACTGATGAGGCGTACTACGAAACAATAGTAGCCTTGAATACTAAATCTAATGGGTTTAGTGTTCTACGCAACACTAACACCCGTGTCCTAACTAATGCAATACAAAACCTGGACTTACCCCGGCCTGGAAGGGGGAGCCAGCTAACCACCTAATCGCTTTAAAACCATGCTGTCCAGTCATTTATGAAGGATGGGTAGGTGGGTTATAGTTCTCGGAGATAGGGCCGACATCTAGAGGATTTCCTAATTGGCCCCGGACTGATGTTGGGTGAATGCTTCTAGAGCTAATGCAATTAAAATTTTGATTTAGTTAGTTTCTAATGCAATGCATGCTAGTTAAAGTATCCGAATCAGGTATGCATAAAACTTTAAAAAGGCTTATAAAAATAATTTTTAGAATTAGACTGGGCTTCCCCAGGTCCGGCACCTCATCCTCATAGGTCAGATTATCCGGACTCTACCCACGGGCGGGGAAGTGTCTTATAGAAGGAAAGAGAGAAATGCAACGATATGCATGCTACCCCGGACGATTCCGGCAATTCCCTAGGTCGTTAAGTTTCTAAATTATTTAAATCTTAAAATTTGAATGTTAGTTGGGAGTAGAAAAAGTTTTAGTCCTTAAAGAGCCTAACGAAATCCAGGCTAAAACAAAAGCGACATGCAAAACGTCAAGAAACTAAGAAAAGCAAACAATCCTAGAGGCACACAATCATAAAACACATCAAAATTATCCAAACAAATTAATAAATGTCCATAGGCCAACTGCCCTTAATTACAACCCAGGGTCTGCAGAAAATTAAAGTGGCCGGGCACCACTGCCAACAACCCGGATTTCTAATCCTAAGATTGACGCAAGTTATTTTGAGTGGGATACTCTCGGTCTTCATCTTCTTGATCTTCTCTTTCTTAGACTCCTTGGATCTGAGCTTCCTCGGACTCCTTGGACCTCAGCTTCCTTGGACTCCTCGGGTAGTAGAATGATCCAAATTTGGATTCTCAAACAGAAAAGGACTATCCTCATATTGGGTGTCCTTTTCTCTTTGGGCATCTAACCTTTGGATTCTTGTATCCCCACTCAAAATAAACTTTCACAACTCAATACCAAGTTACAAACCATTTACATTAAATGAAAGCAGTAAATCTAGACTCTCCTGCAAGGTTATCCTAATAAAAATCAACCCAAGCAATTTTATATTATCCCAAGCAATTTATATAGAAATGAAAATACTCATCACAGCCACACTTGGCCATGCTCTTAAATATTTGAGGGCTAAGCAAGCTCTGGGGCACCTGTAGCAATTTATAATGATTCATTATTTTAGCCCTCATTTATTTAGGGGGGCTGAGCAATTTCTGAAGCACCTGCATAAAACAGCATTAATTTTTAAATCATGATTATTCCCCCCTTTTTATTTAACGCTGCATGAGCATGGCCACCTGCAGGAGACATTGTTAGTATCAACCTCGATCCTAACATATGGGTAGTCTATCGTGCAATCACATCAATTCCCAGAGTGCAGTAAAAGTAAACAAACACACCAGCATCATTTCAATCACAACATGCAGTGAAATCTCAAAAATCTCGGCACACAATAGAAAAGTAAACACCGGCCTAGCCTAGGTCTAGAAGTGGTGCCCTAACAAACCATCTAGATGTGTGTGAAAAGTTGTGTAACTGAGGTAGATCCTAGGCTGAGTAGTTAGTTACAGTTGCCTGCTGTCCAAGTTGGTTGTAGGTCTGAAAAGGGAAGTTTTATTTAAAATCCAAATATTAGTGAATTGAGATTTATCTTAGTTGATTTAATGTGTGGATCGATTTTAGTTCTTAGGGTAATAATATTTGAAGTTTAAATTGCATTAGTGAGTTTTAGGGGGTTCGGGGTCCACCTATACACTAAGTAAAAGGGGGTCCAAAATTGACTTTTTGATTAAAGGGTATCTATAACCAGCTAATATTTCTATAAAATACTAGGCCTTAACCTGATCAGTTAGACAGTTAGTATGCCCAATTTGGGTTCTTCTATCCAAAGTTATGAATTTCTGAAGTTTTGGTCTCGTTTTGAACTAAGTTTGACCGGACTGTTGACTTTTTTTTATTTTGGTTGGTTTCTGGAATCTTAATATTTTTAATAAATACTAAACCCTAATGTGAGTTGAATGCCTTTGAGTTTGCTGGATTTGGAGTTTCCTACGCAAAGTTATGAATTTTAGAAGTTTCGGGCCCTAGACTATAGGCTACGGTTGACCGAAAAGTTGACTTTTAAATTTAAGCTGATTTCTGGTCACCTGAGATTTTTAATAAATACTAGACCTTAATTAGAGTTAGGTGCCTTTTAGTTTGCCCATTTTGAAATTTTCTATAATTAGTTATGATTTTTAGAAGTTGGGGCAATTAAGGGAATTATCGAAATTGCCTAATTAGGGGTATCTTGGGGGTTTTGACCCAAATCAGCTCCAAACTGATTGGAATCACCCCCAAAGGTCAGAAATGACCTAAGAAGGTGTTCCCAAGTGTTTGGGGAAAATTTGGGATTTTTAATAATTTTTAATGATTTAATTAAGGCAAAAAGGTGATTTTTGATTAAGGTTGAATTAAAGTCCAGATTAAGGTCCAATTAGGGGGCCCTAATTATCTAAGGTTGGGGAGTGAATTCTGGAGAGTTTGAGGTATTATGGGTATTTTTCTGATTTAAAATGGATTTATTAGATTTTTTTGAAGTTTCTAAGGCTTAATTAACGGGTAAGTTAGGGTTTGCTAATTAAGTGTTTTAAAGAGTCCAGAAAATTCCTAGAAAATTCTAGAGGGTTCCAGATGTCACTATGTTTAAGTGTTTCAAATTTCAAGTCATTCAGGGTTCTACCCTAATTCCTGGAATTTTTCTAAGTCTGCTAGACGGGTCCTTAATTGTTGTCCTTAGGGTGTCACTACGTTATATAGGAGTGAAATGAAGTAACTAACCCTTAGGCATAATACAGAGGGTAAATGCAGCAGATATAAACACACCAAGCCATGTCCTTAGATCTAGGAGAGCCTAGGCTACGTGCTTGTGCAACCTACACATGCAAGGACTACGAAAACACTAAGTAAAGGAACCTAATGAAGTGATTAGTGAATGATTGGGACACAATCATTCGCTAATCCTTCTCCCACATGAATTCTGTTCACATACAGGTCCTAGGTTTAAAGTTTCATAAGGGGTAGACTTCTCAAAATTGGGGGATTTAAATAATATATAATTTTAAAATTATCTTTAAAATACATAAATATTATAAATAATAATGATGTAAGTTTAAAAATAAGATAATTGAAAATACTTCAATTCATAAGCATGGGAGGTCTACCAGCCACCGAGGGGGTTTTAAAATAATTTTTTATTATTAAAATAATTATTTATATTAATTAAATAATATTTAAATAATTAAATAACATAGGAATACATAAAACATCCAGAAAGGATAGAATTAGATGCAGGAAATAATTTTAAATTAAAATTCACATTTTTCTGAAAAGAACGAGGTATTGTGCGTCAAAATCCGGTTTAAAATGAGAAAGTTATGAATTTTTGAAGTTTAATAGGTTCAAAGGTAATTTTAAAATAATTTAAAATAATTAATATTTGAAAATAATTAATAATCTTAAAATAAATCAGATATAATAATATCTGAATTTTAAAATAAATTTAAATAATAATAAAATAACTTTAAAGCATTAAAAATAATGTAATAATAGTCAAGATAGCTTCAAAGTATTAACAATATAATAATCTTATTAAAATAATAATATTATTAATTTAATAATGTTAAAATAATGTCAACAATAATAATGAACTATTAATATTATAATAACATGAATATTTAATATAGTAATGATATTATTAGAATAATAATAATATTATTATTAATGATATTGATATTAAAATAACATTAATAATAATAATGAATGTTAATATTATAATAATATAAATATTGATATAATAATAATATTATTAAAATAATAATATTATTATCAATCATGATATTGATATTATAACAATATTAATAGTGATAATAAATATTAATATTATAATAACATAAATATTAATATGATAATAATATTATTAAAATAATAATATTATTATTAATCATAATATTAATATTATAGTAATATTAATAATAATAATAAATATTAATATTATAATAATATAAATATTAATATAATAATAATATTATTAAAATAATAATACTATTATTAATCATAATATTAATATTATAATAATATTAATAATCATAATAAACACTAATATTATAATAATATAAATATTAACATAATAATAATATTATTAAAAATAATAATATTATTATTAATCATAATATTGATATTATAATAATATTAATAATAATAATAAATAGTAATATTATAATAATATAAATATTAATATAATAATAATATTATTAGAATAATAATACTATTATCAATCATAATATTGATATTATAATAATATTAGTAATCATAATTAATTAATATAATAATAGTAATAGTAATAAAAAAATAATTAGGATAATTAAAATGATTAAAATAGTAATAATAATAATATAATAATGATAATAATAACAATAATAATAATAAACATAATTAAAGTAATTAAAATAATAGTAATAATAATGATGATAGCAATAATAATAATAATAATAAAAAAAATGATTAAAATAATAATAATAATAATAATAATAATAAAAAGAAATGATTAAAATAATAATAATAATAATAATAATAATAATAATAATAATTATCAATTAAAATAATTAAAATAATAATAATAATATTATTATTATAATAACAGAAATAGTAATAATAATAACTTTATTAATATTAATAATATAAATAATATAATTTAATATTATTTAAAAAAAACTAATTAAAATAATAATGTTTTATTATTATTATTATTATTATTTTTAAATATTATATAAAAAAAATTTAAAAAAAAGAAAAAGAAAAGGCGGCGGCGGCTCTCGGGATGCCACGTGGCGGGCTCGGATTGGGCCCGCGGATGCGGGCCAATCATTGGCAGGCGGCGCAATCATTGCGCCGCCGCCAATGATTGCCGCAATCATGCGGCAATCAAAGCCGCGGACCGTGGCTCACTTAGCCACGTAGGACGAGCTCCCTCCGCCGTTCGATCGCCCGCGGTTTGAACGGACGCTCCGGATCGTTCCACGTGGCGAGCGGAACCGCGGGGTCAGTCAAGCGGTTTGGACTGAACCACGGAACGACGGGATCTCCGCCGTTGATCGAGCGATCAACGGCGGAGATCTCGCCTGCGAAGAGCTAGGGCGAAACCGAGGGCTGAATGTGTTTTTCGCCTCGTTCTCTCGATCGGGTGGATGGAATTGAACGAAATTTTAACCCTAGACTAAGCTCATGAACAGAAATCGTGTGGACGTAGCAATATTCTCTAAGATGCGGTATGTGAGAAGCTATTTAGCCTTGAGTGTTTAACCTAATCTAAGGGTTTTAAGGAGTTTTCACCGTGGGATTAGGGTATTATGGATCCTCTGAGCTTGTAGACTGTCCTCGTACGTTCTCCTAGTTGGAAGCACTGTCAAACGAGCCCTAGATCGAGTGGATCGAAGCCTTGGACGTCCTAAGCTTCGGGTCGCTGGAATCTCGCCGCCGGCGGGGTTGACCGGTGGTCTTCGGCTCGAGGGAAGTAAGGGGGAGTCTAGGGAGCTCTCACACGAAATCTCACAGGTTATGGGGGCTTAGAGCTCGGGCAAGAGCAAGATCCTCTCCTAAGAGCCCTAATTCATCTATTTAAAGGCTAAGGTTCAAGATCAACGGCTAGGATCTATCCTAGGGCTGATTAGGAGGGAAAATAGAGGCCTTGGCCGTGGGTTTAGGTTTTGGATGGATTAGGAAAGGGTTTAGGACTTTAAATGGCTCTTAATGGGTCATTTTGACCTATTAATGGCTTAGGTTGACCAAGTCAAGGGTTGACTTGGTCAACCCTAGTCAAGTGGGTCCAAGGGAGGAGGGTATGAGCCTTGAAGCCCTGTTTTGATTGAAAAAATATAGTTTTGAAAAGTGTTTAATTTTCTTTGGGAAAGTTAAATTTCTGGAATTTGAATATTTGAAATTGAACACTTATTATGAATGATATATCACCTCGAAAGGTGAACATATCGTTCCCTAATAGGTTCAAATTACAAATCTTTGAATTTATCTGATTGTCATAGTCAAACTCAAGGAGAAACAACATATGATCCTGAAAGATCAGAATGATGTTTAATCAACTATTTGACTATGCTAATCTGAATAGGATCATTAATTTCATAATCATAACTATGATTATAATTGACATATCTATCCGAAGAAAGAAGATATCAATCATTATTAGTTTGAATATGAAAATAACGATCGCCAATTTTTTTTGTTTGATTTCCCAAAAAGAATCAATTAAAGGTTTTGAAAATTTGATTTTGAAATCTGGTCTGGGTTTCTAAATCTCCTACGAGCGCAAGCCCTCGTAGTTAATTACATCGTAGGAAACCAGAAAATTTCCTACGAATACTCTCGATTAAAATAGCGATACGAATTTTATTTAAGAATTCAAAGATTGATATCAAAGAAGGTTAAGGACTTGAATTTTCAAATGGGATTGGATCAAATTTGAACAGTTCTTTCTGGAGGTCAAAGGATGAGAAGTAGGAGGTATTTTGAGATTCTGAATTGCTTCAGAAACACCCCAAACTGTCCTAAGTGTTGGGCTTGAATTTGATTGAAAGATATTTTAATTTGAATGGTCAATTTTATTAGAAAGTGGGAGTCAGATTCCCAGAAGATTGAGGTCTTAAGTTTGAAGACATGCCTCAGAACCTAAGTCTAAAATTGGGTACTGAAAATCAGTGACCCGAATCCTAACTAATGCAATGCAATCTGGACTTACCCCGGCCTGGATTGGGGAGCCAGCTAAACCACCTAAACGCTTTTAAAACCATGAGTAAAAGTCTTTAAATGTAGAGTGGTTAAGGACATTGATTAAGATTGGTTTAAAGAATTGGGGTCGACATCTAGAGCAGATCCTAATTGACCCCTTAACATATATTGGGTTAAATGTCTAAATAAAATGCAATTAAGATTTAGACTCGATTTTTAATTTGTAACTAATGCAATGCATGCCAATTGACTCGATGAAATGCTTAAATCAAAATGTAGCAGTTTTAAAACAGGCTTAAAAATAGATTTTATCCTAAAGATTGCACAACATCCCCTTGGACAGAACTGCACCCTAATAGGTCAGGTGGTCTGCCAGAACCCGCAGGCGGGGAGGTGCCTAACACGGATGAGAAAAGTCAATATGTATGCATGAAAAACTCCCGGCGAGTCCGGGCTTACTTCTTAAGAGCGTTAGAGTTTCTATCTGAGCTTAAAAATTTTAAGTTTTGTTTGAGTAGAAGAAGTTAATGACCGTACCCTCACGAGCCTCCGATCGGGTTCCAGGCTAAATCAAAATCGACATGCAATAGCGCCAAATAAACTACTAAAAACATGTGGGTCCTTAATCGCAATCAACACATAAATCAAATCAATTAAATAATTAAATCAATTAAATAAATATTCAAAATGAAAGTCCATGTGGCAAGTGCCACTTAATTATACAACCCAGGGTCTGCAGGAAAGTAAAGTGGCCGGGTACCACTGACTACAACCCGGATTCTAATCCTAAGACTCAAGTGACTTTGAGATTTGAGATTCTTCTCGTTCTTCACTTCTTCATTTCCTTAGAACTCCTTGGATCGTCGGGTCTGTATATCCAAATGAAAAGAAACTCCCCCTGAATAGGGGTGTTATCTTTTCTCTTTGGATATTTGAAATTCATCCTAATTTGGATATCCAAATGGATAGAAACTCTCCCTAAGGGATGTTCCTTCCTCTTTGGATTCCAAATTGGATGTGCAAACATCTCAATCTCAAAGCACTTTAAATAGTTTACAACTCAATTTGAATCAAATTACATCAATTGAAATTAAAATTCTAGACTCAACAACCTGCAGGGTTATCCTAATAATCAACAGTTATATTTACATCCCAAGCAGTTAATATATTTGAAATTTAAATGCTCAAACCAGCCACGCTTGGCCATGCTCTTTTAATTTTAAAGGGGGTCTTAGCAGTTCTCTGGAGCACCTGTGCAATTTGATAATTATAATTTTGCCCCCTTTAATTTATGCCCTGTATGAGCATGGCCACCTGCATAAGATTGAATTAGTACAAATCGTTCCTAGCCTGGGGGTAGATCTAATCGTACAATCAATCACATCACAGAGGGCATTAAATAAATAAACAATCACATCAATTCTACTACTAGCAAACAGCATGCAGTAAAAGCTCGAAAACCCGGCACACAACAAAAAAGTAAACACCGGCCTAGCCTAAGACTAGAGTTGGTTGTCCTAGCAAACCATCTAAAGTGTGTGAGGTAGGCTGTGTGGCTTTGATGTGTCCTAAATAGGATGATTTGATTGAAGTTGTTTAAAGTTCTAGTTGATTGAAGGCTTAAAGGAGGATTTAATTTGAATTTAAATATTAATGACTTGAAATTGATTTAAAAATTAATTTTAATTGTTTGTTGGATATCACCTTTGTTTCACACCGAGGCCGTGAAGTTTATTTCACCTTCCTTGGGGCTAATTTAATAGCCTCGTAGGCCTGGGTTACCCAGTGGTACCCGATATAATTAAATGATTTGAGTTTGATTAAGGTTTAAAGGTTGATTAATTTTAATTAGAATTGGTTGATTGCTGGTTTTAATGTTGACTTAAGATTTTCTGGAATTTTTGACAATTTATTGAATTTTGGAATTTTTTGGATTATTTTAATGATTTAATTAAAGGGTCAAAATTTGACTTTTTGATTTAAAATGTTTTCTGGAAAATTAATATTTTATTAAAATACTAGACCTTAATACGATCAGTTAGACAGTAAGTATGCTGAAATTGGATTTTTCTACATTTTATTATGAAGGTTTGAAGTTTTGACTTGATTTTGAACTAAGTTTGACCAAAAGTTGACTTTTTCAAATTTTATTGATTTCTGGAAACTTAATATTTTTAATAAATATTAGACCTTATTATGAGTTGTATGCCTTTGAGTTTGCTCAATTTGGAGTTCATTTGAATTAGTTATGAATTTTTGAAGTTTTGAGTATTTAATGAATTATTTAAATTGTTTAATTAAAGCCATTTTTATGATTTGAATCCAAATGATCTCCAAACTTCTTGAAATCAACTCCAAAGGTCAGGAATGACCTAATGAGTGATCTCCAAGTGTTTGGAAATTTTCTGGAATTTTTAATTATTTTTAATTAATTAAATTAATTAAATTTCAGATTTCAATTAAACTTAAATTAAACTTAATTTTGAAGTCCAGTGAAGGGGCTTTTATTTTTCATTGATTAAGGGTTTGATTCTGGTCAGTTAGAGGGGTTGATTGTATTTTTTGGATTTAAATTTGATTTATTAGAATTTCTGGAAGATTTAATGGCTTAATTAAGGTTTAAACTTGATTAGGTTAATTAAGGGGCTTAATGATCTCAAAAGTCAATGGGAAATTTTCCTAGGGCTGAGGGTGTCACTATGTTCAAATGGTTTGAATTTCAAGTCAATTGGAAATATATCCTAATTATTTGAATTAATCTAAACTCTCTAAACAAAGTTCTTAATTATTGTCCTTAATGCCACTAGGTTTGAGTATGTTCAAATCAAAGTCTCTAACCCTCAACACAACATATGCATGATAAATACACTCACAAACACAATCAATCTTAAGTCTAAGAGAGCCTTAAACTAAGTGGTGTGTGTGTGTCCTTAAACATGCATAGATTAATACTTAATTAAATATTCTTGATTAGACTAATAAATGATTAGATTATAATCATTCATTAGCACTCCCACATGACTTCTATTCAAATATGTTTGATCTATGTTTAAAATTTTAAAGTAGATCTCTCAACCTAAAATATTTAAGTATTTATGTATATATTTCAAAATAATTTTAAAACATACTTACTCTATTTATAGAATTATATATAGATATAGGTTTTAAATTAAGAATACTTAAGATATGATTAGGGTAATTTTAATATCTAAATGAGAGATCTACTGATCTACTAAGATCATTTGAAAATAAATTTCTTAATTTAAAATAATTGACTTAATATTTAATTAGATATTAATC
This sequence comes from Dendrobium chrysotoxum, assembly GCA_019925795.1. Lineage (NCBI taxonomy): Eukaryota > Viridiplantae > Streptophyta > Magnoliopsida > Asparagales > Orchidaceae > Dendrobium > Dendrobium chrysotoxum. The sequence goes on along the minus strand of CM034305.1, from coordinate 85,334,247 downwards.
AAATGTTAAAATATTTAAGTAATTAAAATAACTTAAAATTAATCAGGTTTTGATCTCTGAATTTGATTTCAAATTAAAGAGCTTAATTTTCTGAAAATTTTGATATATTACACTTAATTTTCTGATTTAAAATGAATTTCTTATGAATTTTTGAAGTTTAAACCAATTAAAATGGATTTTTAAATAATTTTAAATTAATTAAAGGTTAAAAAAATACTTTGAAAATTAGTTAATTTAAACTTAAAAAAAATTCTATAATTTTAAAATTATTTTAAATTATATATTAATTAAAGTATATATTAATTTTTAAAAGTATTTAAATTATTAATCATTAATTAAATATTAATTAATAATTAAATAATTAGTTAATTAAAATATAAAACATAGTTTGAATTAATTTAATTTCAAAATTAGAATAATTTAAGATTAATTACTTAATTATTGGATATTAATTAATTAAATCAGTGAATATTAATTAATTATTAAAGTATTAAAATATTATTATTCACTTAAATAGTATATAAAAAAAAAAAATCTTAATTAAATGTTATTTAAAGTTTCAAATATTTCTAGAATTAATATTAAATTTAGGGTTAATCAAATATTAATTAAAAAAAAAAAATTTTTTTTAATTAATAACAATAAACTATTTAATATGAACTAACATATTAAATAATGTATATTAATTAAGATTTTAAATAATTTTAATATCAATTAAAATAATAATTCATTTAATGTTAGTTAAAACATCAAATAATTAATTAAAATAATATTTATTTAATATTTATTAAAATTAACAAAATTATTTAATGCTCATTAAAATAATAACTATTTAATATTAATTATAATATTTAAATAATTAAATATCACTTAAAATTAATATTTAAACTTTAAGATTAATTAATTAAATTAAAAAAAATATAATATATATATATAAATATATATATATTAATTTAAAATTATATATATATATATTTTTTTTTTTAAATTTTTCTATATTTTTTAAAAAAAAAAAAAAAAAAAAAAAGGTTTTAAAAATTATTTAAAATTTAAAATAATAAAAAAAAGGCGGGGCCACGTGGCGACCCCTGATTGGTTCTCTCAAAACGCGGCCGGCGGCGCATGACACGTGTCAGCACGCGATCGGCCGATCCAAAATACGGTGGCGGCGGGCAATCATTGGTAATGATTGCGCCGCCGCGCAATCATTACCAATGATTGTCATGGCGCGGAAAAACCAGCGGCCACACTTAACCACGTCGGCTTGAGACGTGGGCCGTTCGATCATCCGCGGAACTGAACCAACGGTCCAGATTTAGCTGGACGGTGATCCGATCCAGCGGAGGTTTACACACGGAAGATCAACGCGCGGAAAAGCGTAATCTGGGCCGTTGATCAAAAGATCAACGGCCCGAATTTGTTCAATGCACGGGACGAACCGTAAAACCCTAGGAAATGGTTTTTAAGCTCGTTCTCTCAACTCATTCAATGAAACGACTTGAAATTTAAAACATAGATTGCGGCAATGAACAGATTTCGTGTGGACGTGTTTTTATTGCTTGAAAAGGACTTTAGAAAAAGCTAATTTAAGCCATCTATTGTGACCTAGGGCTAGGGATTGAGAGAGATCTAACCGTTGGATTGAAAAGGTTTTTGTTTCTCTGAATTTGTGGACTGTCCACGTATGATTTTGCTGAAGACGCCTCGGCTTGAAAGCTTCTTGATCGATCTATATACTCCTTTGAACGGAAAACGCCTTGGCTCTCCGTGAAGTTCGCCGCCGGCGAGGTTTGAGTGGTGGATCTTGGTCGGGAAAACTTGGGAGAGTCCTGAAGGGCTCAAATGAAAAGAAAATTTTTTTTGGAGAGCTTGAGCGTAGAGAGAGAATAGAAGGATTCGAATGAGGCTCCCTTTGGATGACCTAACCTATTCAAATGTCCTTGGGCTCAAGGAACGGCTGGGATTGAGCCTAGGGATGCCTAGATGGATGACAAGTGGCTAGGGGGTAGGTGGGAGCAGAAGTATCAAAGGACACAAGGACATCCTAGGTGGAAAGGTGTCCTTGTCCTCATACAAGCATGTGGGGATGATATAAGCTGTTGGATCTTGATCCAAGGGCTAAGAGAGGTTCTAGGAAACTTCTAGAGTGGTTTCAAACAGCTGGAAAGGTTTAGGGAAAAGGGGATTAGGCTTAAGATGGGTTTTGACCATCTTTGACCATTCTTTAACCTTTTGTTGACTTGATTGACCAGTCAACATGTCATGTTGACTGATGAGGTGGCAATGAAGGGTCTTGAATGCTGGTAGGATAGATCAAATGATGATTTAATGTCTTGGTGTTAGAGTTTGAATGCTTGGGAAAAGGTTTGAGCTACTTTGACCATTCTTTATCCCTTTGGAAACTTATTGACTAGGTTGACTAGTCAACCAGTCCACATGGATGATGACATGGCAGCTAAGTAGTACTAAGGGATGATTTGAAATGAACATCAAGTCAAGAGGTTGGATTTTAAAATGTTGTAGGAAGTTTTGGGTGGATTTGACCATGAGTTGAAGTTTGACCAAGTCACATTTATGTGATTTGACTTAAGGTATACTCAACAAGATTTGAGGCATTAAATGGAATATGATTAAGGGTTTAAAGATCTTGATTTGGGTAAATGGGTTAGAATAACCCATTAAAACCCTTAAGGAGTTATTGGGTCAACCTGGTTGACTTGGTCAACTAGGTTGACCAAGGGCCAGGGTTTGGATTAAATCAATTTCAAATGATAAATGGAGTCTGGTAGATGTGATTTGAGGGTTTGAATAGGTCACTTGGGTCAAATCACCCATTTGAGCCCTTAATTGGCTTAATGGGTCAATTGAGTTGACTTGGTCAACCAGGTTGACCCAGGGTCAAGGATTGGGTCCAATCAGTTCAGAATGACATTCTGAGTCTATTGGTGGTGGTCTCATGGTTTGGAGAGGTTGTTTGGTCAAAATGACCTATTTGGGCCCTTAATGGGCCTTTAGGTCAACCCTGGTTGACTTGGTCAACCAGGTGGGTCTAGGGTCTGGAAATGGGTTTAACAGATTTGAAATGATATTTGGAGACCAATGGAGGTGGTCCCAAGTTCAGAGGAGGTCATTTGGTCAAAATGACCTATTTTGACCCATAAAGGCCTGTTTGGTCAAACTAGGTTGACTTGGTCAACCAGGTTGACCCAGGGGTTGGAAGTGGGTTCAACAGGTTTGGTTTGACATTTGAAACTTGCTGGAGGTGGTTGCATTTGATTTGGAGCTCATTTGGTTCAAATGACCATTTATACCCCATAGGGGTATTTTGGTCATTTTGACCCTTGGTCAGCTAAGGGTCAAATTGAGTCCAACAAAATGCAGTTTATTGCTCACTGAATCATAATCAAGGGTCTGGAGGTGATTGGAGGCTTTGGGGAAAGCTCCAGGGTCAAGATCCACTGGGTGGTAGGTCCAGTGGCATAGACTGTAAATATTTGAAGGTTTTACAGCCTTTGGATTTTAATTCAGTTTTTGGGGTTAGAGATCTCAGAATGAGCTCAAATTTGGAGGGTTACCTCTAGGGACATGTCACATCAGTGTGGAACTGACAGATCTTGAATCAGAGGTCATTTGATAGGGTTTTGAAATGTTCAAAGATTTGCTGGAAAAGGCTTTCAGGACTTAGACCTTTGGCCTTGGATTTGAATCTGGAAATCTGGTTTTGAATTGAATTTTGAGCTTGAATGATAGGATTTGAATTAAGTTTAGATTGAATTAAAGTTTGGATTGGTCTAGAAGAATCCTAGGGTTTAGAATAGGTCCTAGGGTCCAAATCAGCTTAAGGGAATCCTAGGGTCTAGAATAGATCCTAAGGACTGGAGTCTGGGAAGATCCTGGGATCTAAAAGTCCTAGGGACATCCTAGGATCTGGGGTCTGGAAGAATCCTATGATCTAGAAGAGTCCTAAGATCTAGGAATCCTAAGATTCAAGATCTAGAAGAATCTTAGGATCTAGAGTAGATCCTAATGTTTGATTTCTAGGAAGATCCTAGGATTTGGACATCCTAAGGCCTGGGATCTAGAATAGTCTTAGGATCTAGAAGAATCCTAAGCTCTAGATAAATCTAGGAGAATCCTAGGATCTAGATTTATCTTAAATTGTATTGATCTGGGGTCAGGATTGATTTGAAACTGGATTGATCTAGGATTAGATTAATCCTAGGGTCAGGATTAAATCCTAAGGATTGGAATGATCCTAAGGTCTGGATTGGTCCTACTGAGCTCACACAAAAATGAGGTCAACAAATGGACCCCCAATATGTGTAATAGAATGTAGTTCTATTGCACATATTGGTGTTGACCGAATAAAATGGTCAAGTCTGGAGTTTTGATCCTAAGGGAAAAATAAATTTATCCCTAGGGAATCGGGGTTTGAATAGATACTAGGGTAGTGCTAGGAAAAGCGTACTCTACCACTAGTGGGTCTGGTCCTAAAGGGAAGGAAGAATATATCCCTAAAGGAGAAGGCAGTCTGGGTGATCCTATAGGAAGGAAGAACTCCTAACTATAAAGGATTGAATTTAGATTTGATTCTGAGGAAAAGGAAAGTCTAACCTCAGAAGATTAAATTTGAAATGGTACTAGGGTAGTGCTGGGGACAGCATACTCTACCACTAGTAGATCTAGTCCTAGGAGAAGGAAGAAAACCTATCCCTAAGGAAAAGAATGCCTGGATGATCGTATAGAAAGGAAGAACTCCTAACTATAGAGGATCGAGTTTGAATTTTGATACTAGGGTAGTGCCACAAGGGGCGTACTCTACCACTAGTAGATCTAATCCTAAGGGAAGGAAGAAATGCCTAGCCCTAAGGAAAAGAAGGTCTGATTGAGATTGATTCCAGGACGGTGCCATAAAGGACTTACTCCATCACTAGGAAGTCTAAATCCAAGGGAAGGAAGAAGAACCTACCCTACGGAAGAGAAAACTGGATTTTGAAATTAAACCCAGGACGGTGCCATAGAGGACTTACTCCATCACTGGGGAGTCTAGTTCTAAAGGAAGGAGAAAAGCCTAACCTTGAGGAGAAGAGAATTTAATTTTGGAATTTGAAATTGATTCCAGGACGGTGCCACAGGGGACTTATTCCATCACTGGGGAATCTAATCTTAAGAGAAGGAGAATACCTACTCTAAGGAAGAGAAAAGCTGGATGATCTCATAGGAAGGTAGTATTACTTCCTATAGGAGATCAGGCTTGAAGTTTTGAATTTTGAAATTAGGATGGTGCCACAGAGGGCGCTATCCATCACTAGTAGATCTAATCCTAAGGAAAGAAAGCACGATGACTCACATCTGTCCTTAAGGAAGAGAAGACTGGAGGACCCTGAGGGAAAGAAGTATTGCTTCCCACAAAAGGTCGGATCTGGATTTTGAACCTAGGATGGTGCCACAGAGGATGTATTCCATCACTAGAGGATCTAATCCTAAGGAAAGAAAGCACGATGACTCACATCTAACCTTAAGGAAAAGAAGATTGGAAGGTGCTAGGATGGTGCCACAAAGGGCGTACTCCACCACTAGCGGATCTAATCCTAAGGATAGAAAGCACAATGACTCACATCTAACCTTAAGGAAAAGAAAACTGGATGATCCCGTGAGAAGGAAGCATTGCTTTACATAGATTCAGATCTGGAGTGATTGTATGTAAAGGAAACTTGCTTTACATAGAGGGTCGAGTCAGGATGATCGTATATAGAGGAAACTTACTCTATATAGAGGATCAAATTAGGAATGATCATATGTGAAGGAAACTTGTTTCACGTAGAGGATCGAGTCTGGAATGATCATATACAGAGGAAACTTGCTCTGTATAGAGGATCGAATTAGGAATGATCATATGTGAAGGAAACTTATTTCACATAGAGGATCGAGTCTGGAATGATCATATACAGAGGAAACTTGCTCTGTATAGAGGATCGAGTCTGGATTGATCGTATATAGAGGAAACTTGCTCTATATAGGGGATCAGGTCTGGAATGATCATATGTGAAGGAAACTTACTTCACATAGGGGATCGAGTCTGGAATGATCATATACAGAGGAAACTTGCTCTATATAGAGGATCGGGTCTGGATTGATCATATATAGAGGAAACTTGCTCTATATAGAGGATCAGGTCAGGAATGATCGTATATAGAGGAAACTTGCTCTATATAGAGGATCAGCTCTGGAATGATCATATACAGAGGAAACTTGCTCTGTATAGAGGATCGGGTCTGGATTGATCATATACAGAGGAAACTTATTCTGTATAGAGGATCGAGTCTGGATTGATCATATATAGAGGAAACTTGCTCTATATAGAGGGTCAGGTCTAGAATGATCATATGTGAAGGAAACTTACTTCACATAGAGGATCGAGTCTGGATTGATCATATATAGAGGAAACTTGCTCTATATAGAGGGTCGGATTTGGAATGATCGTATATGAAGGAAACTTGCTTCATACAGAGGATCGAATCTGGAATGATCATATGCGAAGGAAACTTGCTTCACATAGAAGATCGGATCTGAATTTTGGAACTTAAAAAATTGAATGATTTTTGAATTTGAATTGATTGAGTTTTGAATTTGAAGATGTTTTGATTTGAAATTTGATTTGACAAATTTGAATTTGAAGAGTTTTAAATCTATGATGTGTTTTGAATTTGATTTGAATTATTTTTAAGTTTGAAAATTTTGAATTTTGATTTTGGATTTTGAAAAATTTGGACAAAATTGAGCTGAATAGATTCAAAATTTGAAAATTTTATTGATTCGAAATTCGAGCTACATCAAGCATAGTATTTTTTCAGGAATCGCCCGTTTACAGGAAGCATTGGGTGATTTCCTTTACAATCCACTAGCTGATACGAGCCTCCTTCGTAAACTGTTTCCACTACGAAGGGTCCTTCCCAGGTTGGTTCAAACTTTCCACCGAGCTTTCGGTGGGCTAAGATAGGCCTCCGAAGAACCAAGACCAAGTCGCCTACTCGGAAGGTTCTAGGTCGCACTAACTTATCGTGAGCTTGAACCATTCTGGCTTTATAGAGTTCTAGATTCTGCTGGGCTTGGAGACGACATTCTTCAAGACCCTCGAGTTCTTCAAGTCGAAGTTGTGCATTCTGTTCTGTTGTGATTTGATTCTGGACTGCAGTTCTGAGTGAAGGGATTTGAATTTCCAGAGGGAGTACGGCCTCGGACCCATACACTAGTGCAAACGGTGTGGATTGGGTCGGGGTTCGATATGTGGTCCTGTAGGCCCACAAAGCTTCCACCAACCTCTCATCCCACTGACGTTTATTGTCATCCAGGGTCTTTTTGATGATTTGTACCAGGGTTTTGTTGAAGGCCTCAGCCAGTCCATTAGCCCGTGGGTAATAGATTGTTGAGTATCTCCAATCAATACCGTGGCGACTTGCAAAGTTATTGATTTTTGTAGACTTGAAAGCGGACCCATTATCGGATATGATTCTGCGAGGCACGCCGAATCGATATACGATATGGTCACGAAAGAATTTCATTACATGATGTGATGTTACATTTCTTAGTGGTACTGCTTCTGCCCACTTTGAAAAGTAATCAGTCGCTGCTAAAATGAAGCGATGACCCCTTGAAGAAGGAGGGTCAATTGGCCCAATGATATCCGTGCCCCAACTTTCGAAGGGCCACGAGGCTATCGTAGGATGCAACACATTAGGCGGCTGATGTAAAACCACACCATGAACTTGGCATTGATGACAACATTTTGCAATTTTCATGCAATCGTCAATCATCGTAGGCCAATAATAACCAAGTCTTTTGATTTTCATTTTCATCTTAGGACCCGATTGATGAGCACCGCACAGTCCAGCATGGACTTCGTTAACGATCTTCAGGGCCTCTCGTTTGTCTAAACAACGGAGCCACATCTGATCGAACGATCGTCGGTATAACGTATCGTTGACTAGTGCATATGATAGGGCACGTTTCTTAATTTGGTTGGCAAGAGACCTGTCGTGAGGAAGCTCGCCTTCTTGCAAATATTTGATTATTGGTTGTCTCCAATCTTGTTCTTCATCGATTGCTGAAGATGTAGAGAGGACCTGGGAGGATTGATTGTTGAGGTATTCCATGTCTACAGGGGACAGGACTTGACGACCCTGAACTTCTATAGGGATGAAATCTTCTTCTGGGCAAGCAAATTCCTTTGCAAGCTTTGCTAGGGCATCCGCCGAGGAATTGCTTCCACGAGGAACCCTATACATAGTTACAATGGGAATTTTCTCGAGTAGGTGCATTGTGTATTGGTGATATTTCAGGAGTTTAGGATTCAAAACCTTATAGGTCCCTGCAACTTGGTTGATCACCAGCTGAGAGTCACCATAGATCTTAATCTCTTTAATCTCCATTAGGATTGCAAGTTCCAAACCAGTTATCAAAGCTTCGTACTCAGCTTCGTTGTTCGTACAGGGTTCTGATAAATGGTAGGAAAAGTGCATCATTCCCTTATCCGGTGTTATGAAAACCAGACCGACTCCTGCTTTTCCAGGAATAGTAGATTGAGGTGTTTTGCCCCTTTGAGAGGACGCTGCACCATCAAAATACATTTCCCAGGTTTGGACATTGGATTCCTCGAAACTCATGATTTGCTCGTCAGGTAAATCATCATTTAGAGGAGATTCCGCCGGTAGCGGGTGTGCCGCAAGGAAGTCGGCGACGGCCTGCCCTTTCACAGCACGCAGGGGAATAAAAGTGATTTCAAATTGTAACAATATCATAGACCAACGAGCCAGACGTCCTGACAACGTGGGCCGGGTCATAAGATATTGCAAGGGGTTGACACTGGAAATCAGACTGACCTGATGAGAAAGCATGTAATGTCTTAGTTTTTGTGCTGCAAAGACTAAGGCAAGGCAATGTTTCTCAATTGCAGGATATCGGATTTCCGTTGGGAGTAATCTCCGACTCAGGTAGTAGAGGGCATTCTCTTTCCCATCGTCATTGATTTGAGCTAGAAGAGCCCCGAGAGATTCGTCAAGGGCCGCGGTGTAAAGGATTAGAGGTCTCCCCGGAATGGGGGCTGCCAAAACTGGCGGATTTGTCAGGTATTGTTTGATATTTTCGAAAGCATTTTGACATTTCTCGTCCCAAATGAATTTGGCGTCCTTTTTAGCTAGGACAGAGAATGGTTGACATCTTCCAGAAAGGTTAGAAATGAATCTTCTTATATACGCCAGCCTGCCCTGGAGGGATCTCAGTTGAGTGAGACTCTTAGGAGGCGGCATATTTAAGATAGCTTCAATTTTGGCAGGATCAATTTCGATTCCACGGTGCCTGACTACGAAACCTAAGAACTTCCCTGACGTGACACCGAAAGCGCACTTCAAGGGATTCATTTTAAGGTCGTAGCGGCGCAACCGCTCGAAAACAGTTCTTAAATCATAAAGATGAGCCTCTTTCACTCTACTCTTGACAACTAAATCGTCGATGTAACATTCGACTTGATTATGTATTAAGTCATCAAAGATATGAGTCATGGCCCGCTGGTAGGTTGCACCAGCATTTTTGAGACCAAAGGGCATCACTTTATAACAAAAGATCCCTATAGGACTTCTGAATGCCGTGTTTCTCTCATCTTCTGGGGCCATCTTGATTTGATTATAACCAGATGAGCCATCCATAAAGGAGAAAACAACGTGCGAGGAGGCAATGTCCACCATGAGTTCTGGGATTGGCAAAGGAAATTCATCCTTAGGACATGCCTTGTTCAAGTCTCTATAGTCAACACAGACCCGGATTTGACCATTTTTCTTTCGAACTGGCACGACGCTGGCTACCCAAGAAGGATATTGTTCTTCTCGAATAAATCCAGCCTCTGCCAACTTCTTGACTTCAGAAACGACTTGTTGTTCGATCTCCAGACGCATACGTCGTGGAGCTTGCTTGACAGGAATGGCATCATGCCGGATTCCAAGTTTATGGACTGCTACGTCAGCGGACAACCCCGGCATTTCGTCGTATGTCCAGGCGAAGCAATCTTTAAACTCGGATAGAAGTTGAATTAGATCCTCAGACTCATCCTCACTCAACAAAGAACTTATGAAAGTGGGGCGAGGGTCATCCTCTGTTCCAAGATTGATTTCTTTAAGTTCGTCGACTGTTGATTTAATTTCTTCTTCGAATTCGGGGGGTGCATCCCGAACCTGAAGTTCGTCAGAATCATCAAAAGTCTCCAAACAAAGTCCATCGAACGAATCAATGACTTCAGTAGGGACATTTTTAAATTCAGGACGACTAGTTATCATTAGACAAAACTCGTCATCGTCAAACGACCTAACGGTACTAAAACCGATACCACTGGTCCAATGTTTATTAAATTTTGAATTCCAAAGACTTTCGTGGTATCTAGCCTGACCCTTAGTCCATTGACTCGGAGCAAAACCTTTAGAAATAAGAGACTTAACACCAGCAGGAAAGTAGCCAAAAGGTAATTCCATTAATTCATTAAAATTTGCCTCTTCAAGGATTACATCATCTTCATTCCTTGAAGAGGAAGAGCCAGGGAAGAACTTCTTGGCTTTCCTTACTTCTCCATTTAAGTTCGGAGCATCCTTAATTACTAACCCTGAGACCCTGTCAGCAGACAGTGGGGTTAAGGTTAAGGATTCAACCGTTCTATTAAGCTTTTCATATAAACTCAATTCAGGCTCGTCATTTTGAATATTTAATTTCGTATCCTCCTGGTCGCTATCCGATTCTAAAGTGAGATCAAACTTCGGAGGAGGATTGATTTTTGTATAGTCAAAAGCAAATCTGGCGCCCCTTTTTCTTGAATCTTCATCAGAACTTGTTTCAAGTTCGACGTAGATCGGGGAATTTATTTTTTCAATTGAAGGGCGACCTCGACCGCGTGCTCTTTGGGCCATCCTCCCACCTCTTTGAGGTACAATGTTTGGAGGCCTGAAGATCACACGCTCGACGTCGTCTTCACTACTTGAGTTTTGTCTCTTTTGATTTTTGACTTTTTCTTTTCTCAATCTTTGAATTGCTTTTGAACCTTGACTTTCTACCTTTTCCTCCTTGACATTGATCTCTACTTTAGAACAAGTAGTGGACTCTTTAGGTACATAGTACGCTGCATCCTCGTAGATCCCGATCTCGTGAATAGAGAATGGTTGCAGATCACCCTTAATTTCAAACTCAATGCCATCTCGTTGGTACTTGATGCATTGATGTAGGGTAGAAGGAACCATCCTATATTCATGGATCCAGGGCCTTCCTAGGAGCGCGTTAAAGGACGTTGCCGAATCAATTATATGAAATTTCGCTTCAGTTTTCAATTCTCCTATCTCTAGAAGAAGGGTAACTGAACCTAAAGCCTTTTCGCCCTTTTCATTGAACCCACGAAGCACTAACTTGTCAGTTGAGAGCTTGCTAGTATCAATTCTAAGGTATGCGAGAGTCTTTATGTTCATCACGTTGACCGATGCACCCGGGTCAACTAGAACTCTTGATAACTTAAACTTGCCCACATTTACTGTGATGTAAAGTGGACGATTGTGGTCGGCAGTTCCAAGGAGTAAATCTTCGTCCGAGAAGGTAACCCCAGGGATTTCCTTAAAGTACAAAGCTTCTTCCTCGGAAGTTGAGGCTAATTGAGCTAAGCAAATCTCTGGGTCGAGAAGCGCTTTAATTAGAGTCTCCCTCATCTCTTTTGAAAGGACAAGGGCATCATAAATGCTCAATTTGGCGGGCAACTTCCTAAGGTGAGCTAAGACGTTGTAATCAACACTTGGAACATTAACGTTGGGACCCGGTGGATTTGAAAGAATTGAAGTTGATTGTTGAGCGGGGATTTGAATTGGATCATCAGAAACAACTTGTTTTCCTTTATCCTGAGGAGGTAGTCTAGGGGGTAAGACCTTCCCACCACGTAGTTGTACTTGCACGACTTCATCGGAAGAACAAACTACAGGGGAGTCTACGCTCTCCTTAGGCGATTGATTGTCGTTATCTGAGCGAGAGTCTGAATCTGAAAAGTCTATCACGACAGGACTCCCTTGAAAGTTAATTTCAGGGGTTTCACTATCTGATAAGACATCAGATTCGTTTCTCTCTTGAAGAGTCAAATTTGGAGAGTTGAGTGTTTGAATTTCTTGATTGATCTCAACTTGTTCTTGATTATTTTCAACAGAAGAGTCATTAACATCTTGATTCTCGACATTAATCATCAAAATATGGGCAGAAGGATCAGACTTTTTATTTAATTTTCGACCCTTTGCCTTTGATGGGGCAAAGTAAAAGTCAGATAAATTCAGTGGTGACAGAGGTTTTGAGCCACCATCAACCACTTGTACAGATCTCTCATCAACAAATTTCCTCTCTACAGAAAGTTCACTCTTTTCATTTTTATTCAGTACAGTAGTTCCTAAGACTACTGGAGAGGAAACTGTCCCAACGTCCTCCTGCGAAGCCTCGAGGTCAACCTCCCAGATCGGGTCCCGGGCTCTCGTCGGTAACTGTTGAGAAAGACGAAAAGATTTATTAATCGACTTTTTAAATGCCCGGGATAGTGCTATATCCCAACCATCTTCAATGGACAGAGAAGAGTTAGAATTCATACCTGAGATAGATTTGACAGACCCCTGATCCGGATCGACCAGGTACTCCTTTGGAATTATAATATTACCTTGACGGAAGTTCTTTTCTAGCCAATCTTTGAAGACGATGCAGTCTTCGATTGTGTGGCCTAACATGCGATGGTAGGGGCAAAAAGTTGGATCGTCCTTCTTATTTGCCTCTTCCGGCTTTTTGGCCTCCGGCAATCGAAAATCTGGCTTCTTCTGAAGACTTTTAAAGATCTTTCTCACCGACTCCCTCTTAAATGGATATGTACGAGCCAATCTCTCTTTAAAAGAAATCGGGTGAGAATCTCTTGTAGGTTGAGAAGTTACCTGAAAAGGTGGAGATTTCTGAGTTTGTTGTGTTGGAGAATTACTGGACTGAACATTCATTGGTTTCTTCCCCTTATCAACAGCTGAAACCATTGCTGTTCTCTTTTCAAAGGACTTCAATGGTTTGCTAGCTTTCTTTTCCTCAATAGAATCCTTCAGGAATGGCATTTTGGAAGCCTCTTCCTGTAGATTACTAGCCTTATTTAAAAGTTTTTCGAAGGTTTTGATAGTGAAACCCTTCAGGAGAAAAGCAATAGGCCCGTGGATGTTCTTTAAAAGAATCTCCACTGCATGTTGCTCTTGCAACTGGGGTTCACACTTCATCGAGAGATTTCGCCATCTCAAGATGTACTCAACCAAAGACTCTCCCGGTTTTTATTTTTCGATGACGAGATCACCAACGGTTACACGCTGCTGAGCTCCTGAGAATCTCTTTAAGAATAGACTCTCGAGCTCTGTGAATGTTTTCACTGAACCATTAGGTAAATCTGCGTACCACTCAAAAGCAATACCGGATAAACTACTCACAAACTGGCGAAAGAGTAGAGCATCTGACCCTCCTGCGTTGCAACAACTCGCTCGGAAGTGGGCCAGGTGCTGTCTTGGGTTTTCTAACCCACTAAAAACTTTGAATGAAGGTGGCACAAAGCCTTTAGGATAAGAGACTGAATCATATTCTTCAGGGTAGGGTCTACCCTTTGGAATAGATACAGTCCCTTGAGAATGGGCTAAGGCCTCCCTTACCTGGGTTTCAATCATCTGGCGGATATCTTTGTCGGCTGGAGAGGTTGGGGAAGCAACCTCTGGAGTTCTAGGACTTGATTCTATTTTCTTGCTGTGCTCACCCACTGTGTGTATTGTAGGTTGCAACTGCTCGGATTGAGATTGCTGTGCCTTGATCATCTGACTTTGCATTTGTTCCATTCTGAGCATCATCTGTTCAATTTTGCTCTCCAGACTCTTAATGTATTCATCTTTCTCATTCAATTTAATTGATCCATCAGAGTCTGAATCTACTGCTGCAGAGGCTTCTTCTTTACCAGATCGGTGTCTTGAAGGCTCAGCATCCTTATTTGATGCTCTGGTCTCAACCATACAAATGTTCCCAGCTGAATCTTCTTCCATTAGATCATCTGCTTCTGGATCAAAGGCTTCAATTGCCTTGTTTTTAAGTATGTCCCTTATTTCTTGTACCACCTCATCGACCGGTCTACCCTCAATTGACTCGAGATCGATTGGCAGGTATCCTTTATAGTTAATCATCTCTTCAAATTCCTCATCTCCGAACTGGGTGAGGACTTCTTGAATTTTCAAGTCATCAGCAGTAGGTTCTGCCACTAACTGATCCAACATTTCTTGATCATCCTCAAGTTCTGTCCCCTCCCCTCCGACTGTCCCGGGGTCGGTAGTCGTGAGGGTGACATCCTCAATAGGGCGAGGGATATCTAACTTAACAGGTGACGAAGGAGTTTGACTTGTAGGAACTCCAACATCAATCTGAGGAGAATCCTCACATCCCTGAATAAAGAGTCGGGGGACCTTAACAGGTGACTGGACTGGTAACTGAGCTAATGACTGAACTGGTGTCTCTCTAATCTGAATCCCAACAGTTCTGCTTATCTTCATTGGCACGTAAGGTTCATCCAAAAGTATGGGCCTCTTGCCCTTAACATCAACTGGTTGTAAGTCTTTGACGATCTCTTTTGATTTGGCTATCACAGGGGCCAACTTTGAGAGTCTTGAAGGGGGAACTGGAGGTCTACCACTGAGAGGGTGACTCCTACCAGACCCAGTTAAAACTATCTCCTCAGTTTTGGCAGTTGGGAGACGAGGCACCCAATGATATCCATCTACTAACACTGAGGCAACTGGTTGTTTAACGAACTTTTTGTTTCTCCTCACTGGCTGAGGAGTCAGGTTTCTTGCTTCAGATTTCTCTTCTTTCAAAACTTCTTTCTCAAGTTTATGTGAGATCACCCCCTTCAGGTGTCTTACATATTGTTCTTTGGTCTGACCTGTCTCAGCAGCACAGGTGTGAATGATGTTCCTTAACATCCTAGTTCTCAAAGTGTTCTTCTCCCTGGTGGTTCTCTTAACAGTGTAGTCGACTGGGCTAGGTGGAGAGCTAGCAATCCGCGTGACTCTCTCCTCCCCTGCAGCAGCTGCGAGGGGGTGAAAACGACTCCCTTTCAGGAGTGGAGAAGAGGCAGGGATAGGCAGCTCCTCAGCAGCCTCAGGCTCAACTAAACTCAAGGCTTTCTGTTCAGCCATCTTCCTTGACTTAGTAATTTTCTTCCTTATCCTTCTCAGGTAGTTCTTCCTAGCACTCTTAGTGCCAAACAGTGCTGCAGAACTAGAAGACCCTTTTTCAACCGTAGATTTTATTTCAATTTTCTTGTCCTCACTCTGGACTGAGGGTGCAGAAGGTGTAAGGGTAGCACCTGCTGCCAGTTCCAACACTGGGGGAAGGTCACTCGTAGCTCCCACAGTTAGTTCCACTACTGGACCATTCTCGCCCTCAGCAGCGAGATTGATGATTGTTCCACCATTAACAGACAGTTTCAAAGTCTTGAAACCCATCCCAAACTGAATCGCACTGCTATGAATTAACTCTTCAACTTGGAGGTCTCGGTCAACAGAGAACAGAAGTTTCCCAGCCATTGCAGAAGGTTTGATTGTCTGAAATTTGAAAGGGAAGACTTGAATCAAATTTTTGAATTTGAATTTTGACAAGAAATTTTCTATATTTTATCGCATAAATAGAATTATAGAAATTATAATCCGATATGTAGTGATAAAATATAGATATCAATTTTGACTTGAAGAAAATTTGAATTTTTATTGTATATGTTCAACTACAAGAGAATGTTGTAGAGAACGTATAACAACAATGGTCTGGATTTGATTTGAAAGGATTTGACGAGGGTTTGAAATTTTGAAGATTGAAAGATTTTCTTTGACTATTTGAAACCAATAAGTCGGATTTGATTTCAACTTAATAGTTAACCAAATATCAAAGAAAATCAAGGAGCTTTGACTCGACTCTCTTATCCCACTGATCAGGCTAGGGATAAGATGTCAGAGATGTGACTTGATGAAAAGACTAGATGATTAAATTTGAATCTGGAAATAGTACATGTTATACTACAAGAGAATATTGTAGTGGTACATGTGACAGTGAAAATCGAATTTGAATTGAAAGGGAATTTAAACGACTCAAAAATCCGGCAGCATCTCCCCTTATTTTTGAAACTTGAGGTGTTGAGTTTGCATTCAACAAGACAGTTTACAAACATTAGGGAAAACTTTACAGGAAGGAACTCGACTCTTTATATCTTATCAAAGATCAAATGTCAGAGTTCAAAATTTGAAAGATACTGAAAATGAACGTTGAATTTGAATTATCAATGTTCATCTACAAGAAGTATTGTAGAAGAATATTCGACACGTGACGATTAAAACTTGAAGAGAATTGAACTGGTATTTCTGAAATTTTGAATTTCCGGCAGCACCTCCCCTTATTTTGAAACTCGAGGTGTTGAATTTGCATTCAACTCGACGGTTTACAAACCTATAAGAGGGAGATTCTAGGAAATCAACCTGACTCTTTCATTCTGATTAATGATTCAGAATGAAATGTCAAAGACTGAAACAACCGGAGAAATTGAAAGTACATTAACTATATACAACTACAATAATTATTGTAGAATATATAGTTGTAATGATTATCCTGGTTTGAAAATAGATGTTTGAAAAATTTGAAATTTCGGCAGCATCTCCCCTTATTTTGAAACTCGAAGTGTTGAACGTATGTTCAACATAACAGTTTACAAAAATAGGGGGGATGTTATAAGCTAACCCGACTCTTTCATCCCGACTAGTGATTCGGGATTGAAATGTCGAAGGTTAGATTAACCAGAAAATTTCAAATTTTGGGTTAAAATTTGGAAGAGGAATCTATATCCTATCACACATATTGAATTATAGGAACTACAATCCTATATGTAATGATAAGATATAGGAATTGATTGAGATTTGAAGGCAATGGAATTTTGCTAGACAGCTGAAATTATGACTTTGAAGTTAGAGAAATCTTCTGTAAATCGTGAAACTTAGCACGCTATGATTTATTTGCATGCAAGTTTACAACATGTACAGAAAGACTTTAAAAAGCTCAGCTTGACTCTTTCGCTCTACCGATGAACTTGGAGGCGAAATGTCAAAGCTAGACTGGGAGGGAGGTTTCCTACACTCACCTCTTTTTTCACAAGTTTTAATTGAGTTGGCCACACTCCCCCAAGAAAGAAATGGGTAGAGGGACCAACAGAAGAAAGGTAGTCAAAACTACCGATGTAATAAAATTCGTACCGCTATTAAAGATGGAGAGAGAAATTATTCCCCAGTGGAGTCGCCATTTTTTGTTTTGATTGAAAAAATATAGTTTTGAAAAGTGTTTAATTTTCTTTGGGAAAGTTAAATTTCTGGAATTTGAATATTTGAAATTGAACACTTATTATGAATGATATATCACCTCGAAAGGTGAACATATCGTTCCCTAATAGGTTCAAATTACAAATCTTTGAATTTATCTGATTGTCATAGTCAAACTCAAGGAGAAACAACATATGATCCTGAAAGATCAGAATGATGTTTAATCAACTATTTGACTATGCTAATCTGAATAGGATCATTAATTTCATAATCATAACTATGATTATAATTGACATATCTATCCGAAGAAAGAAGATATCAATCATTATTAGTTTGAATATGAAAATAACGATCGCCAATTTTTTTTGTTTGATTTCCCAAAAAGAATCAATTAAAGGTTTTGAAAATTTGATTTTGAAATCTGGTCTGGGTTTCTAAATCTCCTACGAGCGCAAGCCCTCGTAGTTAATTACATCGTAGGAAACCAGAAAATTTCCTACGAATACTCTCGATTAAAATAGCGATACGAATTTTATTTAAGAATTCAAAGATTGATATCAAAGAAGGTTAAGGACTTGAATTTTCAAATGGGATTGGATCAAATTTGAACAGTTCTTTCTGGAGGTCAAAGGATGAGAAGTAGGAGGTATTTTGAGATTCTGAATTGCTTCAGAAACACCCCAAACTGTCCTAAGTGTTGTGCTTGAATTTGATTGAAAGATATTTTAATTTGAATGGTCAATTTTATTAGAAAGTGGGAGTCAGATTCCCAGAAGATTGAGGTCTTAAGTTTGAAGACATGCCTCAGAACCTAAGTCTAAAATTGGGTACTGAAAATCAGTGACCCGAATCCTAACTAATGCAATGCAATCTGGACTTACCCCGGCCTGGATTGGGGAGCCAGCTAAACCACCTAAACGCTTTTAAAACCATGAGTAAAAGTCTTTAAATGTAGAGTGGTTAAGGACATTGATTAAGATTGGTTTAAAGAATTGGGGTCGACATCTAGAGCAGATCCTAATTGACCCCTTAACATATATTGGGTTAAATGTCTAAATAAAATGCAATTAAGATTTAGACTCGATTTTTAATTTGTAACTAATGCAATGCATGCCAATTGACTCGATGAAATGCTTAAATCAAAATGTAGCAGTTTTAAAACAGGCTTAAAAATAGATTTTATCCTAAAGATTGCACAACATCCCCTTGGACAGAACTGCACCCTAATAGGTCAGGTGGTCTGCCAGAACCCGCAGGCGGGGAGGTGCCTAACACGGATGAGAAAAGTCAATATGTATGCATGAAAAACTCCCGGCGAGTCCGGGCTTACTTCTTAAGAGCGTTAGAGTTTCTATCTGAGCTTAAAAATTTTAAGTTTTGTTTGAGTAGAAGAAGTTAATGACCGTACCCTCACGAGCCTCCGATCGGGTTCCAGGCTAAATCAAAATCGACATGCAATAGCGCCAAATAAACTACTAAAAACATGTGGGTCCTTAATCGCAATCAACACATAAATCAAATCAATTAAATAATTAAATCAATTAAATAAATATTCAAAATGAAAGTCCATGTGGCAAGTGCCACTTAATTATACAACCCAGGGTCTGCAGGAAAGTAAAGTGGCCGGGTACCACTGACTACAACCCGGATTCTAATCCTAAGACTCAAGTGACTTTGAGATTTGAGATTCTTCTCGTTCTTCACTTCTTCATTTCCTTAGAACTCCTTGGATCGTCGGGTCTGTATATCCAAATGAAAAGAAACTCCCCCTGAATAGGGGTGTTATCTTTTCTCTTTGGATATTTGAAATTCATCCTAATTTGGATATCCAAATGGATAGAAACTCTCCCTAAGGGATGTTCCTTCCTCTTTGGATTCCAAATTGGATGTGCAAACATCTCAATCTCAAAGCACTTTAAATAGTTTACAACTCAATTTGAATCAAATTACATCAATTGAAATTAAAATTCTAGACTCAACAACCTGCAGGGTTATCCTAATAATCAACAGTTATATTTACATCCCAAGCAGTTAATATATTTGAAATTTAAATGCTCAAACCAGCCACGCTTGGCCATGCTCTTTTAATTTTAAAGGGGGTCTTAGCAGTTCTCTGGAGCACCTGTGCAATTTGATAATTATAATTTTGCCCCCTTTAATTTATGCCCTGTATGAGCATGGCCACCTGCATAAGATTGAATTAGTACAAATCGTTCCTAGCCTGGGGGTAGATCTAATCGTACAATCAATCACATCACAGAGGGCATTAAATAAATAAACAATCACATCAATTCTACTACTAGCAAACAGCATGCAGTAAAAGCTCGAAAACCCGGCACACAACAAAAAAGTAAACACCGGCCTAGCCTAAGACTAGAGTTGGTTGTCCTAGCAAACCATCTAAAGTGTGTGAGGTAGGCTGTGTGGCTTTGATGTGTCCTAAATAGGATGATTTGATTGAAGTTGTTTAAAGTTCTAGTTGATTGAAGGCTTAAAGGAGGATTTAATTTGAATTTAAATATTAATGACTTGAAATTGATTTAAAAATTAATTTTAATTGTTTGTTGGATATCACCTTTGTTTCACACCGAGGCCGTGAAGTTTATTTCACCTTCCTTGGGGCTAATTTAATAGCCTCGTAGGCCTGGGTTACCCAGTGGTACCCGATATAATTAAATGATTTGAGTTTGATTAAGGTTTAAAGGTTGATTAATTTTAATTAGAATTGGTTGATTGCTGGTTTTAATGTTGACTTAAGATTTTCTGGAATTTTTGACAATTTATTGAATTTTGGAATTTTTTGGATTATTTTAATGATTTAATTAAAGGGTCAAAATTTGACTTTTTGATTTAAAATGTTTTCTGGAAAATTAATATTTTATTAAAATACTAGACCTTAATACGATCAGTTAGACAGTAAGTATGCTGAAATTGGATTTTTCTACATTTTATTATGAAGGTTTGAAGTTTTGACTTGATTTTGAACTAAGTTTGACCAAAAGTTGACTTTTTCAAATTTTATTGATTTCTGGAAACTTAATATTTTTAATAAATATTAGACCTTATTATGAGTTGTATGCCTTTGAGTTTGCTCAATTTGGAGTTCATTTGAATTAGTTATGAATTTTTGAAGTTTTGAGTATTTAATGAATTATTTAAATTGTTTAATTAAAGCCATTTTTATGATTTGAATCCAAATGATCTCCAAACTTCTTGAAATCAACTCCAAAGGTCAGGAATGACCTAATGAGTGATCTCCAAGTGTTTGGAAATTTTCTGGAATTTTTAATTATTTTTAATTAATTAAATTAATTAAATTTCAGATTTCAATTAAACTTAAATTAAACTTAATTTTGAAGTCCAGTGAAGGGGCTTTTATTTTTCATTGATTAAGGGTTTGATTCTGGTCAGTTAGAGGGGTTGATTGTATTTTTTGGATTTAAATTTGATTTATTAGAATTTCTGGAAGATTTAATGGCTTAATTAAGGTTTAAACTTGATTAGGTTAATTAAGGGGCTTAATGATCTCAAAAGTCAATGGGAAATTTTCCTAGGGCTGAGGGTGTCACTATGTTCAAATGGTTTGAATTTCAAGTCAATTGGAAATATATCCTAATTATTTGAATTAATCTAAACTCTCTAAACAAAGTTCTTAATTATTGTCCTTAATGCCACTAGGTTTGAGTATGTTCAAATCAAAGTCTCTAACCCTCAACACAACATATGCATGATAAATACACTCACAAACACAATCAATCTTAAGTCTAAGAGAGCCTTAAACTAAGTGGTGTGTGTGTGTCCTTAAACATGCATAGATTAATACTTAATTAAATATTCTTGATTAGACTAATAAATGATTAGATTATAATCATTCATTAGCACTCCCACATGACTTCTATTCAAATATGTTTGATCTATGTTTAAAATTTTAAAGTAGATCTCTCAACCTAAAATATTTAAGTATTTATGTATATATTTCAAAATAATTTTAAAACATACTTACTCTATTTATAGAATTATATATAGATATAGGTTTTAAATTAAGAATACTTAAGATATGATTAGGGTAATTTTAATATCTAAATGAGAGATCTACTGATCTACTAAGATCATTTGAAAATAAATTTCTTAATTTAAAATAATTGACTTAATATTTAATTAGATATTAATCAAATGTTAAAATATTTAAGTAATTAAAATAACTTAAAATTAATCAGGTTTTGATCTCTGAATTTGATTTCAAATTAAAGAGCTTAATTTTCTGAAAATTTTGATATATTACACTTAATTTTCTGATTTAAAATGAATTTCTTATGAATTTTTGAAGTTTAAACCAATTAAAATGGATTTTTAAATAATTTTAAATTAATTAAAGGTTAAAAAAATACTTTGAAAATTAGTTAATTTAAACTTAAAAAAAATTCTATAATTTTAAAATTATTTTAAATTATATATTAATTAAAGTATATATTAATTTTTAAAAGTATTTAAATTATTAATCATTAATTAAATATTAATTAATAATTAAATAATTAGTTAATTAAAATATAAAACATAGTTTGAATTAATTTAATTTCAAAATTAGAATAATTTAAGATTAATTACTTAATTATTGGATATTAATTAATTAAATCAGTGAATATTAATTAATTATTAAAGTATTAAAATATTATTATTCACTTAAATAGTATATAAAAAAAAAAAATCTTAATTAAATGTTATTTAAAGTTTCAAATATTTCTAGAATTAATATTAAATTTAGGGTTAATCAAATATTAATTAAAAAAAAAAAATTTTTTTTAATTAATAACAATAAACTATTTAATATGAACTAACATATTAAATAATGTATATTAATTAAGATTTTAAATAATTTTAATATCAATTAAAATAATAATTCATTTAATGTTAGTTAAAACATCAAATAATTAATTAAAATAATATTTATTTAATATTTATTAAAATTAACAAAATTATTTAATGCTCATTAAAATAATAACTATTTAATATTAATTATAATATTTAAATAATTAAATATCACTTAAAATTAATATTTAAACTTTAAGATTAATTAATTAAATTAAAAAAAAATATAATATATATATATAAATATATATATATTAATTTAAAATTATATATATATATATTTTTTTTTTTAAATTTTTCTATATTTTTTTTTAAAAAAAAAAAAAAAAAGGTTTTAAAAATTATTTAAAATTTAAAATAATAAAAAAAAGGCGGGGCCACGTGGCGACCCCTGATTGGTTCTCTCAAAACGCGGCCGGCGGCGCATGACACGTGTCAGCACGCGATCGGCCGATCCAAAATACGGTGGCGGCGGGCAATCATTGGTAATGATTGCGCCGCCGCGCAATCATTACCAATGATTGTCATGGCGCGGAAAAACCAGCGGCCACACTTAACCACGTCGGCTTGAGACGTGGGCCGTTCGATCATCCGCGGAACTGAACCAACGGTCCAGATTTAGCTGGACGGTGATCCGATCCAGCGGAGGTTTACACACGGAAGATCAACGCGCGGAAAAGCGTAATCTGGGCCGTTGATCAAAAGATCAACGGCCCGAATTTGTTCAATGCACGGGACGAACCGTAAAACCCTAGGAAATGGTTTTTAAGCTCGTTCTCTCAACTCATTCAATGAAACGACTTGAAATTTAAAACATAGATTGCGGCAATGAACAGATTTCGTGTGGACGTGTTTTTATTGCTTGAAAAGGACTTTAGAAAAAGCTAATTTAAGCCATCTATTGTGACCTAGGGCTAGGGATTGAGAGAGATCTAACCGTTGGATTGAAAAGGTTTTTGTTTCTCTGAATTTGTGGACTGTCCACGTATGATTTTGCTGAAGACGCCTCGGCTTGAAAGCTTCTTGATCGATCTATATACTCCTTTGAACGGAAAACGCCTTGGCTCTCCGTGAAGTTCGCCGCCGGCGAGGTTTGAGTGGTGGATCTTGGTCGGGAAAACTTGGGAGAGTCCTGAAGGGCTCAAATGAAAAGAAAATTTTTTTTGGAGAGCTTGAGCGTAGAGAGAGAATAGAAGGATTCGAATGAGGCTCCCTTTGGATGACCTAACCTATTCAAATGTCCTTGGGCTCAAGGAACGGCTGGGATTGAGCCTAGGGATGCCTAGATGGATGACAAGTGGCTAGGGGGTAGGTGGGAGCAGAAGTATCAAAGGACACAAGGACATCCTAGGTGGAAAGGTGTCCTTGTCCTCATACAAGCATGTGGGGATGATATAAGCTGTTGGATCTTGATCCAAGGGCTAAGAGAGGTTCTAGGAAACTTCTAGAGTGGTTTCAAACAGCTGGAAAGGTTTAGGGAAAAGGGGATTAGGCTTAAGATGGGTTTTGACCATCTTTGACCATTCTTTAACCTTTTGTTGACTTGATTGACCAGTCAACATGTCATGTTGACTGATGAGGTGGCAATGAAGGGTCTTGAATGCTGGTAGGATAGATCAAATGATGATTTAATGTCTTGGTGTTAGAGTTTGAATGCTTGGGAAAAGGTTTGAGCTACTTTGACCATTCTTTATCCCTTTGGAAACTTATTGACTAGGTTGACTAGTCAACCAGTCCACATGGATGATGACATGGCAGCTAAGTAGTACTAAGGGATGATTTGAAATGAACATCAAGTCAAGAGGTTGGATTTTAAAATGTTGTAGGAAGTTTTGGGTGGATTTGACCATGAGTTGAAGTTTGACCAAGTCACATTTATGTGATTTGACTTAAGGTATACTCAACAAGATTTGAGGCATTAAATGGAATATGATTAAGGGTTTAAAGATCTTGATTTGGGTAAATGGGTTAGAATAACCCATTAAAACCCTTAAGGAGTTATTGGGTCAACCTGGTTGACTTGGTCAACTAGGTTGACCAAGGGCCAGGGTTTGGATTAAATCAATTTCAAATGATAAATGGAGTCTGGTAGATGTGATTTGAGGGTTTGAATAGGTCACTTGGGTCAAATCACCCATTTGAGCCCTTAATTGGCTTAATGGGTCAATTGAGTTGACTTGGTCAACCAGGTTGACCCAGGGTCAAGGATTGGGTCCAATCAGTTCAGAATGACATTCTGAGTCTATTGGTGGTGGTCTCATGGTTTGGAGAGGTTGTTTGGTCAAAATGACCTATTTGGGCCCTTAATGGGCCTTTAGGTCAACCCTGGTTGACTTGGTCAACCAGGTGGGTCTAGGGTCTGGAAATGGGTTTAACAGATTTGAAATGATATTTGGAGACCAATGGAGGTGGTCCCAAGTTCAGAGGAGGTCATTTGGTCAAAATGACCTATTTTGACCCATAAAGGCCTGTTTGGTCAAACTAGGTTGACTTGGTCAACCAGGTTGACCCAGGGGTTGGAAGTGGGTTCAACAGGTTTGGTTTGACATTTGAAACTTGCTGGAGGTGGTTGCATTTGATTTGGAGCTCATTTGGTTCAAATGACCATTTATACCCCATAGGGGTATTTTGGTCATTTTGACCCTTGGTCAGCTAAGGGTCAAATTGAGTCCAACAAAATGCAGTTTATTGCTCACTGAATCATAATCAAGGGTCTGGAGGTGATTGGAGGCTTTGGGGAAAGCTCCAGGGTCAAGATCCACTGGGTGGTAGGTCCAGTGGCATAGACTGTAAATATTTGAAGGTTTTACAGCCTTTGGATTTTAATTCAGTTTTTGGGGTTAGAGATCTCAGAATGAGCTCAAATTTGGAGGGTTACCTCTAGGGACATGTCACATCAGTGTGGAACTGACAGATCTTGAATCAGAGGTCATTTGATAGGGTTTTGAAATGTTCAAAGATTTGCTGGAAAAGGCTTTCAGGACTTAGACCTTTAGCCTTGGATTTGAATCTGGAAATCTAGTTTTGAATTGAATTTTGAGCTTGAATGATAGGATTTGAATTAAGTTTAGATTGAATTAAAGTTTGGATTGGTCTAGAAGAATCCTAGGGTTTAGAATAGGTCCTAGGGTCCAAATCAGCTTAAGGGAATCCTAGGGTCTAGAATAGATCCTAAGGACTGGAGTCTGGGAAGATCCTGGGATCTAAAAGTCCTAGGGACATCCTAGGATCTGGGGTCTGGAAGAATCCTATGATCTAGAAGAGTCCTAAGATCTAGGAATCCTAAGATTCAAGATCTAGAAGAATCTTAGGATCTAGAGTAGATCCTAATGTTTGATTTCTAGGAAGATCCTAGGATTTGGACATCCTAAGGCCTGGGATCTAGAATAGTCTTAGGATCTAGAAGAATCCTAAGCTCTAGATAAATCTAGGAGAATCCTAGGATCTAGATTTATCTTAAATTGTATTGATCTGGGGTCAGGATTGATTTGAAACTGGATTGATCTAGGATTAGATTAATCCTAGGGTCAGGATTAAATCCTAAGGATTGGAATGATCCTAAGGTCTGGATTGGTCCTACTGAGCTCACACAAAAATGAGGTCAACAAGCCCTTGGTTGGGCTTGGATCTGATTAGGATTTGATTTAAACCTATTAGGGCCTATTGGGTCAACCTGGGTTGACCTGGTCAACCAGGTTGACCCAGGACCAAGACTTGGGCCCAATGGGTCAAGCCTGACCCACTGAGTCCAGTGGAGGAGAAAATAGGGCTTGGAGAGCTCTGGATTGGGTTTGGGTTTGATTTGAACTAGTTTTAGACCCATATGGGTCTAATGGGTCAACCTGGGTTGACCTGGTCAACCAGGTTGACCCAGGGCCTGGGTCTGGGCTCAGTAGACCTGGCTTGACTCCCTGGACCCACTGGGTTGGGTTCCAGGGTCTAGCCTGGTCAAATTTGACCAGGTCAACCCTTTGACCTAGGTCTAGGGAGAAATAGGGTCAACAAACGGACCCCCAACAGGAGTGGCGAACAAACTAGTGAACCGCTCGTGTTGGCGTTGACCGAATGTGGCAGAAGCAGTAGAGTAAAGGCTCTAGGAAAGAGCACCAAAAGAGGTGAAAGAGAGCAAAGGGGGATCTTCTCCTGGCCTTGTCTTACAGCAAGGGCAGAGCCGAGGAGAAAGTGGAAAGCAAAGTAGTAACAGGTCACAAAAGGGTGACAGAGTAAAAGGAAATCCCATCCTCACCTTGCCCTGTAGCAAGGGCAGAGCTGAGGGGGAGACCAAAAAAGGGGAGGTAGTAAAGAAAACCAACTATCCATCTGACCGCATCGAAACAACAAGATAGAAGGTGAAAGGGTGGTGAGGTATGCCTTCCAGGGACACTGTCAGGCTCACTCGACCAAGTAAAGTCTGATGTCTGCTTGATCAGAGCAAAACAATCAGGGAAGAAGTAGTAGTGAGGAATGCCTCCCAGGGACACTGTCGGGCTCTCTCAACCGGTAAGTAAAACCAACTACCTGACTGTTCATCTCAAACAGCAGAATAGAAGGTGAAAGGATCCCGTCTCCTCCTGCTCCTTTCGGAACAGCGGATAAGGGTGACTCAATACTTCTGTCTGACCTCAACAAAAATAAATAAGCCACAAAATTGGAGTCTGCGTAGTCTTTTACAGAACATCCAGAGTAAAGGGGTGGTGAGGAATGCCTCCCAGGGACTCTGTCGGGCTCTCTCAACCGGTAAGTAAAACCAACTACCTGACTGTTCATTTCAAACATCAGAATAGAAGGTGAAAGGATCCCGTCTCCTCCTGCTCCTTTCGGAACAGCGGATAGGGGTGACTCAATGCTTCTGCCTGACCTCAGCAAAAGTAAATAAGCCACGAAATTGGAGTCTGCGTAGTCTTTTACAGAACATCCAGAGTAAAGGGGTGGTGAGGAATGCATCCCAGGGACTCTGTCGGGCTCTCTCGACCGGTAAGTAAAACCAACTACCTGACTGTTCATTTCAAACAGCAGAATAGAAGGTGAAAGGATCCCGTCTCCTCCCGCTCCTTTCGGAACAGCGGATAGGGGTGACTCAATACTTCTACCTGACCTCAGCAAAAGTAAATAGGCCACGAAATTGGAGTCTGCGTAGTCTTTTACAGAACATCCAGAGTAAAAGTGGTGGTGGGGAATGCCTCCCAGGGACTCTGTCGGGCTCCCACTCAACCGGGTAAAGTCTGATGTCTGCTTGATCAGAGCAAGACGACCAGGGTAAGGGTCTGATGTCTACCAGAGCGACAGGACAGTCAGGGTAAAGGTGTGGTGAGCTATGCCTCGCAGGGGCTCTACGGGGTACTCCCAACCAAGTAAAGCCTGATGTCTACTCGGCGCATATGCCTGCAGCAGAGCAATCAGGAAAAAGAGATGGTGAGATATGCCTCCCAGGGGCTCTGTGGGGCACTCTCAACCAAGTAAAGTTTGATGCCTACCCGGCGCATATGCCTGCAGTAGAGCGATCAGGGAAAGTCATCTCAACCACACCCTAACACGCATATGTGTAGGGATGGGAAGAGGAGTAGAAAATGGAAAATTTCAAAGAGAGAAGGGTCATCTAAGGAGTTTCAAACTAGTGTTTTGGGTACCACGTGGTAGAGGACAAGTCGTCGTGGCCACAAGTATCCAAATGCAGTGAAACTGCCTAGGCGAAACCAAAATCATACAAACCTGGAAGCACCAGAATGATGCCTCGAGAGACCATAGGGAAAGGTACGCCCTCAACAAAGTGTGAGAGGGGTAATCTCATTCCCACTGAGTAGCTAAAGTAGCAAGGAGGACACACTTGCTACAGAGAAAAGGACTATATCAATGAGAAATAATCATAGAAGACTACAGTGGTACACCCACGTAAGCTAGTGGGACCCTGTAGAGGTGGAAAGCAACATAAACACATCCAAGGGACCGCTCTACAACCAGGAGTCAGGTCACGGTGGGAAAGTATGTCACTCTAAGACAAGTGAAGTGATTTTCTGCTAGAAAATCAAAGTTCACTAAGAAGCGACGCTAACATCTGAGACTCGATGTACCGCATCACAACTAAGAAAGCACACAAGAGTAGCGAGGGGACACACTCGCCACTAAGGGAAGTAACATTGCATAAGAATGATATTTATGAAAGGCTCACAGTGGTGGCACCCACACAAACTGGTGGGACCCTGTGGGAAGTGGAATAATATCAGTGCATCCGTAGAGCTACCCCAGCAACTGAGAGTAGAGTACGAATGAGAGAGAGAGTAAAGTAGAAAATGAGCTGATTTTCTGCTAGAAAATTAGAGCTCTCAAGTCAGTGATGCTAACGCCGGTAACCAGGCGTACTGCAACACTACTGGGAAAATAACTCAAGATGGCGAGGAGACACACTCGCCATTGAGGGAAATGATTTATGAGTAAAATCAATAAACATCAAACATCACAGCGGTAACATTCACCCTGACCGGGGGGACCCTGTGAGAGACAGGAGCGACACTACCAAACCCATAGGACTGCTCTAGTAGCTGAGAGCAAGGTGGGGTGAAAAAGTAGGTCACTAAAAGAAACTGGAGAGCTGATTCCCTACTAGGGAATCAGAGCTCGCGAAGGTGAGATGTTAACATCTTGAGCAAGATGTATCACACCACTAACAAGGACTATCATGATTGTAAAAGATCATAATAATCACAAGTGCAAACTCATCCTTGAAGCGATCACTTAGACGCTTCGTAGGAGAAGAAAAGAAAGACTTTGGGGAATTTGAGCTCTTAGAGAGTATTACCGGGTTCCACCTGTGACAAGGGCAACCGGTTTTGCTCTACTGAGAGCTTCCCTCCTTTACTGTATAGATGCATATTTTTGTATGTTCACAATCATAGACTAAATACGTCTCGTACTGTCGAAGATAACACCCGGTAGAGGGAACGTTTACCATATCCGTGTGTTACTCCTAGTATGAGACATCCTCTAATGATTGGAACTCAAAGAGGGAGATAGGATTGGCTTTGATAACCCAGGCCACATTCGCCACATGAATAAAACTGGGGGCACAATCATAACACGATTGATATGTGAATGAAATTTAGATTATGATAGTGGATCAACATTACCCTCCCTAGCTAGCGTAGGTTGATATGGACCCAGTACAAAGGAAGTCTGAATTGGTTTTGATATCCCAGACCACACTTGGGAGCGCCAAGTGAAACTGGGGACAGAGAGGGGGAAACTCCCAAATTACCAGAACTCAGAAGAGGAAGATAAAATAAATGCGAGACTCTTACCAGTCCTTAAGAACGGTCTATAACCAGATGGTGGGGTCAAAATATTTTTGTGCATGAATTTTTAAAAGAATATGGCAAGCATTTAAACAAACTCAATAGTGTGACCACTAAGAGATGTTTAAGCCCTTACCAATCAATCTGAGATAAGTCTGATTCATACATTTCCTAAAGAGTAAAATTTTCATCAGAGAGTGAAAGGATTATTCTTAGAAATGAAAAATTAACCTCTTAATCATCTTGAACATTTGAAAAAAAGGTTCCGAAAGTTCAGCAATATAGGTTGACTCCATCTAAACCCGAGAAGGTTAGGGATTTAAATTTTGCTAACCCAGCTTAAGCTCCCTATAAGCTAAGCTGGGCTTTCTCCCTTACATATTATGAATAAATATCTAATTCAAAAGGGTATAAATTAGAGAGAGAAACTGAATCTTCTCAATCTTCTTGCATGAGAATATTTTTATATCTAATAGAACATTCTTGCACGATGATAAATCCGAAATCATGATTTTTAAACTCAAGTATCACAAATATCAAAGGGTATGGATTTTCTGAGATTTAGAGATTTACAAGAAAGGGAAGCCATTTACTTATCCACTTTGGGCTCATTTTGAGCCCCTCAACTTGATTTGGCGCACTGCGCATCTTTTAATTACTTGATACACTTTGTGCATCTTTAACTTTGTGGCGCATTTTGCGCAACTTTCCACTTTTGATACACTTTGTGTATCTTTGATTTTTGGCGCACTGCGCATCTTTTCACTTTTGATACACTTTGTGTATCTTTCATTTTGTAACTGGCTCCCTTTCTAAACCTCTAAAAGAAAACTTTCTCAGTTGTAAGATTATCTTCCAAACATAAGAGAAGAAAAACTCACTCTCTCGTGCAAGGAAGAAGAATCCACAAAGCAAATCCAATCTTATGATAAGAATGAACGACTTGAATAAGAAAATTATGAGATAGATTCATCAGCATGCGAAAGACGCCTATGAGATAGAAAACTGCAAGATGATTGGGAAAATATGCGTCTCTAAATCTAATTTCAATTTGATATAGATTTTAGTTCAAAATAGGAAATCATCCCAAGCGAGGGATGATAGAGAAGGCATACATTTTTTCTTTTGAATCATTATAATTTTCCTTCAAGGGCTTAGAGGAGTCAACCATCAATTACTTAATTTTCTAAAGAAGACAGGGGTAAATTTTTCATTAGGAAAAATAAATTCTGTACTTTCCAAGGAAAAATTCTCTAAAAGGTTTACTTCGTGTTTTAAGCTCTCAGACTTTTCTCAGATTAATCTTTCTTTTAAAAACTTTGCATATTAAATTTAAAGATCCCACCATTGAAAATAGAACTTGAATCTGTATTTGGACTGATATGGGTCAAGATCTGGCCTAGAAGAGTTCAGACAAGGGAGATGATAGAGACTAGAGTTTATGTCAGTGTACGAATCATATCATCTCACCTCATCACCCCTAAGGATAGCCTCATACTTCTCGCAACAAACATCGTGTGGTAGAGGACAAATCGTCGTGGCCACACAGACTGTCGAAAAGTGAAGAAGCCCCTCCAAAGGGGGTACATATACAGGGGAGTATTTACAGGCGGTAAGGAGACCCCCTCCCTCTCGAAGAGCGAACTCAGGCATAGTACTTTTTTAAGTACTGCCCGTTGATGACAGGCATAGGGTGAACACCATTGGCATCAACGAGTAGGTAGGCACCACCTTCGTAGACTTGCTCCACAGCAAAGGGGCCTTCCCAGACAGGCTCGAACTTACCACTTCGGCGACGGCGCGAAATGATAGGTCTGCATAAAACAAGGACCAACTCGCCAACCCGGAAAGCACGGGGTCGGACAAGGCGATCATGTGATCGAGCCATACGTGCCTGGTATAGTTTGAGGTTCTGATAAGCTTGTAGGCGAAGCTCCTCTAAACCATCAAGCTCTTCCGTCCGTAGTCGGGCGTTATCTTCGTGGGAAAGATTGTGGCTGACTGCCACACGTAGCGAGGGGAGCTCGACCTCAAGTGGGAGGACGGCCTCGACCCCGAAAGCCAAAGCATATGGGGTAGACTGCGTAGGAGTACGGTACGTAGTCCTATAGGCCCATAGTGCTTCGGGAAGTCTATCGTGCCACTCTCGTTTGTTTGCAACCAGGATTTTTCTTATTAATTGCACGAGAGTTTTATTGAATGCTTCTGCCAAGCCATTGGCCTTGGGATAGTAAATTGAAGAGTATCGCCAATTGATGTTATGGCGGCGGGCAAATCTAGCAATTTTGGTGCTTCTAAACGACGGGCCGTTATCTGAAATGATACGGCGTGGGACACCAAAGCGATAGACAGTATGATCATGAAAGAAACGCATCACATCTTCTGATTTGACTTCCTTAAGTGGCACAGCCTCTGCCCACTTAGAGAAGTAATCAGTGGCAGCTAAAATGAACCTATGGCCCTTAGAGGAAGGAGGGTCAATAGGACCCACTACATCCGTGCCCCAGCCCTCGAATGGCCAAGATGATACAGTAGGGTGCAGCGGATTAGGGGGTTGGGGAATCACCGTGCCATGAATTTGGCACTGGTGGCACTTTCTAGCGTGCTCCATACAATCACGGATCATAGTCGGCCAATAGTAACCGAGGCGTTTAATTCTGCCTTTCATTATTGGTCCGGACTGATGGGCACCGCAAAGACCTTCATGTATCTCGCCCATGACCTTGCGAGCCTCCTCGTTGTTGAGGCAACGCAACCACATTTGGTCGAAAGAACGTCGATACAAGGTATCGTTCACATAAGTGAATGATAGGGCTCTCTTTCTGACCTGGGCAGCAAGAGATCTATCATCTGGAAGCCTGTCATGCTTCAAATACTCTATAAAGGGTACTCTCCAGTCTGATTCTTTCTCAACTGAGAATACTGTGAGGGTCTGATCGGGAGAAGACAGGTCTGCGGGGCATAGGGCTTGACGGCACTGGACAACGATAGACAGTGGGTTGCCAGTTGGGTCAGCCAGTTCCTTTGCTAACTTAGCTAATGCATCTGCCTTGCCATTGGCAGATCTAGGGATTTTAGCTAAGGTCACTTCAGGAATCAAACACAAGAGCTCCATTGCCTTGCTGTGATAAGGCAAGAGCTCGGGTTTAAGCACTTTGTAGACTCCCGCTACTTGATTTATGATCAGTTGTGAGTCTCCAAAGATTTTCACCCGCATGACATTCATCTGAATGGCCAACTCTAGTCCTAAAATCAGAGCTTCGTACTCAGCTTCATTATTAGTACGAGGTTCTGAGAGACTGTAGGAATATCTCAGAGTGTGACCTTCAGGGGATACGAAAATGAGGCCCAGACCTACCCTAACTATAGGAGTTTCGTTCGGGCTCAAGGCTCTAACGGATGACGCACCGTCGAAGTAAAACTCCCAAGTAGGGGACTCCTGCTCCTCCACACTCATGATTAGCTCGTCAGGTAGCTCGTCGTTGAGTGGGGAATCTGCAGGGATCGGGTGAGCAGCAAGAAAATCAGCTAGAGCCTGTCCTTTAACGGCCCACTGAGGGACAAAAGTGATGTCAAACTGCAGTAAGATCATAGACCATCGTGCCAGACGACCTGAGAGGGTCGGACGGGTCATGAGATACTGCAAGGGGTTGACTCGAGAGATTAGGTTGATTTTATGTGAAAGCATATAATGCCTAAGCTTCTGTACCGCGAAGATCAAAGCTAAACACTGCTTTTCCATCGCGGGGTACTTCAACTCTGCGGGTATCAATCGTCTACTGAGATAGTACAAGGCATTCTCCTTGCCTTCCTCATTCTCTTGAGCCAATAATGCACCCAAGGACTCATCCAGGGCCGTAGTATAGAGAATTAACGGCCTCCCTGGGATGGGCGCAGCTAAAACAGGGGGGTTTATCAGGTAGCATTTTATACTCTCAAAGGCCTCCTGACAATGCTCATCCCAGTGGAAGCGGGCGTCTTTCTTTGCTAGGGCAGCAAAGGGGTGACACCTACCAGACAAATTGGAGATAAATCTCCGCAGGAAGGCTAACTTTCCTTAAAAAGACCTTAGCTGGGTAAGACTTTTAGGGGGTTTTAGATCTACTATGGCTTTGATCATGGAAGGGTCAATCTCAATGCCACGGTAGCGAACTATAAACCCCAGGAACTTTCCTGCACTAACTCCAAATGCGCATTTTAGAGGGTTCATTTTCAAATCATATTTGCGTAGGCGTTCAAAAACGATTCGTAGATCTCGAAGGTGATCTCCACGGACCTTACTTTTGACTACCAGATCATCCATATAGCATTCAACTTGCTCGTGTATCATCTCGTCGAAGATAAAAGTCATAGCACGTTGATAGGTGGCCCCGGCATTCTTGAGACCAAAGGGCATCACCTTGTAGCAGAACACACCTATAGGTGTGCGAAACGCAGTAAACTTTTCCTCTTCGGGGTCCATCTTTATCTGATTGTAACCAGATGAACCATCCATGAAGGAGAAAATGCTATGGGACGATGTTATATCCACCATAAGCTCGGGGATAGGAAGAGGAAAATCGTCCTTAGGACATGCCTTGTTTAAATCACGAAAGTCGATACAGACACGAATCTGCCCGTTCTTTTTTTGGACTGGAACAATGTTGGCAAGCCAAGTAGGGTACTTCTCTTCACGAATGAAATCGGCCTCTATAAGCATCTTAGTTTCAGCGATCACCTGTTGTTCTATTTCTAACCTCATCCTACGAGGTGCTTGTTTAACAGGGACTGCATCAGACTTAATGGCTAGTTTATGGACTGCTACATCTGCATTTAGACCAGGCATCTCGGTGTAGTTCCAGGCAAAGCAATCTTTAAACTCTGAGAGTAGCTCGATGTATTCTTGAGCCTCTGAGTCAGATAACAAGACACTATGAAAAAGAGGTCTAGGATCTGGTTCAGTGCATAAGTTTACCTCACACAATTCGTCCATGGCAGAAGTGATGCCATCTTCAAACTCTTGAGGAGCATCGAGTACTCTATCCTCATCATCACCCGGGTCTTCTTTATCGGTAAGAGAAACAACCGGGTATGAGTGAGAAACCGCTCGGATGTTAGCATGGTTAGGTGAGCTCTGCTCGACATAACCTAAACCTTGCTTAGTTTGAGGCATATTAGTCTGCCAAACACGAGCTTGTCGTAGAGCTTGTTCATCTGACCAAGTCGAGATGACTGCACCCCGCTCTACACAGTCTTCCACGAAAGGGGAAAAATAACGAGGGGCAGTTGTGACCCTGTTATCCATAGCGGTCTCCGCTGAACCCTGACTCCCAGGACCCAGTGGGGCACCTACACTATGGGATAACGAGGCACACTCACTAGCTCGTGGTGGCACAAAGGTTTCGTACAGAGGAGGCGGAGGGCGACCTCTAACTTGTAGTGCACCACCATCACTAGTGGAGGGGATAACCAAAGATCTTTGGTGAGACTCCTCAACTCTTATTCCACGTATCTGACGGGAAAGGGATTGTTGACTAGTGGTCTGACGTCGGGGGTCTACTTCCTCGTCTGAACCACTGTCAATAACTAAACCACCCTCGGGTATCAGGTACCTACAAAAGGTAGGTAGTGAACTATAATCAGTGAAGTCCGGGGATGGTGAGGGAGCTGAGCGATGAGGGGTAATGATCATCTCATCGTCAGAGGAGTCGGACTCGACAGTCAAAGGAGAAGCATAAAGATATGAGGGAGGAGGGAACGGAATGACCTAGAAGGTCAGAAGGAAAGGAAGCTTAGCTAGGGGGAAATCCTAACTAAGAAGAACGGAAAGAAAGAATCCTAGCTAGGGGGGAACCCTAACTAAGAAAAAGAAGAACGATCCTAACTAAGGAAGGACCCTAACTAAGAGTGGGACGGACCTAATCTAAGGAGTACCAATCCCGGAGTACACACAAGAAAAGGATAATATAGAATCCAAAGATGGAGAGAGAAACCTGTCCCACCGTGGTCGCCAGAAACCTGTGGACCTCCAAAAGGAATTACAGACACCATCGCCCCGCGAGGGGAGACAGTATCTGGCCAATGGAAGGGCAGATTCGATCACAAATATGATTAACCATTGAGGATAGCGGCTCTCACCAGCACACCCCGATGGGTAATAATATATATGATCTGATCGTAACGGGTTTCCCCCACCCGATACATTAGCTCGAATGGGGTTTATTTGAGAGTGAGATTCAGTTTCCCACGGGCGCAAGCCCCCGTGGTTAATTACATCTCAAGCCGGGGCCTGAGAATACTCTCGATTAAGGATTCTACATTATTCTCTCTAAATTGGGATTGGCACATAGGGCGAAGACTAGGAAGTCCTACTCGAAGGGAAAGAGAGGTTCAATTAGGCTTAGTCAACATGCACGGCTCACATCAGCATCCGGAGGGACTAAGGTAGTGAGAAGAAACTGGAGAAAAGTAAATGGATCATGCACTCAAAACATGCAGGAGGGAAGGATGGAGGTGGCGTCATCCGTGTGACGCAGATATGTAGGGTTTAGGGTCTCTGGAAGACAGAAGACCTACCTACTGATGAGGCGTACTACGAAATAATAGTAGCCTTGAATCCTAAATCTAATGGGTTTAGTGTTCTACGCAACACTAACACCCGTGTCCTAACTAATGCAATGCAAAACCTGGACTTACCCCGGCCTGGAAGGGGGAGCCAGCTAACCACCTAATCGCTTTAAAACCATGCTGTCCAGTCATTTATGAAGGATGGGTAGGTGGGTTATAGTTCTCGGAGATAGGGCCGACATCTAGAGGATTTCCTAATTGGCCCCGGACTGATGTTGGGTGAATGCTTCTAGAGCTAATGCAATTAAAATTTTGATTTAGTTAGTTTCTAATGCAATGCATGTTAGTTAAAGTATCCGAATCAGGTATGCATAGAACTTTAAAAAGGCTTATAAAAATAATTTTTAGAATTAGACTGGGCTTCCCCAGGTCCGGCACCTCATCCTCATAGGTCAGATTATCCGGACTCTACCCACGGGCGGGGAAGTGTCTTATAGAAGGAAAGAGAGAAATGCAACGATATGCATGCTACCCCGGACGATTCCGGCAATTCCCTAGGTCGTTAAGTTTCTAAATTATTTAAATCTTAAAATTTGAATGTTAGTTGGGAGTAGAAAAAGTTTTAGTCCTTAAAGAGCCTAACGAAATCCAGGCTAAAATAAAAGCGACATGCAAAACGCCAAGAAACTAAGAAAAGCAAACAATCCTAGAGGCACACAATCATAAAACACATCAAAATTATCCAAACAAATTAATAAATGTCCATAGGCCAACTGCCCTTAATTACAACCCAGGGTCTGCAGAAAATTAAAGTGGCCGGGCACCACTGCCAACAACCCGGATTTCTAATCCTAAGATTGACGCAAGTTATTTTGAGTGGGATACTCTCGGTCTTCATCTTCTTGATCTTCTCTTTCTTAGACTCCTTGGATCTGAGCTTCCTCGGACTCCTTGGACCTCAGCTTCCTTGGACTCCTCGGGTAGTAGAATGATCCAAATTTGGATTCTCAAACAGAAAAGGACTATCCTCATATTGGGTGTCCTTTTCTCTTTGGGCATCCAACCTTTGGATTCTTGTATCCCCACTCAAAATAAACTTTCACAACTCAATACCAAGTTACAAACCATTTACATTAAATGAAAGCAGTAAATCTAGACTCTCCTGCAAGGTTATCCTAATAAAAATCAACCCAAGCAATTTTATATTATCCCAAGCAATTTATATAGAAATGAAAATACTCATCACAGCCACACTTGGCCATGCTCTTAAATATTTGAGGGCTAAGCAAGCTCTGGGGCACCTGTAGCAATTTATAATGATTTATTATTTTAGCCCTCATTTATTTAGGGGGGCTGAGCAATTTCTGAAGCACCTGCATAAAACATCATTAATTTTTAAATCATGATTATTCCCCCCTTTTTATTTAACGCTGTATGAGCATGGCCACCTGCAGGAGACATTGTTAGTATCAACCTCGATCCTAACCTATGGGTAGTCTATCGTGCAATCACATCAATTCCCAGAGTGCAGTAAAAGTAAACAAACACACCAGCATCATTTCAATCACAACATGCAGTGAAATCTCAAAAATCTCGGCACACAACAGAAAAGTAAACACCGGCCTAGCCTAGGTCTAGAAGTGGTGCCCTAACAAACCATCTAGATGTGTGTGAAAAGCTGTGTAACTGAGGTAGATCCTAGGCTGAGTAGTTAGTTACAGTTGCCTGCTGTCCAAGTTGGTTATAGGTCTGAAAAGGAAAGTTTTATTTAAAATCCAAATATTAGTGAATTGAGATTTATCTTAGTTGATTTAATGTGTGGATCGATTTTAGTTCTTAGGGTAATAATATTTGAAGTTTAAATTGCATTAGTGAGTTTTAGGGGGTTCGGGGTCCACATATACACTAAGTAAAAGGGGGTCCAAAATTGACTTTTTGATTAAAGGGTATCTATAACCAGCTAATATTTCTATAAAATACTAGGCCTTAACCTGATCAGTTAGACAGTTAGTATGCCCAATTTGGGTTCTTCTATCCAAAGTTATGAATTTCTGAAGTTTTGGTCTCGTTTTGAACTAAGTTTGACCGGACTGTTGACTTTTTTTGATTTTGGTTGGTTTCTGGAATCTTAATATTTTTAATAAATACTAGACCCTAATGTGAGTTGAATGCCTTTGAGTTTGCTGGATTTGGAGTTTCCTACGCAAAGTTATGAATTTTAGAAGTTTCGGGCCCTAGACTATAGGCTACGGTTGACTGAAAAGTTGACTTTTAAATTTAAGCTGGTTTCTGGCCACCTGAGATTTTTAATAAATACTAGACCTTAATTAGAGTTAGGTGCCTTTTAGTTTGCCCATTTTGAAATTTTCTATAATTAGTTATGATTTTTAGAAGTTGGGGCAATTAAGGGAATTATCGAAATTGCCTAATTAGGGGTATCTTGGGGGTTTTGACCCAAATCAGCTCCAAACTGATTGGAATCACCCCCAAAGGTCAGAAATGACCTAAGAAGGTGTTCCCAAGTGTTTGGGGAAAATTTGGGATTTTTAATAATTTTTAATGATTTAATTAAGGCAAAAAGGTGATTTTTGATTAAGGTTGAATTAAAGTCCAGATTAAGGTCCAATTAGGGGGCCCTAATTATCTAAGGTTGGGGAGTGAATTCTGGAGAGTTTGAGGTATTATGGGTATTTTTTTGATTTAAAATGGATTTATTAGATTTTTCTGAAGTTTCTAAGGCTTAATTAACGGGTAAGTTAGGGTTTGCTAATTAAGTGTTTTAAAGAGTCCAGAAAATTCCTAGAAAATTCTAGAGGGTTCCAGATGTCACTATGTTTAAGTGTTTCAAATTTCAAGTCATTCAGGGTTCTACCCTAATTCCTGGAATTTTTCTAAGTTTGCTAGACGGGTCCTTAATTGTTGTCCTTAGGGTGTCACTACGTTATATAGGAGTGAAATGAAGTAACTAACCCTTAGGCATAATACAGAGGGTAAATGCAGCAGATATAAACACACCAAGCCATGTCCTTAGATCTAGGAGAGCCTAGGCTACGTGCTTGTGCAACCTACACATGCAAGGACTACGAAAACACTAAGTAAAGGAACCTAATGAAGTGATTAGTGAATGATTGGGACACAATCATTCGCTAATCCTTCTCCCACATGAATTCTGTTCACATACAGGTCCTAGGTTTAAAGTTTCATAAGGGGTAGACTTCCCAAAATTGGGGGATTTAAATAATATGTAATTTTAAAATTATCTTTAAAATACATAAATATTATAAATAATAATGATGTAAGTTTAAAAATAAGATAATTGAAAATACTTCAATTCATAAGCATGGGAGGTCTACCAACCACCGAGGGGGTTTTAAAATAATTTTTTATTATTAAAATAATTATTTATATTAATTAAATAATATTTAAATAATTAAATAACATAGGAATACAGAAAACATCCAGAAAGGACAGAATTAGATGCAGGAAATAATTTTAAATTAAAATTCACATTTTTCTGAAAAGAACGAGGTATTGTGCGTCAAAATCCGGTTTAAAATGAGAAAGTTATGAATTTTTGAAGTTTAATAGGTTCAAAGGTAATTTTAAAATAATTTAAAATAATTAATATTTGAAAATAATTAATAATCTTAAAATAAATCAGATATAATAATATCTGAATTTTAAAATAAATTTAAATAATAATAAAATAACTTTAAAGCATTAAAAATAATGTAATAATAGTCAAGATAGCTTCAAAGTATTAACAATATAATAATCTTATTAAAATAATAATATTATTAATTTAATAATGTTAAAATAATGTCAACAATAATAATGAACTATTAATATTATAATAACATGAATATTTAATGTAGTAATGATATTATTAGAATAATAATAATATTATTATTAATGATATTGATATTAAAATAACATTAATAATAATAATGAATGTTAATATTATAATAATATAAATATTGATATAATAATAATATTATTAAAATAATAATATTATTATCAATCATGATATTGATATTATAACAATATTAATAGTGATAATAAATATTAATATTATAATAACATAAATATTAATATGATAATAATATTATTAAAATAATAATATTATTATTAATCATAATATTAATATTATAGTAATATTAATAATAATAATAAATATTAATATTATAATAATATAAATATTAATATAATAATAATATTATTAAAATAATAATACTATTATTAATCATAATATTAATATTATAATAATATTAATAATCATAATAAACACTAATATTATAATAATATAAATATTAACATAATAATAATATTATTAAAAATAATAATATTATTATTAATCATAATATTGATATTATAATAATATTAATAATAATAATAAATAGTAATATTATAATAATATAAATATTAATATAATAATAATATTATTAGAATAATAATACTGTTATCAACCATAATATTGATATTATAATAATATTAGTAATCATAATTAATTAATATAATAATAGTAATAGTAATAAAAAAATAATCAGGATAATTAAAATGATTAAAATAGTAATAATAATAATATAATAATGATAATAATAACAATAATAATAATAAACATAATTAAAGTAATTAAAATAATAGTAATAATAATGATGATAGCAATAATAATAATAATAATAATAATAAATGATTAAAATAATAATAATAATAATAATAATAATAATAAAAAGAAATGATTAAAATAATAATAATTATTATTATTATAATTATAATTATCAATTAAAATAATTAAAATAATAATAATAATAATATAATAATAATAATAATATTATTATTATTATAATAACAGAAATAGTAATAATAATAACTTTATTAATATTAATAATATAAATAATATAATTTAATATTATTTAAAAAAAAACTAATTAAAATAATAATGTTTTATTATTATTATTATTATTATTTTTAAATATTATATAAAAAAAATTTAAAAAAAAGAAAAAGAAAAGGCGGCGGCGGCTCTCGGGATGCCACGTGGCGGGCTCGGATTGGGCCCGCGGATGCGGGCCAATCATTGGCAGGCGGCGCAATCATTGCGCCGCCGCCAATGATTGCCGCAATCATGCGGCAATCAAAGCCGCGGACCGCGGCTCACTTAGCCACGTAGGACGAGCTCCCTCCGCCGTTCGATCGCCCGCGGTTTGAACGGATGCTCCGGATCGTTCCACGTGGCGAGCGGAACTGCGGGGTTAGTCAAGCGGTTTGGACTGAACCACGGAACGACGGGATCTCCGCCGTTGATCGAGCGATCAACGGCGGAGATCTCGCCTGCGAAGAGCTAGGGCGAAACCGAGGGCTGAATGTGTTTTTCGCCTCGTTCTCTCGATCGGGTGGATGGAATTGAACGAAATTTTAACCCTAGACTAAGCTCATGAACAGAAATCGTGTGGACGTAGCAATATTCCCTAAGATGCGGTATGTGAGAAGCTATTTAGCCTTGAGTGTTTAACCTAATCTAAGGGTTTTAAGGAGTTTTCACCGTGGGATTAGGGGTATTATGGATCCTCTGCGCTTGTAGACTGTCCTCGTACGTTCTCCTAGTTGGAAGCACTGTCAAACGAGCCCTAGATCGAGTGGATCGAAGCCTTGGACGTCCTAAGCTTCGGGTCGCCGGAATCTCGCCGCCGGCGGGGTTGACCGGTGGTCTTCGGCTCGAGGGAAGTAAGGGGGAGTCTAGGGAGCTCTCACACAAAATCTCACAGGTTATGGGGGCTTAGAGCTCGGGCAAGAGCAAGATCCTCTCCTAAGAGCCCTAATTCATCTATTTAAAGGCTAGGGTTCAAGATCAACGGCTAGGATCTATCCTAGGGCTGATTAGGAGGGAAAATAGAGGCCTTGACCGTGGGTTTAGGTTTTGGATGGATTAGGAAAGGGTTTAGGACTTTAAATGGCTCTTAATGGGTCATTTTGACCTATTAATGGCTTAGGTTGACCAAGTCAAGGGTTGACTTGGTCAACCCTAGTCAAGTGGGTCCAAGGGAGGAGGGTATGAGCCTTGAAGCCCTTGGTTGGGCTTGGATCTGATTAGGATTTGATTTAAACCTATTAGGGCCTATTGGGTCAACCTGGGTTGACTTGGTCAACCAGGTTGACCCAGGACCAAGACTTGGGCCCAATGGGTCAAGCCTGACCCACTGAGTCCAGTGGAGGAGAGAATAGGGCTTGGAGAGCCCTGGATTGGGTTTGGGTTTGATTTGAACTAGTTTTAGACCCATATGGGTCTAATGGGTCAACCTGGGTTGACCTGGTCAACCAGGTTGACCCAGGGCCTGGGTCTGGGCTCAGCAGACCTGGCTTGACTCCCTGGACCCACTGGGTTGGGTTCCAGGGTCTAGCCTGGTCAAATTTGACCAGGTCAACCCTTTGACCTAGGTCTAGGGAGAAACAGGGTCAACAAGGCCTAATAATTAGCTTAGTGGGTGGAAACAAAAGATTTATTTCTTTTGCAAGTAGGTTACAATTAATTAGATCTTCTATCTAGAACTATCTTCACTATTGGTTTAGATTTAATACCCTCTCCATATATGTTATTTAGAATTTCTAGCTATATAAGTAACTTTTTATATAATAATAGTAATGACAAAAAATTGAGGATTATATCTTAAAGTAATAGCACTAAATCAATTGCTTATGGGGGGACTTTACATTCCTCCTATTAACAATCTTCATTTTTTGAGCAAATGCAAGCTCATTTGGAGGTTATATAATCAGAATATTTTTTTTGCTAATTGGCTCAATGGAAATAAGTACTCTATTTGGGATAAGCCAAAAAACATTGTCACTTATTTTAGGAAATCTATCTGTCAAGTTTCTAGAAAAATGAATTCTTTGATCACATCAAGTGTTATTAATAATAACTTATCCCTCTTCTATGACCCTTGGCTTCAAGCTAAATCTCTCATTGAAACTTTTGAGATAAATGTTGTTGACTGATTTAATTGTGAGAGTGATACTAATGTTAGCAAAATTATTCAAAATGATAACTGGTGCTTCTCTCATTCACCCAATCCTCAATATCAGAAATGTTTGAAACACATTCATAGGAATGTTATCACCTCCAATAGCTCCTCTTGAAATTGGTTGGGAAAACAAATTTTCTCTTTCAAAATACTCTCTCTCAAGTCTCAACTATTTTTTTTTGATTTAAAGGCTAGTAGGAATAATTTAGTTTGGTTTAAAAGTTGTCATCAATATGCTATGTTTGCCTAAAAAATCTTATTATTGGGCCAAAAACCAATGACATTCTCATTTTTAGAGGGATTTTTGTTGACAATCTTTAAATATTTTGTGGTGACAAAAACAAAATTTCAACTGATTAATTTTTTTGGACGTCCATACTTATTTCATGTTTTGTAATGTTATGTTCTTTTTGGGAATTTTTTTCATTTGGGTTGTACTTTCATTCAAATTCTTTATTATGAGGATGAAGATCTTAATTGTAGTATTATATCTACATTCCTCTTACTTGCTATGCTTATCATGACACATTATCTTTGGATTGAGAAAATTAATAAAATTTTTAGGTAAATCAAACTTTTGATGTGATTTTAATGTTTAGAATTCATTTTAATATTCACTTAAATAGTAAATGGTGGAATCTTAGGTATTTGCTTGTTATTATCTATGATTTATATTTTATTTAAGGGCTCACATGATATGCAGCAAGCTTAGTATCATTTTATTCTTCAAATGCCAAATCTGTTACATCTGTTGGTATGGTTTCGAATGAGCATTGTACTGCACTGGTGATTTACTAACGTTGGTTGGAGATTGATTTATACTTGTAAAGGATGGTGGGCCAATGGATTTTCTTTTAAATACTATGGTTTGATCTTATTCTCTAATTATTTATATGATTCACTGATTGAGAGTTATAAAGAGTTAATTAATATACCAATGAGCAAGAGTAACTACTCTATTCATGAGCCACTAACTACTAATTTACTGATTACTAGAAAAATATCATGCAAGCCAGAACTCCTTACTTATTTTAGCATGATTACTTGAATACATTCATTATACTAAT
Organism: Dendrobium chrysotoxum; assembly: GCA_019925795.1. Classification (NCBI taxonomy): domain Eukaryota; kingdom Viridiplantae; phylum Streptophyta; class Magnoliopsida; order Asparagales; family Orchidaceae; genus Dendrobium; species Dendrobium chrysotoxum. Next base: position 85,290,055 of record CM034305.1, on the reverse strand, counting down.
TTACTATCACTGTACTAAATTTCCTATTATTATTAATGTACTGACTTATTGTTATTGAGCATGTAATTTCTATTACTAAGCATGTGATATAAGATATTGATTTAATAGAATAACTTCACATCATGTGTATACTCCTATATAATTTTCTGATAGTATTGCATTATTATGGATTTTTTACAATCTTCATAGATATTTTAGTTTTACTAATTTATATGATTTCTTCATTGATTGGATAACACTATAATGACATGTGATTTAATAATGATGATTTAATGTTTTACTACTTCGATATCCATACTATACTATTTTATAAGCTTTATTGTTACTACAGATATTTTACTATTTTTATATAGATTCATGATCATATTAACTGTTACAATTATAAAATGGTCGATTTTATGCATGGTGCTTCTTTTCTGTACTTTGAGTTCAGTTGTATTATTTTTGTGACCTATTAGACTTTTTAGCTCATTATATATTGTTTAAATAATTTTAGGTCAAGAAAGAGGATCGAAAGTGTGAGAATGATCAGTTATAAGATTTCTTAGGTTTTACTGTTGTATTGTCTTTTCATTTTCTTAGATATTTTTTTGTAGTCAGGTGTGGGTGGTCAATATGTGGTATTGTATGACTCATACCTATTGTGTATGATTTTAGGAGCATTTGTGGACCTCCGAAAGGATAAACAAACACCACCGCCCTGCGAGGGGAGACAGTATTTGGCCAATGGGAGGGTAGATTCGATCGCACATATGGTTAACCATTGAGAATAGCGGCTCTCACCGGCACACCCTGATGGATAATAATATATGTGACCTTATCATCACAACGGGTTTCCCCCACCCGATACATCAGCTCGAGTGGGGTTTATTTGAAAGTGGGATTCGGCTTCCCACGGGCGCAAGCCCCGTGGTTAATTACATCTCAGGTCGGGGCCTGAGAAAACTCTCGATTAAGGATTCTACATTATTTTTTCCAAATTGGGATTGGCACATAGGGAGAAGACTAGGAAATCCTACTCAAAGGGAAAGAAAGATTCAACTAGGCTTAGTCAACATGTACGGCTCAAATCAGCATTCGGAGGGACTAAGGTAGTGAGAAGAAATTAGAGAAAATAAATAAATCATGCACTTGAAACATACAGGAGAGAAGAATGGAGGTGATGTCATCCGTGTGACGTGGATATGTAGGGTTTATAGTCTCTAGATGATAGATGACTCACCTACTAATGAGGCATACTATGAAATAATAGTAGCCTTGAATCCTAAATCTAATGGGTTTAGTGTTCTACAACACTAGCACCCGTGTCCTAGCTAATGCAATGCAAAATCTGGATTTATTCCGACCTTGATTGGGGAGCCAGCTAACCACCTAGTCGCTTCAAAACCATGAATCCGATCATTTTTATGAAAGATGGGTGGGTATGTTATAGTTCTTGGAAATAGGGCCGACGTCTAGAGGATTTCCTAATTGGCCCCAGACTTATGTGGGGTGAATGCTCCTAGAGCTGATGCAATTAAAATTTTAATTTAATCGATTTCTAATGCAATGCATGCTGGTTAAAATATCCAAATCAGATATACACAGGATTTTAAAAAGGCTTATAAAAATAATTTTTTAGAATTAGGCTGGGCTTCCCCAGGTCCGGCACCTCATCCTCATAGGTCAGATTATCTGGACTCTACCCACGGGCGGGGAAGTGTCTTGTAGAAGGAGAGAGAGAAATGTAATAATATGCATGCGACCCCGGATAATTTCGACAATTTCCTAGGTCGTTAGGTTGCTAAATTATTTAAACCTTAAAATTTTAGATATTAGTTATGAGTAAAAAATATTTTAGTCCTTAGAGAGCCTAACGAAATCCAGGCTAAAATAAAAACGACATGCAGATCGCCAATAAATTAAGAAAAGCATACAACCTATGCGCAATCAACATCACATCAAATAATAATAAATAACCAAATTAATCAATTAAATATCCATAGGCCAACTGCCCTTAATTACAACCCAGGGTCTGCAGAAAATAAAGTGGCCGGGCACTACTGCCAACAACCCGAATTTCTAATCCTAGAACAGACGCAAGTTATTTTGAGTGGGATACTCTAGATCTTCGTCTTCTTGATCTTCTCTCCCTTGGACTCCTTGGATCTCAGCTTCTTTAGACTCCTTGGATCTCATCTTCCTTGGACTCCTTGGATCTCAGCTTCCTTGGACTCCTTGGGTAGTGAAATAATCCAAATTTGAATTCTCAAATATAAAAGGACTATCCTCATATTGGGTGTCCTTTCCTCTTTGAAATCCAACCTTTGGATTCTTGTATCCCCACTCAAAATAAACTTTCACAACTCTATACCAGATTACAAGTAATTACATTAAATGAAAGCAGTAAATTTGGACTATCCTACAAGATTATCCTAGTAAAACCATCCCAAGCAGTTTATACATCATCACAAGTAGTTTATATGAAAATAAAAATATTCATCACAACCACACTTGACCATGCTCTTAGTTATTTTGAGGGCTAAGTAAGCTTTGGAGCACCTGTAATAATTTATAATAATGATTTTAAGTAGCCCTCATTTATTTAGGGGGGCTGAGCAATTTCTAATGCACATGCATAAAACAATGCCAGCCTTTAAATTATGATTATTGCACTCCTTTTATTTTAGCGCTACATGAGCATAGCCACCTGCAGAAAATATCATTAGTATCAAGATCGATCCTAACCTATGGGTAGTCTATCGTGCAATCACATCAATTCTCAGAGTGTAGTAAAAGTAAGCAAACACACCAGCATCATCTCAATCACATGTAGTGAAATCCCAGAAAATAACAGAAAAGTAAACACCGGCCTAGCCTAAGTCTAGAAGTGGTGCCCTAATAAATCATCTAAGTGTGTGTGAAAGGCTGTGTAGCTGAGATAGATCCTAAGCTGGGTAGTTAGTTAAAGTTGCCTACTGTCCAGATTTGTTGTATGTCTAAGGAGAGAATTTTGTTTGAAGTTCAAATATTAGTGAATTAGGCTCCATATTAGTTAATTTAATGTGTGGGTCAATTTTAATACTTGGGGTAATAATATTTGAATTTTAAGTTTCATCAGTGAATTTTAGGAGGTTCGGGGTCTACCTATACACTGGACTAAGGGGTCCAAAATTGATTTTTTGATTAAAAAGGTTTTGTGGATAGTTAATATTTTTATAAAATAATAGACCTTAACCCGATTAGTTAGGCAGTAAGTATGCCCAATTTGAATTCTTCTATCCAAAGTTATGAATTTCTGAAGTTTTGTTCTCGTTTTGAACTAAGTTTGACCGGATTGTTGACTTTTTGATTTAAGTTAATTTCTAGAATTTTAGTATTTTTAATAAATACTAGACCCTAGTGTGAGTTGAATGCCTTTGAGTTTTCCCAATTTGGATTTTTCTATAATTAGTTATGAATTTTTAATGTTTGGGTTATTATCGAAATTATTTAATTAATGGGCTGTTTTAGAAATTTTGATCCAAATCAATTCCAAACTGCTTGGAATCACCCCCAAAGGTCAGGAATGACCCAAAGAAGTGTTCCCAAGTGTTTGGGAAAATTTTGGAATTTTTAATTATTTTTTTTAATTATATAATTTAATTAAAAGGTAATTTTTAATCAAAATTAAATTAAAGTTCAGATTGAGGCCCATTCAAGGGGATTTTAATTTTCATGGATTATGGACTGAATTCTAAAGAGTTTGATATATTATAGGTATTTTTATAATTTTAAATGAATTTATTAGAATTTTCTGAAGTTATCGGGTCCTAATTAAAGGGTAAATTAGGGTTGATCAATTAAGGGGCTTAATGAGTCCTAAAAATTCCTAGAAAATTTTGAGGGGTTTAGGATGTCACTGAGTTTAAGTGTTTCAAGTTTCAAGACATTCGGGGTTCTATCCTAACTCCTAAAATTTTTCTAAGTTCGCTAAACGGCTCATTAATTGTTGTCCTTAAGGTGTCGCTACGTTAAATGAGTTTAAATTAATGTCTTAACTAACCCTGGGCATAACATAAAGGAAATGCAGCAAATATAAACACACCAAACATGTCCTTAGATCTAGGAGAGCCTAGGCTAGGTGTTTGTGCAACCTACACATGCAAGGACTACGAAACACTAAGTAAAGAAGCCTAATGAAGTGATTAGTGAATGATTAGGACACAATCACCCACTAATCCTTCTCCCACATGAATGTTGTTCATATATAGATCCTATGTTTAAAATTTCAAAGAGGTAGACCTCCTAAAATTAGAGGATTTAAACAATACTTAATTTTAAAATAATTTTAAAATACATAAATATTATAAATATATAATAATATAAATTTGAAAATAAGATGATTGAAAGTATCTCAATTCATAAGCATTGGAGATCTACCAGCCACCAAGGGGTTTTAAAATAATTTTTATTTTAAAATAATCAATTATATTAATTAAATAATATTTAAATAATTAAATAACAAAGTAATACAGAAAACATCCAGAAACGTTAGAATCATATGAAAAAAATATTTTTAAATTAAAGTTCATATTTTTCTGAAAAATTTAAGGTATTATACACAAACATTCAATTTAAAATGAGGGAGATATGAATTTTTGAAGTTAAATAGGTTTAAAAGTAGTTTTTAAATAATTTAAAATAATTAATATTTAAAAATAATTGATAAATTTAAAATAAATCAGATATTAACATATCTAGATTTTAAAATAAATATAAATAATAATGATAATTAAAATAATTTTAAAATATCTATAATATGAATATAATTAAAAAAGATAATTATAATAATAATAATAACACTAATAATAGTAAAAATAGAATTAAAAGTGATAATAAAGTAATAATAATTAATAATTTAAAATAGTTAATAACAATAATACTAATTTCAAAATAATGAAAATAGTAAATAATGTTAACAGTAAAATATTAATATTATAATAATATTATTATTAAAATAATAAAATTATTAATAATAATAATATTGATATTATAATAATATTAATAATAATAAATATTAATATTATAATGATATTAATATTAACATAATAATACTATTATTAAAAATAATAATATTATTATTAATAATAACATTAATATTATAATAATATTAATAATAATAACTATTAATATTATAATGATATTAATATTAACATAATAATACTATTATTAAAAATGATAATAATATTATTAATAATAACATTAATATTATAATAATATTAATAATAATAACTATTAATATTATAATGATATTAATATTAACATAATAATACTATTATTAAAAATAATGATAATATTATTAATAATAATATTAATATTATAATAATATTAATAATAACAACTATTAATATTATAATGATATTAATATTAACATAATAATACTATTATTAAAAATAATAATAATATTATTAATAATAACATTAATATTATAATAAGAAATATTAATATTATAATGATATTAATATTAACATAATAATACTATTATTATAAAAATGATAATATTATTATTATTAAAAATAATATTAACATAATAATAATAATAATAATAATAATAATAATAATAATAATAATAGTAATAGTAATATAACCTCTATATTTTTTTTTAAAAATAATTTTTAAATAATTTTTAGAATTTTTTCTGATTTAAAAACGTGTTTAAAAATACATTTTAAATTAATTATATTAATTTAAATACCGGCGGCGGCGGTCAGACAGGTGGCGGCCTACGATTGGCCGCGCTAACATCGGCCAATCAATGGTAATAATTGCGCCGCCGCGTAATCATTGCTAATGATTGGCGACGGCGGGCCCCGCGTTACTTAAAACGACGACGAGGCTACGGGCCGTCGGATCGCCCGCTGTTTGGATCAACGGCCCTGATCGAGCCGGACGAGGGCGAAGACCGCAGGATCGGATCCGCGGTCGGACGAATGCTGCAGAACGGCTAGATCCGAACCGTTGGTCGCGCGATCAACGGTTCAGATCTTACGTAACATAACGTTACGTAAACCGAACCCTATGTAGGGTTTTCGCCTCGTTCTCCCCACCCGATGGACCAAATCGCATGAAACTTTAACCCTAGACTCTACACATGAAGAGCATTCATGTGGGACCAATATCATGGTCTGAAATGCGTTGTATCAAAAGCTATTTAACTTGATGTGTTGTGACTTAGGTTAAGGGTTTTAAGGAAATTTCACCATGGGATCTCCAAGGTTTTGATATGGTTGAGCTTGTAGATTGTCCTCGTACACTTTCCCTGAAGAAATCACGGTCAAATGAGCTTTGGATTGGTCGAAATCGAAACCTTGGACGTTCCAAGCCTTGGGTCGCCGGGGTCTCGCCGCCGGCGGGGTTGACTGGTGGTCTTCGGCTTGAGGAAGGTAGAGGGAGGTCGTGGGAGCACTCTCACCAAATCTCAGGGTCTAGGGAAGTCTAGAGAGAGCTATCCCAGATGCCTAATGAAATCCTAAAACTCCCTATTTATAACCCTAGACTTAGGACCAATGGCTAGGATTAGATCTAGAGCTTAATAGGAGGGGAATAAGGGCTATTTGGCCGTGGTTTGAGTCTTGGAGCATTAGGAAAGGGTTTAAATGGCTTTGATAGGTCTTAATGGGTCATATTGACCCATTAATGACTTGGGTTGACCAAGTCAAGGGTTGACTTGGTCAACCTAGTCAAATAGGTCCAAGGGATGGAGGGGTTTGAGCTCAAGGGTCTTTGGATTTGTTTGAGCTTGAATAGGCCTATATGAGTCAATTGGGTCAACCCAGGTTGACCCAGACTCTGGGTCTGAGCTAAAAACAAGGTCAATAGTATTAAATATAGATGTATTGTTTGATCTATATATTGGCTTTTGCTGATATTTTATATTATTAAAATAAATTAGATAGCTTTAGTTGTTATTATAAAAGATAAAAAAATACAATCCTTTCCAAATTAGATTTTGAAACATCACACTTATTTATTTCAAATAAAATTAGAATGAGAATGGGTAAGAGAAAGTTCATAAATAGTAAAAGTGCCCCTATGGTGTTGCGATGCTAAGGAAGGTGGCAGCGCAACATTGATCTCTCTATTTGGGAAGAAGATTTAAGGAAGTGTTGTGGTGCTTGGTAGTGTTGTTACGGTGTTAGGGAACTGGGCTTCGCTGTGTGGGACCCAAAATAAAGTTTTTAAAATAATAAATATCTTAATCCATTTTCTAAAACCCCTCACCCTCAACAGGACTGGAGAAGAAAGAAGAGAAGGAGAGGGAGAGGAGAAGAAGAGAGATAGATTCGAAGGCAAAGGAGTTACATGCATCTATCATGCTAGTTAAGGATTTTAGAGAGCATGAGGTAGACTTTTGAAGTCATATGTTTAATTTCAATTCTAGCATTTCTAAAAAAAGGATATGAATTAAGTTGTGTTTTTCTTGAGTTTTATGATATTTTTATCGTGTAACTTTAGTATGTTGTTGACTTCATCCTGAACATTTTAATTATAAGAAGTCACTGATTCATTTTCTCTACACTGAATTCTATGTGTACTGAATAAGTGAGGCATTTCCATCTTTCATAATAGTTCTATAAAAAGCTTATAACAATGTTCTCGATATTCCTCTGAAATTATAATTAGAACGAAAAAAGTCTAGTGGGTATATTTTATATATGCAATGTGAATTAGTGTAGGCAATTCTAATACTTCATGCATCATTATAATTAATTGTTAAAGTTATAATTACTTATTATTACATTCAAATTGCATAACTTATGGCATGACATTGGAAGAACTCTAAATTCTGAAATGTGATAAATGCACTCTCTGAAATGATACACAAGCTCTATATGTTCTATTTTGGCCCCATCTACCTTGTGTGTATATGGGAGGAATTCTGGCTCCACTTGTTGAAAATGGGCGTGAGAGGTTATTTTGTTCTATTCTGATCCCACTTGTTGAATGTAGGTGTGAGAGCTTAAAGGGAGTTATAAATGAAAATGGAGATATAAATAGGAATTAGGACATGTGCATCATACTCATGCATTGCATAAATTGATAATTCAATAATTAAAGTATAAATGATATTTTAAATTGGTTTTGATGAATTCTAATGTTTCTAAATGAATTCTGTTGAAATGAGAAAGCTAAGTACAAGTAAGACTCTGATGGCAAGTGTTCTATGATACCTCTAATAATTATATAAAGATTATTAGTAAAAGTATAAGTAATCATTTAGAACACAAGTACGTGTTAGCAATTACTTTTGTTAATACATAATTCTTTCTTATTGATTAATTGAATCTTTAAATAAATTATTGTTAATGTTTAAAAAGAGATACTGATATCTATAATGGGTTAATGATAGAAGTCTATTAAGATAGTTGTACTTATTCTATGATATTTTCTGACATTTCAGGAAAAGAAAAGAGCCCAATAGAGTATAGAGAGATCGGGGCAAGGTATTCAAGTCTAGAACAATTAAGATATTCTTTTGTAATCTAATATGAATTATTTTGATGTTTAGATTTAGTATGCACTGGATTATTATATATATTTTTTGAGAAATGAAAATGAAATTATATTTATATTGGTATTATTATTTTGTACTTGATAATTAGCTCTGGTTTATTATGCTTTGTGGTTGAGTTAAAATATAGATTTTGGCATTCAAGCCTTACATTAGATTCTATGGCATCACAATTGCTACTTCTGCAAATTTGCTTGGTTCATCTTTTTATAATAGCATTGATGGCACCTTCGATATGCACTCTAATGGTGAGACCAATTTTCATTTTTAGCAACTTCAATTTTAAATTTTGAATACAAATGCAAATTGTAAGCTTTTTCGATTGCTAGTTTCTTTTTTATTCTTGCAAATTTTTTTTAGCCATGTACACACAACTTATAATAGATATTAACAATGTAGCCGGGCATAACCCTCAATTTTCCCACAAAAAAAAACTAGAGAGATAGTTGCATTTCAAAATGATACTATCTCAAAAATTTTTATTTGTTTATTTATTGAGAAAAATATTTTTTATTTAAAATTTATATATTTCAACTTTCAATTTATCAAATATATATTTTTACTCTATCAATATTTATATATATATACTATGAGCAATGCTTAATGGCTTGTTTTTTAATATGTTAAAACTTAATTGTAATTTTGCTATTTCTCACCTACTTCTATTTGATTTCAGATAGGAAAGCTTTATTCATATATTATGGATTAAGTAAAAAAAAAGTGTGAATTGAACCTAACATAATACAATAACGACAATAAAAATGATAACATTAACAACGAGCCTTTGTCCCACCATGTGGGATAAAGCTCTGGATGAAAAAAATAGAAGATTGTATTAGGTAATCGTCAGCCAACATAAAACATGTCTAACAATCATAAAGAAAATTGTATTTCGAGAGAAGGTGAAATATTTAGCTTAGAAGTGAATTTCATTTCAAGAGAAGGAGAAATATGCGATAGGATTATCATGAGTATTATAATGCATATAATCCATTAATTAAGGAACAATAGGGTGCACAAGAAGGTGGAAGAAAATTTATTCACATTTTAAGCAAATTAAAAAATATATATTGGCAAGCAAATAAATATGATTAATCAATTCAATCTCAAAAAGTAGAAGCTGAGGAGCCCTGTTGCATGCCAGAATATTCATAACAATAGATAATTTAAAATCTTAGTTTTGTATGAACATCATCCAATATGCACACAGATAAAAGAGGAGTTGCAAAAGGCTCTATAGTTCTCACGTGGAAAGCTCATAAAAGGAAAAAAAAAAAAACCTCGATGTATGACCCACTTGACATAATTTCACTAGTATTAGTCCTTAGTTAAAAATAATGCACTTTCTTATGATTAGGGAAGATGTTGATAAAATATAGTAGACAAATAACATTGAGAAAATGTTTCATGGTGAAAGTTAGAATAGCCCTCTGGATTGGGAGCCTTCAACAAAAGATTGTTTGCTATTTATTTTGGTTGTTCTCCTTTGAGGAGTGGATATCAAAAATCAAGAAGTCCTACATAAATCTTGGTGATGGCTTCATGATTCAGAGTTAGTGTACTTCCTTATGATTAGGAAAGATGTTGATAAATAGAGTAAACATACAACATATAGAACATATTTCAGGGTGAAAATTTGAAGAGCCCTATGGAATGGGAGCTATCATCAAAAGATCGTTTGCTATTTCTTCTGATTGTTCTACTTTGAGGTGGGGATATTAAAAATCAATAAGTCCAAAATAAATCTTAGCGATGGCATCGAGAGTTAGAGTTAGTGTCACTGGTGTATATTAATTTTATGTGCAATGGTGCACAATAAAGATCTTGGAAAAGGCATGTGAAAAAACTGATGGACATCAGTTTAGCCAAGCAACACCCAATCAAAACATCATAGTCAGACGACAGTGATCAAGGGAATATAATCAGGCAACGGATGCTAGAGGACTATAATTGGGTAATGACGGTTGAAGAATAGTGATGGTACAAAGGCAATAGCCTGACGACATTGATTTAAGCGGTGGTCTAGTAGCGGCAATTATGCAATATTTCGACAGCGATTGGGTGGTGATCTAATGTCGATAGTCCAACAATGGTTAAGCAGTGGTGCTTGAGTAGAACTTTGAAATTTTTCAAGCATTGAGCTTTCTTCAGTCTGAAGCCAAGGTCCAAATCCCCCTCAAATAAAAAGTAAATACCAATTTATAGATTTTTTTTTTTTTTGAGAGCATAAATATAGCCAACATTTGAAACACTCCATCAAACGACCCTATTGATTCCCTCAATTATAAATATGTCCTTTCAACATTTAAAAATCTTAATGATGTTGACTTTAAATGACTTTAGGCTAGCTATATATGCCTCATTGAGTTGCATGAGAAATTTGGAGATCATTGGTCCTCCAATTAATGTATCAAAATTTCCAACTACACATCAAGTGCTTTGATTTAAGTTCATTTGGGGTTAGAACAGATTGCTTTTGATGTTGATGAGTTTGTCTCATTAAGACATTCAATTGGACTATAAGTTTATTGAAATCCAAGTTGTATGACCATAAATTTAATTTGGAAGTATTATCAAGTTAATTTTTGATGACGCCCAAAACTTACAGCTGAAGCTTCATTTTACATGAAGATGTTTGAAAGCTGCAAGAGCTGAAAAAACCCTATTACATTTTTTAGGCAATTGCCGCCAACGACCACCATCAACATTCATTGAAATCTTCGACTGCCTTTCATTACCTACTATTATGTTAGCAACATTTGAATAACACAAGATCCAATCTTGTGGTATGATCAAGTTCACAAAATAGTGGATCAATAATTTGACAAAGTTTATTTGTTAAAATTTAATGTAAGATTATAAGTTTTGAACTTATTTTCCTGGGTTCTAATATTTTTACCTGAGCAAAGGAATTAAGCAGAATCGTCTTTAAACTATATCCTGCACAGAAACAACTAGAGAAATAGTTCATGAATACGCTCCTTTAAGTTGAAGACCCAAAAGGGCATATGATGGCAAAGTAAATGACTAAAAGTTGCATTTTGAACCCATACTAGCCAAGTTTGAGAATGGCAGTGGTGATCTCATAGAACTCAAAAGGGAAAAATCTATGGAGATGTAGATCTATCAAAAGCGTGCAGGAAACATAGAGGATAAAGAAGAAATACTTCCGTGAGATATTAGACCTGCTGAGGCATTAAGATTGCTGTAGCACCTTGCAAAATTCATGTTTCTGGATCGATAAATCTCCACAGTCCATAAGCTCTCTTCACTACATGAGGAACCTTATTGTGTAAGAAATAGCTTGGCTCCCTAAAGGCATGAGAACTCACTTTTAAGTGGCATTGAATGAACTGATTATCTATTCATAGACTTGGATAATGAAACTAGAGAGCCTGTGAAAATTGTTATCAGGAGTCGATATGTTGAAACATTCCCAGAATTAGCGCACATAAAAAATAAAAAAACACGTAAATGGTGCCCTTGGACAAGAGATGAGGTATCAAGATCATCATGAACACAACACAATGGTGGTAATGCGAATGATGGCATATCCAGTGGCGTCAACCTAACTTAAGCAGCAAAGAGAAGAAGTCCCGCCGAGGGGTTTCCTTAAGCAATAGATAAGGGCGTCAATGGCCCCATTGCTAACCCCTTTTGGCAAACGAAATCACCATAACCACCAAAGAATGACACTGGTTCATTAGGTTATGCTAGCCCAACTCTATTGATGATAGGATGAAGATGAACAAAGAAACTAGAGACTATTAAGAAAATTGTAGTGACTTCATGGTTAAATCCATCAGAAGAGGAGTCCCTCTAGCCCTAAATCATGCTTGGGAAATCGAGACAAGGCCTCAATGTAAAGAAACGAAATGCTAAATTATTCAAAACTATTTTGTATAAAGAAACACAATGCGTAGAAAATCAACTATTTTGTTGTGTGGTCCAGATTTTATAAAAAGTGTAGAAAGAGTGAGAAATTATGATGCTTTTGTATCTGAAATAGATACACTTTCACCAGAATGAGTGATTGCAGTTCTTTGCTTTTATTGGAAAATCCCCCACCAAATGAATAAAAAAAAGACATTTAATCCGAGTGCAGACAGGGCAAATAATGAATAACAGAGATATAATTAAATAACTAATAAATTATTAGAAGAATCAAACTATTTCAAATTAGAAGATTAAAATAAAAATATACAACATAAATTCAATAAAAAAAATCATGCACGTGAAGTAGAAGACAAATAAAGACACTTAAACACAATACCACGAACTAATTAAAATGGTATAAACACAATAATGGCCAGGCTAAGGCATATTCTTCAACAAAAATATAGCAGAAACAATCTAAACCAACCGTTGATCAAGCCAAGCTCCAGGTTTTCGGACATTAAGTAATCTATCCAAGTTTAAAAGTTCTGCAAAACTAAAATATGCCAAAATGTAAATCATGCATTCAACTATTTAATCAAACATCAACCAATTCATTCTTCCCCACAACATCTACACGCTAATGCTCCAAATTAACCCCCATTTTATCACTACTTGTCAGCGGGCTAGTATTAATTCATATTGAAGGCATGAAGAATAAAGAGAATTGGTATTTGCAACTTGGAAACTAGCTGGTGCAATCAAGGATATTTCCAATATGGGAAAAATTTTAGGATGAATTATATAGCATTGATAAGAGCTAAGTACATGGGAATATAAAGGCAATCAATCAAGACGTAGTTTACACACTTAAGTCTATAAAAAGCTTCCTGAGGGCAAATGCATGAACTTGTCACTCGCACAAATCTTTTTTCTTCGACATGAATGTTATGGGGGAACCTTTAACAACATTTAATACATGCCATGCATACACAATCCACCGCACTAGAATGCCTCTCTGATTAGATGAGAGGTCATCACAATTCACAAACTTTTTGGACTTCATAAATTAGAGAGAAGGGTAGCCCACAGAAATCTTATATTATTCCAATTATTTACACTGTAACAAACCATTTGAAAAATAAACAAAAATATTAGCATCGTCGGTCAGTAATATGCATATAAAAGATTAAGAGAGGAAAGAATATTTTATTGTCTACGGATAATTTTAGCCTATAATCAGGAACTGTTAATTAAAAAAAAAAACATAAAAGAAAAGGCCTAGCACATCAAAGCATAGGAAAATCAAAGAAACTACTGAATTGATAATCAACTGTTAGTATAAAGCATGAGCAGAAGAAAATTAATAAATTGAAAGCCTAAACAAAAGAAAATTAAAAAATTGACTATTTTGTTTAAGAGCATGTAAAACCAAACTCTACTACCACATAAATCAAACAAAGCTTCAAGCAAGATGCTGCTCTAAATCTTAAATCATCATGAACTTAGAATTCAAGTAAGATCAAGCACGAGACATATGATAATTGAGATAGTTCTCATAGTTTCAAACTCATGCACAGTATTACTACCCAAAAGAAAAAAGAGAGAGTTCTCATAGTTGGCCGAATCAAATGAAACAGAAGAGTATAAATCTCAGTTCAAAACCTAGGTTTTAAGACAAAATATTGGTACAAAGTACTACAAACAACAACAAGCCTTTATCCTAACACATGAGGTCAACTATATGAATCATTTTTCTCCAATGTATCCTATTAAAGTCAATTTCTCATTTAAATCTAATAAAAAAAAATGTTATTTTTAATACTTTCTAACCAAATCTTTCTAGGTCTATCTCTACCTATCTTAACATAGACCAAAACAAATACATCTATTCTCCTAACAAGGTCATCAGCATTGCAAAAAGTACTAGATAATTAATTTTCTTGGTGGTAAGATAGTTTCAAACAGTAATTTCATTTTCAATTCTTTGCACTACCACCACCAACAGTCTAATAAGAATGATATACTAAAAAACAGCAACTTAAATAAATTTCTGTACATCCCATCTTGATCAACATGATAAATAGCTTGGATTTTAGACATACTCATGAAAGATAAAATTGTCAAATAAAGCAACCAACAAACACAAAGCTAAATATGGAAAAGCATGCCGAGCCATATATCTCAGCCAAAATGAAATGGATCTACTACATGCTGAAAAATAAGACACTGAAAGACTGTGTGCGCTCAAACAGGTGGGATAAGAAAAACCCAACAACTACGATAATAAACAAGGATAAGCATACCAAGCCATACAACTGAGCAAAACTGCACTAAATCTAGTGCATGCATGCCAAGCCAAACATGAAGCTCATCACAACAAACCGGAGCAATATAAACCTGAAGTAAAGATGACTATAAGAAGGTTCATACCAAAGACAAATATAATAATCAACCTGAAAGGATATGGCATTATCTGATCAAAGTCAAAGTGCATAAACAGCAATTAAGTCCACCAAGTCATTAAAAAGAGCTCATCATACATGCACCAACATAGAAACCATTTTCCCAAATCAAGAGACTGAGTTCACAGAACTACAACACCCAAAGCACCATACATCCAATCTTTATAGCAACAAAGGACAACAATGATGAGAGGTTAACCCAATATAAAGAGCAAAGGCATTAGGCACAAGGATGTGCATCTAATATTGCTTTTACAAACTCATCATCGTTGCCCTATATCTTGTCCAATTTCTCAGCCTTTACAACAGGGTTGGCTTTGGCAATGGCATCCCTAGCTGCCGTACGGTAATCAAATGGGCAGTTATGCTTGTCAGAATAGCGGTGTGCAGCACAGAAGAGATTACCACATCGGCAATCAAAACCAGTTAACCCAACGCGTTTCCTACAGGCACTGCACCGGTTGGGACCCTCTTTGGCCTTGCCTTCACAGCCATCACTTAAGGTTAAATCATTGGTAGTATGTACCACAATAGGTTTAGGTTCAACCACACCAACTAATAAACCTAAATTCCCATCAACAACCAATTCTTTACCACTGCTACTTCCAGAACCATTCACTGCACAATCAATTGATGATGCAGCCAGTTTAGCCTGTTCCTGCTTCAAAATGTGATCCTTGTGGCACTTAGAGCACATGTTCATGGTTGCAGGACTTCCAAAGAAGCCACAATTGTTGATACAAAGGATAGGCCTTTCTGGAGCTTGGCATCCGGCCTCATCATGCTCCATTATCTAACATGAATCACAGAAAAAGTTAAAGTTCCAATATACAAAAGACACCTTTTCAGAGGAGAAAGGCGTAGAATATCAAAATTTAGAAGAATTACAGATCAACAAAGAGAAGTAGAATCCCTAGACGCTGATCCAATAGCAAGCAATATAATACAGACCATTCACATGACCTTCTTTAACTGACTGATAGAGAACAGCAAACAAAGGCTCGAACATACTACAGCAGAAGGAAACACTTTAAACAAAAGGAAGAACAAATAGCTTAAAGCTTTAGCAAACGAATCAAGTAACTAATAACTTCTGATTGCCAGAGTTGCACCTTTAAATTTCCAATTTTAGCCACGAAAATGATTAACATGAACCAAATATGCACAGCTAAATATCGCAAAACATATCCGCCTTGGCGTGCGGTCAAGATAAGAAAGTAGGGCAGAAAAACATCTTAGTTCTCCTAAAATAGATGGAAACTAATGAGACCGGAACCCTAACGTTGCAATATACAGTGCACAGGTAGCAATTAGAAGAGAAGAAATTACGGCCATAAACTTTTCCAAAAAGAAATAATGACTTCGAAGAAACTCAGAAGTCATCATTTTTTTTCGGCGGCCCGGCGGCCCCCTCCCAGAAAAAAGAAAAAAAAAAGAATAAAAGCCAATAATCAAAAAACCGAACTAAGCCAACCAACCTGTCCTTGCCACAGAAGCTCCCTCCCCACTGCTCCTCCTCCTCCGTCCCCGATCTCCTATAAGCCCACGCTTGATTTCCGGCTCAAACCTAAAAACAATCACGCAAAGTAAGTTCAATCAGACATGAACCCTTCCTTCCACGTCAGAGCACCGATTCACATCAAGCAAGGAATCCATTGAATCGAGGAGCTAAAAACAGAGAGGCAGGCAGGGGTAGCAAGAGAGAGCACGGGAAAGAAAACCCTAACCCAAGAAATCGCCTCGGAAGCGTGGAGCCGTGAGCAGGAAAGCCCAGGGGAGGAATCGAAGAGTGCAATACAGAGACGCCTACTGGACAGCATTATTTGCAACAAATTGGAAATAAAAAAATAATATAACACGCGAGAAAAACATATCTGCAAATCAGAATATTAGCCGTCCATACTTCGGCATGAACTAATCTTAATCGTTCATTTTTTGTCCACATGTTCGAACTCTTTAAGCTACAAAGTTCATGCGGAACATTATCATATCTTTCTCGGCACGAAACGTCAACAGGCCTCCTTAGACACGAAGTCAGACCCGAAGACAGAATCGGGCAAAGCTCATAGCGACTCGAGCCGGCAACTTCACACTATACCAATTTCATGTCGGCCTGTTCAGCTAACGTTTCGTGTCGGGCAAAATAAGATAATGCCCCGCATGAACATTGTAGCTTAAGGAGTTCAAACATGTGGACAGAAAATGAACGATTAAGATTAGTGTCATGCCGAAGTATGGACGGCTAATATTCTGATTTTCTGTGGAATATAAATGATATGTTTTTTTTCTCGCGGGTTATATTATTTTTTTATTTCCAATTTATTACCGATTCCGTTTTCGTGTCGGCCTGTTCAGCTAACTTTTCGTACCGGGCAAGGAAGGAACCATAATGTTCCGCATGAACATTGTAGCTTAAGGTGTGCAATCATGTGGACAAATAAAATAGGTGGATGACGGCCGACGAAGAAATTTTATGACGCAGATAATTAGGATAAAGCTCATTCTTTACTACTGTTTTAAAATTCGCTCACTTGTTTAATTCTTTAATTTAAAATTAATTAAAATTAAAATTTTCATTTAATTATAAAATTCTGATAAAATTTTTAATATTGAATATAAATGATATATTTTCCTATAGGTTTTATTTACTTCCACATTTAGAGGATTGGTGATCTATCGATTGCAATGGCATAAAGCTTGCCATTGGCTAAGACAGGTGCGGACCTAGGTAGAGTTTAGGGTGGCAACCTTAAATTATGTTTTTGCATGATAAAATAATTATTTCAGAAATTTTGTCCCCTTCTATAAATTTATTTGATAAAAAATCTAATAAAAATATTTTGCCCGCTCTTAAGGAGCTATTTGATTTGCTGAAAAAGAAATACAATATAAAAGAAATTTAATGTATCTAAAAATATTTGAAGTTGTTTGTATAAGTGTAAAATGAATGTATGAAATTACTTTTATATTTGGTTTGAAGTAAAGTGAATGCAATATAAAGTAAAAAGATGATGGTGTCTGGTGGCCAGCAGTGTAGGTGGCGATTAGCGAAGGCTGGTGTCGATGGCCGGTGACAGCCAAAGGTGGCGGGTCAACGGTAGAGACCAATGGCGGTGGTTGCTTGCGATGAGCGGCAAGATGCGACAGCGGCCGACAACAGCTATCGATACAAAGGGTGACCGATGATAGTGGTGGCGGTCAGCTGCTGATGGTGAAAAGATAGCCTAGTTATGGTGAAAAAGATTTTTGCTCAAAACTATGCAAGTTTTTTTCCCCCTTAAAAATGAATGAGAGTAACTTGCACATCATTTGGAATACTTTATATTGCTTTCCTATTTCATCCATCCAAAAATCAATATTTTCAAATCCTCTGTAAAAGGGATATTTTACACCCACTTCACTTCAAACTAAACCATAAAATGAGACTTGTTTCGCCCATAGAATGAGATACGTTTAGAGGAAGATAATTTAAAGGGAAAGAATTATTCTTCTTAATTTTCTATGGAAAGCTTTATACAATATTTATAGATATAAAATAGTGAGAAAAAAGGAAAGAGAATTAACACCCGTAATGAATGTTAATTTAATACATAGACTAAAAAATGAAACAAAAGAAAAGAGAATTAACAACTGTTATGAATGTCAATTTAATATATAGACTAAAAGAAAAGAAACAATAAAAGAAAGTGAATTAACACCCATAATGAATGACAATTTAATATAGACTAAAAGAAAGAAAGTTGAAAAATAAGAAAATAATTTATTTATTTGATTTCTCCAACGCCCACTTAAGACGAAGTCATGTGCGAAGACACAAACCTTGACATGAAGATTGCCGAGTAGATGAGCAAAAAGAGGCTTGGTAAGAGCATGGCAAGTTGATCATTATATGACACTTGAGAAACACGAATGTCACATGTTTGCACTTTTGTTTTTTTAAATAAAATGGAAGTCAACAGCAATGCGCTTCACACTTGAATGAAAATTGGGTTTGCACATAATTAGGTTATATTGCCACAATAGACTATAGGTATGATAGGTAATGAAACGTTAAGCTCAAGTAGTAAAGATTTTAACCATGTGATTTCAACAGTGATAGAGGTAATTACATGGATTTTGCTTCAGTGAATGAGTGGGCAATGGAGACCAAGGAAAATAATGTAAGCACTTGTGGAGATTTAGTCCACAATATTGCCAGCCA
Organism: Dendrobium chrysotoxum; assembly: GCA_019925795.1. NCBI lineage: Eukaryota > Viridiplantae > Streptophyta > Magnoliopsida > Asparagales > Orchidaceae > Dendrobium > Dendrobium chrysotoxum. Next base: position 85,270,980 of record CM034305.1, on the reverse strand, counting down.
ATCAACATCTAAAAACCCATGAAAGGAGCATGGAGAATTGCAATGAATAAATAGGGCATGATAACTAGTGGCTCAAAGATAGCAAAGAATTCATTTAGTCGCATTCCAATGAATCATATCAGACGATGTATAGCAAAAGCAATGTCTAGCAAACTTAAAGGGAGATACTAAAGAACACCATTTAGTGAGGGATACTCGGTGGCATCGGTGAAAGATATGCCATCAATAAGGTGGAAATGTTGGTGGGAGACAAGGGCATAGTAACTTTATTTGCTCACATGGAGTTTTTTTAGTGAGAACCATGTCCACTACTACATTCCCTTTGAGGCTACCTCATAGGTGAGCCTTTTTAAGGTTATTTGTCAGAGCATTTCTTGATGACGTTAAGAGGTTGAGAGAAATCCATAAAAAATGTTTAAACTATCTGAGGTTATTTATTAGAATATTGATCGATGATGTTAATAGGTTGAGAGAAATTCTTAAAGAATGTTTGACATATCCGATATTATTTGTAATAAAATTGCTCGATGACATTAAGAGGTTGAGAGAAATCCATAATGGATGTTTGACATATCTGAGGTTGTTTGTCAAAGCATTGCTCTGTGTAATAAATTTTCTTGAAAAATATAAAAATTTTAAAGTAGATCATTTTGACACTGATTTAGCAAGCGCTGCAGCATTGGTCCATAAACAGTATATATATATATATATACCCTTGCCTCACCCTCTGACTCCCTTACTTGATTGCTTAGCTAGGAAGAAATAATAAGAGGAGAATAAGAGAGAGGAGAGAGAAAACCCTTTGGATCATATTTGTCAGTCATTCTTATTACAGATTTTATTCTATTCATTATAAATGACTAAGCGCTTACTTTCATTTTTAATAATTTTAATTTGTATAAATTTTATCTCTCCTAAATCTGTCAAAAATACAGTATCTCCTAATTTCATAAGTTTTCACCATGCATGTTTGAAATTATTATAGATTTGATCATTCTGATTGATTTATTATAATTTTATTGCATTTTAAATAAAGTAATGAATGATATCAAATATATGATATGATAACTCCACATGATATCCTATTGACCCACGTGATTCACTGATTGGGAGTCATAATGAGCTAGAGATTGATTGAGAGTTATAGGAAGTCAGGGCAACTAATTCACGTAATTCAAGGAGAGTTATAAGGAGTACATTAATTGAGAGTTATAATGAGAGATTGATTAAGAGTCATAAGTACAGGAACACGATACCCTTAAGATATACTCGTTGAATATATGAATACTAATATCGATACTACTATGAATATTGTACTGATATTATGACTGACACTAATATTATTTACTGTCATGAATACTATTTAACATTATTGTTAGTATTTTTTACTGTTACTAGTGTTGTGACTGATATTATAATAGATTGAGATGTGATGAACTATAAAATGATAAATTGATATAGATAATTAGTATAGACATTTATGCATATATATATTTTTTATATAATTTATAACATACTGTTCTCTTTTATCTTGCATTAATTTCAGCTGTAAGATTTTAGTGACCTACTGCGTTATATGCTCACTACGTAGTTTTATATATTTTTAAAAAAGAATAAGAATCATATGATTTGAGGCTTTAGACAAGAAAAAATATAACCATATTTTTTTCATAATTCATTGATAAGCTCTAGTTAAATGATTAAAATAAAAGACTGATATAATTCTTTCAATATAGATCTTGAAGTATGATAAAATGATATCAAGGTAATGATTATTAGAAGAATTGAAATATACCTAGAGCTTATGAGCAGAATAAAAATGTAATTTTTTATTTATAATTAGTTGATTTGAGTTTAAAATTTTATTTTGAGCATGCTCTCTCTCTCTCGGATTGATATAGAAATATCAAGGATGATATTTTTTTAGAAAGTGGGGAGATTCTAATAACTTAAATATGTGAAATAAATTTTCTTAAAAAATATAAAAATTCTAAATTAGAGCACTTTGACGCTGATCTGGTGAGCGCTGCGGCACTAGTCCATGAACTATATATATATATGCTTGCCTCACCCCACCGACTCCCTCACTTGATTACTTGGCCTAGAAGAAATTGAAAGAGAGAAAGAAGAGAGAGGAGAGAGAAAAATCTTTAGATCATATTTATCAGCCATTCGTGTTATAAATTTTATTCTATTCATTATAAGTGACTAAGTGCTTACTTTCATTTTTAATGATTTTAATTTCTATAAATTTTATCTCTCATAAATCTATCAAAAATATATTATCTCCTGATTTCATAAGCTTTTACCATTCAAATTTGGATATATTATAGATTTGATCATTATGAATAATTTTATATAATTTTATTATATTTTAAATAAAATACTGAATAATATCAGATACATGATATGATAACTTCATCTGATACTCTACTGATCCACGTGATTCACTAATTGGGAGTCATAAGAAATTAGAGATTGATTGAGAGTTATAGGGAGTCGGGGTGATTCATTCACGTGATTTAAGGAGAGTTATAAGAAGTACATTAATTGGGAGTTATAGGTGGAGGCTGATTGGGAGTCATAAGTGCAGTAGCAAGTTATCGTTAAGATATACTCATTAAATATCTAAATACTAATACTGATACTGCTACAAACACTGTACTGATATTGTGATTAACACTATTACTATTTATTATCATGAATAATATTTAATATTATTGGTTAGTATTATTGACGGTTACTACTACTGTGACTGATAATGTAATGGATTGAGATGTGATGAACTATATAATAATAAATTAATACAGATAATTAGTATAGACATTTATGCATATATTTTTTATATAATTTATAACATATTATTCTCTTTTATCTTGCATTAATTTCAGTTGTATGATTTTACTTACTTAATGTGCTATGTGCTTATTACGTGGTTTTAAACAGTAGGGGTGTAGCATTCGAAGAGACATCAGAATTTTTACGTGGAAACCCCTGAAAAGGGGAAAATCACGGGGCCTTGCCCAGTTTAAATAGATCCACTAATTTTTACAGTCGATTATAAATGAAGCCCTTCATTGGGGGAGGGGGGACCTTGGCTTGATGTAGCCAATATACATTTTTATAGAGTGCATTATATTATGGGAGTTGGAAGAATCGGTGCTGAAATGTTTGTTTGGTCAGCAAGACCATAGTCGACGAGTGATGTAGGTCAGAAGGACCGTTGTTGGGTGACGATGGTCGGAAAGATCATAATCGGGCTATGGAGGTCAGAAATACTGTAATTGGGAGACGGTGGTCAGAAAGATCGTAGTTGGTGGGCGACGGAGGTTAGAAAGATGGTAGTCGGGTGACGCTGGTTGGAAGGACCGTAGTCGGGTGACGGAGGTTTAAAAGACCATAGTTGGCAGACGAAGGAAGTCGGAAAGACTATAGTCGACAGACGATGGAGGTCAGAAAGACTGTTGTCAGTCCAACTTTTGTGATTGAAAAAAGTGTAATGTTTATCCCGACTTTTATTAATCTCTGTGATGTGTCTAATTCAATTTATATTTGTTAAAAGTGTAATGTTTATGTATTTTTGTGATTGAATCTGTGTGAAGGAAAAACTGGTAGCTATTATATATTGATGATGTGTATATCCAAGTGGAGCGATAAGGGCCTAAATTTTGAATGAAAAAAATGGTGTTATGTAAGGGGAGTCAGAAGAGTCCGACACTAATGTGTTATGCACTATAGCTATAATGGCCTATTTCTAATGTGTTGTGCATAGGGATTCATAAGGGCCTAATTCTATGTATGTTGTATTATCTCTAAAATATTGGGAGGTATAAGGGCACGAGGGATCGATCTAATCTGTCACAGCAATGTTGTCCAATAAATATTAGGAGGTATAATGGCCTAATTCTATATTTATTGTATTATCTCTGAAATATTGGGAGGAGCACAGGCCAATGATGGTTGGACGAGCTGGAGTCGAGATGGAGTTGGCTGAACTGATCAGCGGCAGGTTAGCAGCTAGTATGGTCGGGCAGGAATAGCCGAGTGGGGGTTCAAGCTTAGTGTGCAAAACTGAGAGGAAATATTGAAGGTTATTTCTCTGGAGTCGTCCTGGTGAACCAGGCTGGCGTCTGGGAAGCAAGTTGAAGCCAAAATGATGAAGGGAGTTTCGAAATAGCGAAGGTTATTTTTCTGGACAAGCTGCTGGAGAAGATGAAGCTTGCAGACATGTTGGGTCTCAACATGCATACATGCTGGGTAATTTCAACTATTTGCTCTCATAACTGAGATTTGTAATGGAATAAGCATATAGGAAACAACTTTAGTAACCGATAAAAAAACTTCATTTCGTCAGAAGGAATTATAAGTAGTGCTTCCAAACAATTCAAAAAACTGTTTTTGATTTATCCAACTTAAAAATGGAAAAAATAAGTTGAACCAAATGAGGCCTTAGAGTACTCACCAGTTATATTGAGAAAATGTCAATTTGAATAATTAATCATGCTCGTAATTTGCATTTACTTGACACATAAACCGCCACACACAAATCATCTTAATATTTTTTTGATTTCATACATTCTCTTTAGATTAGATCAAAAGAAAATTTCTCATGAATATTTCTATAATTTTGAAGAACTATTCACAACTATTAAAATATGTATCAAAATATTTAAAAGAATTATAAAAATATCATTTGCATTTTGCACGCATATTGTTCATATTAAAATAAAAAATAGTGAATATAAAATTCTGAGAAAAGTTCGAAGAACTTTGAAGAACTATGCTTGAGATTCAAAAAACGCATATTTCTAAACTTAGAATTATAAACAAGTATGTATTTTAATGCTAAAAACAATTATTTTAATATTAGTATTTGTATTTTTGCATTAAAAAAATTAAGCATTCATTATTAAAACCTCAAATATTCACAAACAAGTCTAATGAATTGCCTTACGAGCACATACACTTAAGAGATAATTCATAAATTTAGTATCCATATAAGATCATGTTCATTATTTTATACTCTTTTATATTTATCATATGTTACCTAACATTAGGTTCATTATTTTATATTAATTGCTTTGTGATACATTCTCATAACTTGGGGCTAGAGACTTTAAAAATGAATAGGCTTGTAGGCATACACATCACTCGTTTATAGAATAGGCTTAAGATAAAATCACTTAGTATCTGATTTTACTAAGAGTAGTCATTGAGCGTATGAGCTTGACATGTTGAATATGGATAGTTGACATAGACATATGAAATGTCAGCCTCTACCCTGATTAGTATTTATATCATATCATACCTTTGTCAGTTTGTATATAGTTTAGGATCTGCTATAAGATAAAAAACCTAGATGTAGACTTCACACATAAACATCTTTTTCATCTAATGAGTTTAGGATGTGTATATTTCCTCCATATTCAAGAATGCCTCACTTTGCACTTTTCACACATGACTATGTTGATTAGATGGAATTCCTAATACAGGCAAGATGTAAGTCAAGGCTTTTATTGTATCCAATATATTGAGAAGATAGTTAAGCTTTCTTGGTCACACGTGATCATGTTGTAAGTTTTATGTTAACACTTCCTTTATAAAGAGATGTTTGGACATGCTTGATCATATGCGATCAAGCTGAAAGTCCCATCATTCCTATCATTTCAATCCATTTTCATGTCTCCTCAACCACATTGAGAGCTTATTCAAGATGCTTTTAACATTTTTGATATTTTCTCTACCACATTGAGTATATATTTAGACTTTTTTTGTCATACATGATAAAATCATATTCAAGTCATACTTTTTATATCTTCTCTATCATATTGAGAAAATGCTTGGGCATCTTGATTATATACAATTAATTTGTAAGTCGCAATACTTAGATGGCTTCTCTAGCACATTGAGGATATATCTAGATCTTCCATATTCATCCTATATGTTATATCACATTGAGAAGATATTTAAGCATTCTTAATCCTACATGATTGAGTTATAAACCACACCTTTGGTGTCATCTTTATTGCATAGAGAAGATGCCCTTCTTTTATACCCCTCAACCTTATAGCCTAAGTAGCCTTGCCAGCATTCGCATGACCCAACATATGGTGTTAAAAGTCCAATTCAAGTTTCTCTTTGATTTAACAATGGAGTGTAATTCCTATTTGTCGGTATAAGACTAAGTTTGCATCCTTGGTTTATGTGGTCTCCTTGGATGAGATTGCTTGGAATTACTAATAAGGATCCTCATTTTCCACCGATGGGATCTTACCAGAGGCGTCTTCTCCACTCAGTACTTTAGTATTCACTTTCTTACATTCGCTCATTCATTTTCTCCTAGACAAGTGCTATCTAAAGGCATTATAGCCCCACTCTTAGGCATCTCCTTACAGCCAATGTGGAGCCATATGTCCATCTTTCGTATCCTTTTTGACAATTTTGAGCCTATATTTTCTTAGTTCATAGGACATTCATCTCTTCATCTTCTATTAAGTCCCCATAAAATCTATTATGACTTTAACTTAACCAACCTTATATAAATCCTACTTGATTTGAACGCAAGAATTGGCACTTTAGTTGAGAGTGTTCTCAGACATGCCCGAGATGTAATTAATCTTATGAGCTTGCTTCTTTGGGAAATCTTGACCCCTAAAATTAAAATAAATCCTATTTCAAGACACATTCATTAAACAAAAAATCTCAAGGATATAGAATATATTTATTAGCCGCATTCCTTAATCTCCAAAAAATATAGAATATATTTATTAGCTATGATCAATTCTCTATTACAGTGCACAGGTATCTGTCGAACCACACATCATTTTATCTCTTTGGAAGCAACACAAGTTAAAAGATCTCATCCAATATTTTTGTAAAATAATTCTTTTAATTGAAATTAGTTTTCTCATCCTTCTCGATGTCATTTTTTTAATTCACTTTATCAATTATTGTTCATTTTTCTTGAAGCCGTTAATCAATTTAGGAAAGAACTACACCTAATATGCTCTATGAGTTGGCAATAATAATAAGACCACAAACAATAATATAAAAAAGTTATAATTCAATCAAATAACAAGCATTCACTATAACATAAATCTAAATAAATATTCTACATATCAAAAAAAATTTGTGTAAAATAAATGCTTTACAAGTAATGTAGGAGGACTAATACTAAGTAAATAGGAATACAAGTGCTCAGTGACATTTATTAGTTTCAATAATGCTAGAATTTGCCCATGAGATTCAACAACAATATATATAATCACATGCAGCTCTGTTTAATTTGTTGGTTGGGATTTTGGCTCTAAACTAAAAGGTCTTGAGTTTGAATCTCACATATGTGTTGTGTATATGTATTTGAACGCCAGCCGCACTGCCCCTAATTTCCTATATATATAATCAGCTCATTTCTAAAATGGTTATATGATTGTTCATTAAAGGGTGGCTATGGGAGGTATCAACCACCACGTGATAGTAAGACATAATAGCCAACACATAATATTGGGATTTATCATTGCTTAACATTCGAGGCTAAAGATCTCTTAAGGGGGATTGTAATTTTTTTTAAAGGTGATCCGAAGGTTGTAGGAAATATAATTTTTTTTTAAATTACTATAAAAAATCTTTCTAGCATAAAATAATAATCAAATAAATTTATAATTATGATTTAAAAATAAAATAATAAAAAATATCTCAAATAATTCGTTAATATGATAAATGTTAGTTCTAATATTTCTTCATTTAACACATCATTTGTTTAAAATCCAAATATCATAAAAATAATACTTCAATAGAGAAATTATGCTACTAAGAGAAGTTACAAGGAGATTTTATCAAAACCTAAAGAAAAGTAATAAATATTGATATCAGATAATTTAATTGATAAAAATATTAAAAATAATCTAAAATTTTCTCAAAAAATTATCAATAAAAAGTAAAAATTCAAATCCCAATCACCTTATAATTTTATTTGAGTTGATTTTCTTACTATTTTTTAAAATAAATTTTTATTAAAAACATACTTAAAACTTTTTTAAGAAGTCGCAAACGAAGCGTACGTCAAGAAATATCACACCACCTTGACCGTCTCTTTCAGTTCTATTTTATCCAACAACATACCATTATCATAATAATAAGATGATAACCATAATAAAACACAAATCAAGCACCACCAATCCCGAAACCAACGGCTACGATCACTGAACAATTGCAGCTTGGTCACTGGCACGCCTTCAAAGGCCAGTTGCAGAGGCAGTCGTTGTTAGCGAACGACGCCGCCTCCAGGTGATCGAACGGCGACCCGGCCGGAATCCTGCCGCATAGGTGGTTATGGCTGAGATCAATGTGCCCAATGTACTCTGCTGTGAGCAGCGTCTTAGGTACTTCCCCCTGAAGCTTATTGAACGAGAGATCCAGCGACGTAAAGTACGATCTCGAGGTGAAAACGTCTGGAATCTTTCCCTCAAGCACGTTTCTGCTTAGGTTCAGAATACCCAAGCCTTTACTTCCCAAAAGCATCGCCGGAATCCCGCCGGAGAGGTGGTTGCTGTCTAGGTAGAGCGAGGAAAGTACCGACATTGACCCTAGAGAAGCAGGGATCGAGCCGGAAAGACGGTTTTCAGCGAGATCTAGGTCGGAGAGGCGGTTCATGAAGCCGATGGAGGTTGGGATTTGACCAGAGATCTGGTTCCGGCCGAGGAGGGCGCGGCTGAGCATATTCAGATTGGGAAAATTGTAGGGCAAGGGACCTGATATTTCGTTGTTGGCGAGGTTTAGATGCATCAGTCCGGTTAACTGGGTTAGAGAGTTGGGAATGGAGCCGGAGATTTGGTTGTCCGCGATGTTAATGATGGTGAGGTGAGAAAGTTTACCGATATCATGGGGAAGGGAACCGGAGAGACGGTTTCCGACGAGGTCCAGGATACGAAGGGCGGAGAGGGAGGTGATGCAGGAAGGAATGGAGCCGGTGATCTGTTTCCAATCAGCGATGATTAGGGTTGAAAGGTGGTCGAGGCGGCAGATCGCCGGCGAGATCCGGCCAGTCATGAGGCCGGATCGGCCGGCGCGGGTGAGAATCGGGTCTTCAGATTCGCCTCGGAGGGTGAGATCGGAGACCCTACCGGTTTCCGGATCGCAAGCTACGCCGAACCAGTTGTTGCAGCAATCGTCGCCGGTCCAGTAGGAGAAGACACCGATGTAGGGATCGGAGAGGGATGATCGGAACTCCAGAAGCGCTCCTCGGTCGGTGGAAGAGCACACGGCAGTGGCGGAAGATTTTCCCGCGGTGGCAAGAAGGACGTGAAAGAGGAGGAGGCAAATATGTAGCGAGGTGGCAGCCATTTTTTGGTTGCTCTACTCGTATTCTGCAACTGAGCTGGACGAGCGAAGAGTGGAGCAGACGAGCAGTTGCGGAATTTAAATGCTTTTTCGAGGAGAAATTATTACATCTGCATTGAGCGCCTTTGCTAGAAATAAATTTGAAAATTTATATGGATAATTTGCTAAATGTATATAAATTTTATACACCCTTAGTTTTTAATTTAGATTCTATTTGAAATATCAACAATATTTTGTAATGCTGTTTGTGAAATTATTAGGAGAAAAATAATTTTTTTAATTGATGTGAATATTATAAATATATATTTATTATTTTAAAATATTTCAAAAACTATCATATATTAACAATTTTGATCATAAATAGCAGATTCTCATCATATAACTTTTTGAAAAATAACAAAAAGCAGTGGCCAAACAGAATTTTGGTTACGTTTTTTAAAAGCAAAGTTATGAGAAAGCTGGCTCAAATATGTGGAAAGAAAGAGAAAAAATCATAAGATTTGACCTATTTGAGATAATCCATTAAGTAAATGAGATTACAGAAGTCTTACATTTGGCTTCAATTGAAGAAGATTGGATTAAAAAGCATAAAATACAAGCTTGATTTCTTATGAATGTGGTGGTGAATGCTAGAGATAGGTTGCAAACGAATCAAGCATTCAACAAGCTGCTCGTGGCTTGGTTCGATTAAAGCTTATTTGCAATCATTTAATTAAGTAAACAAGTTTGAACATATTTGTAAATACTCGATACTTAAATAAACATGTATGAAAAAAGCATTGCTCGCCAAACATTTTGCTCTTCCTAAGCTGCTCCCAGTCTCGTTCGAAGAATTCATTGCTCATCGAATGTCTTCCTCTTCCTCGTGTGTCAACAATGCTTCTTTCAGATTGCAGCCCTATCGTATTCTAGATTTACATGATAAATTCGTCCACCCTTAAATGAAAGAATGATTTTGCCCCTTTCCATATAATTGACCTTTAAGTTAGATGATTTGAGTGATCTGGTTGTAATATTGCGGACTTAGAATGAAACGCAAGTGCAGCATTTTATCAGCGTGCTGTTGTAATTTCAACTTCTCAAATCACGACCGTGAGATCTCATTTTAACGGTTGAAATCAAATCCAACAAAATTGGAAAGGTCTACAAATAGTTGCATGGTTCAGTTCAGCTAATTAAACTGCTAAACCACAGCCTGTTTGAATAGGCTCTGAAAATATTTCAAAAATGAAGGCAGCACCGAACGCAATAAATGCTTGGTTAGTTTCGACCGTTTATTTATTTATTTATTTTGGGTGAATTTGACCGTTTAATCTCAATCGTTAAAAAAATATGTGTCAGGTTTAATCAAAAGCACACTCCATTCATGAAAGAAATTTATTACAGCAGCTTGCATATCTATGTATATATATATATATATATATATATATATATATATATATATATATATATATATATATATATTACTATTATATATGTATGGCTTAGTTTCCAGCCCCATTAAATCTTTATCATTAATTTTATTCACTAAAAAATTATTATAGCCATTCATTTTATTTTAATAATTCTATATATATATATATATATATACTTGACACACATTTGATTAAGTACCCTTTATATTCCGCTCTTTGTATCCCCTAAATAAATGAAGTAATAATTTAAATTCTCTAATACTTTTTAATATTCCTTAATATTAATTAAATATCTATTTCTATTCCGCTATTGATATTCCCTACTCTTCATAAACTAAATCTCAACTTTAAAAAATAAAAATGACAAGATCTTATCTATGTGTATTCCATCATAACCCTTGGGATTCCTGCATGCAACCTTTCTATTCTAGCGTATTGATATACCTTTCCCCATAATAAAAAATTATTTATAATTCGTGCACTCTCAATTGTCGTAAACTCCTTCCTCTCCCTTATGAAATCCCATGCGAGAGACGAACCCAACACCTCCCTACCAATTATTGTTCTCCACCGGCCTTCACATTGCAATTATATAGCCCTCTCTCCTCCCATAGAGTCTCCTCACAGCAGTATCGTTGTTGCTTCAATTCTTTCATAATGTTGGATTATGAAATTGCATATTTCTGCTCTTTCACATATCCTTTTTTATCAATTTCTTCTAATTTATGATATGATTTCTCTCTGAAATTATTAACATTTGCTACTCCTGTTCGTTTCCATTTTCACCCTCACAAAGGTTAGCAAGTTGTTACGATTTCAATAAAAAAATATTTCATTTCTTCTACTACTAATTTCATTTAGAGAAATTTTCTAACAATTTACAAAAAATATTTTTCTCTATTTTTGATCTTCTCATAAAAATCGAGACTATGACTTATGGGCTCTTTTTCTAAAGTCTATTGAAATTCATGGAGATCACCTATGAATATTTTGACGGCAACAAGGGCATAATCAGGCCTGGAGATGTTCAAATCTATTCTATAACTATTAGAAAAACTAAAGTAAAAAAATTAAAATAAAATAAAATTAAAGCTTTGAATTTACATCCCGACCATATGTGAGATTATTGATGCCTTCTTCCCTATTTCTTCAATATTTTCTCTTCAGTGGATGATCGCGAGAAGAGGAATCATTAACACTGAAAAGTCAATCGGTGTCAACGCCAACAAGAATTTCTACTTGTCAAATCGCTATGGTTGCTTTGAATACCAAGCATATATAGCATCTACTTCAGATCAAGGGAATTTTATAAACCGAGCTATTGAGTTAATAACTTGATAAAATTATGTCACTGCTATATATTTTGAAAATAGGAAGAACGTTGTTGCTAACCAAAGATTTTTCCAGCTCTTTCATCAGTTGATCCCTCTTTCTATGATATAATTTAGGCTTAGTTTGAGACAACATTCTTAATGCATTTAAAACTGTTTTTTAATTAAAAAATTTTGTATTAGAAAGCTATTTTAGAAAACAATGAAAAAAATGTTCCAAACAAAGCCTTATATTGACTACTAGATCAAACTATAAATGTAGAGGCAACAGGGGGAAGTTGTGAGGAATGACTACTTTACAGTTGAAGATATTGATTCTACTTCAATATAAATATCCTCTTTTGATTTTATTTGATTTGCAATCAAACAACAAAAAGTTCTTAAACTTCTTCAAATTAGAGTTGCATTTTTAACTCCGTTGTAATATGAGTTGAGTTTTTTAACCAATTGTATGTTTTTTACCATCTAATTTAATGAAATTGTTAATCTGTTTATTATTTTAGCAAATGAATTAAGTAGATACATTTTTAATTGAAGAAAGTTAGCTTATATTAATTTTTTTATTGGCAATATAATAAGTAACTATTTTGACTCATAAATTTTCTGTTGAAATTTTGAGGGTGAGAAAGTTGAAGATTAATATTAGAAGAAAAACATATCATGAAAATTTTAATTAATTTACTTGTTACATGTTATATTTTATAAATTTGTTATCCTCAAATTTATGTGATAGGACTGTAAAACAAATTTATGCAGATCAAGCTTCAATAATTAATCTACTCCTATGATGTATGATCAAATTACGATAGTTTCAGCTCAACACATGATGAATGTCACCTGATGGACAGAGTTCTAAAGTGTTTTTTTTCCAAACAATATTTTATTTCAAACAAGAAAATGAAAATATAACACAGACCCAAAAACAACTGAACCCAAAATACAGTAGAAAATGAAAAATGAAAACAAACTCGACAGAACAGGCAACCAAGGACGCAGGAAAATGAGTCAACCAATCGGACTCAGCACATGGCAAGCGGCTTACTGCAACCACCCTACAACCAAACACAGACCATCCATTGGTGACAACAACCCACAAACACAATCACCAGCCCACAACCCACACAGGCAACCACTAAAGAGAAGAGCCTTACCACCATGGTTGCCAACAAAGTGATAAGTAGAGAGCCGCCATATCATCATCCAGATCGTCAATAAATTCCATAAAATAAAGTGCACGGCACTGAAAATGAGAGGGTAACCCAAAGACTATTTCTTCTTAGATTTACTTTTACGTATTTCACCACCGCCGGTGGATACTGCTTGATCAACAACGCAACCCACAATGAAACTATACATATCATCATTTACATGCTCACCGAAATCATCACCCCCCACCCCCGCCAAGGCGTGATAAGGGACTCAACCAGCCAATCAAATTGATCCAAAATTGAGTTATTCAACGACAAAGCTAGATGGGCTTTCAAATTCGTATTACACATAACTGAAATTGGAATATCAACATAGGCCGCATTTCCCTTCGACACTGGTGACAAAGCCGACCCAAATGAAGTCAAAGGAGATTCATGAGAAGAAGATGACTCAATCAAGTTACTCTGCTTAACATCACACACAATTAAGTTTAGATCATCCATGACCGGACAACAAACATGAGTGGGTTCGACATTCACAACCAACTTAGCACCTGAGTTACCAACAGCAAAGGTAGGCTCTTCCCTTCCAATAGCAGGAAAGTCCGTGACATTAGCAGCAACTAGGGGAGGTGAAGATAAGGGGCTAACTGAAAGGTTCATCCTAGGCATAACACCCACACAATTCACTCCAGTCAAAATCAATGAAGAGTCAGCCGCCATAAGAGCGAGCGAAGGGTGAACAACTTATTCGGGAGGGACAATGAGACAATCCTCAACAGATCCAACAGCTGGGAGAGGAGTTATAAGAATGGGAGACGGTTTAATAAGTGAATCTGAAGCCATAGGACGAAGACTACCACCATCATCTTGAACAAACAAAACATTCGAATCCAGCTGATGATCAACAACTGGACCGACACCATCACCAGCATTACCAGTAGGAACCGAGTGAATTTGAGTATCAGGCAAAACATTATCCATGGGAGACACAACATCAACCACATTGGCAAGAGCATTGGTAGCAATCTTAGTTTTCTCAATACAATTAGGATACAAAACAACACATTCCAAATTCGAATGACCAAGGGACTTGCAATTACCACAATATGTGGGAATGTCCTCCATTTCAACTAATTGGACATACCCAAACTTATCAGAGCCAAGCCAAAATATCGTCAGGGTAACATTTGGTAATGTCAATTTCCACGAGGACACGAGCAACAGACAGACGAGATCAGATAGCAGTCGCATTGTCCGTTTTCAATGATCTTCCAAACAACGACCCCAATCCATGAAGAATATGGGAAGAGAAGAAATGGGGGCACAAGTTAGGGAAAGAGACCCAAATTGGAATGACAAGAGATTCAACATTAACATCAAAGAATGGGGACAATTTGGAAAGCTTCATATAACAATTAAAAATGAAATAAGAGCGATGGGAGAAGACCCGACTATAATCTAAATCATTGCTCAATTTGATCGACACATGCTTAGCATTAAGCACAGTAACAGAAAAAACTCCATTTAGTTTGAAATTAAAGAAAAATTTACGAATTCCATCGATGGACGACCGGCGAGCAGGGAAGGAACCAACCAAGAAAAACTCGAATGGAGCAGCCAAAGCGAGAACCTCTTCCTCTAAAACCCAAAGTGAAGGTAAACCAAGGTGTGTAACGGATTTAAGCTCGGGAAATACCACCGGAGACGGACCCCCAGAAAATGCCTCAAGAATGGAACGAGAAGACAAGTTACAGTCTAAAAAACCATGATCCTTCACGTGATTAACCCCCATTCCAACCAAAGAACGGCCGGAGGTGGACAATCGCAAAGAAAGATAGAACACTAAGAGCAAGTACAAAGAGAAGCAAAGTAAAATGAAGAAAACACAACCTAGACACCAGAGGCCAAAAAGAAGAACAGGCGCCGCCAGGGGCGAAACCATAGCAGAGCACCATTCCCTCTATGAATATCAAGCTTTCTAAAGTGTTTAATATATGTAAATTGTTTGGTTAGGTTTCTTCGTTATATAAAATTTACTAAATAAGGATAATCAACTAGACATTTAATTTTTAAGAATATATATTGCTCTTGAATAAATTATCAAATATAGTTTTTAATCGTTTTGTTGTGGTTAAAAAATACATTATAATTATTCATTAATTTATGAAACTTCAACCTCAATAGGTTAGAGAAAATTTCTATTTGATTCACAATTTATTATATATTTATTTTTTAAAGAAGTTTTTTTTTTGTTGATTGATAAATTCTCCTTTGCCCAATGACATGTTGACTTGATTCAAATTTATATTTTAAATTCCTTCTAATGTTGATACAATCATATTATTTTCTATAAAACTATTATGCTAAAGCACCAAAAGTTTTGGAATCTCAAATAACATTTTTATGAAATTCAATCCATTGAATAATTATAATATTATATTTATTGTGCCATTTGTCAACAAGCAATAATATTTTATTTTTACAGTTCTATTAAATTCAATCCAATAGAATCTATGTTGAGGTAAATGAGTATTATTATTATTGCGGACTCAAATATACGCGGCGATAGAGTTTAATATTTCCGTCTCAGCGTTGTACGTATATCCAGCACACAAACAGAAGAGTGAAAGAAACACCAGGATTTTTACGTGGAAAGCCCTGAAAAAGGGAAAAACCACGGGGCCACGCCCAGTTGAAAAAGTTCCACTAGTGTTGTTTGAAATACACGAGGCTGACTCGTCCTTTAACTTTAGGACGATCAGATTACAATGAGTATCAATTACAAGGCCAAGCAGAGTTCCCACGTCAGTCGGGCGTCAGACAGAATTCCGACGTCACTTGGAAAGAAGTCCGGCGTCACTCGGACGTCGGGTAGAATTCTAGCGTCGGGCAGAATTCCGACGTTGCTCCCGTGTCGGGCAGGGCTCCGGCGTCCCTCGGGCGCCTGGTGGTGCTTCGGTGGTGTTCCGGCGGAGTTCCGGCGGTGGTCGAGGAGGAGTTATTCCCTCCTAGGCTTCTCTTCTCTTCCTTCTCTTCTTGGCTTCTTGGCTTGGGGTCCCCTCTTAAGAGAAATGAGGGGCTATTTATAGTTTTTCTGGAGTGGCATAGCCCGTAAATATGTGAGGGATCAGGGGCAAATAGGGAGTGATCCGGATGAACGGCCGATATTGAATCCCTTGATCGTGAACCGTTTATCAAGCATTTGAAGGTCTTAATGATATCAAAATTCTAGGATCTTGGGCTCGTTGGATTCGTCTCGTCGAGCCGCTCGATTCGACTATAAGCTCGCCAAAATCGGAGACCATTTGGTAACTCAAATAGCTGTTTGATGCTTCCAACAGCGCTTCGGGTACTTGATTTGGACTCACTTGGGCTCGGATTGAGTCGAATTTGGTGTCGTTGGATTTGTATTTCCGAGACGCTCAGTTCGACTATAAGTTTGCTGAAATCGGAGTTTAAATGGTCTCCGAAATAATTTTTGAAGTTTCCAACTTGAGTTTTTCCTCGAGATTCGTGCCCGATCAAGATAATTTTCCGATGACGTATCAGTTGCCCCCCTATTTTTGGACGTCAAAGCTCCAGGAGTCCAAAAATATATGTGTCGGCTTTTCACTTTGGCAAAATCGCAAAAATTTGCGTTCCAAAAATTAAATGTTTGCTCGAACTTGATCATAGAGGCCCCGTTGAGCTCCGAAAGTGTCAAAATTGAGTCCGGAACGTCGAAAAACGTGTTCGGGGACCCCAAAAACGTCGAATTTGGACCGTCCGGACCCGAAATCGGAGCCCAGGAACGTGTAGGCAGCCGAACCGGCCGGCCACCGCCCGCCGCCGCCCGCGGCGGCGCCTGCGCCAACCGGCGCGTCCGCGCGCGTCTGCGCGCGGAACCGCGCGGTTATAACCGCGCGGGGCGCGGTTTTGGTTTAAAAAAAATATATTTTTTTTTATTTAAATTGTGGGTCCCACATGGGATTAAAAATCCGAAAAAATCCCAAAAAATCCCAAAAAATTCCGAAAATTTTGAAAAATTTCAGGGAATTTAATAGAATTTTGGAATCCTCCCCCCCCTTAAAGAAAACTATAAATAGACCCCCCAGGGCCTAGTAGAAACTCGCCCCTTCTTCCTTTCTCCCTCTGGCTTTTGGCATTTTGAGGCTTTCCGCAGTTTTTGAGTAGGTGACTTTCCCTACTTGACTCGGCGCCCCTCCCTTTGCGCAGAAGTTAGAGTATTCCTCTCTTCTCCCCTCTAGTTTCTGGCATTTTGAGGCTTTCCGTCGTTTTTGAGTAGGTGACTTTCCCTACTTGACTCGGCGCCCCTCCCTTTGCGCAGAAGTTAGAGTATTCCTCTCTTCTCCCCTCTAGTTTCTGGCATTTTGAGGCCTTCCGCCGTTTTTGAGTAGGTGATTTTTCCTACTTGACTCGACGCCCCTCCTTTTGCACAGAAGTTAGCGGTTTTCCCTCTTTTTTCTCTCATTCTGGCTTTCTGACTGTTGAGGCATTCCGTTGTTATTCAGTAGGTGATTTTCCCTACTTGAGACAACGCCCCTCCTCTTGTACAGGAGTTAGAAATTTCTTTTCTTTTTCATTCCTTCATGTGGAGGTGAGATGTTAGTCGGAGGGAGTCTGAAGATGGTCGGAAGTCAGGCGTCGGGAAGAAGTATGGCGTCGGGTAGAACTCCGACAAAAATCCGTCGGCGGGGAGAAGTCCTACGACGGGTAGGAATTTGGTGTCGGGTAGAAGCCCAACGAACATCCGGCAACGGGCAGAAGTCCGACGTCGGGAAGAAGTACAGCGTCGGGTTGAAGTCCGACGAGGGTCCGACGACGGGCATAAGTCCGGCGTCGGGTAGAAGTTCGACGAAAGTCACGCGACTGACAGAAGTCTTTCAACGGGAGGAAGTTCGGTGTCAGACATAAGTCTGACGAAAGTCCCGCGACTGGCAGAAGTCCTGCGTCGAGTGGAAGTACGGTGTCGGGCAGAAGTCCGACAAAAATATTGGGCAAAATTCCAACGAAAGTCCGGCGACGGGCAGGGACCCAGCAACGGGAAGAAGCTCGTCGTCGGGCAGAAGTCCAATGAAAGTCCCTCGATGGGCATAAGTACAACGTCGGGTAGATATCCGAGGCAAATCACGCAACTGGCAGAAATACAACGTTGGATAGAAATTCGATGAGGGTCTGGCGACGGGCAGATGATGGCCGGCGTCCAGTAACATTATGTTAAGGCAATATTCATCCATACTGAAGTGTGCCAACATCAGATATTACTGAATAAAGAGGCCGAAGTAGTGTGACATGCCAATATTCTGGCAATACACTAACACTGTCAACTGAGTGGAGGTCTGATGATGATCCAGTTATGTCCTTCCTTTAAAGGAGCAGTTGTAGGAGATGCTTGTGTGCAGTAAGGGAGAAGTCACTTAAATCCACCAAGGATATTTGACTGTGTTAAAGTTACTTGTTGCTGGATGATACTAGCTTGTGTGAGTGTCACCAGTGTACCTTTTGATTTCAACTTCTGGTGAGAAGAAATGTATATTTGAATCTGAATTTATGTAACTCTAATGATATTGTATATGAAATGAGGATTTGTCCCCTAGAGACCTGAATTGTTATTGCATCTGTAAGACATGCTTTGTGCTTTTGATGTATTATTAGTTTGAACGAATGTGAGAGACATCTTTTTAGGATGTTTGACATATCTGAGACTGTAAGTCAAAGCCCTTGCTTGATGACGTTAAGGGAAGATGTTAGATTAAATCTCCCCAAGAATGATCTTCCAATGATTGGGATACAAGACATCATCCAATGATATTTGACCTATATGAGGTTGTATGTCAGAGCCCTGCTCAATGACGTTAACCTGTATAGGAGTGGTCGAGGGAATCCACCAAGGATGTGAGACCTATTCAAAGTTGTATGTCAGAGCCCTGCTCGACGATGTTAACCTGTATGGAAGAGGTCGAGAGAATCCACCAAGGATGTGAGACCTATCCGAGGTTGTATGTCGGAGCCTTTGCTCGACGACGTTAACCTGTATGGAAGAGGTCGAGAGAATCCACCAAGGATGTGAGACCTATCCGAGGTTGTATATCGGAGCCTTTGCTCGACGATGTTAACCTGTGTGGAAGAGGTCAGATCGAATCCCCCTGGGATTGATCATCCAGTGATTGAGACACAATAAAGATTGTGTATTTCTCGAATCAAGGATAAAGAGACTATATTTGTCAGTAGTTTTTTATTGTCATTTATATTCTTTTTTAAAGAAAGAGACAATATCAAAACTGGACGAACAACACATTATATTACTGTAAGACAATACAATAATTCCCTTGTACAACAAAGGAGATACATATAGGGACAACCACATCATTTGACTTGGTAGAAATACTAAGGACATTAGAGTGACATCCTACTGATCATAAAAGAGATACATGGTGACACATGACAAGTAGTATTACTAACACAAAGGTTCAAGTTGCAGCATTACTCAATCTCACCAACCATTTGAATATTATTCAATGGTTGTCTTTGTTGTTGTTGATTTTGCCCCCCAGTGGGGCGAGCTTCTTCTCGGGTAGGTGGGTTCCCAATAAACTGTCGAAGATAGCCCTGGCGGATAAGTCTTTCAATCTCATCCTTAAGTTGCCAACATGCTTCAGTAGTGTGGCCACGACTACGATGAAAGTGACAGTACTGATCTTGATTTCCTGTATTTGGCTTCAAAGGATGTGGCCATTTCACTTTGTCCTGATCTTGAATCGCCATTAACATATTTGCTCGAGATGTGTTGAGCGGAGTGTACTCTTTCTCCTGCCGAGGTTCTCGTTGTGGTAATGGGGGCCTAGAAGGTAGATTGCTATTCCCTTGCTTTTTCCATTGTGATGAGGGAATTTCCACCTTAGGTGCTCCCTTGCGCTTCCCAGTGGTTTGCTCGAACTGTTTTCTATGAGCATTTATTGCCTCATCTGCAGATATCTGCGCCTCCACACGATGGATCAGATCGGCATATGAATGAACAGTGTCGCGTATAAGTGCCGAATAGAAAGGACCAGGACGAAGGCCTCCAAGGAAGACCCCTCGGAGCAATTCTGGGTTTAGTCCTGGAATCTGTCGTGCCTCGGTGGAAAATCGCTGAAAGTACTCTTTTAACGATTCTCCCTCATTTTGACGAATCCCAGAGAGATGGGAAGAATCTTTAGCAATTCTTCGATTGGCTATAAACTGTTCAACGAAGGCTTTGGCCAATTTGACGAATGAAGGGATCGTTCCAGATGGAAGAGAATAGAACCATGTTCGCGCCTGTCCTTTGAGTGTAGTAGGAAAAACCTGACATAGGAGGGCATCCGAAGCTCGCTGGATATGCATGATGGTTCTGTAATGATCGATGTGCTCGTACGGGTCGGATGTCCCGTCGTAGGAATCGATGCTTGGTAGTTTAAATCCTGCCGGAATAGCATGTTGAAGAATAGCTTCTGTCAAGGGTGACGACTCCTGCAAGTCCCACTGACGAAGGGGTTGCCTTATGCCTCCTGTAGGGAACTCTTCTCGGACCAATCGTCGCAGTTCGTGGCGAAGGGCATTGCGAGGGAGCTCAGCAATGTGTGGTCGGGCTAACTCTTCGGGGAGGTCCAAAGGAATACGAGGTTGCCGACCTGTGTGCGAAGGATGGGTAGAACTTGCTGTATCAGCCAGTTCATTATCTTGATGCGACTGCGAACGCCTCCTGAGTGGAGGAAGAGGAATCTCGTCTTGAAGATGTTCGATTTGAACAGCTTCGACACGTGGTGGATCTCGAGGGAGAAGAACCTCCTCCTGAGGTGCTAGGGTCGGTTGTCGAGTCTCTCGCAAGAGTTGTAGGATCTCGTTTTGAGATTCTTCCATCTTTTAAATTCTCTCTTCTAGGGAGGGTCCCGAGGTCCCTTCTCCAGGTGCGTTTTGCCCCACGGGGTATAAAGAGGCAGATATCGGGCGTCTATGATTCATAGACTAATTCCTGGATTGATGAGAGTAAGAGCGGGAGGCTTCTATGAGGCGACTGCTACGCCTGTTGACCATTGTAGCAATACTTGAAGTTGTGGGATAAGGTTCCCACAGACGGCGCCAAACTGTTGCGGACTCAAATATACGCGGCGATAGAGTTTAATATTTCCGTCTCAGCGTTGTACGTATATCCAGCACACAAACAGAAGAGTGAAAGAAACACCAGGATTTTTACGTGGAAAGCCCTGAAAAAGGGAAAAACCACGGGGCCACGCCCAGTTGAAAAAGTTCCACTAGTGTTGTTTGAAATACACGAGGCTGACTCGTCCTTTAACTTCAGGACGATCAGATTACAATGAGTATCAATTACAAGGCCAAGCAGAGTTCTCACGTCAGTCGGGCGTCAGACAGAATTCCGACGTCACTTGGAAAGAAGTCCGGCGTCACTCGGACGTCGGGTAGAATTCTAGCGTCGGGCAGAATTCCGACGTTGCTCCCGTGTCGGGCAGGGCTCCGGCGTCCCTTGGGCGCCTGGTGGTGCTTCGGTGGTGTTCCGGCGGTGTTCCGGCGGAGTTCCGGCGGTGGTCGAGGAGGAGTTATTCCCTCCTAGGCTTCTCTTCTCTTCCTTCTCTTCTTGGCTTCTTGGCTTGGGGTCCCCTCTTAAGAGAAATGAGGGGCTATTTATAGTTTTTCTGGAGTGGCATAGCCCGTAAATATGTGAGGGATCAGGGGCAAATAGGGAGTGATCCGGATGAACGGCCGATATTGAATCCCTTGATCGTGAACCGTTTATCAAGCATTTGAAGGTCTTAATGATATCAGAATTCTAGGATCTTGGGCTCGTTGGATTCGTCTCGTCGAGCCGCTCGATTCGACTATAAGCTCGCCAAAATCGGAGACCGTTTGGTAACTCAAATAGCTGTTTGATGCTTCCAACAGCGCTTCGGGTACTTGATTTGGACTCACTTGGGCTCGGATTGAGTCGAATTTGGTGTCGTTGGATTTGTATTTCCGAGACGCTCAGTTCGACTATAAGTTTGCTGAAATCGGAGTTTAAATGGTCTCCGAAATAATTTTTGAAGTTTCCAACTTGAGTTTTTCCTCGAGATTCGTGCCCGATCAAGATAATTTTCCGATGACGTATCAATTATAATTGCTTTTATTGATAATATTTTAATTCATGTAAGTAAAATTTTTTTTATTTTTATAAGATTTATTTTTTTTTTTACAATTTTATGTGCACGTGCAATTTTCCTAGTTATAAGAAATATCATTAAGTACTTCTATCTACATCGATATTACTCAAATATCTTTTTTGAATTATTTAGCACAAGTTTGATTAGAAGGTGTGATTAAGTTTTTATTTGGAATAGCTTTATTATTGCTTTCTAAAACAACTTTTTAGCATAATTTTTTTAAAAATTTAATTTTTTTTGCATTAAAGTTTCTTTGGAAAGTGATAAGAAAGCTGTCACAAACAAAGCCTAAGTCGCTTAATTTCTGATAATTGGTTGTCTAATGAATTTAAAACTTATTTTTCTTAAGGATTTTAGGTTGCCCTTTAACTAAGTGCAAGAACTACCCCCTAGCTAGATTGCAAGTTATTCAGCAAGACCCAAGTTATCTTTGTGGGCTGCCACTAAGCTATGTGATCATTGAGTTTATTAGTTCATTGATGATTATAAGATATATGCATTCACCATCCTTTTAGCACTCTCATAAATTTGATTTCTTCATTCTTTCAACCCTGACTCTATTGTATTCTCTCTTTGGGCTCCCGCATTGTCATCTTCAGGATGAAGCATCGATGAATAATTAAGAATATGATACATCTATCAATATGTGATGTCAATTCTTTTTTGACAAGGAGTTTATCTAATACAATAAGCTTCCTTTGGAGTTTGGTGGGAACCATCTTGGATCTTTAAGATGGCATGTGCTTACTATCATGCTTCTTCGTCATAAATTGGGTTAATGTTTAAAAATGGGATAATTTGTCCGAATTATTTAATATTAGATGTTAATGCTTGTAAGTAGGGCGATCAAATTATATGATATATTGGATCCCTAAGAGAGTGGAAATTCTGAGTAATTGTCATCACATTACATCAAAGGGAGTTATGATTTGCCTTTCAAGAAAAACAAATGATGATGTTGTGATAATATTATGTAATCCAATATTTCATAAGGAGTAATGACCACACTATAAATGGCTAATTGTCGGCTATGTTTATGCAAGAGAATGCCAATTACTTTAGTGCATTGAAAAATAAAGATTATTGCATGCGAAGGATGGATACAAAGATGTGTACGTTGTTCAATAATACGAGCTCAGTTAGATGCCGAGGCCTAATAATAGTTGAGAAGTAAATTTTTTAGTTGTGCCCGTCATCTTTTTGTTAGATGAAGGACGTATTTTTACATTTGTCTATCTCATATAATAATTTCTCCTTGGAAAAAGTGTGATCAGTATTTGCATCAACATGCATGTTTATGATTTATGTTTAGTATGCATGTTGATCATCAATATGGATATAGTTTCACATAGCACCAATGATATTTAACTTTTATTTTTAAGTAACATTTTAATTTTTATAGAATTAGGGAAAATAATAATTGCCTCATGCATAATGGCATAAATTGCTTATAAAAAAACTCATAGATAATAAATTTTATTAGCAATAATCATTTTCTATTATATAATTCAACATCATCAATTAAAAAATTGTCTTTCTAGTACTTCTTCATCGGAAAAATTGCTTTATTTAATTAGCTAAGGCTTCGTTTGGGACGGCTTTCTTACTGCTTTTTAAAATAATTTCTTAGTACAAATATATTTTAAATTAAAAAATTTGTACTGAGAAGCTGCTTCAAAAAGTAGTAAGAAAGTAGGGCTGCAAACGAACCGAGCCGAGCCGAGTATGTGAGTGTTCATGTTTGTGTTCATTTAATATCAGGTTGTTCAAGTTTGGTTCATGTTTGTTCGAGCTTTATTGTTAGTGTTCATGTTTGGTTCATTTAAATTAATGAGTGTTTATGTTCGGTTCATGTTCAGTTCATGTTCATTCGTTTAGTGCTTATCGAGCTTTAAACAAACAAACATGAACGAGCTATAAACGAGTTCTACTTTTAGATGTTCATTAACTTAACAAACGAGCTTTATCGAGCTTCCTAACAAACGATTAGATCGAGTATGTTTGCGAACATATTTAACGAATTTTTTTTAACTATCAAACAATAATTATATCATTATATTATAATAAATATAAAATATTTATATTATTTAATTCTATAATCAAATATTCATTATTTTTATCAAGCTTATTCACGAGTTCAAAATCGAACATTAATCGAGCTTCTTATCGAACTAATGTCGAGCTTGTTCACGAGCTTCAAATGATGTTGTTCGCGAACATAAATGAGCCGAACACATTAGTGTTCAAGCTTGTTTATTTGAGAATCGAGTATTTAAAATATTGTTCATGTTTGTTTTTTAGTTAATTAATTAAACGATCACGAACGAGCTTTAATCGAACCGAACAACAAGTAGCTCGTCGAACGTTTGGTTCGCTTGCAGCCCTATAAGAAAGCAGTCCCAAATAAAGCCTAAAGCTTCATTTGTAACAACTTTTTACTGCTTTTTAGTATAAAATTTTTTAATTTAAAAAATTATTATACTAAAAAGTTATTTTAAAAAGTAGCAAAAATCTGACAACTTTCTTGCTATTTTTTAAACAATTTTTTAGTTAAAAAAATTAATTTTAAAAAAATTTTAACTAAAACGTTATTTTAGAAAATTAAAAAAAAAAGCTGCCACATGAAACATTATTCTCTTAACCGCTGGGCCACAAAATCATTACGGTCCGCCCAAATCGAACGAAATTCTTGCCCATGTCATTCTCAGCCCAAATAAAGTTTTGCTAATGAATGCGATTGTAGAGCACAGAGCATAACCAAGCCCCTGTTCCTCAGCCGGAGATCAAACCGTGGTGGATGAAATGTCTCCAACAAAGGCACTTGCAGCCGCAGCGGCGGCCGGTGGCGGAATGCTCCGATCCCGCCTTCGATCATCGCTTCGCCTGCGCAGCAGTGGTGGCGAAGGTGCGGGGCGATGGACCACCCAAGGGCACGAGGAACGACCAAAAGGCTACCTCTTTAATCGACCGCCTCCACCTCCTGGTGAGTCGAGGAAGTGGGAGGACTGGGAGCTTCCTTGCTACATAACCTCCTTTCTCACGATCGTCATTCTAGGCGTCGGCCTCAACGCCAAGCCCGATCTCACCATCGAGACGTGGGCACATCAGAAGGCCCTCGAGCTCATGCAGCAGCAGCAGCAGCAGATCGTGGCCGCCGCAGTAGATTCCGAATGATTGGATAATCTTCTGTAAACGTTGGTGGTCTAGGGTTGTTTAGGATTGGAAGGTGAAGTTGGGATTTGATGCAACTTTGTGGATTTATGGTTTTGATTATGGATGGTTCATCTGCCTATTTTTAGTAGCAGTCTAGAATAATTTGCCTTGGGACGTTGAAGGCGTCTAACCTTGTTCTGCTTAAGAAACGCATAATGATCGCTCTTTTTTTGGGGTAAATTTCGATACTTTGTTTAATTTACTTATATGTGGTATATGTTCCTTGATTGTTTGTGCAAGTTAGTTTGGATTTTGGTTTCCTTTATGTTGGACTGATTTTGGCTTCTAATCCCTTTTATACTTCGGATGTTTTTGGTGCAAGTGATGAACAATATTCCTTTATTTTATCTGATTCTAATAGTCCTTCACTGCTTCATGTAACCAACGAAAATTAGAAGACCATCCAAACTTAGCATATCTCATTTTTATGTTACTTCAACTTAGTTATTCTTATGTTTCATGTTTATTGCATTTTTCCATCTTTCATGATATATAAGGCTAGTTTTTTTTGGGTACTTGAATGATGGATATCTCCATATATTGTGATTATATTGCAATGCTGACACTGGAAACCTTATAGCAATGGTCAAACTAGAATATGGTTGCTTGTACTTAGAAAACATGTTTTAGAAAATGTTGATTTCATTTTCACTCATTCTGAGTTTGAGAATGAAATCATCACTTTGTTAGAGTTTTAAGGAATTTGCTTATGTTTGAAATCGATGTTGATTCTTAACTACTTCCAAACAAATGATGAATTTGCAAAAGTTCATCATTTTTCAAACATATTCGCAAGAATGAAGTAAACAAATGAGAACATAACTTGAATTTTGTTTAAAATTTGTTGTTCATACTATTGATTTATAAACCTTCTCCAAATAAGTTAATGTGTCATACATTAAAATTTTGGTTGAGAGTAATTGAGCATAGGTTACGATGTGATACTAATGTTTCTCAAAATCAATTTGGATTCATGCCGGTTAGGTCTACTATGGAAGCTATACATTTGTTAAGAGGTTTGATGGTAAAGTATAGAGAGTACGGAGGATCTACAGATGATATTTATTGATTTAGAGAAAGCATATGATAAAGTTCCAAGAGAAGTGCTTTGGAGACTTCTAGAAAAGAAATGAGTTAATAATACTTATATTCAAGTCATTAAGGATATGTATGGAGAAGTCGGGAGCTGTTACTTGTGTTCAAACACAAAGTGGTTTGTCCAAGTATTTTATTTTTTCAATTAGATTACATCAAGGATTAGTTTGAAACCCATTTCTTTTTTTCTTTAGTTATGAATGTTCTTACTAGACAGTTGCAAGAGGATATACCCTAGTGTATGCTTTTTGCTAATGATATTCTTCTTGTTGATAACACTAGAGAGTAGAGAGTGAGTTGAAGGAAAACTTGAATTATGGAGGTCAACCTTACAGTCTAAAGGTTTTCATTTGAGTAAACCTAAAACTGACTGCATGGAGTATATTTTTAATAGTAATAAATCTAGTGGTGAGATTGTAACATTGGGTGATCAAGCCATTAAAAAGATTGCATGTTTTAAATATCTTGGGTCTATTGTTCAAAGCGATGGTGAAATTGATGGGGATATTATTAGTAGAATTTAAGTTGGATGGTTGAAGTGGAGGAATGCATCGAACATGTTGTGTGATAGAAAAGTACCCCTCAAATTTAAGGGAAAATTTTATAAGATGGTGGTGAAACCTACAATGCTCTATGACACAGAATGTTGGCTATTAAAAGAGAAATATAAAATTAAGGTAAGTGTTGCAGAGATGAGAATGCTCAGGTGGATGAGTGACTTTACACTTGGAGACAGAATGCGAAATGAGTATATACATGAAAAGGCTGGAGTAGCTCTAGTGGCAGATACGATTAGAGAGAGTCGCCTTAGATGGTTTGGTCACATAAAGCGTCGGTCTTCCGATCACCCGGTTAGGAGAGTAGATGCATTAGATTTGGCTTATGTTGAAAAAGGTAGAGGTAGATGTAAAAAGATGTAGTTTGAAAGTATTAGAAATGATTTTTTTATTAGATTTAAATGAGAATTTGACTCTTAATAGGGCATAATGAAGAAGAAGAATTTATGTAACCAATCCCACGTAGTGGGATAAAGGCTTCATGTTGTTGTCGTTGTCGTCGTCCAAATAAGCTATTAAGGTAACTGTAATATCATCTATTATGTTATACTATGATATTTAAAGTTGCCATTCATTTGGTTTAGTGATAATTTTTAAATCATTGACTTGCAAATGAATTTTGTCATGTGTCGGTGACATTTAGATGGAAAGATCACATAGGAATTATAACGTCCAAAAATCCTATTCTCCACTCTTGTTCCTTCAAATACAGAGCAAACCAGTAAATAATGAATTGCAAATTCTGTTTAATTCAGAAAAGTACTCATAACGAGCATATAGATGATGCATCAAAACTTATTAAGGCTATCATGGGTTGGTTAATATCAAGTGTTGTCAAGCAATTGAAAGATGCATTATATAATTTTTAAACTAATTTGACCTTTTTTTATTTCCTTTATTGATTCAATTGGTTTAACTAATCCGTCAACTAGTCCATTGGAATTGGCCAAATGCACACTCTTTTATTAGAACATCAAAGTTTGGTGAATAAAAATCGAACTGAATAAATTGAATTACATTTTGGTTTGATTTCATTCGGTTTTACATATTATTTAGTTAGTTGGATTCTATTTGTAGTTTAGTTTGGTTTTATTGGTTTAGCAAATTTGTCAATCAATTCAACCGAATCGACCTAATGCACACCCCTAATTATCTCTATCCCAAAAATCTTTTTACTAGCACAAAGATCTTTAATCTCAAATGTTTCAATCAAATGGGCTTCATCTTTTGGATTTGTGATGCGTCTTTAACTGCAATCATCAACATATAAGAACAAATATACATATGATCCACTTGAAGCCTATTTGTGGTGCCACAACTATTAAATGAGCTTCATTTGAACCTACGATTGATCATGAAACTATCAAACTTCTTATGCCATTATCTGGAAATTTCTTTAGGCCATATATAGGCCCTTTTAGTAGACACAACTGACTTATCTTTCTTGGTACTTTCAAGGTCTAGTGGTTATTGCATGTAAACCTCCACATTCTGATCACCATAGAGAAATATTGTCTTCACGCTCATCCGTTCTAATTTCAAATGAGAAATGTTTAGGATTGATGTTAGGTTGATAATTACTAGTAAAAGTTATGCCAACATAAATCTCATCTGTTAGAACCACTACTATCAAATTATAAATACAGTTGTGTTTATCAATAGGCAAGAAACTATCTTTGAAGGTCATAACTTATTTTTTTCAAAGCCTTTTGCGATTAATGCTCTGTATGTGATGGTATTTTCACGCCGAGTTCCCTTTTTACACTTGAAAATTCATTTGCAATCAACAATCTTTTTTCCATGTAGTTGAACAAAATCCCAAGTGTCATTTTTCTATAAAGATTCCAACTCCTAGTCATAGTTGGTAGTTCACTATCTTGATTATTGTTCACTTACAGCTTTGTCAAAAATGGATGGTTCTTGATCACCAATAAAGTCTACAATACTCAAAGCATAAACAATCATATGAGAACAAGAGGGGTTCTCATGACCAAATCTTTGAAGTGCTTGAATATATCTTTTGGTCTTATGAGAAGCAATATTTTTTTTCTAGCTTTGGTTGTCACCTCCTCCTGAGTTCTAGACACAATAAGTTGTTGTGGTAAGTTATTTATGCTTTGCCTCCAATATGGCATATCTTTCTACCATGTGATATCCTCCCAGATCATTAATTTGCACAAGCATCAGTTGAAGCACGTATGATTCATTGAACTAAACACCCTTGTTGACCAAGAGTTCAGACGACTTGGCATCAATACACCAGAACCTTTATCCTTTGTCTCCATATGCATATCCAAGGAATATACACTCTTTTTACCTCTAGGGTCTAGCTTAGCTTTTTTGGCATGAGCATAATTAGGAAAACCAAAGGCCATTAGAATTGAGTAGTATGTCATATAACCTGACCATACCTCTTCAAAAGTCAACAACTCATTAGCAAAAGATAAAGATATGTTCACTATGAAACATGCAAAATTAATAGTCTACCAAAAATTCTTTGCTCAAATTAGCATTGGATAGCCAATGTTTTGCCCCTCTTTAAGAATATCATTTTCATTCTTTTGTTTCTCCATTTTGTTGAGATGTCCTCACTGTTGTCTTATGTCTAACAATGTCATTTGACAACAAATCTCAAACTCAAAAGAACCAAATTCCAACCCATTGTTAGTCCTTAATATCTTAATTTTCTTTCCTGTTTGCTTCTCAAATTGTGTCTTCAACTTATTATGTCTCAAATATGCCACTTTTGCATGAGTGTATAAACTTGTGTTTTTCTTAAGAAATCATCTATATGAATGTAAACAAGTATATATGTCCAACTATTGATCTGACACTAGCAGTACCCCAAAAGTTAGAATGAATACAGTCTAAAGTACTTTTAGTCCTATAAACTTTAATAAAAACTTCAATATGTGATGTTTACCTTGGAGCAATGCTCAGAAAACTCCAACGCTCCAGTCTTTTGATTAAAAAAAAAACCTCTTCTGCTCAACTTAACTAAGTCTCGCTGTAACATATGCCTAAGCCTTATGCTCCATAATGTAGTAAAATCATCTGAGGAAGAAATTAATGCATCACCTGTCATTATACTTCCTTGAAGAAAATAGAAATTGCTTTTTTTTTTCTCGCTCTTTTCAAAATCATGCATCCTAGAAACTTATAAAACTCCATCATCAGCAATGAATATGCTGCTTTAGAGTTCAATCTGCCCAAAGACATAATGCTAGTCCATGTCTGACATATCCTAAGGTCCTCACATCTTCATCATATGTGTTGATCTATTTAGCATCGCTCTAACATATGTTTAGCTTTGCTCTAACATATTTGTAAGTAACTTCATGTCCCATAGTGATGAGGATATCAGAAATCTACGGCTACGATTGTGCCTATTTATTTTGATCTATTTTATGTATTTGATTTGTTATTATTCTTTTTTCCTTTCTACCCTCCCTTGAGGGCTTTGTCTTATGTATGCCCTAGGGGCAATAGCGTCTTTGTTATTTCCCTTTATGTATTTGGCTATTTAAAGCCACCCTCTTCCTTTGGAGAGGTTAATGAATGAATTATAAAAAAAAAATTCTTGCACATGTGTTCTTTGGAGAGTTGTGAGAGTTCTAGGAGAGAGCTTTAGGAGAAATCCCTAGGGAGGGAAATCGGATCACCCACCAACCTTGGAGACGGCCGGGTTCGTGGTTCTTCTTCTTTATTATTATTATTTTTTTCCCTTTCTTTCTTCATCACCTAATTGCCGGCCCAAGGTTTTCCCAAACCCCAAAGCTGCCGGCCACCTAATCCCTCCATACCCTAGCCGACCTCTTCCCATCACCACCCGACCACTCACCCCTCCACCCTTCGGCCTCCAAGCAACCCACCATCTTTCCACGTGATCCTTCCCACCACCTCTTCACCAAACCGCAAGCCACAACCAAGCCCAAGACCTAGCCGCCAGCCCCCTCTCCCAAACCCATGCAAGCCGCCGACCCTAGCTCCCCTTCCCTCTCAATTTCCATCACTGTTTAAAATTGCGCAATAAGAGGCGCGCCTCAAGGCGCGCCTCTGCGCAATTCTGCTCCTGGGCGCCTCATTGCTTAAGCAATTGGGGGAATTGGTGAGGCTAACGCCTCACGCCTCACGGGCTCTGAGGCGCGCCTCAGAGGCGCAATTGCGCAATTCTTAGTGAGGCGTAAGCCTCATTAAACCGGTCCCACTCACTTAAGTGAGTAATAAAAAAAAAAACCCCTTACAAAGCTCTCCCCCATCCCGACCCAGGCCCTCCGTTTCCGCCAGAACCCGCAAGCTCCCGCTCGGATCCCTCTCGGCTGCCCATTCCGCCGCCTCTCCCGCCGGCGCCGCCTCATGCCGGTGAGCATAGAGTGTCCGGCCGCCCTCTACGACAACTCCTCTACGCATTTTAGGTATTTTTTTTTTAGTATAAGGGAAGATTTTTCGAGTTATAGGAAATCTAGGGTTTTTAATATTTTGAAAATTTTTGGTTTGTTTTCCCTTTTTTGCATTAGGAAACATGGTTAGAGGAAAGGAAAAGACAAATACGTCATTGCGGCGTGATCCTTCTTGGAAATATAGTGTGCAAGTTGATGTAGGAGGCGGCGAGAAAATATATGTGTATTTAAAATGTAATTTTTGTGACAAGGTGGTGAAGGGAGGAGTTACTCGCATGAAGGAACACTTATCCGGTTCACATAAGAATGTAGTACCTTGTGCGAATGTACCGGATAAGATGAAGGAGGAAATTATTGCTTACATGAAGAAGAGTACCACGGCCAAACATCTACAACAGGAGCAATTTCAATTATCATTTAGATGTTTTTATTGTATGATAGTCTCTAACTGTTATTTACCTGCTAAAATAGTTAAATTCTCATTTACGCAATTCTTTGTCCGTGAGGCTTTACGCCTCACACTGCCTCGAGGCTTACGCCTCGCCTCACGGACGAAAAACGCCTCGAGGCTTATTTACGCAATTTTAAACCTTGATTTCCATTGCCTATTTTAGATTGACATAATTAGGACAGATTTTGAATTCAAATCTATCTAATTTGAAATTCAAATCTTTCCCCAAATTATTAAATCTATTTTAGGAAACTTTCTTAATTAAATCTCCAATCAAAGCCAATTCAAATTTAAATTAAATTAGATTAAATCATCTTTCCTTTTGGAGGATCAACTTAATTGGAAGTTACTTAACTCCTCTCCAATTATTCCCTAAACCCCTCCATAAGCCGCCGGCCCTCTCTCCTATTCCGCCCCCCCTCTCTCTCCAATCTCCCCCTCTCTCTCCTTTTCTTTCTCCCTTGCATTAATTCCTTCTTCCAATCACATCACCCAAATCCCTCAATTAGGAATCAATTCTCACTTCCCTCCCATTAGTTTGAATTCGAATTTCAAGCCCTAATTCCCTCTAAATTAAATCAGGAAATTAAATTTCTTATTGAGAAGCCTTCGTTGCCGCCATATCCGCCCCTCCCAAGCTTCCCCCCCTCACAATCTCCTATCGTGGGAACTCACCAAACCTCTGCCCAGGAACTACAGCAATTTCCTCTTGTGGTTCAGCATTTCTGAGGACTTCTTGCTGTCCAAAAGAGTCCGGACTTGGCCAAAACTGCTGTTCAAATTTTCCTGGACATCGTCTGGTTGCTGTCCAGGATGTTTCGGCCCAACCAGCGGCTGTCCAGCCCTCCAAATTCTCCCCACCTGCTATTCTGAAAGCTTCTAGCTGCTGTCCCAAGGTTTCTGGACATAGAGGTGGCTGTCCAACAATTCCTGCAGCCAACAATTGCTGCCCAAGTTCGCGGGAAGGTCTAGTCTTCACAAAGGGTGAACTCATTCCTTCTCTCTTACTTTCTTCGTTGATCCTTGCTTGTGGTTTTATTTGAGTCATGCAAAATATTGCCAAGCTCTGCTAAAAGCTTAGAATTTGGTAGGAAGTGTGTGAGAGATTTTCATAGCACTACTCTTATTGTTAGACTAGGGATTTCCTGTTGAAACTCACCTCGTATGCAACGTTAAGAATAATTGGTTGTTTTGTGGCTTTTACTTCTCGCAAGTGACTTGGCCTAAGCTTTTGTTACCGCTCTTTGTGTTTTATTTCATTGTCTAAATCATCATAAAGTTGTAGTTAACGTGCTCTTAACTATCAAGTGTGCAAAATCCTTATTTAAATTGTATTTTCATATATGTCCTGCATCACATAGTCAAGTAAAATCATTGGAGGAATAAATTGAGGCATCACATATCATTATGCATCCTCGAAGGAGCTAAAATTTTCTTTCTTTCTTGCTCTCTTCAAAACCATGCACCCATTGAAGCCTGTAAAACTCCATCATCAATAATAAATACACTCTCTTCAGAGTCCAAACTGCCCAATGACATAAGATGCTTCTTTAAAGCTAGGCTGTATCTGACATCTCCTAATGTCCTCACAATTTCATCATATCTATTGATCTGAATTGTCCCTATTCCAATAATCTTACAGGTTATATCATTGCCCATAAGAATATTTTCATCATTGCAAATGAGGCTCATGTGATATGGATCTAATCATCAGTAGATGAAACAAACCACTCTAAATCTGTCAAAATTATATTGAGAAAAAGATCAAAATGATCCATTAACTTTTATGAAAGATCAAAATAGTCATGAATTATATTAAATGATCATTTTGATGCCTTAACTCCTTAAAGAGGAATCAAAATAGCCCCACCATGGGACTATTTTGATTCCTTCTTAAAGACTTGAAAGATTAAAATGGCTCTTTAATATAATTGGGAATTATTTTGGTCCTTCATGAAGAGTCAAGGAACCATTTTAGTACTTTTTCAAACTATGTCTGACTTACTCTTTTGCTCCTCTGCAAGTGGTTGCTGGTTCAGAGCTAGATTTGTCTTTCAGTTCACTTTTTTTCTAAAACATTCCTGACAATAGTCTACAGTCTAATTTTTTATGTCTAGAATTTTTGAAATAAAATCATTGCTTTTTTTTTTTGGACTTTGATTTTGATATTCCTTTTTCTTCCTTTGTTCAAGCTTCTTCTTGTCTTCATACATAAGCATTCTTCTTGCACTTTTTTTTTCCCGACACATTTAATAGAGAGGGTACATTATACCTTTATAATGGATATTATCATTTCCGTACCAACAAAGTGGTAACAAGGTGTCCATATGTGGATGGAAGAGAGCATAACAAGATCAAAGTTTTATCTTTTTTTTTTAATAATTTTGACATCTCGATTTGCCAATAATAGTTTGTTGTAGGCATCCAAATGTTTTTGCAATAACATGTCATGTTTCATGTGAAATACTAACAATTGTTGCTACAAATTGAGATGATTTGTAATTGGTTATGTCACTTAAAGAGATTGTAACTTCTCCCTATCTTCTTTGTAGTACTCTAATCTATCACATCTCAAAGAACTTTGTCTCCCAAACAGTGGATAATTGTCTGTGCAAGTTATAGAATTCATCCCTTTCAGTGGTTTAGGTAATCTCTTCTTGGACAAAGATGTTCTCATTTTTATCCTTCAAATTTTGAAATCATTGTGCCCATAGAATTCCTCAACTCATATTTGGTAGTGCTGGTAGAAGGTTTTGATGGTGTCATCTTCTAGATTCTACTGGCAAAGCTCTGATAAAAATTTGTTGCAATTGAAGCGTCCAAATCTCTCTCTATGAGTGTCAAAAAGAAAAGCAATTGATTCAACCTAGGAGAAACAACTCTGGTGCCACACATGTAGATATGATATCAAAATAATAAAACAAACAAATTGATAACAACCATGATTTACATAATTAAATTCAAATTTGACATACATGCATGGTTCGAGGGAACAATTCCACAGTCAAAAAAACATGGATGAGTGCAAATTTGAGTAGAATTACAAAATATATCAATTTATCTTCTCACAAAGCTAATGAGGTGTATAGAAGATCTTACCCAAGCTAAAGTAATCCTTCTCAAAAGAAAGCCAAAAGAGAAGCAACATTTCTCTCACCAAATATCCAACAACAAAAACATAGAAATCTTTTTTCCTTGAAAATCTTCGAACTAGGAAAATCAAGAAAGGTCGTTGAACCTCTATCTCAATTTGGCCTAAACATCAGCTTCTACTATAGCTGATTCTTTTATCACAGGTATTTATATAAACTTTGTACACAAAACTTCATAAATAATAGTTCATTCGAATGTTTAATAGTCTGAATTTCTATGATATGAGACATTTACTAAATTCTAGTTCCAGTAAGATTGCCTAAAGTTGCTTCTGTTGTAAAGCTGCATGTGATTGTGTGATTTCTTCTTTGCTCTTTGTACGCTGATGTGCTCGCTACGAGCTGGTTTCTTTTGCAGTAAAACAGTGAAAAAAAAGTGAATCAAATCCTGGAACTCAATTCAGTTCAGTCGAACACTCATTAACTTTGTTTTTTACTGAAAAACCTTGAAACGACTTCATTACTCTCAGTTGCCTTTTAATCTTAATCTCCCTTTTCAATTTAGAAAAAAGGATCAAAATAGTCTTTCGACTCTTCATAAAAGATTAAAATAGTCTCCAACTATATTAAATGATCATTTTGATCTTTCAACTCCTTAAAGAGGAATCAAAATGGTACTACCATGAGATTATTTTGATTTTCTTTTAAAGATTTGAGGAGGGATTAAAATGATCCTTTAATATAATTGGGGATCATTTTGATCTTTCATAAAAAACTAAGAGACTATTTTGATATTTTTTCTCTTTAAATTTATACTTTTTCATTAGCCCTTATTGGATAACCTGTAGTTCATGACGAACATAGAAGATGCTAATCAACCATGTTTTCTATATTCGGTCATATTCATCCATGTGCTTGTCTGAAGCCCTGACCTGAACATTATCTATTAGCCAGGCAACGATTGTTTGAAAAACATATATAACCTTAGAAAAGGGTTTTTTTTAGCCTACCCATTGAAATTCCAAATCGATTGGAATGTACGCATTGGTAAAACTGTAATTTTTTCTGAAACAAATTTGTAAGCCACTTAATTCCAAGTTGATGAAGAAAACACTAACAATAACTTTTTGTTGCTTTTTGGAGGATTTCCATACATCATGGTTTTGAAAACCAGATCAAATCAGTCGGTTCGACCGGTTGAACTGTGAACCAGTCCTATGGCCAGTTCGGTCCTCCTGAAAAATCGGTATAATATCAAACCGGTTTGAATTGCCGGTTCAACTGGTCAATCGTTGAAACGGTCCTAGTTCTTAAGAACCGGTCCTAGTTCTTAAGAACTGGCTGGTTCAATTCATAAGATATTTAAATAATTTAAATTAATATAAAATATTTTATTAAATATTAAATTAATTTAAATATAATATATTTTATTTAATAATATAATTTTGAAAAAATTTCAGTATTTTGTATTATAAAATTTACATTTTACATTAAAAAAAAATTATTGTTGCTGGAAATAGATATGCAACTTCTTTGTGATGATAATGCCAAGAAATAAAATCTCAAGTTGGCTCATCCATCTTTCTTTATGTTAATCCCGACAGGCCTCTTGAATCTTCTCTTCCCTATCTTTTTTTTTTGATAGGAATTCTCTTATTGAGACCCTATGAATCAATTGAAACCTCAAATTCATACTAAAACCACAATTCATACTAAAACCACGACGATTTAAGAAAAACCAAATATCATTACTAAGCTCACCTACGACTGTGTAGGATAGCTTTTATTCCAAGTGTATAAACAATGATCATTCTCATATTCTAGTGATGAGATCACCGTAGATTTAGACTAAGATTTTATTTGGGATAATTTTTTTACTATTTTTTAAAGTAATTTTTTAGCACAAATATTTTTAGTTCATGAATTTTTTGTACTAAAAAAATATTTTAAAAAGTAATAAGAAAGTTGTCCCAAACGAAGCCTGAATCTAGGACATCTCAAGTAGCTCATCAATCATCGCAGAATCTGGCCAACAAACCCGATGTAAATTTGGACCAACTAATATAGGATCAACTAGAGCTACACCATCATCCCTAATATATGCATAACATATTAGTAAAACATTAGTAAATGAACAAAAAAATACATCATTCAATCACGTACGTGCAATATCAAAATAATTTTGAGAAATCACCTACAATATTTGGATTTATGGGGTGAAAGTCATCACTATTATGACCTTTATTCTTATAAATTGCAAGTATTCGATTAGAAATTGGTCTCAATTCATCTATTATATTTTTTATTCTAGAAATCCTCGACCTTTCGGCTATTCTCTTTAAAAGATAAGGTAATGAAGAGAGCACTCTTTTGGGGTTGTATGATGGCTATAATTCTTTCTCTTGTTATAAATGAAATAAGGTAGCGTAAGATTGATTGTAAACTTCTAATATAAAGAGCTTTGAAACAAAAGCGGTATAGCCCAAAATGTCTCACTCTTAAGACTGTAATTGCATGCACCGGTGACCATTGACTCTCTCGTAGTAATTGTTTGTAATCAAGGCCACCCGCCTGTCAAAAACATCCCCGATTAAGCTACGAGAAGTGCACGCTTATGAAGCCCATTACTTCATTGATTGAACTAGTCCCTAGTTCACAACCACTTCCACCCATAAAAGTTGCTCCTTGCTCCTAGGGATTCTTCTCTTATTCGTAAGGACTTGCCTTTACAAACTCGCCTAACACGTTAGTTCTCAAAAAGCTCACTCAAGGCACTTGCCTCTCAGGGCATATCAGAGATAGAGATCCATTTGCACATCATCTAGCAAGCTCACATGTATATGTCAATTTGCATTTGTCATATTATGTATATTTTTTCTATTTATTTAGGTGTATTCTCCTTTCAGCCCTCTTAATCCCATAAATAATATAAGAAGATGCATATTTTGGACTTTATGGTGTTTGGATTACATATAGAGACCTTAGAGCTTTCTACTTACACTCCATACTCACAAACTTCCCTTAAGCTTCGTTTGAGATAACTTTCTATAAAAATTTTTAGAGCTAAAATTTTTATATTAGAAAGATTTTTTAGAAAGCAAGAAGAAAGATGATTGGGACAACTTTCTTCTTGCTTTCTAAAATAGCTTTTTAGTGCAAAAAGTTCTTGAACTTGAAATTTTTGAACCAAAAAACTGCTTTAAAAAGTTGTAAGAAAGCTGTCCCAAATGAAACCTTAGTCCTCTAGCTCTAACTTGTTAGGAAACTATTGGTAAGGTTAGATGTCATCTATGAATAAATTTGAAACCAACATGAGCATTTTCATGAAAACATCCAAGTGAAAAGTGCTTTTCAGCCTAGACGAAAAGCATCGACCTCCAAATAGTTTTGCTCTTATTTAAGGTTTCATTTGGGACAACTTTTTTACTGCTTCTTAAAGCA
Source organism: Dendrobium chrysotoxum (assembly GCA_019925795.1). Classification (NCBI taxonomy): domain Eukaryota; kingdom Viridiplantae; phylum Streptophyta; class Magnoliopsida; order Asparagales; family Orchidaceae; genus Dendrobium; species Dendrobium chrysotoxum. The sequence goes on along the minus strand of CM034305.1, from coordinate 85,232,319 downwards.
GCTTTTAGTACAAAAATTAAAATTTTTGTACAAAAAAATTGCTTTAAGAAGCAGTAAAAAAGCCGTCCCAAACAAAGCCTAAATTATCTTTGGATGGCATCCCACTCCTAATTTTTGTGTTAAATATGCTCCTTAGTCATTTCTAAAATTTGGCTCTTACAGATGAGGCAACAATGTGCTTCCAGCGAGTAGCCTCAATTTCAGAACATTTCCTTTCTATGAGTATGAGCTTGGGAAGTCAATGGTTTCTCCTCTACATGAACACAATCTTGAGAGTCAAAGTTAGGAGCAAGTCAAAGATGAAAGTGAGCATGAGATGTATGTGTAGCTGTTTGGCAACATAATCTAAAATTTGACAAAATTTTAATTAGTATTTTAAATAAGAATTATTTTTAAGTATAATCTTAATTATCATCAATAAATTATAATTATAGATAATATAATTAGAAACTAATTCAATCATCTAAAGCGGTTCTTATAAAATTTCAGACCGACTGGCGGACCGGTGGTCTGGTCCGATTTTAAAACATTGATTATAACTAATAATTTAATTATTAATAACAATATTGATTATCTAATTATTTATTTAGGTGTTATTCTAACTAGTATTTGATTACTAACAACATTGATAATTATATAATTAATTATTTAATTACTATTTATACTATTAATTAATTAATTAATTGTTTAAAGTATTATTTTACTAAAATTTTAATTACTTATTATACTACTAATTAAAAAATTTATATAGTTTATTTTCTAATTAATTATTTATATTTAAATTATATTGATTAAATTAATTAGATTAATTTCTAATTAAGAAAATAGGAATTAATTTAATTCCTCCGGGGGTCTAGGGTTTGCTTTTCCTCTTCTCTGTTTCGTCGTTGGAGTTCGGCTTCGTTGCTTCGACGACGTTCCCTTCGCGCGCTTTTATTCGGCTCCTTTGACGACGTTCCCTTCCTATCGGATCGGAATTCACGACATTTCGACGACGTTCTTCCTGTTGGATCGGAAGTAACGACGGGAGCTCGCTCGCTGTGAAGGTTACTATCTTCTCGCTTGCGCGCGCTTCTTTGGCCAAATCCCGCAAATCCGGTATTTACGGCAAAAAGAGGGAAACGGAGGATTTATTGGGGCGTGAGATTTACTGGGTGCTCAATCCCGTTTGGCAGGATTTAGCATAAATCCTGTTCATGTCATGCATAAAACCTGTTAAATCCTGTTGCCAAACAGCCCCTTATTCTTGTTTAGCTATTTCTCATTTTGACAGTTCGATTTGTGGGGTTGCTGGTTAGGGTTAGGGTTTTGTGGAGCTTTTGCTCTTGGATATATAGTTTTCCGTCTTAATGCAAGATGTTCTCTTTCTTCTAACTTAGTATTTCTTTTTCTTTGTTTCCTATCGTTAGGTGAAGTAAGAGAAATAAAACAAGGATTCAGGATGGTGAGTGCTGTTAAACTAAACTTTTCATACGCAATTTTTTGTTATATGGATTACTTATGGATAAGATTTTGGTTTTTTTTCTTTTTTCTTCTTTCCGTTAGCGATTCCTGTTATATGCAGTAACATTACCAACTTTGGTTCGATGATCCTAAAGATTGCCGAAAAAAGCTCACCAGAAAGTTGTTATTCATATTTACCTTTAGGCTTTAGGCATTGCATTTCTTCTTAGTAGATGGAGAATCTTGATGCTAAAACCTTTTTTTTTCATTTGATGATCTGGATTTGTAGGCTGTGATCTATGCTAGCCTTTCTGATTATAGAATCTTCTTACAATAGTTGTGCTTTATGTTTGTTTCAGTCCGGTAGGAAGGAAACAGCTTTAGATTTGGCAAAGTTTGTTGACAAGGGTGTCCAAGTCAAATTAACTGGTGGAAGGCAAGGTTTGTTATGGAGAGTTTCCTATGCATCTGCTTCAGATTGTACTTTGTTGTTTGATTTTCTTGTTCTAATGTTTAATAAGTTAGTTCTGTTACATTTGTTTTCTGCAGATATTCTTTTATTAGCATTACATATCACTATGTTTTATGTATTAATGTTGAGATGTCAAATAAGTTGATTCCTTTTAATGATGATACATCATTAAAATTAACTTGATCAAGCATGAATTTTGATGCACATCTAAATGGGAAGCTTCTAGAATTAAATTTATGGTTGTTCGAACTCTGATTTCAACAAACTTATTGTCAGATTGATCGGCTCAATGATAGAACCCAACAACACTAAAAGTGGTCTGATTCGGGTCCAAATGATCCTTAGATCAAGCACTTGAGGTGTGATGGAAAATTTTAGAATATTAATTGAGGGACCAAATGATGTTTAAATTTGACATGCTTATAGTCGAATCAAGCGGCTCAATGAAACGAATCCCAAGATCATTCAATTCCAACAACATTAAGATACTTAAGTGTTGAGTGAACAATTTATGATTGAGGGAATCAATATGAGTCATTCGATTGAGTGTTCTGAATTTTTTTTCCATATTTACATGGAATGCCACTCCCAAAAATCTATAAATAGGTCCCTACTCTTGACATAAGGAAGATTCTTTGGCTTAAAGGATTGAAGAATCTTGGAGCTCCATCATGGCACCACAGCTAACGAACTTTCATCGGCGACAGTCACCGTTTAACTTTTACTACCCAACCGCCGCTGTTAAACCTTCTCCACCATTGGCTTTTGTCGACTGACTGCCAACGTCGGATCTTTCACCATCCAACGACCACTATCAGACCTTTTGCCGGCCGAACGCCACCGTCAAACCTTCGCCACCATTGATCTTCAGTAGCCAACCGCCATCGTCGGACCTTCATCGCTTGTGCCACCGTCAGACCTTCGCCACTCGACCACTACTTTTGAACCCTTTGTTGATTGATCGTAGTTGTTGGACCTTCGTCGCCCGACCGTTGCCATCGAACCTCCATTTGCCGATTGTCTTCGTATGATCTTTGCCGCCCGATCGCCACACTAGGACCTTCGTCACTTGACCATCGCCATATGAGCTTTTTTTGGTCTATCTCCACCATCAAACCTTCGCCGTACAACCACCGCTGTAGGACCTTCGCCACCCAACCGTCGTCATCGGACCTTGGTCCCGATCGTCGCCTTTGATCCTTCGTCACTAGACCAACGCCGTTGAACCTTCGCCACTCGACCGTCGCTGTCAGACCTTCACCACTTAACCAACGTCGTTGGACCTTGCACCGCCTGATTGCCATTGTTGGACCTTTCACCGCTTGGCTGCTGTCGTCAAAACTTCATGGCCAAATTGCTGTCATCAAACCTTTGGAACTGAAATTCACAAAATGGAATCATCTCAGGGCAATGCCTTGTTGTTTATCCCTTTTTCGGGTTTCAACATAAAAACTCAGGTGTTATCTGTGTTCTTTTATTTATTTCTTTGTGCGTTGGATCTTTATGTAAAGTAAGGATGCAAAACTATCTCACTCTACCGTGAATTTCTTGCTTGCAACAAATAAATAAAATTTTAAGTCTATTTTCATTTTTATGCTTATATCCATTACTATAAAGGAAAATAATGTATTTAGTATTGTTGGGAAAAGCTAGATAAAGTTGTTTTAACTTTTGAAACAGAATTTGAGGATTAAAAAGAAGCTAAGTTGAGCATCTTCTATATGTTGACATTCTTACCTGACATTTTGGTGGTTGTTATTATTCGTCTTTTCTCTTATTGTCTAGAATTCTCTTTTAGAAAAGAGTTAATCTAAAATGAGTGTTCAATTTTTGATGTGAATAAGATATCTAAAATAAATCATCAAACATATAAAAGAAGATGTGCAGACTGCATCTTTTTCTCAACCGATAAAAAACCATCATTCTAACAAATCATTCTAACAAATCATCGATATCTGGGTACACATTGGGATAGTCGCCAGTGTTCAATATTGAGGATTTTGTGTCCAGATTTTTAGGAAATCACATTTAGCTTTTTAATAATCATGATTTACTGCAATAAAGCACCTGTAGGTTAAGTCTAAAGCAGTGGGTCACTAAAGTATCATTGAAGATGATATCTTCTCCCATTTAAACTAATTTTTTTTCTTTCTGATATGTGTCAATAGCATTTTTAACTAATTCTACTAAATATTTTTTGATTTGGCAAAGTTCTTGCATGCTATTACCCTCATTATCCTTATCATTCATAAGAGCTTGTAATTAACCTTATGCAATCTACAAGCTGTCTTGGAAATTAGATAAAATCTAATTCAAATCATCAAAATAAAATAGAAAGAAATAAACCCCCAAAACAAATTATACTATTTTGCCCAATTGACAGCTACGTTATACTGAGTATTCTTCATTATATGCAAAAGGTAGCTATAGCAGGAGGTATTATATCAAGATTGCCCTAAAGTAGGGAATTAATTATCTTCCTTTATTAGCTCATGAAATTTATGTAAATGACTAAGAGATTGCCCCAATAATCCATCAGTGATATTGCCCTTATTACTTTGTGCAAATAATAACAAACGTTGAGATTCAACTCATAAGAATAGACTTCAAAAGTGCATCTTTACTAATCTGTCTAATACATTCTTTGCAGTTAGTGGGACTTTGAAGGGATATGATCAACTGCTAAATCTGGTTCTTGATGAGGCAATAGAGTTTCTTAGAGGTATTTTCCAGTAGACATGTTTGTTTGATATTTTATTGAGCTATTTGTTTGCTTATTTCAAATAATTTATTTTTATATTTTAACTGTTCATTGCATCATAAAATAAAATATTACTGTATTGGGTGGCTTGAAAGTTTTCATTTATCTCACATGTTTAACTATCAACTAGTATTTATTTGATTAGTAGTGCATTTGATAACTGTTTTATATATCATGATTAAGGCTTTATTTTAGGTCCGTAGTGCGCCCTGGAGAGTCATCCCCATGATGTTTCTGGTCCTGTCCCCTTAGGGCGGGTTCTGAAAGATCACTTTTTCAGTGGGTAGGTGGATGGCGTGCATACTGCCTTCCAAGCAAAGATTAGAATACTACTAATTTAATAGGATGATGGTTTGGAATATTGGCTTAGATTAATTATAAATTGTTGAAAAATTAATACTAAGGTTGTAAAAATGCAAGTCACTGCAACTTTAACAATCACAGGAACTGAATTCAGAAGAGTTCTTTCAAATCGACCAAATATCACTCCAACTTCATTGTAACTTGCTTCCAAAATTGGGGTCCTAACATTTGCATTGACAATTGGCCCAAGTGTGTTTTGTCTGTGAACTTGATGTAGATTTCCTAAATGAATGCCTCACTAAAGTTAAATATCCCAATTAACCCAGCAGGAGGAAAAGTTCATGGATTCCTTCAATGATTTGTTCTTTTTGGATGTATAATAGAAAGAAATAAAGATTTATTTGGTTTTTTATTCATATTAATTAACTTTTATTTTGTTCAGATCCTGATGATCCTTTGAAGACTACTGATCAAACTAGACGTCTTGGCCTAATAGTATGCTCCTTTCTTCCCTCTATACATGTGCTCATGCATGTGCTTTTGTGTAGCTGTTCATTTTTGAGGTTTATGAATCTTTCAACAATGAATTTAATTCCTTTTGTCATCTTCCAAAACTGCTTGGATTGATTTATTTTACTATTTTTAGCATACAAACAGAATACACTTACAATAAAGATATTTTGAAGGTGATCAAACTTTTTGTGGCTAATGCAGGAAGGTTTAGGGTGTGGTTTTATAATTCGACTAGAATGTTATAATGTATGTAGACTACGCAAGATAACCTTGAATTCGTAGATTATGTACCACCAAATGCACAAAACTTATTTTATCTTGATTCAAATTAGCAAATACAAGGATTAAAATCCAAATGATAATGCATGATTGAATAAATCCGTTGAAATCAAGGGGAAATTTGAACCATTGAAAATTAGTGAGTAATTAAAATTTATTCCCCACAATTATAAGTCTAATTGTATCAGATTTGAACAAGTTTAGAAACACTAGTGATGGGTTGGCGGTGGGAGGATCTTGATGACAAGGCACATTCTATGCTTGATGGTGCCTTGTGGTGTGGGGAGACCTTTGGAATGGCGAAGGGTTATAGGAGGCTAGGGTTTGGATTTCTTTATCGGTTTACTACAGGGAAATATCTTGTGGAATTATTTTGTTGGTGCTAAGGAATTAGGTTGGTTTGGATATGACTTGTGGAGGTTATGACCAAGGGACTGAAGGTGTATTCAGGTTATGATTAATGCGGAGGGAAGTATGGAGAATGTTGGAAGTGGTGGGATTTAAGTTAGGATTTGTTGTGGAGGGAAACTCTAAAGATGTTTGATTTAAGCTTTGGTGTTGAGGGATGAGGTAGAAGGAGGTCAAGAGCTTTGGTAGATGTTTTGGACGACCTTGGGAATAAAGAGAGATTGTTGGCAGCAGCTTGGTTTGTGTAGGGATGTGACAAATTGGGAGCTGGAAGGAGAGTGGGAATAGAACTCAAAGAAACATAATGTCTTGAACTCATTAAAGTCAAGGTTGGATTGACCCCTCAACTTCTACTACCAATATTCTAGAAGAGATTTGCTCACAAGCAATGAACAAAGTTAAATATTCATTCAATTATATAATAACGAGTACATGAGATCCTTTTTAAGGAGAAACAAACCAAAATATAGTAATAAGCATGTGCAAAATTTAGTCAAGATATAAAAGAAAGGAGATGGCTTCAATTGCAATTAAATCTTCATGCCTTTGCGTTGATTGGTTGACCAAGGAGATTTAGGCCTTGTTTGAGACGGATTAATTTCACCTTTTCTGTTTCGAAACAGTACAATTAATTTTTAGTTGCCGTTTGTATGCAACGCTTATGTAGAAATGCTTTTTACGGAATTTCATTTTTCTACTATTTTGAGAAGCTTTTTGATATTTGCTTCTCTGGTAGAAATCTCCGTTTTCTCAACCAACATTTTTAAAATTACCTTTTACAGAAGGTACCGGACAACCAAACGAAGCCTTAGAGGGAGTGTTAAGTTGTCTCTCTAATTTGTCTTGCTTAATTTGTTTATAGAGTGACTGTACTTGTATGGCTTTGTCCAAGGTGGAGGAGCTGGCCAACTATGATCAAACTTGCCATGAAGTTTCTAATGATGGTGATGATCATGATTTAGAATCTTGCTGTAGTGCTCTTATTCATACCTTAATCTTTGTTTTCTTGCATCCATCGATTAAAAAGGCGTTTGAGGCATTGTTTATAGAGTGACTGTACTTGTATGGCTTTGTCCAAGGTGGAGGAGCTGGCCAACTATGATCAAACTTGCCATGAAGTTTCTAATGATGGTGATGATCATGATTTAGAATCTTGCTGTAGTGCTCTTATTCATACCTTAATCTTTGTTTTCTTGCATCCATCGATTAAAAAGGCGTTTGAGGCACGCACCTTAGGGCTTGCCTCATTTTGAGGCACCAAAAAATTGCTAGGTCTGAGTATGGCTCATGCCTTTTTTAATTGAGGCATTTGTGGTAGACGTCTCAAATTATTACTTGTTAAATATTTTCTATTTTATTTTTATCTGTTTATGAAATTTTTTGATATATTACTGCTTGTTAACCTTCTTATGTTCTTCGTATAATATTTTATTTTTCTTCTAAATGTATTTTTTTTCATTCTTTCCAAATATTTTTTTTTATATTTTTTTCTTTTAAATGCACTTATTTTCATTTTCTTCTTTTGACTGTTTTTTTATTGATTTTTGTAAATGTTTAACTATTTTTATATTCTTATTTTTTAATTTATTATAATGGTTGGTGGTGTTGGAAGAGTTTGTCATTTAAGATTGAGAATTTTTTTTATTATGTGATTTTTGATATTTACGATGATGAATTAAGTTATTTATTGATAGTTAAAAACATATTTATGAATTGTTTTTAATTTATGATTTTTTTTATTTTTCTTAATTTTGCTTGGAGGCATGCCTCACCCCTATAAGGCAAAAAAGCCTCAGTTCTAGATTTCAGCTTTTCAAACTTTGGTTGCATCAATTTTATGACACATCCAAGAACTCTACTTCTTAAGTGTTTGGGTTTGCCCTGTGTCTGCAAGAGATGGTGGAGTGCCTGTGGCTGTAGGAGCTTCATCTGTGAAGTTGACTCTAATTAGTGGGTGATCTATATGTACATGCTCCATACTTGTTTGGGTTATTCATTTGTCTATAGGAGTTTGTAGAGTGTCTGTATCTATATGAGCATCATTTGGTTTGTTAAGAAATCTATGGGTGGATGTCTTCTACAAGTGATTAGTCTGTAAGTCCCAAGGCTTTATAAGTCCTTTTGATGATAAATATTAAGCGCAATAAAAATAATAGTAGAAAATAGGTTATTAGGCAAAGCTAGAAAATTATTTTTATATTTTCAGTTTTATTTTCTTGACATTTGTCTTTAACAAATTGCTTGAAATATCTATGCAACTTAGCTTTATAGCATTCAAAAAACAGTTTTTTAATGCATTTGTTATATGTGGAATACATCATAAGAGAACCTATTATGTAGATGCATACAATTTGATGACTAAAATAAATTGGAAAAAAACATTCTAAATATCATTATATTATTTTACAACAACAACATCAAGCCTTTGTCCCACTACGTGGGGTCGGCTACATGAATCCTTTTTCTCCATTGTGTCCTCTTAAAAGTCAAATTCTCATTTAAATCTAATAAAGAAAGATCATTTCTAATATTTTCTAACCAAATCTTTTTAGGTCTACCTCTACCTTTCTTAACATAAGTTAAATCTAATACCTATATTTTCCTAACCTGGTCATCGGAAGGCCGCCGTTTTATGTGACCAAACCATCTAAGGCAACTCTTTATAATCTTATCTTCCATCGGAGCTACTCCAACCTTTTCACGTATATGCTCATTTCTTATCCTATCTCTAAGAGTAAAGCCACTCATCCACCTGAGCATCCTCATCTCTGTAACACTTAACTTAGTATTATGCTTCTCTTTTAATGGCCAACATTCAACACCATAAAGCATTGCAAGTCTCACCACCATCTTATAAAATTTTCCCTTAAGTTTGAAGGGGACTTTTCTATCATACACGCATTCCTCCACTTCAACCATCCAACTTGAATTCTGCTGATAATATCCCCATCTATTTCACCATCACTCTGAACAATAGATTCAAGATATCTAAAACGTGTACTTTTATTAATGACTTGATAACCCAAAGTCACAGTCCCCTCACTAGGTCTATTACTATTAAAATTACACTCCATATATTCCGTTTTAGATCTACTCAAGCGAAAACCTTTAGATTATAAAGTTGACCTCCATAATTCAACTTTACCTTCAACTCCCTCTCTAGTCTTATCAACAAGAAGAATATCATCAGCAAAAAGCATACACCAAGGTACATCCTCTTGCAAATGTCTAGTGAGAACATCCATGACTAAAGCAAAAAAATATGGCCTTAGGGCTGATCCTTGATGTAATCCAACCGAAATAGGAAAATATTTGGTCAAATCACCTTGTGTTTGAACACAAGTAATAGCTCTTGCATGCATATCTTTAATGATTTGAATATAAGCGTTATTAACTCCTTTCTTTTCAAGAACTCTTCATAGTACTTCTCTTGGAACTTTATCATATGCTTTCTCTAAATCAATAAATATCATATGTAAATCCTCCTTATTCTCTCAATATTTCTCCATCAAACATCTCAATAAATGTATAGCTTCCTTAGTAGACCTACCCGGCATGAATCCAAATTGATTTTGAGAAACATTAGTATCATGCCGTAACTTACGCTCCATAACTCGCTCCCATAGTTTTAAAGTATGACACATTAACTTAATTCCTCTATAATTCGCACAATCTTGTGCATCACCTTTATTCTTAAAATAGGAATTAACACACTTATTCTCCACTCATCTGGCATCTTTTTAGTCTTCAAAATAGTATTAAAAAGTTTAGTAAGCCAAAAAATTCCTTCATCTCCTACGCATTTCCACACCTCTATTGGAATATCATCAAGTCCAACATCTTTTCCCCCTTCATTTTCATTAAAGCCTCTCTAACTTCAGTTTTACTAATGCGCTAATAAAAATAGAAATATTTATTTTCATTTAGGGTGCTAAGGTCTCTAAAGTTAATCGTATTTTCACATTCTTTATTAAAAAATTTAGCAAAATATCTCATCCACATTTGTTGAATATCATCTTCTAAGAAAAGTACTTTTTGATCTTCATCATTAATACACTTCACTTGAACTAAATCTTTACTATTTCTATCTCTTTGTTTGGCTAACTTATACATATATCTTTCTCCCTCCATAGTATCTAATCTATTATATAAATCATTAAAAGCTAAGATCTTGGCATCGCATATTGCTTTCTTAGATTCCTTACATGCCTCTTTATATCTTTCCCAATCATCAGAATTTTTACATTTAAATCAATTTTTATAACAAATCTTCTTATTTTTTATTTTTTCTTGCACATTTGGATTCCACCACCAACTATGTTTACTATTAGGAGCTTTTATCTTTGATACTCTAAGCACATCTTTTGCAATATTTTTAATACCACTAGTCACTTTTTTCCACATAACATTAGCATTCTCATGCACAGATAAAATCTTAAGATCTAAAATCTTACTCTCAAAATAGCATTATATTATTTTAGAAAAAAAAAATTCTTCCTGTCCAAAATCTTGATCAAAATGGACTTCAAAGCTTTTGTATAGGTAATTAATATTGCACTCCAGAGTAGATTTTAAGTGCTTTCAATTCCAACTTGATCATTTTTTGGTGATGATATCCGCATACAAAAATTTCTTTTAGTATTTTGTAAGCACAATAACTTTGAACTAGTCAACACTGTTTGATTAAATAATATTTGGCATATCCATTTACTGTGAATAAGCTGTCCCGATTTGAGCACTTAGTTCATTTTATTACAGGTTTGCAGGGGAACTGCTGTGATGCTTGTTTCACCGACTGATGGCACAGATGAAATTGCCAACCCATTTATCCTGCCAGAAGGTGCATAAGCCGAGTGCTTATTTATAACTTGGCATCACCACCTTTTATTTAGTGTTGGTATGCCCATCCTGTATGTGTATCAGGTGTAGCTGTCTTTCTACATCTTTAGAAATATGAAATTCGGTTAGATGTTTTCTGTATCTGAACTCTTATGTTGTGTTTTAAGGGAGGCCCAGCAAATTTTTATAAACTTTCTCAACTATATCTAAAGAAGTTCTATCAGCCTCTCACATATATGAGAGATTATTACGTGGAGTTCGGACACAAAGAATCGTTCGATTTTTTGTGACCGTAAACAAATGAATAGTAACTATATTTTTACTGTTCACAGTCATAAAATCGAACAATTCTCTATGTCTGGACTTCTCACGTAATAATCTCTCTCTCTCTCTCTCTCTCTCTCTCTCTATATATATATATATATGAAGTTTATATCCAAGACCCATAGCCTAAAAAGAATTTTATTAGTTTTTTTTTTTTCTGTATCTCTTGGGCATCTATAGTTACATCATTCCACGTATGAGAATGGTAACCTGTAAGAATTTTGTTTTATGGAACAAATATTAGGCCATGATTGGTCTCTGCATTTTTTTTTTTAAATAAAACTTAGACTAATAAATGTAACATGGAATTCATAAAATAATCTAAGAGGTTTAGCGGCTTTATTGCATGTATATAAGATGCATTAATTTGATGATTGAGCATTCAACTAATGATACTATATTTTTAATATTCAATTAATTGTTTGGTTGTGAAATAAATAAATAAATAAAATAAAATATTATGTTTGATTATTTGTAAAATAATATTAAAAAAATAAAGAACTCAGTTCAGATATTGTTAAGAGTGGGAGGGGTAGAATGGTAGATTATAATTATACATGTACATGTGTATTTATAAATAAATATTACATGTAGTTTTTCATTTAATTATATTATTCTAAGCAATTTTATTATATTTGTATTTAAAATTAATTATTTATATAAATTGAATTTTTGAAAGACTTGAGGTCTTCAAATATCTAATTATTTCTTTTTCTTTCTTTTTTTTTTTTAATTTGGGAACGGTGGTATCTATTCGCTGCCGCCCTCGTAGAGGAGGCATTTGGTGGAGTAACTGATCCCTTGGCAGGCCTAGCAGCTATCAGCTCCACAGGTGTCGAACTACGTACTTATAGGGGCAGAAATCCTTTGAGCTCAAGGGGGCAATTGCCTCCGTAAAAAAAAAATTTATATAATTTTTTAGGTAATTTGTCTCCCTTAATCTATTTTTTAGTCTTTATTATAAAGATTTTTAGATAATTACCCCCCCCCCCCCCCTCCCCCCAACTAAAAGTTTTAAAATATTATGGTCTTTAAGCAATTGCCCCCAGTATAATTAAACACATTATGTAGAGGTATTATTGTTAGGAAATGATGAACTAAATACAAAAATAAATAATAAATCAAAATTTGTTCCGGGGGCAACTGTTTTGGGGGTGCTGCTCCTGAAAACCCCTGTAGGGTTGAACTTTGCTATGGCGCACTGCCCCCTAAGACCCCCAACATATCTGTCAACAGTTACTTATAAATTTGCCCCCCCCCCCCCCCCCCCCCCCCGCGAAAATTATGATTGGTTCAGCCCTAGCGCATTTATTTTCTCCCTACTTAAGGAGTCGCGTTATTTGAGAGAGGAATTGAATGCGAGTTGGGGGATTCTAAGCCCGGTGGGGTTTCTCTTTACTTTTTACCCCAACAACAATTGAAGAGAGAGATAGAGATTGGTACTTTGAAGCTATTCAATAGCCCAACTAATCCTCAATATATGAACATAATTATAACACTGATTAAAAATAAATTTAAAATTTTCAACGGACGGGATTTGAGTATTCACTCAGCCAACAAAACAAAAATCCTCAATGATATCATTTCTCCACATTAGAATTCTCAATACTTCTTCTAGCTTGATTTCTTATAAAGTTTACTTGTCATTTACATTATTTCTCATAGGAATTACATTTATTTAATGTGTTCTTTTAAGCATGATAAGATTAATCATAAATAAGAGACTCCAACGCTTACAACTGGCCGTTAAAAGCAATACATGATTGTAAAGGTCATAAACGACAAATAAATTTTCCATTTCTTCATTTGTTTCTTTATTACATAAATTAATTAATTTGCAAATTAATTAAAAAATCAATTTCAAAATAATTAATTTTTAATTTGCATACTACATAAATTATTCCAACTCTTAAATTAATAGTTAAGTAATTTTAACTTTCTTTTACATGAGTTAATTTCAAATTAATATAATATATACATTAATTTAATAAATAGACATTTTGAATAATTATTTTGTGTTTAACTTAATTTAAGAGAACTAATCTGCTTAATTGATTTATTACTAAATTCAATTTATCACAATATTAATCTATTACAAAATTATTAATCTATTAATATATTAATAACAAAAAATATTAATCTGTTACAAAAATATTTAAATTTACTTTAATTTAATAAATGTTGTGTTGCGTGTAAAGCTACTATATTAATCTATTATTAAATATTACAATGCTAATTATATAATAATTAATTTAATGTTACCTTAATACATTTGTTCAATCAAACTCCCCCGCCTCGCCTTGTCGATCTCCCATATGTTGAATCACCTCCCCGACCCGAGAGAGAGATTATTCTGTGCGGACACCGGACGTATTTCTGTCCGGTATGCCCGGTATCCTAGCGGTACCGGGAGTACCGACCGCGGCTCGATACCGGCCGATTCCGAGCTCGGTACCTGATGTGGCACATTTTTATTGGAGTCCGAATGACATCCGGACTCCGCACAGAATAATTTTTCCGACCCAGTGCAAGCAGAAGACCCAAAATATTTGACAAAATTTTCACTTTGTATAGAAAATGCCAAATATTTTATCATTTCTTATGCACTAAGCTAGATCATTTAGTGATTCTGCTCCTATCTAAATTAACCTTTAATCACACTCAGTCTCATAATATAATTTTATCGTAGACTCTTTTTTACCAAAAATATTAGCGCTTTTTAAGAAAAGATCAAATTATTTGATATTTTTGTTTCTTTTTAAATTATTAATAATCATGCTTAAATTTTCTTAATTAATTTGTAATAAAGCCCCTTTTTAAAAATAACTCTATAAAAAATTCCCAAAAAAACTCAAATCTACAAAACATTGGTCTTGAAAGTTAAAACTTTTAATTTAATGAATTTTTTATTAATTTTTATTCAATATATTTTAACGGCACACAAGATCCTCGTTTGGTTGGGCTTATTTACGCCGATTTCCGGTTCTGAATGGCGAAATCAGTTTTAGTCGTATAAATCAAATCTATCTATCTAGGGTTTCTCTCGTTCGCCTCTTCCATCCTCTCGCACTCCCCCACAGCTCAGATGGCGCCAAGGAAGCGAACCACAAGTCGTAACCAAGATCTGATCCGCGGGATCGGTAAGCTGTCGCGATCGAAGATGTATCACAAGCGCGGCCTTTGGGCCATTAAAGCGAAAAACGGCGGCGTCTTTCCTCGCCACGAGCCGAAGGCTAAACCGGAAAAGCCCGCGGAGAAGCCACCGAAGTATTACCCAGCCGACGATGTGAAGGTTTCTACTCGTGTTCACCGCAAGCACAAGCCAACCAAGCTCAGGTTTGTAGGCATCATTTGGCTTTTGATGTTTATTTAATGGAAAAAAAAAACTGACTTTTGCTGTTTGATACTGATCTAATGGTTTATTGATGCGCGCATGTGGGGATTAGGGCTAGTATCACGCCGGGCACGGTACTGATTCTTCTTGCCGGGAGGTTTATGGGAAAGAGGGTGGTTTTCCTAAAACAGCTACCTTCTGGATTGCTTCTGATTACTGGTGAGATTTATTCTATTTATTTTTCTTACTGAATCAGTGAGAGCAATAGAATTTAAAGGCAAATTTTAATTTATTAAGAAGAACTGATCTTAGTTATGATTCAGTAGTAATGCGCCAGCTCCATAGCCTTGTCTAATTTAGGATTGGACAACATTATGGCAAGGTAATAATAGGGATCTGATTCACATGAATTATTACTGACATGGATGGTGAAAATATGTTTCCTTCAGTACAATGTATGCGTTTACATTTGTTTGAAATCTTACCTATCTAGTAAATGATTGATGCTAATGTTTTGTGATGCTGTTATTTAGTTAGTTACATTTTGATTTATTTAGAAGGAGAAAAAAGTAAAAACAAGCTTGATAGTAGTTTCTCTGACTCGATAGTCTAGATTAGAACTCTTCAGCAAGTCCCTCAGAGATAATTTAATGATCATGGGATATTCTACCTTTAACTGATTGAAAATTTACTACATTATTGCTTAGCTTAGCCTTAAGGATGTTGTCAACATTGATATTGGGCATAAGGAGTGGGAGTGATGCTATTGATTTTTCTCTAAGTGGGTTGTGCGGAAATAAGATTCAAATATAATTTTTAACTTGCTAGTGATAATTTGCAACTCAAATTTTAGTTTAACAGTTATTTCTCAATCTTTATCTTCATTTGCTTTTTTTCTTTCGCGGTATCTTACACACTAATTATAGTATGTTCAAACTTTATTAAATGTGCTCATATATTATGTTACCTAAATAAATTTTTGTGTGCATCTTATGAGCCAACCAGGATTGTCTGTTTATTCCTGAACTTTTAGTAGTACACACATGCTACAAGGTATAAGGATGAATGCAAGGGTTACTGAGTTGAGTTTGAATGAGCAGACCTCAACAAAAAAAAAGTATTCTATTTGCGCTTGACTCTCATTTGATTCATTAAAAATTATCAATTTTGAGTTGGTTTGCAGTAGATTCAAACCAAAGCTCTTAAAAAAAATATTTATAGAATTCTAAAATGATATTTTATATACAAATATATATGCATTCATTACATTAAAATGCTACAAATGGTGCGAGCTCTATTTTATCAATATTTCTGCTTAATTTAGTTGTATTATCTTTGGTCTATCCATTTTCCTTATTCCTTTCAGATTAGTTCTATGCTCTCCTCATTATTGCACCCCCCCTTTATTTTACATGCCTAAGAGACAACCTTATTCGATTATATCTTTAATAGGTATTATTCCCATCATTTTTATAATATACCGATCTATGATGCACGGACACGGACACGGACACGACACGGGACACGGTTTTTTTTTGAAAATGTAGGACACAGGTACGGCGTGGACACGTCATTACAATTTTTTTATATAGTGTATAGAAATTAATATAACATCATATTAGAAATGACAAACAATAATAAATGAATGTCATGATAAGTTGTCTAACTTATGATATAAAATATTTAATACAAAATGTCTAGTACAACCATGTTTAGATAACTATGTTTTATGGGGATGAGCATGTGATAAAGATATCAATGATAACCTATTTGAGTGTGGCAAAGATAGGAATGCTATGACATATGTGTGAAAAGACTACAAATGATAAGTTGACAAATAATTATATAGATAGAATTGTGAGAGTATTACATGTTAAATATAAAATAGTGAAAAAAGATTAAGTACTTTAGGCATGCACAATAAAGTTTACCAAATGCACACCAATAAGGCATGCACATAAATATCTTCCGGACATAATCAAAATTCTTCTTATTGTATGTTTCTCAAAATCAATTTGGATTCATGCCGGGTAGGTCTACTATGGAAGCCATACATTTATTAAGAGGTTTGATGGAGAAATATAGAGAGAATAAGGAGGATTTACATATGATATTTATTGATTTAGAAAAAGCATATGATAAAGTTCCAAGAGAAGTGCTATGGAGAGTTCTTGAAAAGAAAAGAGTTAATAACGCTTATATTCAAATCATTAAAGATATGTATGCAGGAGCTATTACTTGTGTTCAAACACAAGGTGGTTTGACCAAGTATTTCCCTATTTCGGTTGGATTACATCAAGGATCAGCCTTAAGCCCATATCTTTTTGCTTTAGTCATGGATGTTCTCACTAGACATTTGCAAGAGGATGTACCTTGGTGTATGCTTTTTGCTGATGATATTCTTCTTGTTGATAAGACTAGAGAGGGAGTTGAAGGTAAACTAGAATTGTGGAGGTCAACCTTAGAGTCTAAAGGGTTTTCGCTTGAGTAGATCTAAAACGGAATATATGGAGTGTAATTTTAGTAATAATAGACCTAGTGAGGGCATTGTGACTTTGGCCGATCAAGTCATTAATAAGAGTACACGTTTTAGATATCTTGGATCTATTGTTCAGAGTGATGGTGATATAGATGGGGATATTATCAGCAGAATCCAAGTTGGATGGTTGAAGTGGAGGAATGCATCAGGCTTATTGTGTGATAGAAAAATACCCCTCAAACTTAAGGGAAAATTCTATAAGATGGTGGTGAGACCTGCAATGCTTTATGGTGCCGAATGTTGGCCATTAAAAGAGAAGCATAATTCTAAGTTAAGTGTTGCAGAGATGAGGGTGCTCAGGTGGATGAGTGGCTTTACCCTTAGAGATAAGATACGAAATGAGCATATTCGTGAAAAGGTTGGAGTAGCTCCAGTGGAAGATAAGATTAGAGAGAGTCGCCTTAGATGGTTTGGTCACGTAAAACGGCGGCCTCCCGATGACCCGGTTAGGAAAGTAGAGGTCTTAGATTTGACTTATGTTAAGAAAGGTAGAGGTAGACCTAAAAAGACTTGGTCAGAAAATATTAGAAATGATCTTTCTTTATTAGATTTAAACGAGAATTTGACTTTTAACAGGACACAATGGAGAAAAAGGATTCATGTAGCCGACCCCACGTAGTGGGATAAAGGCTTGATGTTGTTGTTGTTGTTGTTGTTGTTGTATGTCACAAAAAATTGCAAATACAAGCAGGCATAAAGTTTTTCAATAATCATTACTGCCTCTAAAAAATGATTCATTCTCTAATAATTATGCAAAATATAGCAAAGCTAAGCAATCCGGAAACATTGTATTGATGCATATATGAGCGAATGTGATGTTTTATTTGATTTAGTAAATATAAAAATATAATAATTTTATAATTTAAAAAAAAATTATCATAAAAAATTAGGACATAAGTGTCCGACACGTGTCCCCGCCGTGTCCCACACGTGTCCCCGCCGTGTCCCACACGTGTCCACTTAAATTTAAACATTATTTTAATCGGATACGTGTCTGCCGTGTCCGACACGTGTCCCCGCCGTGTCCGACACGTATCCGTGCCCGACACGTGTCCGACACTGCATTCCCTTTTTAAGAGGAGCGTCGGTGCATCATAGATACCGATTCTTCACTAATTTTTATCTTTTGACAATCGTTAACATTCTCATTTTTGTTTATAATAACTTAGTTCATTAATGCCTTAGGCTCTGTTTGCATTGATTTTATATCTTGTTTTCTATGCTATATGGTGCTATTTTGTGCTGAGCTGTCAAGTGAAGTTGATGATTGTTTGTTAAAATCATGTTAAAATTGCTTTCTAAAGTGCTGTAAGATTTGTGGCTTGTTGGTAAAATAATGTCAGGCATTCATGAGTTGATAGAATAACCTAACCTTAATTTGTTCATAATAAAATTAAATTAATACTTAATTAACCAATAAGATAGAATAATTAAAATTTATAAAAATACATTTCTTTAGTTGTTACAAAAAACAATATAAAATCAATTGTACTGTTCAATGAAGAAAAAGCAGGGAACAGAAAATATGCCAAATAGACCTTAGTTAACCACCATTCATATTCATAAAGCATAGTTATATCTAATTGCAATTGTATGAATTTTACCTTTAAATCTTGATAGAATTTCTTTATTCCATAATACGAGTGTAATCCTCCATTTAACCACCTAGTGTTAAATTTAAAAGTTATTTATTCATTTATCTCCTTTGGTTTTTTCATAATAAATCCATTCTATTTAAACCTTTGACACCTTGATATCACTTGATCTTTCAACAATTTTGATTGATAATTATCAATTTCATAACAAAATTGTGTTTTATGTACTTGTTCTTTCTTCTATTAGTCTTAAACCCTTATTTTGTGCAGTATTCGTGTGCTATTCTATGTATTCTCTTACATCATTAGATGTCCCAACTATTAGAAATACCAAATTTAGGTTATGCACATTGAATATTTTGGTAAACATCTCAAAGATTATATATATATATATATATATATATATATATATATATATATATATATATATATATACTTGTGATTCTTCCCAAATAAATTCCTTACCATTCATTTTTTAAATTAAATTAAATCTTAGCCGTTTGATCGCGCCTCTTCATTTCTTCGCTATTAAGCTCCCCGACACTGCCATTTTTTCTTAGGCTTCGCATGCTTCACGTGATGGGGAGTTTTGAAAGAGTTGCTAAAGAAGCTTCTTTTCCTTCTTCGACGACGTTGTTCCTGTTAGATCGGAAGTCATGACATGAGCTCGCCGCGAGGGTAATGATTTTTTTCTCCTTGCACTTCGCTTGCTTCGCGTGAAGAAGAGTTTTGAAAGAGTCTATAAAGATACGTTTTTTTACTTCTTCTATGATGTTGTTGCTCACGATTCTTTCTGACATTGGTGTTGAAGCAATCCTGTAATTCGTTGCCCCCTTCCAGGTTTTATCCCCCCCACCCCCCATCCGAAATCCTCATTCTTCTTCATAGGTTTCAATTATATTTTGATCGTATTGTTGGACTGTCCATTCTTGTTCTATGGATTTACTCTTTTATTTTTATTATTATCTTGTTCTGCTGCTTCCGTTCTTCCTAGTGAGATGATTCACTTGTTTTAAATTTCATTGAACATCAGTGTTTTTTTTTTTTGCTCCATCCGACTGGTGGAGTTAGGGTGGGAATTTGGGAAGTTATCCCTTGTCTTGAGGGAAAGAAGGGGGCAGTGACTTGTCAATGAATAGTGGAGATAATAAGAGTAGCACTGCCTTGCCATCTTTAGACCCAGGTTTTATCCACCCTTACGAAATCCTTATTCTTCTTTGTATGTTTCAACTAGATTTAGATCGTATTGGTGGACTGTTCGTTCTTGTTTTGTTGATTTACCCTTTTATTTTTATTTTTATCTTGTTCTGTTGCTCGCATTCTTCCCAGTGAGACGATTCACTTGTTTTAAATTTTATTGAACATCGGTGTAATTTTTGTGGATTGCTCTATCCGACAAGAGGAGTTAGGGTGGGAATTTGGGAAGCTATCCCTTGTCTTGAGGGAAAGAAGGTTACAGTGACTTCTCAATGGATAGTGGAGATAACAAGGGTAGCACTGCCTTTCCATCTTCAAACAGTGCCTGGTTGCCTACTATTTGACGGGTTATGAGAGCTATTTCAGTGATTCTCACATAGAGTCTATAGTAATTCATCAAATAAAAAAAAATTACAAATTTGATCACTAATTTTCTCTCACAAAGCAAATCATTATTCATGGCTTAGTCTATTATTTCGAGTAGTTATAATTATATGGAGATTTAAGCTTTTTTATGAGGTGAGTAAATATCTAAAAAATTATTTGTAATTCCGAATCCCTTCCTATAGCCTAGCAATGAAAATTATAACCAACTATGCTCATCCGTCATTTGATGGAGATTAGACAATAGAGAATGTTCAGTGGTAGCATATAACTTATTATATTTGAGAGAAACTATCTTAGAACCTTATATGAGAATTTACTTCGATGAATTTTGAAAAAACAATGATGGAAGGGGAGCAAGTTAAATCATAGAATATATGTTTTAACATGCATTTGGTAAGCATTATTATATAAAGTTAGTTTAATTCTATGTTCATTTATTAAAACATAAAAAATATCCTCTTAAAGATAAAAAAGTCATGTTTGAAAAGAATTTCAACAATAGAATTATATAGTTTTTAATCAATTCTAATTTATACTATAATAAATTAAAATAATATTGAAAATTTTCACCCAATAAAACAATCACCTATGCTATCACAAAATTTAATTGGATCTTAAATTCTAGAATTAATTGAACATCATCTGATTAAATTATAAATAAATGCATCATTAGGTGACATAATAAATTGATTTCATTTTTCTAACTCAGAACATCAAGAGTGGTTAATCTCTAAGAGCATATTGTTTTTATTAGAGGTATAAATGTGATCTATATAGCTTGTTCAATAAATGTCCACACTAATATAATTACTTTATAATATTTACTAACAAACCCTATATTAAGGTTGTTTTAAGTGCTACCTATACGTTTAGATAATGTATGAAAGGGTTATCTCCCAATGCATTATATAAGTTTTAATTAATTAATATTTACTAACAAACCCACCTTAATTAGATTCGTCCAATGGTCTTTCTCTTTCATTTGATTTAACATGTTCCCAATCAAGAAATATCATCTATCTATATCTTATTTGCTACTGGAAAAAAAAAGGTTACGTGTTACAATGTGATACAAGATATGAATTGTAAGGCTTTTTGGTGAAATCCAAGGACCCATATTCTTATATATATTGCCAAGTAGAGGATTCTCCATGAAATTAAAAGAAAGAAAGAAAAAACGGGCTCTCCCCACAAATAACTCTCTCCTTTTCCCCCATCTTAAGTAGATTCCTACAATGGTCTTTCTCTTTCATTTGATTTAACATATTCCCATATCAAGAAATACCATTTACCTATACCTTATTTGCTACTTAAAAAAAAATGGTTACATGCTTCAATGTGATACGAGATATGAATTGCAAGGCTTTTTAGTGAAATCCTAGGACCCATTTTCTTTATTCTGTATCTTATGGCCTTGTTTTGGTTGGATGATTTAAATGGAAAAGAATTATTATTTACCTAATAATTATATCTTGATTGGTTGGTTTAGGCGTTATTGATAAGAAATTGGTTTGACCAAGTAAATTAGAATGTGTGCAAATTTCTCTTTATGATTCTCTACTTAAAATTGAAGTGTGCATGATATTAGGTTGTGTTCATTCTTCAATTTTTTGTATATTCCTTCAAGCATAACATAAAAGATATTACTTTTCCACCCTACTTTTTCTCAATCAAATAAGTGGGCAAAGACTATTTTCATTTCAGTTCTGTTAATATTTCAATTTCCACTTTGTTTTTATTTCATCCTACACAATATGCAATGCAGTACACTTCACTTTATTTGGATTTTCATTAACATCCCTTCATGAGGCAGTTGCATGTATATTTGTAGCAGAAGCGATTGTTGTGTAAGCAATATGTTTTATGAGTTATTCACCAATTTCTTTGTTTTAGTGTACGTAACCAATCACCAATTATCAGTGCTTATTTTATTTAGAAGGTGAAGTTGTGGGTACTGATTGCCAATGTTCTTTTCCCCGTATGTTTAAAACAGCAGTAGTTATTACCCTTCCATATCTTGTATCCTTTTAACTACTATTTTAAATGATTGAGATTTAAAGTGGATCTCAACTAATAAAATTTGATATTGAAAACTCGGAAGAGACGATCGATCATTCAAAAAATCAGATGAATGGTATAAAGTGTTTTAGGATAATATCTACTATTCTTGTAAAAGGGATGATAGTCCAACTGCCTCTCTTGATAAGAGCTGCTAATGGGGAGCAAGCTTTTTCTCTTTCTCTGTGACAGATTTTAACAATTATCTATTCTCTCTCTCTCTCTCTTGAAACAATGTGCAATAACCATGGTAATTGGATAGGATTCAAGTCCCTGTCTCTATATACGAAAAAAAATTGTTTATGACCTTAGTTTACAAAATATGGGATAAGTATGACTTAGTATTAGGAGAGCTCTTTCTGCTTGCTTGCTTTTGGAAGATACTTAGATAATTTTCTTGGTCAAAGTGAATGTCCCTCACTATAAATATATACATATTTGCATGCATAGATCAGTTTTCAAAATTGGGCTCCAAATTATTTAAAGATATGTCTTCCACCATTCAAATAAGATAAAATTTGGTTGTCTTGATAGTTATGGTTTAGGGATAAAAAGAGATCTTCACAGCACCGTTTTAGTAAGCTTATTCATAATAGGGGATTGGGTAATTATCTTTCATCCTTGCATTCAAGTATTTATCTTCTTATTCATTGTACATTTTTCTAACAAACTCGTATGAATTAAACCATACAACTCTATAATGAACTTGGCTTATGCATACTTCAACCTTTTTTTTTTAATTTGGTTGTCTTTTTATATTTTGCTATAGGCTCATTCATCTGAAGAAGATTTATCTAATAAATTATTCATTTGTTCCTTAATTCAATTTACATGACTTATAGTTGGATGCTGCTTGTTGTTAGTCTTTCACATTGTACTCATTCACCATTGTTTGCATGATAAGTTGATGCTCTTATAGGTAATGTTTGTCTTTTGATGGATGCTATATTTATATCAAAAAATCAATCAATTAGGACCCCTTATGTTACATATAAACTCACTTCTTATCTTTCATCTAACTTTAATGAGCGTATCTAAAGAAAAATAGAAGTTTATAGCTTATTGATTATTAATAAATCATCTATAAATACTAAGGTTTTGAAAATCGGACCGGACAATGGACTGGAAGGAGAGGTTCACGGTTTGACCATTTCAATCGGTCGGACCGGAGTCGAACCGGATGACGTAATAAATAATAATATTATTAAACTCTTTGCAAACATCAAGCTATATTGACAACCACAGGAGTAACCAATTGGAATTCAATTGTGCATTTTCAAGTGCAAGCCCAAAATTCAGTATGATCGCTTGATAGCAACAAGATTTACAGTCCACAAAGTGTATACAATCCTCACAATGGCCGCATCTGCATGATCAGAAGACACATAACATGCCACACAACAACAAAAGACAATAAGCCATGGGCGTCTCAAAGATTTACAATCACTTTTTTTATGAACAAATAGTGACACTTGGCACGTTCTTTTTTGTTTCTGTGAAAGCTTCCAAACTATAGAAAATCAATGTGAGCTTTCTTTTCATAGGAAAGCCTCATGCCAGAGGTCTACACATCATAACTAGCTTTCATTGTCAATTTACATAGGGTTTTTCCACCAAAATGGAAAAAACTAAATTGCAAGACAGCTAACACAGTAAAAACATAAATTAAACTACTGATCTGAGAAGACAAATACAGCTAACAAAACTTAAGAAAGCTCGAATGAAAGAGAAATTATGCACTAACAAGATGAACTATTATAAGTATTAAGTTGTCTAGAATTATTGAAGCCTTAGAAGTCTCCTAACCTTACGAGGATTCCTCTGGTAGAAGCACTTTGATCTTCTCTTCTAAGAAATCTTTCTTGCCTGTTTACTTTCTTTTTTTCCTTGCTTTGGCCGGCCAATTCGTGAATGATCCGAGCACCGACGAAGGAGAAGGAGCTGCATCAACGAAGGGGAAGGAGCGAAGCAGTGCGGCTTAGGGAGTTACGGGAGTGGGAGAAAAATACCGAAATACAATTAGGTTTTACTTTTTTACTTGAGTTATTTCTCAAATATCCGAATGATTGAAGTCACATGGCTGAGATTTGCGGCCAAGCTTAACTGAGCGGTTCAAGCCCGATCTCCGGTTCGCCGGTTTCACAGTCGGACCGGTTCAATTTTGGTTCTTTGTTTAGCTGGTTTCAAAGTAAATTCGAACTGGCCGGCCGGTCCGGTCCGGTCCGGTTTTAAAAACATTGATAAATACACAAATATTAAATGTAATATGGATATAGCATGTCATAACTTAATTTTAAATGTATTATATTAATTTTAATTATTTTTATATTTATTCATATGCACCATGTGCACGTGCATTTGTATTAGCATATATATATGAGTACAAATTCATTCTTGTTTTTTTTACTGTGATGGGAAACTATTTATTCATTGCACAAGTACTATATTGCTTCTTATTGTTGAATTATACATGTTTTTAATAATTTTAGCACAACTTTGAGGCACCTTTTCTCTACTATATTTGCTAAATAAATTTAATGTACTCATCTTATGCTCTCATTTCACATATCACATTTTTTAACATAGGTTTTACTAGGGAACGTTAGCTTTAACATCAAATCACCAACCTTCAATTTTACTGACAATGAAGGATTTTGGTTTAATGCTTCGGCTCCCATCTTATTTGGGTAATGAGCATATTTGATAGAAGCCCAGACTATCTTGATTATATGGATATCATCACTCTTGTGAAATAACTGTGTTGCTAATATATGCCTAACTCGGTGTTATATTGATTTAAAATCTTGGAAGGTAATCACATGCTAAGAATTCAATGTACGAAAATTTTTAATTCTATTTAAACAAGCTCGATAATGAGATGTAACATCAAACCAAAGACCCCTTAATTATAAATAATGTAATATTACAAAAAATAATAATAATAAACGGAAGTTCTCTTGTTTTCATATTTGCTAACTTAGCAAACCCAATTTTGCTTAATGATGGTTTTGAAGGCTATATTTTTTGTCATACTAGTTAAATTTTGATATAAATCCCTACCATAGATTATAGTGGACATTTTATATTTTCTGTAGTGACCAGCCAAAATGGCATTCAATCTTAGTCCATGCAAAGGTAGATGTATCTCTTGTACTGATATTTGTTTTTCAACATCTCATAGGTCCCTTCAAGAGCAATGGAGTTCCCCTTAGGCGTGTAAATCAGGCTTATGTCATCGGTACATCAACAAAGGTTGATATTTCCGAGGTCAATGTTGATAAATTCACCGACAAATTCTTCAGCAAAGAAAAACAAAGGAAGAAGAAGAAGACTGAGGGCGAGTTTTTTGAAGCTGATAAAGAGGTACTTACTGAACTTGTGTTTTCTATATCTTGAAATGTAACTGGGTGCTTGGTCTGCTAATTCATTTGGCATCTTACTTTCTGTTTCGTGCTATAAATTTAGGAGAAGAAATCTCTACCCCAAGACAGGAAAGATGATCAGAAAGCAGTGGACGACCCATTGCTGAAAGCCATAGATGCTGTTCCCGATCTTCGTTCTTATCTAGGTGCAAGATTTACTCTCAAAGACGGCATGAAGCCTCATGAACTCAAATTCTAGATTTCCTTCATATTATATGATGAGGTGCTAGTTTATTAGATGCAATTTTTCTTCTCTAGTACTGCAATATTGCTACGAATTCTGTTCTAAACTGTTTTTATTCCAGTTATTTCAACTGCTGCGTTAAACTTTGTTTTAGACCCTTGTTTTTCTATCTCTGGAAATGAGTTTTGTTGGTTTAATGAAGAACTTGACATATTGATTCATAGTGTGGTTTTATTGAATTGAGCAATTTAGCTTCTTTCTCAACACAACTGCTAACATTTACGATTCTGTTCTAAACTGTGTGTATTCATCAATTAGCGACTTCGGCTTCGTTTGGAACGATTTTTTTACTGCTTCAAAGTAGCTTTCTAGCATAAAAAGTTTAATTTATGTACTAAAAATCTGCATTAAGAAGCAATCAGAAAGTCATCCCAAACAAAACCTTCATTGCAAGCTCTTGTTTCTTTGGTCGCTGGTTTGATCGACCAGTTTGTGACCGAATGGGTTGATAGGGTTGGGCTAAGTGAGGGACTTTCCTGTTGTTGATATGAACTAGAATATTTAAGATGGTAAGAAATATTTTGCTCTGATCAAAGAAACTTTACATGACATTATTGGGCAACATGTTTGGTATATTCTGGCCTGATATAGTTCTCATATGATGTTATTCCTACGTTGCTAGGGCTGTTTGGGATTTTTTTTTAAAATAAATTTATTTAATATGTATTTCTAATTATTTTTATTTGTAATTTAAAAATGAAATTATTTTTTAAAATGCTCAAAAATAACTTTGAGAAGTTATGAGCCTTTCTAAATAATTATTGATGGCGGCAGCTTAAATATTTTCAAGATACTAAATATATTTTATTTCATGTCAAAATTTAAAAAAATCTAAATTTTATTTATTATTATTATTTTATTTAATTTGTATTTTAATATGAGATACAATACATTTAATATCTTTAAAAATACTTATTTTAAATTTTAATGAATACAAAAATGAATTGATTTATGGTGTGATGGTGATGATTAAAATACATGATTAAAATACAAACGAAAGTGATAGTTGGGGGAAATTATTATGTGCCTGCATATAATGCATGTGTTATACACACTGTGGATAAGATTGTACATAAGTTGTATATATGCGACATGACCTATTTTGATTGGAGTATGGATGCAAGCTATATCCGGACTCACATAATAAATCTCTCAATAGTTGGAGGCCACTAGTTGTGACTTTTTTTAATTGTCAAATCACCTCAAAGTTATTTTGAATATTTTAAAATAATTATTTATTTTTTTAGTAAAACTTGATTTGTTTTAAAAATAAAAAATAAAAAGCTAAAAAAGACATTAAACTAACATATTTATTTAAAAAAAAGTGATATCACATCTTAGTTTTAGGCTTTGTTAGAGGAGTGATTATTCTGTGCGGACACCGGACGGGAGAACTGTCCGGTTCAGCTTAGTACCGAGCGCGGTACCGAGTGGTACCCTGCTCGGTACAGGTCGGTACCGAATTCTCCTCGGTACCGAGTGCGGTATCGAGCGGTATTATGCTCGGTACAGGTCAGTATCGAGCTCGATACCGAGCTCGATACGCTTTTTGGGTGACGTGGCGTATTTTTATTTGCCTCTGGACGCCGTCTAGACTCCGCACCTAATAATTTCACTTGTTTGAGACAGCTTTTTTAATGCTTTTTTAAAACAGTTTTTTAGTACAAAATTTTATTTTTCAACATTTTTTTGTACTAAAAGGTTGATTTATTAAGCAATATGAAAATTGTCCCATTTGGGATGACTTTTTGCTGCTTCTTAAAGCAAATTATTATTACAAAAATTTTTAAAAAGCTACTTTAAGAAGCAATAAGAAAATCATCCTAAATGGAGCCTTAATCTAAGAAGCAATTTTAATTTACTTTATCATCTTATTTTGCTAAGTTTGCATAAAAAATCAAAATAATGTTTATTTTCCTCGAATTAAAGGTTCTCTTCATAGCTGCCTTATGGCAAAATAAACGAGCTTACAGAAAACAGAGCTTTTTTTCAATGCTTAGTTCCCTTTTGCAAGCTCTCTCCGAAACAAACGAAGAAGAAAAAGAAAATAAATCTCATAAATCTCTTCATTTCATGCTTTTCGACGTCGGAACCTATCATTAATCCTCAATCATATCGCCTACAAAAGGATATAATGCAAATAATACAACAAAGAAACAAATGCTCAGCTATTTTCTCCATTGTTTTGGACAAGAAAATAAGAAGAAAAAAATCAAGGGAAATGATGGAAAGGAGGAGCTTGGTTATGGTGAATGGGGTCCGGGCCTGTTGGAACTTGCCTTGCTGACTCCATCTCCGGCGATAAAATCCATGGCTGCGTAAAAAATAAAATAAAATACCTCAAATCAAACAAGATTATAACAAAAAATAAAACAGAAAACTAACTGATAGTTCTTATTTACCTCATGTTTGTTCTCTTCTGAAGACTCCATGTCCTGTCTTTGCAAGCCTACAACATTGAAGTTCCCATACTGTTAGCATCAAAGAAATAATAAGTGAAGGAAAAAAAAGGAAAGATATTAATTTGATAAGCACCATGAGAAGAAGAAGAGAGGGTGAAAAGACTAAGATGGAGAAGAGCCATTGTTACAGTCAGAATCGCCATTAAAAGCAACCAACTTCTTCTGCCCATCAGAGGAAGAAGAAGAAGAAGCAGCGTAGCTATGTTTTCTCTTACAGAAGAATAGAAGCGAATGGAGTCTTTCGACAGTGGAGGCGCATGCGCGTTGCACGTGACAGCAAGCTGGCGGCGGTTTTTGCTGACACGTGGCGAGCAAAGGGGAACCGTAACCCGCACACGGTAATGCCGTAGTAGGATTTTCTGTGGGGGAAATGATGCAGGGGTATTTTAGGTATTACTGGTAAAATGAACCAGCTGTTTCTGAGAACAGAGGTGGGGGGTCAGTAACAGGAGCTCAGGAAGAGCGTAACGTAGCATCTGGTATTCCTAAAATGCGCGGTAAGAAACCACGTGGCAAAGCACTAACCGTGTGATATGATGCCTTTTTCCCTGCTAATTTTATAAATTTATAAATGAGCACATTTACTTTCTATCGTATTAAATCTTTTATGTTCTTTCTATTAAGAGTCAAATTTTTATTTAAATTTAATAAAAAATATAAATTTTTAATGCTTTTTAAATATGTCTTTTATGTCTATCTCTATGTTAGTACACCTGGTCACATATGCTTGGTCACTCTTCTGGTCATGTTACTTTTGCTATTACTGTTTCTTGTTTTCCTTTATTATTATCCTAGCCTGTTAGGCTATATATAGCCCTGTATACCTGTAATACGATTGATTAATGAATTCATACTTTCTCTGTTCTCTTTCCCTTCTGGCTTCTCCTTCGTCCTCACATATTTTCTATCATGGTATCAGAGCCTTTTGCTTAGCAGCTTCGTTCTTCTGATCCTTCATGGCCGATCAAGATTCCGCCATGTCTCCGCAAGAAAACTCAACAATCTCTGCCTCTATTGAAGAGTTCATCGTTCCCACCCCTCTCAAGTTCCTCATCTCTAATCTCAAGAATCTTGTTCCCACCATTCTTACCAACGACAACTACACCATATGGAGATTTCAACTGCACCAACACTTCGCCGCGAATGGTTTCGGCGGACATCTCATGGGCAATACAGTTTGTCCGTCCGATTCTTCCACAACCGAATACCGTCTGTGGAATCTGATTGATCGCAATCTCACTTCCGCTCTTTTATCAACCATCTCTCCCTCCGTGCTTCCCTACGTTCTTTCTCTAGCTACTGCTCATGAGATCTGGACAACTCTTGAAACAAGGCTGCAACCCACCAACAAATCTCGCGTCATCCAGCTCAAGAACGAGCTTCATCAAATTCAGATGAAAGACCGCACAATGCAACAGTACCTAGCTCAAATCAAGAATCTGGTTGATAGCATCGCAGCTGCAGGCTCCAATATTGACATCGAAGACATAATTTTATACATCTTGAATGGTCTTCCGCCCATCTACAACTCTTTCAAAACGACCATAAGAACTTCCCTGAATCCCATTTCTTTGGACGTTCTTTATTCACTGCTATGCAGTGAAGAGATACACCTTCAACAAGATCAGTCTAAAGAACTCAACACTTCGTCTGACACTACTGTTCTCCTTTCAACCAGAAATAAACAATCTCGCGGACGCTTCAACAGAAATCAAGGGCGCAATTCAAATTTTCGTTCCCTTCCTAATACCAACGGCTCGTCTCCAAGACCTCAATCTGGAGCATCGCGCCCGACATGCCAAATTTGCGGCAAAAACGGCCACACTGCGTTGAACTGTTGGCATCGATGTAATCTACAGTACGCTCCTTCTACCTCGACGAATTCCAGAGCACTCTTAACTCACCCTCAAACGTCCCCTTCCCCCACTGAATGGGTTCTTGATTCCGGCGCCACATCCCACTACAACACACAGTTCCTTATAATGGCTTAGACTCGGTTTCTATAGCCAATGGCAGCACTATACCCATTCAGAACACTGGCCAAGGTCTTCTTCCGCTACCGGAGTCTACTCGTAAGCTTCATCTTCGCGATATTCTTCACGTTCCGTCTATTTCTCACAATCTTTTGTCCATTTCCAAACTAACGACTGACAACAAGATTTCCATTTCATTTGACTCTAATGGTTTTGTGATTAAGGATACTCAGGACAATCAAACGCTTCTTCATGGTCGCAAACGTGACGGACTCTACCAAATTCAGACACATCCTAGTCACAAGATCTCTGCTCTTCAGGCCAAACACGCTCCAAGCTCTCTGTGGCATGCCCGTCTAGGACACCCACATTTCAGATTGCTCTCTTCTTTAGCTTCTGTTATTCCGGAATTACGCAATTCTAATACTTCTGCTGTCTGTACTTCATGCAATGTATCAAAAAGTCATAGACTATCTTTTTCCCCTAGTAATTCGTTTTGTACTAAACCCTTTTAGCTCATTCATTCTGATGTTTGGGGTCCCGCCCCTTGTCCGTCACTAAATGGTTACAGATACTACGTCATATTCATTGACGATTTCACTCGTTATTCCTGGCTCTATTTGATGACTACGAAAAATGAAACTTTCTCTAAATTTCAAAACTTATGTAATCTTATACAAAATCAATTCAACAATCAGATTCAAATTTTGCGCTCTGACGGCGGAGGCGAATTCACTAGCAAACAATTTCGTACTTACCTTCTTGATAAAGGAATTACTCATCAAATTAGCTGCCCTCACACACCTGAACAAAATGGCATGGCGGAACGAAAACACAGACATCTTCTTGAAATCACCAGAACTCTCCTTCATGCCGCCAGTTTACCCCACTCATTTTGGGCCGAATCCCTGTCCACTGCTCACTACCTCAACAACCGTCTTCCCACCAAAGCTACCCCGTCTCACAGTCCTCATTACAATCTCCACAGTCGTCTTCCTTCTTATAATCATCTCCGAACGTTTGGATGCCTCTGTTTTCCTTGGCTTCAGCCCTACACACCAAATAAACTCTCCCAACGTTCACAAGAATGCGTGTTTCTTGGCTACTCGACTCTCCACAAAGGATATCGGTGTTTTAACACTTCCACCAATCGCATCTACATATCTCGCCATGTCATTTTCTACGAAAATATTTTTCCCTTTCACTCCAGACCGCAAGAATCTAACTCCACTTCTTCAAATTCTACCTACTCTCCTCTCCTTCTTGTCCCTGTCTCAGCCCAGTCTATATCTCAAATGAAACCTCCAATAACTGAACCTTCCCGAACTGAGACTTATACTTCATCTTCTGATCAAAACTCTTCCCAGCCTTCACCTCCCCCCTACTCACATTCCACTTCCAACTCTTCTAATATACCCAAGCCTGCTTTGCACCCTATGAAGACTCGGCTTAAATCAGGTATCTCCAAACCGAGAAAGATCTTAGATCTTTCTGTCACTTCCTCATCCAATAATCCTCCCACCTCCTTTGCGCAAGCAAATAAATCTCAACACTGGCGCTCTGCCATGTCGGTCGAATACCTAGCTCTTCAAAAACAAGCAACCTGGTCGCTTGTTCCCCCTCCAATCGATAAACCTATCATCGGATGCAAATGGACCTTTAAAATTAAAAAGCATCCTAACGGCCACATAGTTCAATACAAGGCTCGCCTCGTGGCGCAAGGTTGCTCGCAAGAATTCGGTGTCAATTACACTGACACCTTTGGTCCTGTTGCCAAAATGCCAACAATTCGTATCCTGATTACTCTCGCCCTTCACAAAAATTGGTCTGTTTTTCAGCTCGACGTTTCGAATGCGTTTCTCCACGGAGATCTTCACGAGGAGGTTTACATGAAGCAGCCCCCAGGCTTCATTGACTCGCAGAACCCGGGACATGTCTGCAAACTGCACAAGTCTATATACTGTCTCAAACAGTCCCTCACGCCTATGTCTATCAATGGTTTAACAAAATCACCACCTTTTTACAAAACTTCGGTTTCAATTTTAGCAAAGCCGATCCCTCGTTGCTTATATACAATCAAAATAATATTCGTTTATTTATTTTAATTTACGTGGATGACATTTTGGTCATTGGAAATAACAATCATGCTATTACCACTCTCTTATAACAGCTGCATTCTAACTTCAGCCTTAGACAGCTCGGAGATATATCTCTTTTCTTAGGCATACAGGTCTCTCGCACCTCAAAAGGGTATTTCCCACATCAGCAGCACTATGCCCAACAGCTTCTGCAAACGGCTGGCTTCTCCAGTTGCAAACCGTCCCTCACGCCTATGTCTATCAAACGATCTCAACGCAATATCCACGCCGCACCTTTCTCTGATCCGCATCTGTACAGGAAGCTAGCAGGTTCGCTCCAATACTTATCCATAACTCGACCTGACATTACTTTCACCACTAACTACATCTGTCAAGATATGCATAAACTGACTACCGACGACTTCCAAGTTCTTAAAAGACTGATTCGCTACATCCACGGAACCACCCACTTCGGACTTCCTATACGCTTGGGCGATCTGCAGCTTCGTACCTATGCCGACGCTGACTGGGCAGCCGACACCACCGACAGGAAATCCGTCTCAGGATTTTGCACATTTTTGGGCAGCACTATCATCTCTTGGTCGGCCAAGAAACAAATCACGGTGGCAAAATCTTCCACCGAAGTAGAATACAGGTTAATCTCTACTGCCACATCCGAAGTATTATGGCTCCGCCGACTTCTAAGTGAGCTTCAAATCGCTCAAACCAAACCAACCACCATCTACTGCGATAATACTTCCGCCATAGCTCTCGCCAACAATCCGGTTTTTCATGCAAGGACAAAGCACATTGAAATAGATTATCATTTCATCAGTGGACACATCCAAGCTGGCGCTATCACCATTGCTCATATCAGCTCTACTGACCAGATCGCAGATATTCTTACCAAACCGCTCTCTCAAGCAAGGTTCACATGTCTCAGATCCAAATTAACCATATGCTCTCAAGACGATTAATTTGAGGGGGGCTGTTAGTACACCTGGTCACATATGCTTGGTCACTCTTCTAGTCACGTTACTTTTGCTATTACTGTTTCTTGTTTTCCTTTATTATTATCCTAGCCTGTTAGGCTATATATAGCCCAGTATACCTGTAATACGATTGATTAATGAATTCATACTTTCTCTGTTCTCTTTTCCTTCTGGCTTCTCCTTCGTCCTCGCATATTTTCTATCACTCTAACCTTGTTAACATAGTACAATTTAATACATCTACTCTCCTGGTCGGGAAATTTTATTCTGTACAAGGTCCGGATGGCGTCCAGACTCCAATAAAAATGCGCTATGTCTGGTATCGAGCTCGGTGCCGAACAGTATCGAGCTCGGTACCGAGCAGTACCGAGGCTCGGTGCAGCGCTCGGTACCGCTTGGTACCTAAGCGTAACCGGACGGTTCTCCCGTCCGATATCCACACAATAATTTTTTCTGATCGGACCAAATCATAAGGTGAGTCGTTATAATCTTATTTACTAGTAGAGCTAAATTTCTTGAATTAGATCAGAGTATTATACTAATCAAGCCAAAAACGAGTGGTCCAACTCATCATTAATAAAGTAATGATTGTTTTAGAGTAGATGATGGATGATTGAAAAAAAAAAATCTATCAGAACACCTTAGGCATAAAATATATCATGTATTTGAAAAAAAGTACTAATTTTGATCTATGAAATATTTGTCCCGCGTGATTCGTGTTTGATGCCCTTAATTGCCCTAAAAAGTACTAATTTTATATTTTAAAATTACGATAAAAATAAATCATTTAATTTTTTGGACACATGGTAAGATTTTAAAGTTATTCAAATGTCACTATTAAAAAGATGATTTTTTCGGAGCAGATATTTGGGGCGGTTTTAAAATCGTCGGTATAGGTCGAAATTTGTGCTACGATAACCTATTTTTTGGTAATATGTATTTTGTAATTAAATATCATTTTTGCTCTTTTATAGATGGTTGCCTAGTCTACAGATGATAACACTCATAAGAAAGATAATTGAAATAGCTAGGAGTGTAAGAGTCGAGTCGAGTCGAGCTCGAGTCATGCATAACTCAAGCTCCGTTTGTCGGCCAAATTGCGAGCTCGAACTTCGAGCTCGACTCGGGTTTAAATGGTGTGCTCAAGCTCGGCTTGCGGCAATAGATGTGGGCTAGCAAGAGTTTGTAAGGTTGTTGGTCCTTCTCAAGCAATTTGTAGGGTACTTGCTATATCCCAAATTATCAAAGATGTAATCATTAGTGATTTAACTGTTGCATCCTTTCTAAATTATTTTTCAAGAACATGGAACTTTTCAAACCACAAGATATAACTTCCAAAACTGGTTTTAACAACACCTTTATCTATGCTATAGGTTTAGAAGAAGAAGAAGAAGAAAAAAGACTATTGAACTTTAATGCAAAATATATGATATTCACGTCAGTGGAAGCTCTCAAATTAAAGGTTTGTTTGGGATAACTTTTTTACTATTTTTTATAGCAATTTTATAGTATAAAAATTTTTTATTCAAAAAGTTTTTACACTAAAAAGTTATTTTAGAAAATAGTAAAAAAGTTGTCCAGAAAGAAGCCTAAGATTTTGTTTGAGACAGCTTTTTTATTGCTTTCTAAATCAATTTTTTAGTAAAAAAATTTGTAGTTTAAAAAATTTTGTATTAAAAATTTATTTTATAAAGTAATAAAAAAACTATCCCATATGAAGTATAATGCTCAATTTTTGGTGTCCTGAAAAACCCTTAATAGCTTGCGAGTAGGTGTCAGTATGGAAGTTAATGAAATTATAGCAGAAAAATTCTCTGAAGATTAAACCGTTGCAAAATATGATCAACCTAATGAATTAAATGCTATTTTTGTTATTACTTCATACTGTGCATTAAATCATAATGATTATATAATATTATATATGATTGATGCATGCAACGAAATAAATATAGGATAAATCTATATTATTTATGAAGATTAAATATGCTTATACAAATAAGCTTGTTTATGAATATAAAATTTTACACTAGAAAATTAGTTTAAAAAACAACAAAAAAATTGTCCTAAACGAAGCCTATATCGCAAGCTATCGCACTAACAAATGGAATGTTAAGTCTCAACCATTATTATAGAGATTTAGGCTTCGTTTGGGACGGCTTCTAAAAACAGCTTTTTAATATAAAAATTAAATTTTTTATACTAAAAAATTGTTTTAAGAAAGTTGTCCCAAACGAAGTCTTATTTGCATATTTACTTGATCAACTATTCCGCTCTTTGATTTCTCTTAAGACTAAGGTTTTATTTGAGACAATTTTTTTAATGCTTTTTATAAGCAACTTTTTAGGCTTCATTTGGGACGGCTTTCTCACTGCTTCTTAAAGTAGCTTTTTAGTACAAAATTTTTAATTTTTATACTATAAAACTTCTTTAAGAAACATAAAGAAAGCTGTCCCAAATGAAGCCTTAGATGAAAAATTTTTTGAATTAAAAAATTTTATAGTAAAAAATTATTTTGATAACTAAATAAAAAAACGCTGAAGGAAAAAAAAAAACATAGTCATTCGATCCAGTATTTAGAAGTCAGCTACAACTGATAAGATTTTATTGCTTTATGATTTAGGGTTATTGTGCGATAGAATATTTGTAACCCGGCTGCAGCTTTGCTCGCCGAAAATGCCATTTGGAGAAAATACTGAATTTATAATTATAGATGATATTCAATATTTATTTTGGTTATGTTATTAGCACATAATGGTGCATTTGAATAATTAATTTTATTTCACGTGCATTAAATATAAGTAAATAAAATTTTAAAAATAAAAATTCATATTATGAAAAGATAAAATTATTAGATATATTACTATTAAGTGATTCTAATAATTAATTATATTAATAAAATTGTACAATTATATTAAATATATCAAAGAGTTCAAGTTTGAATTACTTCTAAACATCACATCAAAACTGAATAAAAATATGACAAATAATTGTAAGTCTCACACGATACTTTTAATACATATCGACAAGTGATCGATGGAATACAAAAAAAAAAGGCCCTAGCCTCCGAACAATATATTCTTACAGCTTCATGAAGCAGCTTTCTATTACAAAATTTTAATTTTTTTAGCTAAAAAATTGTTCTGAGAAGTAGTAAAAAAGCTATCCCAAATAAATCCTAAAACTTATTTGAGACATCTTTATCTCTAAATAATCAACAACTTCAAAGTACAATGGAAACTAAACAAACTTTATAAATACTTATTATAGCTAGCCGTAAGACAGTTAAGGCATTATCCACTGCATTGATGCAAATAAAATAGATTTTTTTGACAAATTCACAAATGTCTCTCAAGAACTTCAGTTTTTTGTGGTGGATGAACAATTAAAGCTAGCAACCCAGTAGAAAACTACAACAAATCACTTGAATGTGAAATGCAAGAAAAGGATTAGGATCTGCTTACACAAACTGCTCTTTGCTTATACTCCAATGTGCAGGTTCTTGCTCGAAGTTCTAGTGTTCCTCTACGATCTATGCATACTGGCTGGCCAAAATATAACAATTAGTTTCTTACAATCACGGCGTATTAATTTAAAAGCATAAATTACTTTCTAAAAGAAATAGCATATCGAGATCAAACGCACGTCTGTAGTCCTTGATGAAGCCTACTATAAAATTATCATCAAAATTGAAACCAATACCAGCGATCCATATACCCAAAAACTCACAAAGCCAATTTTTTATCATTCTCTATAAAATAATATTAAGAGATAATAGGCAATGTTTCATATCATTAGTTGAGAGAGAGAGAGAGGGAGAGAGAGAGAGAGAGAAGAGAGAGAGAGAAAATGAGCACATATCATCAGTAGGGGTGTCAATATTTGACACGACACGAAAATCCGACTCGAATCCGACCCGAAAATTCTAGGTTAGGGTCAACCCCTTTGTGAAACGGGTCGGGTTAGGGTTCAAGAAACCGACTTGTTTCACAAATCGGGTCACCCGCGTGATCACACTGCCCGTTGCGCATTTGCCAGCATGATCGCGTCGCGTCTACCCGCTGCCCGTGTCGAGCCATTCCGCCATCCCGCGTCCCCGCCGTCGACGCAATCCGGAATGGCCTCGTTTGCCGCCATCCTGCCGTCGACGCAATTCGGGTTTACAAAATCGTGTCGAGTCGGGTTGACCTGGTAACCCGATGGGTCGGGTCTGGGTTCATGTTTTTGACCCGTTTGCAGAACTTGGTATGGTTTGGGTCAACCCGTTTGAACCCGGATCAATTCCGAGTTCAACCCGAATCCAACCCAAAACTTGATTTTGACACCCCTTCGTCAATCATTCAGAGATGCAAAAAAAGACATTAGAAGGTGGTACGATGCATTTCTCTGCACATTAGAGCTGCACATTTTGTGAAATCTAAGAGGTGGACCTCAATTTCTGAGGTAAATTTACCACAAGCAAGAGTCCAAAAGATAGCATGGAAAAATAAATTCATAAATCATAAGACAACAAAAGATATTAATTAAACATCTTAAATTCTATGAGTAGTTAGCCGATTGCTCCTAAATGGCTGCCTTGCACATTAGCAAAGCTAAAAAAAAAAATGAAAACGGTAATATACTTCATACTTAATTAATATATTAGATAAACCCTCAATAATGATCATATAATAATTAGAATCTCATTAATTTCAAATTAATCTAATTAATCAAGTAAATAATACTAATTTAGAATTTTGCAATAAATCATATTGTCGTCGTCGTTTATAATGGATCCAAAAAAGAACGACCATGTTCTAAGAAAAATCACCCCATGTTCCTACATTTGGTAGTAAAAAAATAAAATACTGTATAAAGCCAGTAAGTAGTTGGAGGCTTATCTTAGATAAAAGAATAAGAGAATTACATACATAACTTTCAAAACTAATCCTTATAAACCTATCATCCAAGTCATTTTTTTGAACAACCAAATACATAAATTTGTGTGTGTCACTATTAGGGGCGGAACCAGTCTTAATTTTCGGCGGGGGGGGGGGGGGGGGGGGGGGGGGGGGGGGGGACTTATAAAGCATATATGTTGGGGTTCGACCTGCCCGATCAAGTCGCGGGGTCAAGGGGCAGCGCCCCCGGAACAAATTTTGGTTTGAAGGATATGATGAATTCTCTTTACTATTTGTTGGGGGCAATTACCTAAAGATCATATTAACAAATACTCACACAATACTCATCGAATATTCATAAAATACTCAGTAAATACTCACAAGATACTCACTAATACTCACAACTATGGGTGTCAAAACCGGGTTTCGGGTCAGGTTCGGGTCGAACCTGAATTGATCCGGGATTCAAACGGGTCAACCCTAACCCGACCCGGGTATGTAAAAGGGTCGGAAATTCGGACCTGGACCCGACCCGACCCGGAACGGGCTGGAGCCTGGACGGTGGGCGGCGGAGCGGCAGGCGGCGAGCGGCGGGCTGGGCAGCCTGTCCGCGAGCGGGCTGCTGAGCGCGAGCGAAGGCGAGCGCGGGCAGCAGTGAGGGCGGTCGGGCAGGGCGCGGGCAGCTTCGGCTGGCGCGCGGGCAGCCGGGCAGGGAGCGGGCAGCCGGGGCAGCGCGGGCAGCACATTTCAACCGGATTTTTGGGTCAAACCCAAAATTTTCGGGTCGAGTTCGAGTCGGGTTTTTGTGTCGTGTCAAATATTGACACCCCTACTCACAACTGCATATTTTGCGAGTATCTACTACGTATTTGAAAATACACAGTAAATATTCATAAAATATGCAGTAAATCCGGATAGTTCTTCCCGTCCGGACTCCGCACAGAATAATTTCTCCCCATATACACTCTTTATCATTTAGCATGCTTCTTACAACTTCAATGGTTTTGTTCTTGCATTCTACAATAACTTTCTATTATGTCATATACATAGTAGTTGTCAATTATCTCTAAATGCTTATATCTTTGTAAAACATTTTTAAGTTTTAG
Source organism: Dendrobium chrysotoxum (assembly GCA_019925795.1). Taxonomy (NCBI): domain Eukaryota; kingdom Viridiplantae; phylum Streptophyta; class Magnoliopsida; order Asparagales; family Orchidaceae; genus Dendrobium; species Dendrobium chrysotoxum. The sequence continues at coordinate 85,192,713 of CM034305.1, read as the reverse complement.
GATGTAATCTCACCTCCGCAGTCAATACATACTATAATAATAGAAAAATTATTTCGTTTTTTTAACAACTGATTACTTACTTAAAATGGAGAAAATTTTTTATCTTAAAAAATATACTAAATTCATCCTTATACAAATATTAATAATAATATGAAAATATTCAATATCATTCAAAGACGGAGTATTCTGTGCAGTCACCGGTTAACATCCAGAGATGAATCAGGATGCGCAATATTACATTTTTTGCTGTGTACCGGTGCTGTATACTGCTATGTACCGGGTGATGTGGCGCATCCTGATTAACCTCCGGACGATCCTGTGACTACACAGAATAATTTCCCCTTCATAGGACCATAAATATTATCATGCACAAATTTTAATGGCTTGTTTACCCTTCCTGATTTACCGATATGAAAATTTTCATGATGGTACTTCTTACACATGTTTTACCCATCATTTTATCCTTTTTACAATGAAAATCTTCTAGCTATCTTTAGTTGCACAAAAAATAGTGCTTCGGTGTCACAATTCATGAAGTTAGAATTACGTTTGCTATACTGCATCTTAACCAATCGCATTAGGTCATCATCTCCAAGAACCTGTAGCATGCCATTTCTTTTGATGAATTTTAGCCATCAAGTTTGACGAAGATCAGCACAGCGAGCGGAACATCAAACAAATTAACTTAAACTATGGGTGATTACAATGGCATCTGCAATCCAAAGGCCAACACGACTTCGATGATAAGAGCATCCCAAAAGCTTTCCTTCATAAATAGTAAGATCAACCAAGGAAGAGCGTCCCATTTGAACAACATCGCGACATCTTATAGGATCCCAAGATAAAACCTATCTTCACCGCACCCAAAATGAGGAGAAATTAATCTATGTGGAGTCCAGACTATAATGAAAATGCACCGCGTTTGATACCGAGCAGTACCGAGGATCGCTACGGCTCGGTACCTAAGCGTAAACCAGACGGTTCTCCCGTCCGGTGTCCGCACAGAATAATTTCTCCAAAATGAGGACATTTATAAAAGATTTAATAGCTTTTATAAACAAAAGATGAAAATTACACCTTTTTAAACTTCATCCAATGCACAAAACTGAGTTTTTCCATTAGGATGAAAAATCATAGAGCGTACTCCTCTGGCCTGAAAGAAAACAAAATATCCTAATAGAAATTTTATCAAGAATCTTATGCTCATTAGATTTGCTTTTAGATGAGTAAAATTGTAATTAATCATTTATCTAATACACTCTTCTTAAAATAAATCTAATAGAGAACTCAAATCTAATAAAAAATTTTGATCAAAATATTCTAACTCAAATTCATTTTCCATTTTCCTATGCTAGTTATTCATCATACAATGCATAACTGACTAAAATGGACTTGTTTATTACCATGAAATGAGAGCATCTCCAACTCACTCAAAAACTACAGGTACAACAACAACAACAACAACATCAAGCCTTTTTCCTTTTTGGAAGATACAAGAGCGAAACAATCAACTTATTTCTATTGGAAGACCAAAAAGATTCTTCCAATGTCTCCTTTCTGGGTCCAATAGAATTCGTAGGTATAGGAAGAAGCCCCAGCAAATAGAGATTATTTCTTTCAACCATCTTTCGATTGTTAATATGAGATATAAGGATCACTACTACAAGCAGTAATACACCTTTAATCGTGAAATATCAATTGATTGTTCCACCCTATGAATCACGTGAAAGTAGGATATTCCAAATTCGGGGGTCAAAGAGTTCCATAAAACGTTCTTTGTGGAAAAAATGTAAGTGGAAGATCCCACTAAATTAAATTTGATCCATGAATCTAAGAAATAGTGAGAATTCTTGATCTCCCTCAATTCGAATATCCAGGATTTGAATTGATGTCGTTTCATTGATTCCTTTTAAAGATTTCATTTTAAATGGAATTTGATTATTCACGATGTATGATGATCCATGATAAGCATCCATGGTCGAATGGTTAAAGCATCCAACTCATAATTGGCAAATTTGTAGGTTCAATTCTTGTTGGATGCACGCCAATGAGAACATTCAATGAGTCTATTGGAATTGGCTCTGTATCAATGAAATCTAATACAATAATATCTATCTTGGTTCAAGAAATATGTATATCTATCATAGTTAAATGCATGTCGTACAGTGTCTATGCTATGCATGTATATCATATAAATCATACATATATCAAATATGTTTGTATCGGTTTTACTAGTCTTATTAGATACTTATATCAATTATGACATATTTCTTATACAATCATGAATGCAATAGCTTTAATGTGATATTTTTATCCTTCTTAGTTTAGGCTCAATTTTAATTAATTGGTATCGGTCAACCCCAATTATTACCCATTTGGATATCAATCTTAATTAGGCCCAAATGTCAAGATATTGGTATTGGTCTTTAATAGATCATCAAAACATTATCTTGATCAGGCATGAATTTTGAGGCAAAATTAAGTAGGAATCTTCAAAAATTAAATCAGAGATCATCTGAACTCCGATTTTAGTAAACTTACAGTCGAACTAAACGTCTCAAAAATACGAACCCAACGACACCAAATTTGACTCAATCTGAGCCCCAATGAGTCCAAATCAAAGACCCAAAGCACATTTGGAAGGTTCAAACCCTAATCTGAATTATCAAACGGCTTCCAAATGTGACATTCTTATAGTCGAATCGAGAGGCTCGACAAGACAAATCCAACGAGCCTAAGATCACTGAATTATGATATCATTAAGGCATTCAAATGACCATTAAATTATCTATTATCAAGGGGATCAATATCAGCCGTCCATTCAAACTACTCCCATTTTAACCTTGATCCTTCACATATTTACGAGCCATGCCACTCTAAAAAAAACTATAAATAGCCTCCATTCTTCTCATGAGAAGGAGGAGAGAAAGGAGCAGGAAAAGGGAAGAATTCGGGAGTATGCTTGCCGTCGAACACCGCCAGACTTCTACCAGTCCCCCGACCACCGTTGGGCTCCTGCCAGTCTGCTGACCACCGACGGGCTTCCACCAGTCTACCGACCACCGTTGGAGTTCTTCAAGACTACCGACGGACTTCTGCTAGTCTGCCGACCATCGCCGGACTTCCGCCAGTCCGCCGACCACTGACGGACTTTCGCCTGTCCGTCGACCACCACCGGACTCCCGCTAGTCCGCCGACCACCGCCAAGTTCTTCCCGACTACTGATGGATTTCCGCAAATCCTTCGACCACCGTCGGACTTCCATCGCCGGCTGACTACAGTCCTTCCAACCACCATCACCAACTACGGTCCTTCTGACCACCATCTCCCACCGACTACAGTCCTCCCGACCTCCGTCACCCGCTGACTACGGTCCTTTCATTGACAATCGTCAACTATTGTCCATCTGACCTCCATCTCTTGTCAACTACGGTCCTTCCGACCACCATCACCTGCCTATTATGATCCTTCCACCGACTACGATCCTTCCGCCGACTACGATCCTTCCGACCATCATCGCCTGACTACGGTCTTTTTGACCTCCGTCGCCGGACTATAGTCCTTCTGACTTACATCGCTCGTCGACTATGGTCTTGCCGCCTAAACAAGCTTATCAACACTAATTCTTCCAATTCTCACTATATAATGCACTCTATATGATGTATATTTGCTACATTGAGCCAAGACCTTCCTCTTAAGGAAGGGCCTTATTTGTAATTAATTGCAAACACTAGTAGATTCATTCAAACTAGGTCAGCCCCGTAGTTTTCTCCTTTTTAGGGGTTTCCACATAAATATTCTGGTGTCTTTTATGAGCTTTGCACCCTCACTTATTAATCTATTTATGTGCTAGATCATCGTACAAAGCTAGGACGTTAAACTTTATATCTCTACCACCGTGAATATTTCAGGATGCAACAGTTTGGCGCCTTCTGTGGGAAAAGATTCCTAGCTTGGGGAAAAACTTATGTAACTTTCTATCACCCCTCAGGTATCAACCAATGATGCATCAATGTCATTGGAGTCATATGTGGACCGGGGGGCAACCTTGACTACAATTGTGGTCAAGAAGATTCCTCTAACGCCTCTAATATCCAAGACGATATCTTGGAAAACTATCTTTCATAAAACTTCTTGTAAATGCAAGGATTCTTTCAATAGATTATAAGCTTTGACTAGACTTCTACTTTTTGGGAAAGGTCTTAATCTCAAACTCAAAAATATAATAATGTTTTAAAGATATATCATTCTTCACCTTTGATTTTGGGATACATGTAGCATTCACCCCCTTCTAATCAAGGCACAATCGATCCCAAGGGGATTCGATCTAACCTCTTCTACACAGGTTTAACGTCATCGAGCAACGCTATGATGAACAACCTCGAATAGGTCATACATCTTTGGTGGATTCTCTTAACCTCTTTTATACATGTTAACATCATCGAGTAATATTCTGACAAACAATCTCGGATAGGTCATACATCCTTGGTGGATTCTCTTGGCCTCTCCACACAGGTTAACGTCATCGAGCAACGCTCTAATAAACAACATCGGATAGGTCATACATCCATGGTTGATTCTCTCGACTTCTTCCACACATGTTAATGTCATCGAGCAACACTATGACAAATAATCTCGGACAAGTCATACATCTTTGGTGGATTCTCTCGACCTCTTCCATACAGGTTAATGTCACTGAGTAGAGCTTGACAAACAACCTCGAATAGGTCAAACATCCTTAGTGGATTCCCTGAACTTCTTTTATATAGGTTAATAGTCAGCGAGAAACACCCTAACAAACAACATTGGATAGGACAAACACTCTCGGATCAACATCATTGGCAGATCCCATCGACTTCTTCCACATAGCATTTTGAAACATCTTTCTCGGCTCCTTCAAAGAAGGATTAGAAACTCTTAAGCTTCCACTATATTGATATTGTTAGTGTGTCATTAGACAGTTACGGTCGACATAATGTTTGATCCCCTCCATCAAATTTCTAATTATCCATGTCGGTAACATACATATCTTCTATCTTCAATAAAATGCAGCCCGATCATCATCATCAGCTCGCTGCTTGATTGTCAAAGTTAGCATATCACCTAACCACTATCAATAGGCTTTCATCGGGCATACTGCCTAACTCCATACAACAAAGGATTGACTTATGATCGTCAGATCTCTTCCTGATTATCCATCATCATCAAACCTCCGTCTGGCCATCGACACCATTGTTCTTCAAGCTACAAATCCAGGGGAAAGGTTGACTCATCTGGTACCAAAGCACCAAGCCTTTAATGAAGATTGACGGTCTTGTGACTCCTTCAAGACGGCCTTCAAGCGAAGACCGGAGCCCACACCAGAGGATCGGGCCTTTACCGAATTTTGACGGTCTTGCGACTCCTTCAGGATGACCTTTAGATGAAGATCAGAGCCCACACCGGTGCATCAGGCCTTTATTGAATTTTGACAGTCTTGTGACTCCTTCAGGACAGCCTTCAGATGAAGACTGGAGCCCACATTGGAAGATCGGGCCTTTATCAAATTTTGACGGTCTTGCGACTCCTTCAAGACGGACTTCAGATGAAGACCAGAGCCCACACCTGAGGACCAGGCCTTTACCGATTTTGACGATCTTGCGACTCCTTTAGGACGACCTTCAGATGAAAACCGGAGCCCACACAGGAGGACCTAGCTTTTATTGAATTTTGGCGATCTTGCGACTCCTTCAAGACATCTTTCAGATGAAGACTGAAGCCCACATCAGATGATCGGGGCGTTACCAAATTTTGATGGTCTTGCAATTCCTTCATGACGGCCTTCAGATGAAGATCGGAGCCCACACCGGAGGATCGGGCCTTTACCAAATTTTAACGGTGTTACGACTCCTTCAGGACAGCCTTTAGATGAAGACTGGAGCCCACATCGAAGGACCGGGCCTTTACCGAAGATTGACGATCTTGCGACTCCTTTAGGACAGTCTTCAGATGAAGACTGGAGCCCACATCGGAGGACCAGCCCTTTACCAAAGATTGACGGCTTCCAAAGTTTTGCCAGTCCATTTCTCTATCAATTTACAAGAAAATTTTTGAACCGGCTTAGGAGAACCGTGATTTTTCTCCATACCCCCAAGGGGTATTTATAGGGTGGAGAAAGGAAGATAAAGAGTTTTTCTTAAAAAATCTAACAATAGAATAAAATAAAATAAATAATAATAATAATTAAGATTTTTGAAATTTGAGATGGCCAAAATTAATTATCTTTAAAAAAAAGTATTTAATAATAAAAAAGAAAATGAATAAGTTTCTAGAATTTTTCATTAATTTTTTAGAATATTTTTCGGAATTCGAAAAGACAAATCAGTCATTTATGTATTAAAATAATAATAATAATAATAATAATAATAATAATACATTATTATTATTAAATCCTCAAAAAATGAGGCTGTAGGCTCTCTCTCCCACTATTCTAGAAATTTGTTTTTTGAGATTTTGAAAGAAAAAATGGCTTAAAAATAAAATAAAATAAAATAAAAAACAAAAAACAAAACACTTTAAATGAGGCGGCACTCATACAATGACTGCCGCCCAAAAGGGAGGCCTCATAATTAAAATAAAAATAAAAAATAAAAAATAAAAATTAAAGTAATTAAGCTGCCATTTTACTCTAATAAAAACATAATAGTAATATTTTCATTAAGCTATATATAATTCTGCTAGTTTCTACTGTCGGTCACTTCATGCATGACATATTTATAGCTAATTTACGGTACAGCCTATGTGAATTCCTAATAAAATTTTCATAAAAATTTCTTTACAGCTTAATATCATGTATTTACAAACAAATAAGAGTTGAAAATAAATGCAGAATTTCACAAAAATCTCAATAATGAAATATATCAAAATTGGTGTTTATCTGATTAAAAATTAATTTATAAATTTTGACAAATTAATTATGACTAATTTTTATCATTTTTTGCTATATATGCTATTCAACATCTAAGAGAAAGTCAAGTCTCATAATAATAATTATCAGTTGCTTGCAGCTCAGAAAGATAAAAGTATATATTTTTAGACTTTGCAAGCTTCGACATCCAAAAATAGAGGGGCAACTAATATATCATTAAAAAATTATCTTGATCAAGCACGAATCTCGAGACAAAATTAAGTCAAAATCTTCAAAAATTAAATCGGAGACTATCTGAATTTTGATTTTAGCAAACTTATAGTCGAACTGAACGTCTCAAAAATATGAACCCAACGACACCAAATTCGACTCAATCCGAGCCCAAATGAGTCCAAATAAAAGACCCAAAGCGCATTTGGAAGGTTCAAACCATAATCTGAATTACCAAACGGCTTCCAAACGTGACATGCTTATAGTCGAATCGAGCGACTAGAGGAGACGAATCCAATGAGCCTAAGATCACTGAATTCTGATATCATTAAGACATTCAAATGACCATTAAACAGTCTACAATCAAGGGGATCAATATTAACCATCCATTCAAACCACTCATATTTTGACCTTGATCCTCCACAAATTTATGAGTCATGCCACTCTTAAAAAATAATAAATAGCCTGCATTCTTCTTATGAGAAGGAGGAGGGAAAAGGAGGAAGAGAATGGAAGAATTTGAGTGCATGCTTGCCATCGATCACAGCCGGACTTCAGCTAGTCTGCCGACCACCATCGGAGTTCTTCCCGACCACCGACGGACTTCTGCCAGTCTGCCGACCACTGTCGGACTCCCTCCAGTCCGCTGACCATTGATGGACTTTCGCCTGTCCGTCGACCACCGCCAGACTCTCGCCAGTCCACCGACCATCGCCGGAGTTCTTCCTGACCACCGATGGACTTCAGCTAGTCCTCCGACCACCGCTGGAATTCCATCGCCCGCTGACTACGGTCCTTCCAACCACCATCACCAACTACGGTCCTTCTGACCTCCATCTCCCACCGACTACGATCCACTCGACTTCCGTCACCTGCCGACTATGGTCCTTCCAATGACCATCATCAACTACGGTCCATCTGACCTCCATCTCTTGTCAACTACGATCCTTCCAACCACCATCACTTACCGACTATGATCCTTCCACTGACTACGATCCTTGCGCCGACTACGGTCCTTCCGACCATCATCGCCTGACTACGGTATATTCGACCTCCGTCGCCAGACTATGGTCCTTTCAACCACCGTCATCCGACTACGTTCCTTCTGACCTACATCACTCGCCGATTATGGTCTTGCCGCCCAAACGAACATATCAACACTGATTCTTCCAACTCTCACCATATAATGCACTCTAAATGATTTATATTTGCTACATCGAGCCAAGACCTTTCTCTTAAGGAAGGGCCTTATTTGTAATCAATTGCAAACACTAGTGGATTCATTCAAAATAGGCCAAACCCCATGGTTTTCTCCTTTTCAGGGATTTCCACGTAAAAATTTTGGTGTCTTTTATGAGCTTTGCACCCTTACTTATTAATCTATCTATGTGTTGGATCTTAGTACAAAACTAGGATGTTAAACTTTATATCTCTCTATCACCGCAAATATTCCAGGATGCAACAGTCTTCATCTTTCATATTAATAGCCAGCCTTCCATCTAATATCCCTTGTTTACATGCAAATGTTATATTTTTATCAATATCATATATGAAATATAGTAATTCATAAAATACTGAGAAATCTATCAAATTTGTGTATTATACATTTACTGCAAAGAATCATAGCTTCTAATTTAACTAATAAAAATTTAATATATTCATGTTAAAATACTCATATTGACTATATTTATCACATAATAAAAATTATGTTGTGAAAATTTTATCAATATAAAATTATCCTCATTTTTCAGTAATGAAAATAAAAATTTGATCTGAAAAATCTCAAAAATACAAATTTATTAAAAAAAAAAAAGGATAATGGTTCCTTATAATGAGACGAGCAAATCTCCTAATAGGATCATGGTACGAAAATTGCTCTATGACCTTTAAATCCTAAATTCTCTTTTCTCTCTCCTCATTTGCTCTCTCAAATTTTCCTAACTAATCTCTGCTAGCCAAAATGAATAGAGAAAATAGATTTAAAAAGGTTTTAATGATTCAGTTAGTGGCTTAGAATATTTTGATTAAAATAATAATATTATATTATATAATTAATTTAATTAATTTTTTAGTAGAAAATTCTTATAAATCCTTTTGGAACATTAAAAATTATAAAAATATTCATAAATAGCCCATTTTATATAAAAAATTTTGGTGCAATTGATTTGTAAAACAGACACCGAACGATCTCAATACCCCACTTGTACTGATAGATGTCAATTTTTTAAAGATTTACACCAATATTAAAAAATTACAAAAAATTATTATAATTGATATATCAGTAAAAAATATATTTGGATCGAGCACGAATCTTGAGGAAAACTCAACTTGGAAGCTTCAAAAATAAATCGGAGACCATTTGAACTCCGATTTCAGCAAGCTTATAGTCAAACTGAACGTCTCAAAAATACGAACCCAACGACACCAATTTCGATTCAATCCGAGCCCAAATAAGTCCAAACCAAAGACCCAAGGCCCATTCGGAAGGTTCAAACCATAATCTGAATTACCAAACGGCCTCCAAACGTGACATGCTTATAGTCGAATCGAGCGGCTCGATGAGAAGAATCCAACGAGCCCAAGATCACTAAATTCTGATATCATTAAGGCATTCAAATGGCCATTAAACAGTCCATGATCAAGGGGATCAATATCGGCCGTCCATTCAAACCACTCTCATTTTGACCTTAATCCTCCGTATATTTACAAGCCATGCCACTCTCAAAAATCTATAAATAGCCCCCACTCTTCTCATGAGGGGGAGGGAGGAGAAAGAGGAGAAGGATGAAGAGAATGGAAGAGCTTGGGAGCTCTTGCTACCGACCACCGCCGGAGTTCTTGCCGACCACCGCCGGAGTTTCCTCCTAACCATCGTCGGACTTATTGCCGACCACCACCAGAGTTCCTTCTGACCATCGCCGGAGTTCCTTCTGACCATCGCAGGAGTTCTTGCCGACCACCGCCGGAGTTCTTGCCGACCACTGCTGGAGTTTCCTCCTAACCACCGCCGAACTTATTGTCGACCACCACCAGAGTTCCTTTTGACCACCGCCGGAGTTCCTTCTGACCACCGCCGAAGTTCCTGCCGACCACCTCAGGAGTTCTTGCCGACCACCGCTGAAGTTTCCTCCTAACCACCGCCGGAGTTCTTGCCGACCACTGTCGGACATATTACCAACCACCACCGGAGTTCCTTCTGACCACCGTCGAAGTTCCTGCCGACCACCGCCGGAGTTCTTGCCGACCACCGCCGGAGTTTCTTCCTAACCACCGCCGGACTTTTTACCGACGACCACCGGAGTTCCTTCTGACCACCACCGGAGTTTCTTCTGACCACCGTTGGAGTTCCTGCCGACCACTGTCGGACTTTCGTTTGTTCATCGACCATCGCCAGAGTTCTTCCCGATCATCGTCGGACTTCGACTTTGGGTCCTTCCGACCACTGTTGCCTAACTACGATCCTCCCGATCTCTGTCGCCCGCCGACTATGGTCCTTCCGACAATCGTCACCTAACTATGGTCCTCCCGACATCCGTCGCCTGTTGACTACGGTCCTCCTGACCTTCGTCGCCCGCCGACTATGGTCCTTCTGACCATCGTCGCTCAATTATGGTCTTCTCGGCATCCGTCACCTGCCGACTACGGTCCTTCCGACCATCGTCGCCTAACTATGGTCCTCCCGACCTCCATCGCCCGCTGACTACGGCCCTTCCGACCATCATCGCCTAACTACGGTCCTTCCGACCATCGTTGTCCAATTACGGTCCTCTCGACCTCCGTCGCCCGCCGACTACGATCCTTCCGACCATCGTCGCCCAACTATAGTCCTCCCGACATCCGTCGCCCGCCGACTACGATTCTTCCAACCACCATCTCCAACTACGATCTTTCTGACCGTTGTTATCCACCAACTATGGTTTTGCCGCCCCAAACAAACATATCAACGCTGATTCTTCCAACTCTCAGCATATAATGTACTCTGTATGATGTACATTTGCTACATCAAGCCAAGACCTTTCTTCTAGGGAAGTGCCTCATTTGTAATCAATTACAAACATTAGTGGATTCATTCAAACTGGGCCAGGCCCCGTGGTTTTTCTCGTTTTCAGGGGTTTACACTTAAAAATTATGGTGTCTTTTATGAGCTCTACACCGCTACTTATTTATCTGTTTGTGGGTTGGATCTTCGTACAAAGCTAGGACGTTAAACTTTATATATCTCTACTACCGCGAATATTCCAGGACGCAACAGTTTGGCGCCGTCTGTGGGAACGTCGTTCCTGATAGGGGGGCAACTTTTGCTTCAACCTCTTAAGATTATTCAAGTCAACTTCCTAACATCAATCTTGTTGCATCAATTTCATTCAGATGTAGACTGGGGGGCAACCTTGGCTGCAACCGTAGTTAAGGAGATTCTTCTAATGCTTCCAACATCCAATATGATATCTTGGGAAACCATATGTCATAAAGCTTCTAGCAAATGCAAGGATTCTTCCAACATATTGCAAGTTTTGGTTGGACTTCTACTCCTTAGAAAAGGTCTTAATGTCAACCTTAAAAAGATAATAACGGTTTAAAGATAGACCAATCTTTACCTTTGATTCGGGATACATGTGGCATTCGCCCCCTCCCAATCAAGGCATAATTGATCCCAGGGGGATTCAATTTGACCTCTTTCACACATGTTAATGTCATCGAGCAATACTCTGAAAAATAATCTTGGATAGGTCATACATCCTTGGTGGATTATCTCGACCTCTTCCACACATGTTAATGTCATCGAGCAACTCTCTGACAAACAACCTTGGATAGGTCAAAAAATTTTGATGCATATCTTTTGACCTTCTTCATATAAGTTAATATCAGCAAGCAACGTTCTGAGAAATAATCTTTGATAGCTCAAATATCTTCGGTTGAACGTCTTTTGTGGATCCCATCAACCTCTTTCACAAAGCATTTCGAAGCAACTTTCTCAGCTCCTTCAAAGAAGGATTGGATCCCCGTCATGCCTCCACTCTGTTGACACCGTTAGAGTGTCACTAGACAGCTGCAGTCGACATAATATTTGATCCCCTCCATCAAATTATTAGTTATCTGCCCTCGTCAGCATACAAACATTCTATCTTCAACAAAATATCGCTCGATTGTCGTCATCAGCTTACTGCATGATCTCCAACGCTGGAATATCACCTAACTTCTTCTAACAGGCTTTCATTGACATATCGCCTAACTCTATGCATTAAAGGATCGACTTATGATCATCGGATCTCTACCCAATTATTAATCATCATCGAACTTTTGCCTATTCATTGAACTTCGTCAGATCTCTTCCTAAATACCCATCGTCGTCCAACTTCCGCTTGATCTTCGTCAGACTTTTGCCTGACCACAGTTGGACTTATGCCAGATCACTGTTAGACTTTCACCTGATCGCCATCGAACTTCCACCCGGTCGCCACACATTACGGGCTCCACCTGTCCGCTGATTATTATCGAATCTCCTTCAAGGCATTGCTATTGTCAAATATCTCCCCAAGAGAGGCCACCGTTGGGTCGTTTCTAACTTTTGTAAGAAAGCAAAATTTCGATCTCCGTCAATGCCCTCCGAGCTACCAATCCACAAAAGGACTGACACAATAGGGCAAGGCTTTGGTCAACACCATTGTTCTTCAAGCTAGAAATCCGAAGGAAAGCTTGGACTGACACAAGAAAATCATACTTTGTTCACCACTAACGTCCACCAATCTACTCATCCAATATTAAAGGATCAAATCTTTATTGAAAAATGACGGTCTTGCGACTCCTTCAGGACAGCCTTCCGATGAAGACTGGAGCCCACACCGGAGGACCGGGCCTTTACCAATTTTTGACGGTCTTGCGACTCCTTCAGGACAGCCTTTAAATGAGACTGGAGCCCACACCGGAGGACCGGGCCTTTACCGAATTTTGACGGTCTTGTGACTCCTTCAGGACAGCCTTCCGATGAAGACAGGAGCCCACACCGGAGGACCGGGCCTTTACCGAATTTTGACGGTCTTGCGACTCCTTTAGGACAGCCTTCCGATGAAGATTGGAGCCCACACCGGAGGACCGGGCCTTTACCGATTTTTGACGGTCTTGCGACTCCTTCAAAACAGCCTTCAAATGAAGACTGGAGCCCACACCGGAGGACCGGGCTTTTACCGAATTTTGACGGTCTTGCGACTCCTTCAGAATAGCCTTCAGATGAAGACTGGAGCCCACACCGGAGGACCGGGCCTTTTTCGAAGATTGACGGCCTCCAAATTTTGCCAGTCCGTTTCTCTTTCAATTTACAAGATAAATTTTGGACCGGCTCAGGAGAACCGTGCTTCCCCTCTTACCCCAAAAGGGATATTTATAGGTGAAAAATGGGAGAGATGAATAGTCTTTCTCGAATTTTCTATTAAAAAAAAATCTGAAATTTTAAATGATTATTTAGAATTTTAAAAGTCAAAAATCAATTTTTCTTTATATCTACTTAATATTTTAAAAAACGAGGCAACACTTGGGTAGATGAAAGGTCAATTCAGAATTTTTTAAAATTTTTTCTGAAATTTTAAAAGCAAAATATAAATAATAATAATTGAAAATTTTAATTTAAATCTGCTAATTCCTAAGCACCCTATTTTACATCCAAATTTCCAAAGAGGCGGGTGCTGGCTTGCTGCTCACTGTGCCTCTTTGATTCTCATTTCATATTTCTTGGTGTTATCAAAGGCTCTGTAAATAATATGATTTGAATAGAAGACGAAGTCAAAGAGTTTCTCCTGAGTTTTATTCATCAATCGATTGGCCAGGGATAAGATGAGGAACTTTAACAATGCCTTGAAAATTCATATTAGCTTTAGAGAAATGATGGTGCGTCCCAATGCCCCTATAAAGCAAAGCTGCTGTTGAATAAAATGAGATGAGCTCTATTCACTGTTTGTTAGTTTTACTTTTTGATTGGAATTAAATATAGATCTTGTAGCTTAATGCAATGTATGGCTTCATGGCTTACATAAAAATTATTACGGCTTAAGACTAAGTATAACTCCAAAAATCCAATCAACAATATAACGTGTACCAAGCAATATTCATGGCATCGTACCAATCTATAAAGACTTTATTTTTTAAAATTTTATATACCAAAATTGGTAGTCATCTTGTTAATTAATTATATTTATTTGCTGCTTATGCTGGTAACCATTTAGGAAAAGTTACAAATATATATTTTCGGACTTTTGGAACTTCGATGTCCGAAAATAGGGGGCAAAAAAATATATCTGGATCGAGCACGAATCTTGAGGAAAACTCAACTTGGAAGCTTCAAAAATTAAATCGGAGACCATTTGAACTCCGATTTCAGCAAGCTTATAGTCAAACTGAACGTCTCAAAAATACGAACCCAACGACACCAATTTCGATTCAATCCGAGCCCAAATAAGTCCAAACCAAAGACCAAAGGCCCATTCGGAAGGTTCAAACCATAATTTGAATTACCAAACGGCCTCCAAACATGACATGCTTATAGTCGAATCGAGCGGCTCGACGAGAAGAATCCAACGAGCCCAAGATCACTAAATTTTGATATCATTAATGCATTCAAATGGCCATTAAACGGTCCATGATCAAGGGGATCAATATCGGCCGTCCATTCAAACCACTCTCATTTTGACCTTGATCCTCCGCATATTTACAAGCCATGCCACTCTCAAAAATCTATAAATAGCCCCCACTCTTCTCATGAGGGGGAAGGAGGAGAAAGAGGGGAAGGACGAAGAGAATGGAAGAGCTTGGGAGCTCTTGCTACCGACCACCGCCGGAGTTCTTGCCGACACCGCCAGAGTTTCCTCCTAACCATCGCCGGACTTATTGCCGACCACCACCAGAGTTCCTTCTGACCACCGCCGGAGTTCCTTCTGACCATCGCAGGAGTTCTTGCCGACCACCGCCGGAGTTCTTGCCGACCACTGCTGGAGTTTCCTCCTAACCACCGCCGGACTTATTGCCGACCACCACTAGAGTTCCTTTTGACCACCGCCGGAGTTCCTTCTGACCACCACCGAAGTTCCTGCCGACCACCTCCGGAGTTCTTGCCGACCACCGCTGAAGTTTCCTCCTAACCACCGCCGGAGTTCTTACCGACCACTATCGGACTTATTACCAACCACCACCGGAGTTCCTTCTGACCACCGTCGGAGTTCCTGCCGACCACCGCCGGAGTTCTTGCCGACCCCGAGTCTCTAACACGCCGGACTTTTTACCGACGACCACTGGAGTTCCTTCTGACCACCGCCGGAGTTTCTTCTGACCACCGTTGGAGTTCCTGTCGACCACTGTCGGACTTTCGTTTGTTCGTCGACCATCGCTAGAGTTCTTCCCGATCATCGCCGGACTTCGACTTTGGGTCCTTCCAACCACTGTTGCCTAACTACGATCCTCCCAATCTCCGTCGCCCGCCGACTATGGTCCTTCCGACAATCGTCACCTAACTATGGTCCTCCCAACATCCGTCGCCTGTTGACTACGGTCCTCCCGACCTTCGTCGCCCGCCGACTATGGTCCTTCCGACCATCGTCGCTCAATTATGGTCTTCTCGACATCCGTCACATGCCGACTACGGTCCTTCCGACCAACGTCGCCTAACTATGGTCCTCTCGACTTCCATCGCCCGCCGACTACGGTCCTTCCGACCATCATCGCCTAACTACGGTCCTTCCGACCATCGTTGTCCAATTACGGTCCTCTCGACCTCCGTCGCCCGCCGACTACGATCCTTCCGACCATCGTCGCCCAACTATAGTCCTCCCAACATCTGTCGCCCGCCGACTACGATTCTTCCAACTACCATCTCCAACTACGATCTTTCTAACCGCTGTTATCCACCAACTATGGTTTTGCCGCCCCAAACAAACATATCAACGCCGATTCTTTCAACTCTCAGCATATAATGCACTCTGTATGATGTACATTTGCTACATCAAGCCAAGACCTTTCTTCTAGGGAAGTGCCTCATTTGTAATCAATTACAAACATTAGTGGATTCATTCAAACTGGGCTAGGCCCTGTGGTTTTTCTCCTTTTCAGGGGTTTCCACGTAAAAATTATGGTGTCTTTTATGAGCTCTACACCGCTACTTATTTATCTGTTTGTGGGCTGGATCTTCGTACAAAGCTAGGACGTTAAACTTAATATATCTCTACTGCCGCGAATATTCCAGGACGCAACAATAATTTAAACATAATAATAGCTATCTTATGGAAAAGATGTTTTTCAAATTTGATTTATAATGGCTCCTAAAAAAATTATTTAACTGTGTTAAAATTTAGATTATTACAAAAGCTATCTCGAGTCTTTAGCTCATGATCTAAGCCCCTTCTTCTCTCCCCCCTTTCATATGAAGAATGATGGCATATTTATATTTTATAATTTTTTGGAAGTAGCATGCTTTGTAAATATGAAGAAGATTCAGGGTAAATTCAGAGTGCTCTATTGGACAACCCATATTGATTTCATCGATTATGAAGTATTTTTCAAGTATTTGCATGTCTTAATGATGTCAGAATTAAGTGATCTTGGGCTCGTTGAATTCATTTCATCTAGCTGTTCGATTCAACTCTAAACATGTCATATTTGGATATTATTTGATCATCCAATTAATACTTTGAAGCTTTCAAATATGTTTTGGTCATTTGATTTGGGCCAATTTGGGCTCGGATTGGGCTGAATATGGGGTCATTGGGTTCGTCTCCTTGAGATGTTCAATTTGACTATAAATTTGCTTAAATCTAAGTTTGGATGATACCAAGCTTAATTTTGAAAGTTTTTAATTCATATTTGCATCAAGATTCATGCTCGATCAAGGCGATTTTTGGTGACGTAATAATTTCAAAAATATTGTAATAAATAAAATTAGACAATATCTTTTTCACCTAAAACTCCCCTAGATAATAAAATTGTAGAGAGAAAGATGTTAATTTTAGTAGAACTTGTAAGATCAATGCTTAATGAATAAATATTATCAAAATATTTTAGATAAAAATAGTTACTACAAATTGTTATGTGATTAATGGAATAAATCTTATATTAATCCTTAAGAATATATCATGTAACTTATTCGAGGAAAGAAGTTAAGATTGATTGATCATCTTTGTATATTTGGATGTAAATATTTTATTTTCAATAATAAAAATATAATTAAAGTTTTTTAAGGAAATCAAATGAAGGATTTTTTTTCAATATCCAAATTCTAATAGAGTTCATGAATATTAAATAGAAGAAAATTAATTATAAAGGAATTCATATGCATTATATTTTATAAGAATTTTGTTGATCATATTGGAAAAAAAATTGGAAAAAAATAAATTTCTTTTATTATTATCTTTCTTTTCTTTGAAATGGAAGTCTTGATTTTTATTATAAAAGTGGATGTTTACAATAACTCCTAATAATTTTTAAGTTTATTAACTGTAAAAAAATGATAATGACCTTAGGAATCCATCCATTCTCTTATCCACTTATCATTGTAGCTAGCTAAACCTAATCACACTCAAAGCACAATCATACGAATGAAAAAGGGGGGTTGTATGAATAGCACTTGTTATGTGCTAGAAAATTTGAGTCATAGAATGTGTGTTTTACATCTTAGTATTGAATAAAAATTTAGTGCGCACAGATAAAAGTAAAAAGACTAGAAAATTTTAATGTGGAAACCCCAAAAAGGGAAAAAATCATAGGGTCTAACCTAATTGAAAAATCCACTATATAATAGATGATACAAAAATTCTCGCTTCCTCACTGTTGAAGAAGATGAGATTATTTGAGAACTAATATCTGATTTTCCCTGTGGGGATTATAGAAATCAAGTATCCAATAATTGACAATTAACACATAATAATATAGCTTGATTTCCCCTATATGGATTACATAAATTTATTTCTACAAATAAATAGTTAATGTCCAACAATATGGTTATATCTTGATAGGTGTCTGGAGATGACGACGATTGCTAGTGGTAGTCATTAGCGACAATATTGGTTGGTGGTCATTAATGGCAATAGCTGGTGATGGTCGTCAGTGGTGACAATCAGAAAAATGCTAGAGAGCTCTTTAGTTCTCTTAGCTTTTAGGCCGCCCCTTTGTATAAATAATGTTGCTCTATTTATAAGCCTTTCTGGATGGTTATTTTGGTGATTTGAACCAAATCTAAAACACTCTATTATACGGTCTATATCATCCCCTTAATTATGAAGTCTTTTTTTTAGCATTAAAGTATCTTAATGATGTCGAAACTTAGTGGTCTTGGCTTGTTGGATTCATCTCGTTCAGTTACTCGATTCAATTACAAGCATATCAAATTTGAAATTCAAATAATCATAATTTTAATTGTAAAATTTCTAATTCAAAATTTACCTCAAGATTCATGCAGATCATTTGAATTTTTTAAGTCATATGAGCACTCAGAATATTATTATTTTTTATATTTCACAATTAAATTTTATTATTTATACAATCTAGTATTTCATTAATAAAATTAGTGGATCTTGTGTTGAACGTTATTGGGACCAACATTGCTGCTGCCTTTACTCGTTGTTGGGCCTACTGCCTAGATTTGTTATCGTTGTTTGCAACTGTTCAATTTCTAGGGCTTTAGGAATTTAGGTATAAGCACCTTCATCATCAGGATCTACTAGGTAAAGGCATCGACTAGTCCAACCAAGAAAATGGCTTGGGAGCTTATAGCAAGGGTAGGACTAGTCTTATTTTAAAGGGTGAGCAAATTCATTATAAAAAACTAAATATTAAAAATTAAAAATATATAAATAAGCAAAAAATTCTAAGCAAAAGTCTTATATTTTATTATAATTTATGAAATTAAAAAAATATATAAACTTTGCATTTTACTTTGTGTTTTCTGATCATGTTGCATAATAACTTCATTGAGAACATAGTCAAATACTTCCTTCTTGATGTATAAAACTAGACAATCATTAAGCCAAGCATCATCTATTTTTCTATGCAATCAATACTTGATAATCTTCATTGCATAAAATGTTCTCTCAACTGCAGCAATTACAATTGATAAAGTCAGTGTCATAATAATAAGTCTATAAACCAAGGGATACACAATATTATTTTTGGCCTTTACAATATGTATTGTAAGAGCAGTAATGCTAGTCAAATATGTAAACTCGTCGCTTGTACGCATATCAATAATATAAGTAGATAGTTGATGTTCAAGAGACACAAGATAAACCATAAAAAAATCTGCTAGATATAATTCTACAAGACTAGTTAACTTTCCCTTATCATAAGCATATAATATGTTACTTGGATCTAGACATGTCACACAAAGAAGTAACTTAGTAATAATTTTTGAGAAGCGATTATTTATTTCTTGAAGTTGTATATCAACAACAATATAAAATAAATCAACCCGATAATGAGGGAAGTTGGCTATTTCTTCACATTTTTGTATTGATCGTTGACGAGCTATGAATATAGAGTTCATATTTAGAACTTTAATGCCAAAAATAGTATAAAATGTGACACTTTTTTTAGTAAAGGCTCTCATCCATTTTCCCTCATCATCTGCAATCGTTGCTTGGACACTTATACTAATTTCATAGCATTTATAATATCTTGATCTTTTCTTTGTAAGGCTTATGATAATTCATTTGCAATCTCTAAAATATAAATCATTAAATACAGTGATAAGACAAAGTCAAAAGACTCCATATCATGAATGAAAATATCAACTTCAACTTACTGTTGATCATATAACATATCTTCCTTAACAATTTCAAGCAATTTGAGTACAGAAGCATACATTTTTATTAGACTAATTAAGTTTTAAAAATGAGAACTCCAACGAGGGTCACCAGCGTGCTACAAATTAGTTTATTGGTTCAAATCTCACTCATTAATTAACTCCCCAGTGCTTAGATGAAATTTTTTTTATTACATCGAATTACTTTTAGAGTATTATTTCTTTTGCATGAAGCTCCAACAATATTTAGAATTTTTAAAGCAATCTTAAATAAATGCTTCACTTGCTAATAATTCTTTGCTATAGTCACCAAAGATAGTTTGAGTTGATGAGCAAAATAAGGAATGTAGAATGTCTGAAGATTATCTTTTAGTATAAGAGCTTTCAAACTATTAAACTTCCATCACATATTAGATGCTCCATCATAATCTTGGTCATGTATTCTATGTATGCTTAACGAATGTTTTATAATAAGAGCTTCAACAGATGCCTTCAGTAATACTACATTTGTTGAACAAATATGACTAATATATATGAACCTCTCAATTACTTAGCCCAACTTGTCTACATGCCTCATTGCAATAACTAATTATTCTTTTATGGACACATCACGAGACTTGTCAACTAGAATGGCGACGTAAGAATCACTGATATCATTCATGATTAAAGCCAACAAAATGATAGCCCTTGGCGAATAAGAAATCGAACACAGTTAACAACTGCAGTTAACATAATATGATATATTTTTTTTATTATTCTCATCGTTGCTCAGCCATAAAGCAGGAATACTTTGCGCTTGATGCTTCATTAAAGCTTCACATTTTTGTCATGTCTTATTGTGTGTATTGTTATGTTCTCCTATATGGCTCAAAAGTTTTTCTTTTCTCTTCCAATTCTTAAATCTCTTACCAACAAATGAATATCTACCACCTTGGCATGTTATAATTTGCTCTTGAGGCTTAAACAAGTAATAAAAAAAAAGTGCAAGATCTTTTTGCATAATGTATTCTATCAAATCAGAAAATTCTTCAAATTATTTTGAGTTATACTACGTTTAATATTTTCAATTATTGTTTGAGGAAAATAATAATTTTTTGGTTGATGGTGTCCCTTTAATAAATAAGCTATGTGAACTTTGTCCCTCTCATTCGTATCGTAACTCCAGATTGATGGTCGAAGACCAGGTCAATAGGGGGATTGTTAATATCAATCTTGACACGTTTTTTCCTCTTTAAAAATCGTCCCATTTGTAAAAAACCTGACGGCAACAACAAAAACACATAACAATAATAATATGTACATACACAAAATGACACCAAATTCAATATTACAATTTATTCGCGCATAAAATTTCAATGTTTATCCTTCTATTTAATCAATAAAGGTGACACAAATGATGTCAATGCTCAATAGCCCTATAACTAAATATGCCAGTTTTAAAATTAAATTAATATAAGGCATATGATGATATATGATACTATCCTTCAATAGAAACTGAAACCAGTGTTTCAATTAATGTTACACACTGACTCGGATAAATCTTATCTTTTACTGTATGTTCACTTTTATTTTGAAACAATCCAATCAGAACTCTCAGCTCTCTTCTTAATTGAAGATAAAACTTAAAACCTCCGATTTATATCAACCTAAATTGTAACGTATTCACCATTTTCTTAACTAGCGACCTAAATATATTTAGAAATTGAAGCAAAATTTCCTCCAAATTGACTCATAGAGTGCATCAAATAATCACATAATGATATTTCTTCCCTTCCTACATCATACAAAGAAGCTGATCATTTTGGAGAAGATCCACTAATATTTTGAAAGCCAAATAGTGAAGTAAAGGAAAAAAATTGAGAAAATTAATAGTGTAACTGTTGAAGTCTCCAATTAAATTATAAAGCTTTTCCTCTCTCATTAAAACATAACAAAATTATAGCTAAAGGTTATCAATCATTTATGCAATCACATCATATGCAGAGCAATCAATCAATACCAAAGGTAGAAAAATCAATCAATTCAAAGAAGCCCAAATAGAAGAGGAAAAAGAAATGAAGGATGAACCGCGAGCGGCAGCCTGATGCCTGTGGCAAGATCGAAGCGTGAGTGAACTGCGTGAACAGAGGATGTGATCACGAACGGGAGTAATGTAGGATGAGCCCACATATCACGTCCTGCTTATTCATTTTTACGGTTTGAGGGTGAGCAATTGCCCACCCTGGATGCTACGTGGTTTTGTCGGGCTTGCAGCAAGGGAATCAATGGGTCTAGGTGGGGCGTAGCTCATAGGCGAGGGCATTAGTTTGTCGAGGGGTGAGAATGGCGGGTTTGACAAGTGTGATGATGGGGCTAGGGATTTAAAAAAAATGGTGTTGTATTTTATTTCATTTTGTGCTTTTGTTGCTAATGATATGAATGGTGAAATTTTTATGTGAAATATATAAATATTAAAATTTTGATTGCTATGAGTGTAGATTCCCCCAAAAATTTATTACTGGGTAATCCCCAAAAAATTAATACTGGGTAATCTATAGTAATAAATTTTTGGAGGATTTACTTAATTCTTCACCATTTACAAATTTAAGATCGAAACTTCACTGTTTATATAGTATACTTTCCTACAAATTCCATTAAAAACAAAACTCTAAATGTTGTGATTGTCTTGGAGGCCATAAATGAGGAGATTTTGACGAGGGTCTTTGCTAGAGGTCCCAATGGAGATCTAGTTGGAGGTCATGATGAAGAACTTGCTAGAATTCTCGACGAGGATCTTGCTAAAGATCATGAAGAATACTGCATCAAATAAGATCGG
Source organism: Dendrobium chrysotoxum (assembly GCA_019925795.1). Classification (NCBI taxonomy): domain Eukaryota; kingdom Viridiplantae; phylum Streptophyta; class Magnoliopsida; order Asparagales; family Orchidaceae; genus Dendrobium; species Dendrobium chrysotoxum. The sequence goes on along the minus strand of CM034305.1, from coordinate 85,170,009 downwards.
TGGTGTGCAAAGTTAGAGATGAGATTAATAGTGTGTGAAGCTGGTGACACGATCAATAGCCAGTGGAGGTGGTGATAACATTAATAGTATGCAAAGACGTAGAAATTGCAATGCGATTTGGATGATGTCTGAAATTTTGATGGTATATAATATTTTTTATTATTTAAATATTTAAGTATTATGTACATAGATTATAAAATTTATATGCTGAATATGTAAGTAATAAATTTTTAATGCTATGTTTGGAAATCCTTCATTAAAATTTTATATCTTAATAACGTTTAAAATCAAACTATTTTTTTTTAGAGATTTTTGCTAACGGGTCAGGTCGGGCCTCACCAAATCCACAGAAGTCCGACCCGTTGATAAAGCCGTCTGTCACCAACCTGAGGACCATGTTAGCCAGCCATTTCTGGTAATCACAGACCATAGATCGCACTCGTCACGTTCCCAAACCAACCCTTGACTCCTAACACGTACCGCTCCACCGCACATCCGGAACATCCGACCGCTACCTCCGCATCTTCCCTGGCCCTCGAGGCTCCTTTCTTCGAGATCCAACAGGACCAGCACCAAGAAATCAATTGACCTCGAAAATGACCGAAAGTTCCCGCACCGAAACATCCGCCGGGAAAGGACCGCCGGCGGGATCCTCTGGCGAAGAATCCAACGGAAGACAATCTCACCTACTCTTGCAGCCTAGGCGAGAGCCGTTCGAGTACGGTCTCCTTCCCATCCCGAAGCTAATCTTAACAGATGGAATCGTAACCCTTACTTCCGTTAAGGAGAAGCTTCTCCGGCATCATGCCACGGCTCTTCAACGAATCGACGTAGTTGGCCTCTCCGACGGTCTCAAGATCTCGCTTGCCGAGGCTGGGATTGTTCTGGATACTCTCGTTTCTGTCCTACCGTATGAGCCGGAGGATCTGGATTCCGTGGATGTTCGTGATCTCGTGCTGTTTTTATACATCCAGTCGTATAAAAGATTGATATCCAAGACCCATAAGGATTCTGCGGCGGTTGCGGATGTTTGGCCTTCGACATCGGTGTTTGATGGATACCTCTCGGCTCTCACGCCTATTCAGGTCGGTAACTTTTTATGTCGTTGCAAATGTAATGCGTAAACGTATTAGGAATGTTTTTGTTTGGAATGCATAGCGTGCAGATGAGATTATTGGAGATTTGACTACTAAGTCAATATATTGATGCATTCAGTTGAGTCTTTGCGTTCAAGATATAGGAAGAGAGAAAAAAAGAGCGGGCTTTGGCTTGGGAGAGAGTTTTTGTAGCTTTCTATATACATAAGTTAAATTTTCATCAATCCGAGCACATTGCCCTGGTGTTTTTAAGAAAGAAAAGAAAACTGCTTACAATTAACCGAATTACGTTGTGCTGGCTGTGCTCCTTTAGTTTCATTACTACCAGTAAGAATGGGAATTGCTCTTTTGCTGTATTCTTTTTTCACAGGCTTATATCAGGTTTTTGTTGGATTGCAGCTCAAACGCTGCAGTAGTCGTCGATCTATGCCCTCTCCTGCTGATGAAGAGGCCCATCAGTTGTCTTATCTTGAGAAGCATATGGAAAACATGGTTTCTCTTTTGGCTGACTCAATAGAGGGCGATGGGGATGAATCTCTGGTTAGTTTGGTTGCGTTCTAGTTTTATTCCTTATTCATTCATAGCTGTGTAGCACATCTATTTATCATGATGTCTCAAGTTATCATATATACATCTTTACCGCCATTGCTTGCTTCAGCTAGATGCCGACTGATGAATTATAAACCATATTTACTTGTTTTGTTTTTGCTTTACTAAACCATCAAATATGCATCTTTGGGTTGTTCTAAAGTTTGGAATTGTAAGTACATGATTTCTTACCCATAAGAATGCTACTTAGTTTTCATTATCTTGTCATTCTTTCTTCTGTCATCTTCCTTTTTCTATCCTTCTTTTTTTTTTTCCTTCATGGCTTTCTATTGTACTTGGTGGACCAGATCTGGTATCTTATTTGTGTTTCTTACTTCTGTAATGCTTAGCAGGTTTTAACTTTGGACAGTTTTCAGCGCCTTGGACTTATAATTCAATTCACTGACAATGGCCATGAAGGAATACCGCTTAGCCAAGCTTTTCCTCTCTTTGCAAATCACGATGCCAATGCGCCTCATATTTCTGTACCTGCTAGCAAGGTTCTTGACTGGCTTTTGCAAAGTATAGCAATTTCTTTGGAGCACATTGCAGCTGCAGATAAATCACCTACACGTGAAACTGCAATGGGGGGCATTAATGATGGGGATTTCACTATGGCAGATGCCTCTGCAAACAAAGCCAAACTGCAAAGCAATGGTTCTCCTAGTGGATTATTTGAACATGGTACTGCACATTTGAGGAGCCAGACTATAGTGGAGGGTATCTGTAAAGCTTCAATAGTGAAGCAAGCATCCAATACAATGAGACATCCTGTAAAGGTGAATTTGATTTGATAACCCATTTTTATTGTGCTTGCTCTCTGCACAGACTATGGTCTCTTTTGCCGGCATTGGAGTATATAATGTTTGTTGAAAATAATCCCATAAACTTTAATATATATAGTCTAGCGATCTATAGTCAGTGGTCATTTTTATTTCACTGATCAGATGGGTTGTGTCATATCAGGTTTTGAATTGCCACGATTCAGTGATTTATATACTGGCGCCACTGAGTTATGCCACTGTTTATGGCTGTTCTGATGCAACTATTGTTGTTGGCGCTGTTGGCAAGGTATGCAGGATCCTACAATGTTGTTGTTTTGCTATCAAGTCTCATAAGTGACTGGTTTAATAGAGCACATGAAATTGCTTTCTGCTCTGATGTTGGATTAAATTTATACATCATATATACACTGGCTTGATTATATCTTGTACTAAAGTGAATGCAATGTTGTTAAGCTTATATAAACCTGCAAATCCATTTGATTATAAAGTGTTTATCACATGAAGTGCAAACTAGTCTAAACTTCTAATGCTGTTTCATATTGATCTTAAGTAGTATAGTTTGCTCTCATGATCTTGATTTTGAATTCTTTTTTTATTGCTCAGAAGGCTACTAGTGTTTGTAGAGAGCTGTTGTTGTGTTTTTCATTTCAACAATTCCTTGCTTATTTGTGCACTGTTATATCATATTTTATATTTAAGATGATTAACGTAATGTGTTATCAAATTTATAGGCTCTGAGAGTGGAACATTGTGAGAGGGTGCAAGTTATAACTGCTGCAAAGCGCTTATGCATTGCGAATTGCCGTGAATGCATTTTTTTCTTGGGGATTAATCATAATCCCCTTATTCTTGGAGATAATCATAAACTACAAGTATGCCTATGATTGTTTTATGTTTCAAATTTGTAGATGATAGTTTTATTAAAAAGGAAATATAAAACATGGATTTTGTTTCTCTGACTTTCTCTTATAGGTTGCCCCTTTTAACACATCTTATCCCCAACTAGCGGAGCACATGTCTCAAGTTGGAATAAATGCAAATATCAATAGATGGAATGAACCCCTTGTGCTGGGGATGGTGGATCCTCATGACTCGTTATCTCACCCTGCTGGGTTATCTGATACTCAGTCTGAGTCAGCAACATGTCTTGATCCTGACCAGTTCACTAACTTTTTGGTACTGACATTCGTTTTTTGGGGCCTGTATAATTTGTTGTTTAGTTTCTCCTCAGAATATTAATGATATTTCCTTATCTGGCTGTCTCTTGTTGCTACTAGTGATAGGGTCCATTATACCATGTTTTTCAGCAGCATTGCCATCATATGTTGCCAAAGCTTAAAAGCAATTGTCACAAAAAAGAAACCTTGACCATTTCATTCAAATATTTGTTGGAATAGTATTTCAGTTCCCCAGCCAGTTTGCTCAGGTTCTATAACTTGCAATGACACTAATGTAGGATTTCTTGCATTGCCGCGTCCATGCATATCCACTCAAGGAAAAGATGAAGTGTATGAATAAAGAGATTCAAAGCCATCATCATCATTTAGCCTTATCCCAATTATTTGTGGTCTGAAGAAATACAAAGCAAAATTCGAAAAAAAAAGTAGCTAAACAAAACTCACTGTTTGTGGAGTTACTTCAAATCTTTTGCACTCTAAACATGGAATAGCGAACTACTTTTGAATTGGCTCAGCTTCAATTTGATTCTACCTCTCTTTACAAAGAGGGAATCTTGCTTATCAAAATAAAACAAATCTCTGATAAATTAAAAGTAAATTAAATTCACATCATATGGAAGTAGATACAGAGATTACATATTCAAAGAAGTTTTAAAGTTACCACAAAAACGTCTTTTTTATTATTTCGTACCAATATACATGGATTATCATTTGTCCAACCCCAATTCATGCTTTCAATCCTAAAATATTATCTATTATGCTGTGAATTCACCTGAGTCTTTCCTTCATTCTCCTTGTACGCAGATTCCCAAGTGGTTTGGAGCTACTTTGGTAGAAAGTACAGAATGTAACCCATTCCCATTGCCTGAGGCTTATGTTGCGGCTCAAAAGAAAACTGTATGCTTATGATACTTAATAATCTCTAATGCCTGTCTGCTCTGCTCTTTGACCTTATTTTTATTTCTTATTTCACGGGAACATCTGTTTCCCTTCATTGAACAAATTTTCTGCTCATCTTTTAAGTGTTCTGGATTTCATCCCTTCAATTTTTATTAGTAATGGATCTTTTTTTTTTGGTGGAAGACCTTCTTATGCATTGAAAATTTATATGGCAGCACACCGTTCTGAATGAGATCCAGGAAACTATAAGGAGCGCGCAGCTTGATGAGATCAAGAAGCGTGATATAGCTTCTGCCCTTCATACGCATTTTAAAGACTGGCTATATGGTAAAGTTTATATTCGTAGTCCTTTTCCTTTATTTGCACTATTCAACCTAAACATAGTTTAATCAAGTTTCCATCTACAGCTAAACAGCTTTCTTTTGCCAACTAATAGATTGTATTATTGCAAAGCTTGAGAATATCTTTAAACTTCAGCACGAGACAGAACTTTATGTTTGTATCTACATTTCAGATATATATTTTTTCATACTTACCACTGTCATTATATTCATCTCAATTGTTTGAGGTCGGCTTTAATGAAACCCTGTTCTCCATTTGTTTAGCGGTGCATGAGGAAAATTTGATGTATCTTTTTCTTCGATGAAATTATAGGGAAATAGGCAAAACCTATGCAAATATATAAAGTTAAATAGAGGAACAGAAAATAAAAGTAAGATCAGCTCAAAAAAAAAAAAACGCAGGAAATTTTTATGATTACTCACTTAATGACTGTCTTATTTTTTATGCTACATATTTCACTTTGAATTGATTATGAAGAATTAAAACTCTGATTCCTTCTTAATGAAAAAAAAAAAAAAAATCTTAGGCAGCCCAAAATAATATAGCAAAATTTTCTAAAATGTCTTATGAAATAAACAGTGACTACTTGTTATGTGTGGAATCTAATTGTGTTGATCAATCTGGTTATTATATTGTCTACGACCTCAAAACTTGTCATGTATACTGGGGGGTGTGAGGGGTTTACCCCTACTTGGGTTCGGGTGCTCTGCACCCAAATTTTTTTTTTCCCATACAACGCCCCAGCATTGCATACTCGAGCGCCCCGACGCTGTGTTCCTAAGTGCCCTAGCGCTGAACGACAGAGAGCAGAGCACAACAGCGACTTAGATATGTACTTATTCATCTCAATTTTTCATAGTGAATTTTTTGGTGTGGTGTGGCTCTTTGATTTTTTTCCTATTTTTTGATTTTTTCACGTTAAATACTGGTGTCCTTTATTTTTCCGATGTTTTTTACTTTCTTGCTTGTTTTGTCATTTTGGTGTTTACTCCTCATACCCCCAACACTACTAATTCCTGCTGTGTGACCTTTAGGCTTCACAATTTCTTTTTAAAATACTTTTAACTAATACGCATGTGTGTGAGAGATCAATGAAGTGGTGAATTTTTTTATTTTAGTGCTGGATGCCAATTATTCTTTTGCTTTACAGTATAAGGGAAGTGAACTTATCGCTTCGAACTGGTTTCCATAGATAACTTTTTGGCTTAGAATCAGCATAAAAATCAAACATTTATTCAACAGTAAGAAATACTACTTCTAATCTAGGAGGGATGGTGGAATCTTAGGCTTTCTTTGGGAAGATTTTTTTATTGTTTTTTAAAGTAATTTTTTAGTACAAAAAATTTTTTGAACTAAAATTTTTATACTCAAAAATTATTTTAGAAAGTTATAAGAAAGCTGTCCCAAATTAAGTCTTAGCAAGAGGACTTTATTTCATTTTACAGAATGCACCTTGCATTTGCACGGGTTTATGTGCTGCATTGCCATTGGCGCATATACTTTATATGGGACCCACTTGGCCAATGACAGTGGTTCACACCTACATGGGTCATGAGTTTTCCACCAGTATCGCACAAGCAGTATTGTCTTATATGATGATTCTCTAACTAAGATCTACACTTTTTACTATTATTTTGCAGCTTCAGGAAATATACGGCAACTGTATTGCCTCTAAGGAGACTAAACTAATGGCGAATTTCCATTTCAATGTGCCATTGGATTCTAGGGTAGCAGTTAGGGTATGTGCACCATTTCCTGAACGTTTCTTTTCTGAGCTGTACCAACTTTTCTTTTGTGCTCTCAATTATTTCGTGTGCAAATCACAGATCGTCTTGCAACACACGAAGCTGAGTGTTTGGAGCACAGGAAAATTACAGGAGTTGTTTCTGAGGCTTCTTTTTAGGTTTCAAAGAGATAATTTATGATTTAAGTTTTATTTTTCACCCACCAATGTTCTAACTTGCTGAGGTGGTGGTGATTCTTCTTCTGACACATTTGTATTCTGCTTTGAAATGGAAACAGTAAATCTTATTCAGTATTTACTGTTTAATAAAAAAAATCAAATTACAGTCAATGTTAATCTTATTATTGACTTGCCCCCCCCCTCCCTTCTCTCTCTCTCTCTCTCTCTCTCTCTCTCTCTCTCTCTCTATATATATAAGTAAATGATGATAGAAAGGAGAGAATTTGATTATTATTTTCTTGTATTGTGCGAGTATATTCATGTATGTATGAACGGAATACAATGAGAGAGAATAATGACCAAAATAATATTTATATTTATGTCATTAAGGATATATATACATAAGTTATTACTTCTGTTTAATGACAAGGTGATTTGATCAAATATTTTTCTATTTCAATTGGATTACATTAACGATTAGCTTTAAGCTTGTATCTTTTTAGCTTTAGTAATGGATATTTTTTTCTAGACATTTGTAAGAGGTTATATCTTGGTGATGATATTTCTCTTGTTGATAAATTAGGGAGTTGAAGAAAATTTTAATTATGGAGATCAACTTTAAAGTCTAAAGATTTTCGTTTGAGTAGATTTAAAATTGAGTATATAAAGTATAATTTTAGTAGTAATAGATCTAGTGGTGGGATTGTCATATTGGATGATCAAATCATTAAAAAGAGTGCACATTTTATATATCTTGGATCGACATGAAGCAAGCACCATTTATCGATGAATAATGGACTATGTATTCAAAGATCAAAAGGAAAAAAAAAAGTTGAAGTATATATCAATTACTACTAAAAAACAAAACGGCTAAATAGCACATCAAGACTTGAAGGAAACCTTTTTCACATCAAGAAAATACAATGTGTGCCTCAACCCTATGAAGTTTCTATTGTCACAACCCAACCAGATCAGGACAAGTCCTATTGCGTCTAGTTTTGAAATATTCAAATTCTCTTTCAATATTTATTTTAAATAAATTATAGACTACAAAACAACTAAAAACATTCAAAATACTATACATAAACTCATCCACAAGATTTCTTTTATTTTTTTAAAATGTATCTTATATATACTATAGGACATCACTATAAACAGAAACTGCATAACTAAATAATAAACTAGTCATGACTGTACAAAATTAAAATAGAGGAATACATGTAAACTCAGATCTGATCCTGACTGCTAACTGCTAATCAACAAGCTCTTTTCCTTTTTCAGATCCTAAAAATCAGAAGCAAAATCTCAGTGAGCTATAACAGCTGAGCAAACCATGCAAAATGATTTAAATTTTCAAAAAAAATTTATTAAACATTTTTCAAAATATTTATTTTTCAGAATATTTAGAAACAGTTAAATGTGGTTGAATAAATCACTATATTGAGAAAGGTAATAAAAGCATAGCAGTTATCTAATTTAATTAAATAACGATACTAAGCAGATAAATAAACTGAATTTCATATCATATATCCTAGTCCCAAACAGAATCTCAAAGGATTCTAGCCTCTTATAACTCTATTTTTTGTGCTTATAGCGCCAGAACATGCTCATAAGCATCAGAACTTGGCTTATAGCCACAAGAACATGTCTTATAGACACTAGAATATTCTCTGACACAGACATAATCTCAAAGAGTTCTGGCCTCTTATATCTCCCAATGGACATTTTTCAATCATATATACACATATTTTATCACGTTATAGCAGTTAAAACAAAATTAAACAGGTGTTAGAATTGCACAATTGTCTATAATGATAGGCAACAAAATTTCCTACTGAGTAAAACTTCACAGTTTCAAAATATAATTAAATTACCAATAATTATGTAAAATATTATTTTAAGAAATTCATTGTACTACAACTATATTTTTCAGTCTTCGGATTATTTTCTATTCGATAAAACTTGTCCAATTTCAAAAATACCTAGTAAAAATTTAAAAAAATATATTTGAAATTTTCATAATCTCAGTCTCTATAATATATTAAAAATTACATAGTAAAAATTTTTCTAGTGCAAAGTTATTCGCATTTTCCCCTAATGGAAATAAAAATTCAATAAAAAAACTTTATATTTTTAAAAACTGAGATAGACATAATGTGACTTACTTTGATATATCTAGACAACTTTTCCAACTAGCCCGAAGGTTAACAACGATCCGAAGCGGCTCAAAATGGAGTTTTTCTCTCTAGAAAGTCTCCAAAACCTTCTCTTTCTCTCTCTACGTGGCAGTTATGATCGAGAAAATAGCAATGGAATAATATATATATATATATATATATATATATATATATATATATATATATATTAGGGCCCAAAAAGTACCACATTTTTTTCTAAAGAAAGGGGAAGGCCTAGACTTGACTAACCACCCTATCAGCACTTCATAGAAATTCATTTGAACTTCCAGTCCCTCACATAGTTCTCCATACCCGTTATTCGTACATGGGTAGAAGAAAAATGGATGCACCCATCTTTAAAAGCCTTGATAGAGAAGGGGTGGCAAAAGAAAGTGATGTTTCATGATATCTTCTTAACTAGGATGAACTCGACCCTTGTAAAACTTGACTTGACTTGAAGTACACCATAAACTTGTGAGTAACCATTATTTATGCATTCAAGCCTTAGACTTCTCGGTTAACAGCTAACTGAAGTAACAACCTCATTGAGAGTAGTAGAAGAACATGTATTTTCATCCAAGATGACAAGTCTCTTATTTTCTTCCTCAGTACTAGTCCTAGTCGCTATGAGTTGTTCCTCAAAGACATGCACATGATCTCCCACGAAAGCCAAATAACGCTTCAACTTAGTGATTTCAACACCTAGGCCCTCATGAAGGCATGATGAAGCAAGGTCACGGGCGCCAAGAGCCACTAGATTAGATGGGTTATTAATTTCCTAAGTTGAACGGAATAAAAAAAAATCTTTTTTCCTATATTTATTTGCTTGAGTCAGGTCCATTAAGTCAATTGCCAAATTCACATGGGAGCATGCAGAGAAAAGAGAACGATGAATATTACAATAAGGGTCTAACTCGACCTTTGTTCTTCACCATCAACTTGAATTGCTTTACGTTTGAGAAGAATAATGTGAGGCAACTCATGGTTGGCAATGCTCACTACCTTGGATGGAGTGGGCTCAAATATTTTTAATTAAGTTGAATTAAATAGTCACAACGATGAGTGGATAGGAGAGAAGAGCAAGCTTCAAAAGAGGATGCCTAGTCCATATTTATATAAGAAAATTAAATATATATTTTAATATGTTATGAATTGATTTAATTTTAGGTTATATTGTTCCTACATGTTACCACATATACGTAAATAGAGATTATATGTGATGTAATGATTTGGGGAAATATTGAATAAAACTTTAGGATAGTTTTCTCCTCCAAAATTCTGCCATCTCCTCTTCTCCCTCTCTCTCTTACAAGAAGAGCTCAAGAAGCTCTCAATATCTTATCCAAATGCTTAACATAATATGTAGATCAACGTGAGTTTGGAAGATTTGGTAGACCCATTAGGGATCATGATGCATCTAAATCAAGAAGTCAACGTCCCTTGCTCATGAAGCCACTCACCCTTCACTCAAGGAGTCATTCGTTCAGCTTGAGAGGGTTAGTCGCCCTCACTCAAGAAGTCAGTTGCCCAATTCGAGGGGGTCACTCAGCCTCACTCAAGGAGTCACTCGCCCCTCCTGAGAGGGCTACTTGCCCTCATTTGAAAATGATTTACCTCAATCAGATGGATCAATTTCTCTAGCTCGATGGGCCACTCCCTTGGTCAATAAGAGAAACTCACTTATGCCTATCAAAAGAAGGGGACTTTGTCTACTTAATTGATAATCACTCTGTTACTCGCCCAAGATAATTGTTCATGTGCAAACCGGTGAAATTCTGACATTTTTTTCACATGTCTATATCTTGTATTTTTTAATTATTCTTTATGTAAGACTTATGTATAATCTTTTCTATAGCTCTCAAAATCCTATATATACAGAGTTAAAAAGACTATTTTTAGGTCATATACACTAACCTAGGTATTTTGTATTGCCTATAAAATCTCAAAATCTCTCTCTCTCTCTCTCTCTCTCTCTCTCTCTCTCTCTCTCTCTCTCTCTCTTCTCTAGTTGAACCTTACAAGTCTTGCAAATAGGATTTGATTGTTGCCGAGGACATATATGGATCCAACAACTAATTTTCTTAAATAACAAATATCATTTTTTTTCAAACTCTTTTGTTGTGTTATGTTGATGCACATGTCATTAGTCCCATCGACGCACTTCCTCAGTGAGATTATATCATGACTTCCTCACCTTTTCCTTTGCCTCAACATTCACATGCCAACAGTCCCATTGATGCCCTTTCCCAATGAGATCCTGTCATGGCTTCTCTTCTTCGTCAACGAGGTTGCTTGACATTGACTCATCACCAGTGTCGGTGAAGCTCTTTCCTCACTAAGATTTTATCGCGACTTCTTTTAGTCCTTTTGCTTCATTGAGGGTGTTGTTGAGTCAAGAAACATCAAAGATTTCATAGCAAGAATGAAGTTAATAAAATGATAATCTACATAAATAGATAATTTTAGATTAATCATATAGTTTTAAATATTATATATATAAATCCGAGGATTTAATTTTTTATATAAAGATGATTATAAATTATTATAAAAAGAATTTTTTAAAATTTTACACACATATATATTAAAAAATTACAACAATTCTCTTATAACCCGAGCACATTAACCTATTTGGTCGAAACAACGTTCAACCAAAATATCTCAAAATTGTTTGAAAAACGAAACCATACAAACGCTAAATGTCACCAATCTATAAATTGTCATACAAAGAAGGCCTGTGTCCACTGTCGCCCAGTGCGCGAACAAGAGAGCGAGACTTTGCGGCAACACGAGAACCAGAAGGCGCTACGTCAAGGGCTGTTTGGCAACAAGTGGGATTTAACTTTAGTAGGATTTATTAAATCCTTGAAATCTGGATTTAGTAAATTCTGAGGGTGTTAAATCCTTAAAACTATTTTGGTATGCCAAATGATAAATCGTGTTAAATCATGAGAAACGGTTTGATAACATATTTCAAGATTTATGCAGTTAGGGATTTAAATTTGAAGGAGATAATTATGAAATCAAAATCATTGCATAAAACATAATAAAACCAACTTGAGTTCATACAATATTATCGAAAATTCAATAAAGAGCAAATGACCAACTAATATTGATTAGTTAGTTATTTTTTGAAAATATAAATTATTTCAGCAATAATCATACTAATGATTTAATTAATTAGTAAAAATTAAACTTATCTAATGACAATTATACTACTTATTTGATAATTAATGTATGCACTAATTTTACTATTAATTATTTAATTAATATACTTAATTATTAATATTTAAAATTATATTAATTAAGTTAATCAATAATAACTTAGATGCGTTTAGGGTTTGCCCTTCATCTTCTCTTGTCGTCGTTGCTGTTCCGGTTCGTTGCTTTGCAGGAGGTGTAGAGATTGCACATTTGCACGAGTCGCTTCTTCGGCCCCTTCGTTGCTGTTCGACTTCGCTCCTTCGACGACTTTCCCTTCCTGTCGGATCGGAAGTTGCGACATTTTGGTCGGAAGCAACGACGGGAACTCGCTGGCTGTTTCTCCCTTTCGCGCGCTTCTTCGGCCAAATCCCGTAAATCCGCCGAACGGAGGGATTTAATAAATCCCGGATTTATGCCGTAAATACTTAAATCCGGAATTTATCCATCGCCGGGATTTAACGCGCGCACAAAAACCGTTTGGCTGGATTTAGCGTAAATCCCGCTGTAAATCCGATACCAAACAGCCCCCAGTGTGTAGAAAAGAGGTCTTGAGCGATGAGTGACGGCCATCTCTTCAACAATATTCTTCTCGGAGGCCGCGGAGGATCTGTAATTCTCACCTTTCTCTCCTCTTCCCCCAACTCGAATTAGGGTTTTCTTCCCCATTAATCACAACCTTTTTAAAGAATAGAGATGGTGGAGTTCTTCTTAAAGTGTCTGTTTCTTCTCGCGTTAAAAGATTTTCTGCGTTTCGTTTGTGTTTCCCAGTTATGAGTTTGGATTCCCTTCTGCCGTTTGCTTGTTTGATCTGATTTTTCGAAAGGATTTCTGGTATTTTGTTCTTTGTAAATTTTGAGACTGGAGAAGTATCATCCAATTTTTTTTCTATTAGCACCACTCAAATTTATTTGATGAATTTGCCGTTATTTGCAGAACCCTGGGCAGCTTAGGGTCCATTCTGGTGGAATCGCATGGAGAAAGGCGGGTGGTGGGAAGGTGGTCGAGGTGGACAAGTCTGATATTGCTGGTGTGAGCTGGATGAAGGTTCCCAGGGCTTACCAGTTCGGAGTCCGGGTTAAAGATGGATTGTCTTACAAGTTCACCGGGTTTCGTGAACAGGTGCGTATTTCCGCGTCTTTCCTGTTTTTACAATCCTTAATAGTCTTCTGGATTGAGATTGGTTGGAGATTAGGCGGTAATTTTGTTTGGTTAAAGTTGATCTATTTGCCGTATTGCTTTTTGTGTATTAAATCCACATGTAAGTTTTATTAATTATTTCCTTGTTATTTATTGAATTGAAAACATATGTTGCTTGTGATGGTAGTTCTGATAAAGGGTGTGATCTGCCTGCTTTAATCTGAACCTGATAAACTAGTTATCCATTGGTTTGATTCTTGCTTGCAAGCATAGTCCCATGCAAAGTCTGGAGAATCTGGCAATATAATTAGGGGGAAGCTTGCTGGAATATGAAAATATACTCATATCAAAAGCATAGAAAATGAAGAATTATATAAGTTTTGTCAATGCATTTGTTTTCTTTTAGTTTGTTCTATGTAAGACATGCATATGATTTTGGCTCTTATGCAAATGAGATGTGCTTTCTAGTATTTTGAGTAGTGTGTTAAGTTTAATGCATTATTGCATGATTTCAACTCAACCATTTGAAATTCATATCAATAGCTATGGGATTTAGATTCAGTCGCAATTTGAATTGCTAATTTCTACATGTTGTTATTTCCTCAATGTGATGTTGTTGATGTGTTTATCCACTGTTGTCTACCTTATTGATTTGCTGCAGTTACTTATTACACTGCTTGTTGGTACTTGCTATTTCCTTTTGATTTCTTATTCCTTGCCTCCTCTGTGACCCTTCCTTTTCGCTAAGTCATTGTTGTTGCCTTCTGCTATTCTAACTACTTTCCCACAAATGCCACTATCTTGAGAAGATTGGCATGCCTGAATCCTATTGCTTACTGTTTTGAGAAAAAATTCTATTTTCATCCCAGTACTCGAGTAATTTAGGTATGTAATACATGAAAATTTTATATTGGTTGTATTCTTCGGCATCTGGATGTGTATGTAACCCATGAAATTTTTTGTCAAGTTTTTAATCTTCGAGTATTCATGATGCATTTAAAAAAAAAAATAATGTGAGAGTTATGCACATATTGAAGCCATGGATTTATGTTAATCTTCCATTGCAAAACAACACATGGGAATTTGAAATTTCCTTGAGCTCCCTTTTAATATTTCTTATAAAAATACTACATAGTATGTTCTTGTTTTCACTTTTTATTTAATTTCCTTAGAATTCTTTCCCCTTACAACACTTTTGCTCATGCTGTAACTGTTATCTTTCTTCTCATGCATGTGGAAAGTTATAAGTTGATGACTGAATATTGTTTTTTAACATGTACATGTTCCGTTGGTCTGTCATTACACTAAATTCTAATGATCTGTGATGCATATCAAAACATGGGATGTGCAATTATTTTGGGCATATTTTGTTGCTTTTGCAATCTTTCTTACCATTTGATCTTAAGAAGCTATTTAAGATGGCATAGGACTGTATGATCATCACTTTGTTGTCGATCACTAATGAAACCTTGCATTTAGGGCATATGGTTCTGTTAAAGTAAAGGTGATCTCTCACATCTGTAGAACTCACTAATGTTTTGGTCCTCTTCAGTTAATATTGTTGTTTGATGTGTTGAAATGACTAATTCACTATCTTTAATCACGTAGCTAAACAAGTTGTGCTTGCAGTATGACATGCAGGGAGTTATGCATCCATTTGTTTCTGCTCATTCATTCACAGTACATGAGTATATAATTTTCTTGCTCTTAAATGTTATCTTTATTATTTGCCATTTAACATCATTTGCATTATTTATATTTATTTTGTTTTGGTTCCACAGGATGTTAGTAATTTGACCAGCTTTATAGAGAAAAATATTGGAGTAAAGCCTGAAGAGAAGCAGCTTTCAGTCAGTGGTCGGAATTGGGGAGATGTTGAAATAAATGGTATGAAGACTTATTGTGAACGTGGAAGTAATAAAAAGAAAATATTACAATCAATATGCCATGTTATGTTTTATGTTGATGTATCTTTGTTTACTTACAAACATAGTTTATGATCTGAACTTTCCCCTTTCAGCAGATGCATTATATCTTTGGGTTAGGAGGTTCTTGTTACAGGACCTTCTCCGAGGCACCATCTTGACCTTTTACATTTTTTCTCCACCGTTCATATTTTTTACACCAGCATGTTGTTATGGACCGGTCCTGCCGGTCCATGCGGGACCGGCCTAGCGCAATCGAGGCGGATGATCTCCGCCTCTTTCCGTGGGCGTTCGGTCCGCATGAGCCAAACGAGCATTTTAGGAAGGATTTTTGAGGGTTTTGGGAGGGAAATTTGAATGTAGGGACTGTTTAAGGATTTTCTTTTGATTTGTATGCATTAAATACTTTGTTTTCCTAGGGTTAGGGCATCTTGAATTTGGCTGAAATTTGAGATCTCTTAGATTTAGGTTTTCTTTTGGGTTCTAGTGGCGTCTAGAGATTTGGGAGAGATCGATCCTCCTCTTGAATAAAGGATCAATTGTATCTTGCTATTTTTCGTTTCCTTTTCATCATATAATATAAATTATCTACTGTTTTTGTGGATTTGCGTGAATTTTGGTAGAGAAAGCTCGCTGTTTTTCGAAGATTGATAGGAAATACTTGAGATCTACAAGTACTTCCTATCAAATTGGTATCAGAGCATGTCGATCGAAGGGGAACCAGTGGCCGGAAGGAAGGTGGAAGTTTTGGAGGGAGAACTTGGGCAACTCAAAGCACATTTTAAGGAGAAGATTGCTACTTTTCAAAATTAGATTGCATCCGTCAATGAAAAGATGGATGAAAAGTTTGCCGTGGTGGAAGCCTTGTTGAAGAAATTGCTTGAAGCCAAAACCAAACCTGTGACATCGGAAGCAAAGGAAACTACCGGCGGCCATGGAAGAGATGGGAACCCTAACACGTTTAGGGGAAGGGAAAATCCAAAAGTGGAGATCCTAGAGGGAGAAGACGGAATGCCTCATCTAGAATCACTTTCTAGGGAGGAGATGAGCATTGGCTACGCAAGAAGGTGTGCTGAATTTGAAAGGAGAGGAGATGATTTCGATCGCCGGTGTGCTGATTTTGAAAGAAGAAGAGGGGATTTTGATGAAGGGTTTGGGTATGATCGCCGGAGGGAAGATCGTGACAATTGAGGAACACTTCCTTTTCGAGGAATGGGAGGTTACGGAGGATTTAGGGGAAACTGGTGTGACCCGAGGGTGACGAAACTGAAGATGCCAATCTTTGAGGAGGAGGATGCGCACGGGTGGATCTATAAGGTAGAAAGATATTTCGCCGTCAATGGGTTGATAGAGGAAGAGAGACTGACGGCGGCGGACCTATGTTTGGAAGGCTTTGTCTTGGTATCAGTGGAGGGACATGCGACGACCCATACAAAGTTGGAGAGAGTTCAAGGATTGTTTGGTAGAACGTTTCCGAACTGGTAGGGGAGGAGACTTCTACGAGCAGTTCTTCGCCTTGACACAGGAGGGTTCAGTGACGGAGTATCGGGAGAGATTCGAGTACCTTACCAGTCGATTTGACTGCCTTCCTGAGACAGTGTTAGAGGGAAATTTCATGAAGGGCCTGACACCAGAGATCCGGGCAGCGGTTAGAGTAATGAGGCATCGTGACTTGGGCGAGGCTATGTAACTAGCTCAGTTGGTGGAGGATCAGAGGCACATGCAGAGAGAAACAGGAGGCAGTAGCTTAGGAGGTCCGAACAGGAGGACCACCACCTTTCTGGCACCCAAGGAGTCGACACCGGATACTCTTCGGGGGACTTCGAAGGAAAAGACTGCAGGAGGAAGACCTGCGGACAACGTCAAGAAACTCACAGAGACAGAATTACAGGAGAAGAGGGTGAAGGGGCTTTGTTTTAGATGTGACGAGAGGTCGCCGGGGCATAGGTGTAATGACCGAACACTTCAGGTTCTTACCATTTGTGATGAAGAAGGAATGGAGGGTGTCGTCTTTCCACCTTGCGGACAAGGTAGATATTTGGGAGGGGAGTATTGTTAGACCAGTCCAGCCAGTCCACGCGGGACCGGCCCAGCGCAACCGAGGCGGATGATCTCCGCCTCTTTCCGTGGGCGTTCGGTCCGCATGAGCCAAACGAATATTTTAGGAAGGATTTTTTAGGGTTTTGGGAGGAAAATTTGAATGTAGGGACTGTTTAAGGATTTCCTTTTGATTTGTATGCATTAAATACTTTGTTTTCCTAGGGTTAGGGCATCTTGAATTTGGCTGAAATTTGAGATCTCTAAGATTTAAGTTTTCTTTTGGGCTCTAGTGGCGTCTAGAGATTTGGGAGAGATCGATCCTCATCTCGAATAGAGGATCAATTGTATCATGCTATTTTCCGTTTCCTTTTCATCATATAATACAAATTATCTACTGTTTTTGTGGATTTGCCTGGATTTTGGTAGAGAAAGCTCGCTTTTTTTTGAAGATTGATAGGAAATACTTGAGATCTACAAGTACTTCCTATCACATGCCTGCAGATGCTCATCGTCCATTTCAAAAAATGCAACTATTTTTTTGTTCAAAATATTTGTTTGTACCATTTGCATATTCTTATTGCTTTGGTTTTAATGTTTTTGGATGGTTAATGGAATTTGAAATTTTCTACATCTGGATTGTGTTGAACGGAATAAAAATATTCGAACAAGTTTTTAAGCATGAACCCCTTTTCAGTTACATCGTACCTAAAATGGTAATATCTTGATCGTCTTTAATTTTTTGCAAAGTTGTTGAGTTTACATCATATTGATAACCTTTTTTAAACAACAGTGATGCCGTGATGTACATGTTATAATTTTTTTTTCTTCTTTTGAAATCCTCTTCTCTGTAAATTTACATGCATTTGGAATATTTATGTAGTCATCATGTCTTTACCCGGCAAATATTTTTTTTGAAGTCTCTTTTTCTAATGGTTCTCCAATTAGCTTTGTGTCTTAAGCCTTCTGTTTATTCTCAGCGTAGTCATGGAATGTTGATGGATGTTATTTTTTGTACGTTCCTGTTTCTCTTGTACTTTTCCAGGCTATGATTGGGGTTTGTTTATGTTCTTCAAAGGCACACGTATGTTGACCTTTAATTGCTTTAACTTGTTGCAGGAAACATGCTTACATTTCTAGTTGGTTCTAAGCAAGCATTTGAAATTTCTCTTGCTGACGTTGCTCAATCACATCTGCAAGGGAAAAATGATGTTTACTTGGAGTTCCATGTGGATGACACAACTGGTGCAAATGAGGTAATTTATCAAAATATTTGACAGGCAACATGCACGCAGCCAATGATGTTTACTATCATGCCCATTATTGTTTACTGATCATGCTTTTTTGCTCTGTTAAATTCCTTCTTTATATGCATGTTATTATACCATAGAGTAATTATTTACTTTCATCATTATTAACAAAAATAATGATGAAATAGTGAAATGAAACTTAAACAACTTAGGTTTGTTTGGTAATATATTTAAAACATGTAAATTTATAATGCAATTTGAAAAAGTACATAAAATTATATCTTACTTAAGAAGTGTTTGGTTGGATGCAATATAAATTATGTGAAATGATTTATTTTGCTTGGTTGAATTTATCTAGAATATGATATTTCAAAGGAAAAAAGAGAAATTTAATTCATCCAACCAAAATGAGGTGCGGCATGGCGAGAAGATGCCACGATGAACCAACCTGGGTACACTACATCGGCGTAAACTGCCACCCTTGTCTTCAACTCCTGCCGCTTATGGAAGTAACTGTGCTTTTCAAAGTCTGCACCTTCACTGATTATATGAAGCTCTTTGACTCCAACATATACAAGATTTGAGTTTTCATTAGCATGTGCAGAGCTCTCACCATCACTGCTCCTTCCTTAGCATCCTATCTGCCTCTGATCCCCCATCCTCTGAATTCAAGACCTATACTGACGATCGTTCCGACGGTCGACACCTTGGAGAATCCTCTGGGGGATCCCGTCGCTCGCCATCCCCTCCAAAGGAAGAGATGACCAACTTCGACTGTAGTCCGCAGATCGAACAGAGCTTTCTGCCGAATCAAAAATCGGAGATCCAGTGGCGCCGCCGCTCAGAGATCCGAGTACTAGAGGAGAACGTGGAAGAAGTTATGGAAGGGGAAGAAAATACAGGAGAAGAAGAAAATATAGAAGATATAGAAGAAGAATATATAGAGGAAGAAATGAAAGAAATAGATGACACCATAAATATAGAAGTCGTCTATATGGTAAGACATACTTGTGCCATTGAGGAATTCTACCATGACGATGGCGAAGGTGGTCACGATCGGCAGACACAACCCAGGTGAACACAATGGCGTCAGTGTGAGGTTGAGCCTACTATCGACAGAGGTGGTCACCCCGCAGAGGAAAGAATTGAGGAAGATGAAGAGGTTGAAGAAAATCCTTTCGCGACCGATGACGTCGCGCTTGCCGATATACTATAGCAAATGGGAGAACAAATGAAAGCTAAAAACAAGAAGATCTCTCATTTGAATGAGAAAATGACGGAAATGATGACCCATATGGCAGCGACGATGCAGAAAACTGCAGCCGTCGGTCCCATACCTGATCCCCCTGCCGATCCTCCAAATCTTCAAATACCTCAAGGCTCAGGAATACGAGGTATTCCAGAAAATGGCCATGAAGTTCGTCTGCTATGACTAGATGGCATAATACCATACGGATACGATCTTGTTGACTATAAACCGACACTGGGATCGTCATTAGTGAGAGTGGATGGATGAGCTGAGGTTGCATTTTGGGGTGGTTCCTTTTTGGGATATTTCAAATGTATCAAAGTTTTATTTCACACCCATTTTACTTCATACCAAGCCCTATAAAGTGTAAGACCTTGCAAACTTCTTATTTTATACCCATGATGCATCCAACCAACATACGATGAATGAATTACAGACACAAATTACTTAAATCTATAAATTGTTCTTGATTTCCTAATCTTTTTTCCACAACTTGAAGCTTCTTTCTATCTGTTACATTCTCCCTTAGCTATTTTTCCCGTCATGGTTTTATATTATGTTTCATGATTTCTCTAACAGTTGACATTTTGATAACGTTTTGATTATGTGCAGTCGAGAAATACTGCATTCATCCTTCTTGTTTGTTTTTCATTCTCAAATAACTTCACCTGTTTTGTTTACCTCCGTCATTGTATCTATACGATATTTTCTCCACAAAGTGATGCTTCTATTTGTTATGGTCTCCCACTAGCTATTTTTACTTTCATAGCAGTTTTTACAGTATTTTCTACGATTTCTCTCAGTTGACATTCTGATAATATTTTAAAGATATGCTGTTGAGAAATATTGCATGTATCCTTTAACTAATACTTTTTTCTTTACAGAAAGACTCGTTGATGGATCTATGTTTTCACATACCCAATTCAAATACTCAGTTTGTTGGAGATGAGAACCATCCTCCAGCTCAGGTATTTAAATTCTAAACTCATCGAATAAAAACTTGTTAATTATGTAAATAATGAATAACCTGTGTTGATTTATTGGCATTTGGTTTTGAAGGTTTTCTTAGACAAAATATTAGCTAGGGCAGATGTTGGATCATCAAGTGAAGATGCAGTTGTCACATTTGATGGTATTGCAATCCTAACGCCAAGGTATATAAAATATGTTTTTTTAATATTGTATTTTACCAGTAATCGTTTGTATTTCTTCATGATCTTTTCTATACAATAATCCTTCCCATAAGTGAAAATTTCTAAATATTTCTTGCAGAGGGCGGTATAGCATCGAACTTCATCTTTCATTCATGAGGCTCCAAGGGCAGGCCAATGATTTCAAAATTCAGTACAGCAGTGTAGTTAGACTTTTTCGGTTGCCTAAGGTTCTCAAACCTGCCTATGAATGAATTAGTTAGTTGATGCATGCCACCCAGTAAATTTGTTGTTCAATATCTCTCCGTTTAAAAGAATTTAATGCATTATAAAATAACACTGTTTCCATATGATTAGTTATGAATCACTGCTATTTTGGTGTGCCTTATGCAGTCCAATCAGCCTCATACCTTTGTTGTGGTTACCCTTGACCCACCAATCCGTAAAGGGCAAACTATGTATCCGCATGTTGTCATCCAGGTAAAACTTTGATTTTCTTCCCAGTTGTATAAATTATCAAACTTCAGAAAGTTATGGACGTTAGCTCATTTTTTCCACTAAATTCTATTAACACTATTCTTCTTTTTTTTGTGCGTGCTTTTAAAGTTTGAGACAGAAAGTGTTGTTGAAGGTACCTTATCAATTAGTGAGGAACTCCTGGCAACAAAGTTTAAGGGAAAATTGACAGAGATGTCGTATAAGGTAATTATTTGTTTCTTTTGAATATGAGATGTTATTGAACTCTATACAATTCTCGGTTTTCTTTTCAAAATTAATGCATGGACAGTTTCAAAACTTATCTATTGTAAATGATTGCACATGGAACATAATAGAGTGTATACATGGATAATAAAGGAGATGTTTTTGGAGAATATATTTTAATTGAGTTTAATACAGAAATTTGGATGTTATACCTGGTGAGATGTGAGTTTTTAAAAGTAGAAATGATACTGAGCTTGTACAAGGGAACTAAGGAAGCATTGTTTGCCACTGGAGGATGAAGAGGTAGGTGAGGTGGATTGTTTTTGTTTTGTTCAAGTCATTTAGAAAGATTTAGCTAAACTGAAATTATTATGCAGCCTTAAGCATGCATATAGAAATTATCTTAATGTACCACACTATACTTTTTCTGATATGCTAATCATTGCAAAATACATCATGTCCTAATTGTTGCAAAGGACATCATGATCTTTGGCGAGCTTCACATGTAGCAATTGGTAAGTTGGAAATCTTTGGTAGCTTACCTACTGTCAGTTAATGGTTTAAAAATGTGTATTCGTGAGATAGGATTTTCCCTGTAAATATTTGGCAATGCCTAAGCATTGGGAATATATGATGGATAGTTTTACGAAAGTAAAATCTATCATTCAAATGGGCATTCATCCCAGTTAGTTGGCGCAAATAGGCTACTATTGAGGTGCTCAGAGGTCATGACTTCGATAATTTTGACTTGGCATTGACACACAAAAGATGAAGCGTGCCTTCTAATAAAGATGGCTGCATATCTGTGCATCTGATACCTTTTTGTTACAGTATGAAATTGATGGAATGGAGAATTAGTGAGCTAAATTGATGAACGCAATCTCAAGAGTTTCATGCTTTACTAGGAGAGAGATTTTTGTGTTCTGATGGTGTAACTTGATTTTTTTTCCAAGAACTATGCTTGCTACTGGGAGAGAAACCAGTCTATGCAGTTCTCACTGCCCCTTGTATGAGTAATTGCTTCCATTGGATGCATCAAGGAGGTAGATAGTGGCTTTTTTGGGGTGGTGTCAGAGGCTATTGGTTGTTCCTTGAGAATGCTTGTGACTGGAAAACAATATAGGAAGAGGAACAAGTACTGGATGTTAGGGACTGGATTGAAGGAAGAAATTTGATTGCTTATTCCTTGCCCTGATATGTGGTCATCATATTTGAAGCTATTGGTAAGATCAAACTGATTCAAATGCTTTTTTACTCTAATTTATACGGAGACCTTGGAGCTCTTGTTTTTTTCACTTGAGTTTGCATTTCTTGAATCATAAAGCATGTCCTTCAGGTATTCTTAACAAAATTAACTGATTGTCATCATGGTTGTTCTAAAATGATGAGCTATAAGCAAAATACTTGACAAAATCATTTGGTGACACCACACAAGGCTTGCTATCCCCAAATTAATTGAGAGACATAAATGAGCCACATGGATCCATGAAGGCAACCACACACTTAAGTCGTTCACGCAAGCCACTATAGTTAATTACCCCTCCCGATAACAAGAGAGAACTTTCGATTAAGGCTTGTCGTCAATCAAATACGTAGGAATACATGCTATCTAGCATATAGTAGCAGCATAGGCTTGGGAATGGAAAATTTGATGGGTTGATATTTAAAATTGAAATTTCATCATCTTACACTTAAAGTGGATGGTGGGGGAATGGATGATAGACCCGATCAAGATCCCATGGTTCCATCCTCCCGGGCCATCGTGATCCCTGGTCTACTTAGTCAGAGGAGGTAGTCGACCCAACCTGACAGAATGATCCTTGTTGGAAGCCATGGGTTGCTTCGTTCAAGGGTACCTTATAGACCTGGGGCGAGTGTTTGTCTAAGGGGATAAATTTGAATCCACCTTAGCTAACAGAGGGCTTTGTGCCCTATCGATTATATCCTATTGATTCATATCTCAAGGATTTGATGCCACTAAGGAACGTATTGGCTCTGGCATAACCGTTATCTCGTGGTGCCATTTGGCGGCAAAACCACTCGGTTCAGAGGGCCCCGGATCATAACTGTTTACCTGCAGTGCCATTTAGCGGCGAAACTGCCGATTAGAGGACACGTAATACATCCTTACTGGCAGGAGATTATTTGAGAATGGATTTTAGTGATATTCTCAACCGGACATTAGCTCTTAGTGAGCTGAAGTAATTTTCAATTTGTCCACCTCGGCAAACTATTGTGGAGGGCGGATGGATTTTGCTTTAAGTGTTCGATGGGTTTATTTCATCTTTAAATACTTGGAGTTTGGGATTTTTTTGGAATTTTGAATTTTCATGGGTATTTGGGTTGAATTTGAATGGTTCAAATTAACCCCTCTAGTTGAGATCTAAATTCAACGCGGCCATCATCGGGGTGTAAAGGGTCATTTGAGAATTTCATTGATTGGACCTTATCGACTCTATCAACTTGCCGATAGGGGATCGAGTCTTTCGTTGTTGGCTTTAGGTTGTTAATGAGTTTATCTGTTAACATGCCTTAAAGGTCTAATATGAACGTATAAATCAAATATCCTAGTCAATAACGTGACCATATATTTGTTTGATAGCTCGAGCCGTGTCGACTCCTATCTACCAACATAGAAGGATCGGGCTCGAACTTGGGTTTATCGTTTAACCCGCGTAACATCCCTAGATGTCACGTGTATACGCATAACATGCTCGCCGGGGCCCATGCGGGTTTATGATACATCCCCCTTATGTGTACCTATGTGTATACATAATATAGTTCATGTGCGGGAGGCATTTTGGACATTCAACGGATCTTCTACTGCAGCTTGTATGGATTCACATTTGTCATAGTCTTTCAATATTTGTCTGTGGGTGGCATGTAGGATGCATGACCACTGCTCGTTAAGGAATGTACAAATCTCAATAATCCTACCCAACTCAATATTTAGAACCTGGTTGAACTGAGATTCACTCATTCCATAATGATTTGATCCGATTTTCGTTTCCCAGAATTCACATGGGAATCATCGAGCAATTCCCTGATCATACTATCATCATTTTCTGCTGTTGACTTAAATAAAGAATCAATCATTTCAACCTTGGATGACTGTGCCTTTATTGATGCCTTGTACTTCGGAGTCAATGGCCACTACCCCGAAATTGACAATACTGTAGCGATTGAAGGTACACAAGACTGTCTAGTAGAGTTATGCGAGGCATATGTTCCTCAGATAATTGTTGTAATCCTTGAGATGGTTGGAATAACAAGTGTACTTTCTGTTTGTTGTTGTGAATTTGGGCCACCGAACTTTGCATTAATCTTTAACAGCACATTTGTCAAACATGAATCATTAACTTCAGTGGGCGCGATGCAGTGTGTGTTGACATTCACTTGAACATCTATATGTATCACATTGTTACTTCCACTGCATTTCGAATCTTTTTGGCTGCAGCTGACGTGTTGAATGTGGGACAGGTCTCCTACAGTGTCATTGAATCCTTCTGCTTGTGGGGTTTAAATGTATCTGCTTGCCATTGTATTGCTATAGACTATGCGAATGTACTAGCATCGGTTACACGCTTCCGTATATACATACAAAGAACGTCCTCAACTGTAGGCAAATTTACTGTGTTCTTCTACAAGTCAACTTTCTTCTTTTGCAGGGAACTATTGCATTCTTCACGAGTGGATTGACATTAATTGTAGGAGTATCCCAATATTCATCATATATTAAAATGAACAGGTTGGCAAAAGACCACGTTGTTTGTGAAGATCACATGCTGCTCATCTTCCTCCATATGCGGTTTGCATCACTGTCCAAAAGACTTTGCATCCCTTCACATGTATTGGCTAACGAATCATTGGGTCCTTTGTTGCCTTTGAACATAGCTTGTATCTTGTGTGGTGACTTTCCTTATTGATATTTGAATGTTGATTGACATGATGATCCCTTGACACTTCAGTGAGATTCCTTGCTATCGATTGTAGACATATCATTGCATTCTCCATTCAATCTTTGCTTGCATGATTGATGCTTCTCATTTTGTCAAATTACAAGCTTTTATTTTGGACATTAGATTCTATTCCATGTCATTCAATCATGTCTATTTTCATGTTCAATTCGATGTCATTCAAATTCCATGTAATTCAGTGCAGGCTCTAATTCAAATTCAGTTCGAGTTCGTGTCCCCTACGGTTCTGAATCAAGTCTTTACTTGAGTTTAAATTGTCCAAATCATGTCTATTTAATACTCAAATGAAGTTCAAGTTTGAGCTCATGTGATTTGAGTTTAATTTGAGTTCGAAGCAGGTCCTTGTTTGTTCAATATGCAAGTCTAAGTCCTCTACATTGTGTCCAAAGTCAAGTTCCTTGCCATTTTATTTAGGCTTGAGTTCAATTCGCTATTGATTGTTCAAGTCATTGTTATTTCATTTCAAGTTCAATTATGGTCTTCTGTAGTTCATTTAAGTCCTTGTCATTTCAGATAAAATTTCGGCAGCCTCCCGGCATCTCCCATGTTTAGGAGAAACTACAGGAGTCTTAGCTTGCCCGCCACGTCAAGAAAGACGTGCACGGTCGGTGTCGTGGGACACCGCGGCTGTAGTCTTCGTTCCCACCACGCCAAGAAAGGCGTGCATGGGTCTTCGAAATCACCTGTTTGAAAAAGCAGTTTTTCCCCGCATACGGGTACTTATATTTTGCCCCGTCTTGCTAAGAAAAGCGCGCACAAGGATTGCCCACCTCACCGTACGCATCGCACTGAGTTCTCTCCCATCACGCTAAGAAAAGCGTGCATAGGGGGTCCCTCTGCACGGTGTAAACATCGAAAACAAGACTTTTAGGGGGGGGATCACCCGCTTCGCTGCAAGCATCGCGACGAGCTTCCTCCCACAATGCTAAGAAAAACGCGCATGGGTGGTTTGCTCGTCGTGCTACGGGCGCCGGAAATGGGATCTCAAAGTTTGGAGAGCGTTATACCTTCCGTGGCGGAGTTGACGGCGACGACGATGGCGAAGTTTTTATAAATGCATAAGTTACAAAATATACAATTTCATAAAACCCCCTCTCTCTTTTTCGCAATTTTCTATTTTTCTTTTCTCACATTTTTTTAATTTTCTCCTTCTCTCTCTTTTATTTTCTTTTTTTTTTAAACATCATTATCATAAAATTATAATCATAATATGATTATAATCATAATTACAACCACAATACAATTATAGTTATAATCATAATGTAGTTATGGATATAACTATAATTAATGATAGTTACAATTAATAAGCAACTAATAACAGTAATACTGATATCAATAGTATAATAATGTCAATAGCAGTAATAATAATAAGGCTAAATATTAGCAATGCTAATATAAAATCTAATATATATATATATATATATATATATATATATATATATATATATATATATATATATCACCTCTTTTCTATGAGGGAGGTTGATAGAGGTTAATAGAGGGATCTGGCACAGGATAAAGGGCTCGAGCATACAGGTTTAGCTTAGAAGGTTTGCTTCTGGTTCGACGAGGAAGAGGGGTTTGGACTAGGTAATGGGTTTGCGGCTGCTGGAGGTAGAGGCGACTAAATCGGCGAGCTACACAGGGTCGATCGTATGGAAGATAAGGTGTTGGCGCCGGACTGGTTCGGTACATGGAGCTGGGCGTTGGTTAGGGAAGATGACGGGTGCGGCTGCAGTAGGAGTTTTGGTCGCTGGGTTGAGGTGGAAGAATTGGTCTTGGATGGAGGAAGAAGGAAGAGCTATGGGGTTCGGGCCTTGGAGTCAGGTGAAGTCGAAGGAGGTGGAGGTTTCAGGCTTGCGGGAGTCGAGCAAGGAGTTGGGGCTTGCGTGAGATCTTGAGTAGGCAGAGGGGTTTGAGGCTTCGGTTCGGTAGGTAGCAGGTCGAAAAAAGGGGATTCGGCTGGGATTTCAGAAGAGGAGGAGAGAGGCGAACGTGGAAGAGAATAATCCAATGAACTGGGACTTCCCTCTCATTTTAACGATGCCAAGGAGCAGGCGATCGTGGGTTTTGAGCAGGTATCGCGAGGTGGCAGTGAGGTGTTTGGGATTTGACTAGGCTTTCGACGGATACAAGATACGGAGCGGGATTTTGGCGGAATTTGTGGAGTGTGCAGCCGGCGTTGTATAACAGGTAAGTGAATTTTTTTTTTGTTTCTGTTGGATAATGCATAGAGGTCAACATCAGCCTCTTATGTTTTCATTGAGTAATATTTTTTAAAGCCCTTAAAATCCTTGGACCATAACCCCTAAAAATCTAAAAGCTAAAGTGCTAAAAATCTTTAAAAAAAAAAAAAAAGTTAGGAACTCAAAGAATTTAGAAATTTGAAGAGAAATGATCTTAAATGTGTAGATTTAAGGTAAAATAAATTATCAGTGTTTGGAAGATTCTTGGAGGGAGAATTCTATTTCTTGTGACAAATACATTCAACAAGAACAAAAAATGAGTAATATGTTGAAAATTCTTCGATCTAGCCTAGAAATAAGTTGGAAGGAAAAGAGCTTAACAAGGGAATTGAGGGACAATTGTCAGTGGCACCGAGAGGTTGTTAGGGATTCTAAAATCACAAAATACAGAGAAAATGAGATGAAGACATCATGCTTGGGAATTAATTCAGGTTTCCAATAGATTTCATGCAAATAAAATCCATCAGCATTAAGTAAATTTTTTATAGATTTGTTGCCAAAAATCCACTATAAATTAATAATCACAAACTAATTCGTAGTGCTAATTGAGCTTATTATTTTTGCTTGTGGAATTCTAGCAGCATTTGAAGCCAATAGAATTGCTGCCAAAACAACTTTGCAAAAAAAAAAAAAAAAATGCTGGTAATTCCATGTTTTCATTTAGTTTCTGGATTATAGCTCTTCTGTATAAGAGCATTTGCTTCTACAAACAATAGCAGATGGGGGAAGAGCTTCACTACTTTTGGAGCCACTTGGTTCGTTTGAGAGTTTACCCATCTTGGCAAGCTTCACTTCAATTTGCCTTGTGTTGAGGTGCAGGGCAGGGTAGCTATTATTCATTATGTAAGGAGGAGGAATCAAGGGAAAGCTATTTAGGAAGGTTTTCAATTATGTTTATTATATGTTAGGGATGATTTAATTAGTGAGGTTTTAATTAGGAAGCTTCCAATTCTGCTTATTATATGTTAGGAAGGATTTAATTATGAAGCTTTTAATTCTGTTTATTATATGTTAGGAAGAATTTTGTTAGGGAGGTTTTAATTAGGAAGCTTCCTATTATGCTTCTTACGTGTTATAGCTATTTAAGGGGGAGTTTGTCTAGGGTTTGAGCTTATGTTTTGTTGAAGTTAATTCTAGGGTTTGTTGTGAGTTTCCTAACGGCATCTAGGGTTTGTGGGAGAGCCGATCTATTTCTTAAATAGTAGATCAATTGTATATTACATTATTTTTGAAGAAAAAAAATCAAAACAACAACCATTATCTTTGTGTTCCTACATTTTTCTTCTGTTTCACTTGCTATTTTCGCATTCCCTTTCTACCAAATTGGTATGAGAGCAGAGAGATGGCAGTAAAGAAGGTGGATGCGTTGGAAGGCAAAGTGGAGCAAATCAAGTCCCGGATGGAGGAATAGTTCTCAACCATCGAAGGAATATTTTCAACGATGGAAGAAAGATTTACAACCATGGAGAGCCTATTGAGAGGGATTAAGGAAAAGATGAGGAAGCTCATTGAGGTGAAATCAAAAACTCTATTGGAGGTTCTAATTACTAATCCTAATCAAGATTTGATCGGGATTCCCTTGGCCAAATCTGTAAGGGAAAGGAGATCGGACGGGAGAAGTTCGACGAGGAGAGTTTCTTTCATCAAGAGCCACCTCTTAGGG
The DNA here is from genome assembly GCA_019925795.1 of Dendrobium chrysotoxum. Taxonomy (NCBI): domain Eukaryota; kingdom Viridiplantae; phylum Streptophyta; class Magnoliopsida; order Asparagales; family Orchidaceae; genus Dendrobium; species Dendrobium chrysotoxum. The sequence continues at coordinate 85,140,501 of CM034305.1, read as the reverse complement.
ATTCGATAAGGTGCGAATCAGGGTTTCTGAATGGGGGGAAAACAAGGGAGGAAATTTTGTGGAGGTGGTAGGGTGATCCTCCACTATTGGAGGCATTTCAGGCAAGGGGAGTGGACGACAGGAGAAGGAGGGGGACGAGCCGAGCTATGAGGATTGGGTCATGGGAGGCGGATGGAAGAAATGTGGGATTCCCACCATCGATACAAGGGAAAATATGGAGGGATCACATCAACCGTTATACTGGAGGAAGAAGCTATTGGGAGCCGTGACGATCCTAGGGTGAAAAAGTTGAAGATGCGAATGATTGAGAAGAAGAGTGAGAGTTCAATATGTGATACACAAGCTCCCTTCGAGGATAAACTGATCGATAAGTAGAAAGATGTGAATGAAGAGGGCAAAATAAACTTGCAAAGCCGAACTAATGGTGCTGATCAAAACCTAAGTCTTGTGCAAAGTGATTCTACCGAGACATCCACATCCCAAGAACCTGCGGTTTTCAGAATCCAAAAATGAAGATTTGAAAGACACAAAAACCAAGCCAACATCTGAGAATGAAAAACTAGTTAAAGCACATTTGGTTTCTACTAGGGTGCGTATTTTTGAAGATAGAAATGTTGAGTTGAGACACAGGAGACAGCTAATACGAAGTTCTCAAAAGGCAAAATTGACATCAAATTGATTGACCTGGAAGATTCAAAGGATGAAATTTAGGCCATGAGTGCAAATATCTATAATTCATTGACTAAGGCATTGACCTGGTCTAATGATGGAGGTTTAAATTATTATCCAGTTCGTGCTTCTGCTGCAGGAGCCATTTCAGAACTTATTAACAATGAATGTTTTCCACATGACTGGACACCTCTCTTGCAAGTTCTGGTTAACATGATTATTATTGGAGATGAAAATGAATCTGGTCTCTTTTTCAATCTTCTTAGCACTGTGGTTGAGGCTGGGCAGGATAAGGTTTCTGTTCACATCCCTGTAGTTGTCTCCAATATAGCTAGTGTTATTTTGAGGGACATACCACCTATGCCAGGACCTTGGCCTCAGGTGCTTGAACGCGGGTTAGCTGCATTAGCTGATGTAGCACATTTTTGGAAAAGTTCTCTACTACATAATAATCCATCATCCAGAAAACGGGGAACGGAGATCTGGTTGGGCCTCCGTTGATAAATTATTCTCGAATTTATTACAGAAGGCTTGGTTTATGCCTGTTATTAAGAATGTGGATGATCATAAATTTGTTGTTTCTGGAACATTACCATCATCATCATGCATTGACGATGCATCGACGTTGCTTGCATTGTCATGAGGTTCATTACCGAAAGGGATGAAGTGAATAGCTTAAAAATTACTGATTTGTTAGCAGTGTAGTTTACCCTGATTGCTGAATGGGATTTATGGGAAGAGATGGAGTACGAAGCAATTTTCAATTCTATTCAGGAAGCTTTTAATTTGCAAAGAAAATTGAAAGCATTGCAGCGGGCCCACCTTGTGGTACCCAGTTGAGCTATTATTCATTATGTAAGGAGGAATCAAGGGGAAGCTGTTTATGAAGTTCTTAAATAAGTGGGAACTATTTAGAAAGGTTTTCAATTATTTTTATTATATGTTAGGAAGGATTTAATTAGGGAGGTTTTAATTTGGAAGCTTCCAATTCTGTTTATTATATGTTAAGAAGAATTTAGTTAGGGAGGTTTTAATTAGGAAGCTTCCAATTATGTTTCTTATGTGTTATGACTATTTAAGGGGGAATTTGTCTAGGGTTTAAGCTCATGTTTTGCTAAAGTTTATTCTAGGGTTTATTGTGAATTTCCTAGCGGCGTCTAGGGTTTGTGGGAAAGCTGATCTACCTCTCGAATAGTAGATCAATTGAAGGAAAAAAAACAGCCATTATCTTTGTGTTCCTACATTTTTCTTCTCTTTCACTTGCTATTTTAACATCCACTTCCTACCATAATCTTCCATATTTCTTCTACAAATCGATGTAGTTACTGAACCTCTGGCTTTTTGCTATTGCTATCCATTATATATCCTCGAAGAAATTTATATCAAACGAACTTTGTGATAGAAAACCTTGATGTACCTCAATAGGAGATTTTATTGTTGGTCCGTATCCTCAATTGAAGCAAATAAGATGTAAGATGTTGTCATCCCTGTCTTTAGATGCTGAGAGTTATACCCTCATAATATCCAAACCATTATCCTATTTATTACCTTCATCTGACTGTTGGTCTAAGGCGTGAAAGGAATTTCTTCTTTATATTTTGTGATCATCAGCTTCCATAGAAATTTCGAATGGAACTGAGGAATATGTTGTCCTTGTTAGAAATAGTAGTGGTGGGTAGCCTCAAAGTGTTCCATACGTGCTAAAGAAAATAACTTATTGATTCCTTGTGATAATCTTTTTTCAAGGAATCAATACACCATCTTATTAAAATGATTGATGATGATTAAGAGTTAATTGAGTCCTTGTCGAATATCTTGTAGCCCTCCCAAGAAGTACGTGAAGATGTACTCTTAATAGGGGATGAATATTGGAAGAGGTGTGTAGAGACTTGTCTTTTGGTTTGATTGCCATGAATTGGTGCAGACCTAAGTGCATTTTCGGCCAATAAAACTTCGAATTTTAGAGGGTTTGCTCCAATTTAAATTATTATGCCATGCTTGAAGTGTGTGCCTTTCTTATCCAAGTTAAATGGTTGGTATCCTTTGATATACATAAATGATACCTATGGTAGAGAAGCCCATTGTTTTGCCTTGGTCAGGAGCCTCCAAGTCATCTGGGTTTGTTGTTTATAACATACACTCTTCATAGTGTATCGAAAATACCGACATGGCCACAAACATGGTCATGAAAGTGCTTTTTATAAGTTAGGAAATCAGTTCAGTTTATTATGTGCATTCCTTTTATCACCTGGTTGAATTGTTGTAGGACGCCAAGTGCCTATCGTAACTTGGATTACATTTGTGGATACTATAATGTTTGATGATTAGTGTGTAAGATTGCCTCATTTCCCAATAGAGAATGCCTCTAATGTTTACAATTAAATATAAGACTAATAAATTTGTTACAAGTAAGATAATAGTTGGGGTTTCCATGCTACTACATCTTTAAATGATAGGATTGGTCAGTTTTTGTTGATGAGGGTGACACTGATAACATAGCTAGACGCATTCGTTTCATTACTCAAAATGAACAATATAGGCTGAGAATGCAGTGTTAACATTTATTTTTTAGTTGCTGAAAGGTATTCTCCACTTTTTCTCCCCACTAAAAGGGTCTGCCAATTTGTATAAGCCATGTAACGATACAACCAATATTGTGAAATAATTTATGAACTTGCATATATGGTCACAAGTTTCCATAGAAGTTCGAAATTGTGTACGGTTTTGGATTATCCTCGGATTATTGAGACTTTGGCCAGGTCTATTTGAAAGTTCTGCTTCGCCCACAATGAAATCTATGCAAGTTTAAGACATACAGACTTTTACTTTTTGAGATAAACTATGAGTATACTATCTTCAAAACGACTCAACATGTTCCATGTATTGTGGTTGCTTCTCTCAGCCTTTGTTAAACACTAGAATGCCTTCAAGGAATAATTTTTCTAGGTAAGGACAGAATCCCACATTCATCAATCTCATATATGTTGTTGGAGTGTGATGCGTCTGAGAAGTAAAAACAACAAATATGCAATAAGGAAAATGCAGGAATCCAAAGATTATGGCTGAAATTTGATTATCTCTTCGACAAATAATGAAAGATACAATTGATCTACTATTTGAGAGGTAGATCGGCTCTCCCACAAACCCTAGATGCCGCTAGGAAGCTCTCCAAAATAAAAATACAGCAAACACAAATTATCTCCTACCATAACCCTAGACAAAACTTTCTCTTAAATAACCCTAGCATACAATAACGCAAAGAAAACCTTCCTAAATAGCATAAACATAATTTAGAAAACATTCTTAAACAATTAAAACCTTCATAAACACAATAAACATAATTAGGAAACCTTCCTAAATTGCTCCCCTTGATTTCTCCTCCTTCCATAATGCTTGACAGCTCTTCTGGGCCCCACAAAGCTGGTCGAACCGTCCCCTTGGTTCCCTTCCTTTTTCCACCCAGGCCCCCTTCCCAGGGGCGGATTTAGAGAGGGGGCTACAAAAATTAAAAAACCCTCATATCATATTCTTATTTATGGCTATCTCCTTATCCCTGCTCCCATCTCCTGCTCCCGCCTCGTCTAAATTTTTTTTTTATTCCATAGAAATCTAAAATTCCTTTCCCACCATTTCCTGATTCTTGCCTGCAGTTTTTTTTTATATACAGAAATGATGGAGCAGTCACACTTTCAGTACATCAGCTTTTACATTATATATATATATATATATATATATTACATGAAAATATCTAGGGATATCAAAACTTGACACGACCCGAAAATTCGACTCAAACCCGACCCGAATATTTTGGGTTAGGGTCAACCCGTTTTAAGAATGGATCGGGTTCGGGTCCCAATTTTTGACCCGTTTCAAATTTCGGGTCGAGTTCAGGCCAACTCGGAAAACTAGTTTTGACCCGAAAACGGAAAGGGTGAGCATAAAATAGCTGATTGGGGCGCAAAGCGGGTCTTGGCTAAATATTTCTATAATTTTATCCTCTTTCGTTTTTTCTCTATGCTGTTCCGAGAACCTTTAGCATATCTAGGGTTTGCTATTCATTGTCACCATGTCTTCGTCGTGTTCTTGCATGAACCAACGTTTTGAAGGTATCTTGAAGCTTCTTCACCTTCCTTAGAAATCCTTTTGATGCCTTAATTTACCATGGGTTGGGTCGGGTTGAAATTTTTGACCCATTTGCAAAAACGGGTCGGGTCAAATAGCAGCGGGTCAATATCGGATTCAACCCGAACCCGACCCGCAACCCGTTTTTGACACCCCTAAAAATATCCTCCTTGTAAAAGCTTCTTTTTATATATTTTTATTCTTGATTTTCATTAATGCAAATTCTCTCTGCTCCTGTAAAAGGTTACCTTTTTTGGGAAAAATATATTTCTTATTTAATTGAAGTTTTTTTATTATCTTATAAGTAATAATAAATGCAACAATTTTTTTTAAAATTTTCAATGTTGTAGCCAAGCTCGAATGAAAAAAAAATCCCCCCCCCCCAAAAAAAAATAAAAAAAACTTGCTGGCTCCGCCACTGCCTCCTGCCATAAAAATACACCTTCTCTAATAACACACCTTGTCCTCAAGGTGGAAGGATGAGAACTGTCTCTTGATCCTCTCGTATGGCTCCCATGCAGCTTTATTTTTCAGCCCGGGCTTGTACTGGATCTTGAAGTCATAACCCAGTAATTTGGAAAGCCATCGTTGATGCTCCTCTGTTACCATCCTTTGTTCTAGCAGAAACTTCAAACTCCTCTAGTCGGTCCTAACTATGAAGTGTCACCCCAATAGGTAAGGACGCCACTTCTGTATTGCCAACACTATTGCCATCAGCTCCCTTTCATACACTGATTTCAGCCTTGCCCTAATAGTTAACACCTGGTTGAAATAAACTATGAGTCTCTGACTCTGCATGAGGACTGCCCCCAACTCATAGCCTGATGCATCCTCCACTACAAATGCCTAACTGAAATATGGTAGTGCTAACACAAGGACATTTGAATGGCTTTCATTAGCTGCTCAAACACCTGGGTGGCTGCCTCCCTCCATTTGAAACTATCATTCTTCAGTTGTTCTTATTATGGCCATGCTATAGAGCTGTATCCCTTCTCAAACTTCATGTAGTATCTTATGAGTCCCAAAAACTCCCTCAACTTCTTCAGGGTTTTAGGTAAGGGGCATTCCAACATCTCCTTAATTAGCCTTTCAATTTCATTCTTCTGAACTTATGAGTACCGGTAGGGTCGAACACTGATAGTGGATACCCCTTCTTTCAGGTTGATGCTATGCTCATGCTCCCTTGGGGGAGGTAGGCCTTAAGGCAACGGGAGCACCTTATTGAATTGTTGCAGGAGTAGCTGGACTATCTCTGGAACCTCCTCTTTCTGCAACTCACTCCATCAAGTAGCCTAGCCCTGCTCCCTGTATCGCTTTAACCATAGTTTTGAGTGAAACCATGGTTCTGCATAGGCTGGCGTCTCCTCGTAACACCACCTTCCCCTCCACCTGAATCTCCATCATCAAAGATTTCCAGTCCACATTTGTTTCCCCCATCGTCTGTAACCACTTCATCCCTAAGATCCCATCAGCGCTTCCCAAATTCAAGGGAAGAAAATCCTCCATAATCTGTAGGCCTTGAAGTGTTAGCACCAGTCTCTTGCAAATCCCCCCACTCCTACCCACCTTTCTTGTTCCTATCATGACTCCAAAGCTCCCTGTATCCACCAACATCAATCCCAATTAGTTTACGACCCAGTTTGAGATGAAGTTATGAGTAGCCTCGTTATCCATCAAGACCACCACTCGCTGCTTCTTGATATATCCCTTTACCTTCATGGTATGATTTGGAGTAAATCCCAACATTCCAACAAGCAATCTTTAAACTCCTCCCACGATCGGATCGGATATCTAGCTTTCCTTCATTGGAACCAAGCGAGGGCTTTCCCTTCCAGATATAGCCCTGTGGCTGTAAGCTTCTCCTCCTCTCTCGACCCATTCACCATGAAATACCTCTCCACCTGGTATATCCACCCATGGGCGTCCTCCCCTTCAAATACCAGCATCTTCAACTTACTCACCCTAGCATTGCACCGACCCAATAACTTCTTCCTCATCCAGTGTAGCAGTTGTCGTGATCCCTTCGTGTTTCCCCCATGTATCGAGGATGGGAATCCCACCTTTTCTTCCACCCGCCTCACATGACCCGATCCACTTGGCTCTGCTTGTTCCCCTCCTTCTCCGGTCGTCTGCTTCCCTTGCCCAAAAGACCTTCCATAGTGGTCTTGGAGGTGGCTCTTGATGAAAGAAACTCCTCCCGTCCGATCTCCTTTCCCTTCGATTCGACCAAGGGAATCCCAGTCAAATCTTGGTTAGAGTTAGCCATCAGAATCGTCGACCGAGTTTTTGATTGCATCTCCAAGAGCTTTCCCATCATCTCCTCCAATCTTCCAAATCGGTTTTCCATGGATGAAAACCTTCCCAACATGGTTGAAAATCTTCATTTGATTGTTGAGAACTTCTCCTCCATCCCGGATTTGATTTGCTCCACTTTGCATACCAATGCATCCATCTTCTTTACTGCCATCTCTCCCAAAACCTCACTCTGATACCAATTTGATGTGTCTTGGAAGTAAAAACATGTAGACAATAAGAAAAATGCAGGAATCCAAAGATTATGGATGAAATTTAATTATCTCTTCAACAAATAATGAAAGATACAATCGATCTACTATTCGAGAGGTAGATCGGCTCTCCCACAAACCCTAGACGCCGCTATGAAGCTCTCCAAAATAAAACTACAGCAAGCACAAATTATCTCCTACCCTAACCCTAGACAAAATTTTCTCTTAAATAGTCCTAACATACAATAACACAAAAAGAACCTTCATAAACGACATAAATATAATTTAGGATATATTCCTAAACAATTAAAACCTTCCTAAGAACATCAATCATAATTAGGAAACCTTCCTAAACAACTTCTTTTGATTTCGTCTCTTTCCATAATGCATGACAGCTCTCTTGGGCCCCACAAGGCTGGCTAAACACCCTCTGATGAGGACATCTCCACATGGAAAGTCTACCGGAGACGTGGTCGCCGATCTACGGCCACGATCGAGTCTTTATATTTTTGAGTTATTATGTTATTGCTTTCCTTTAGTTTGTTTCCTGTTGTACCCTTCTTTTAGGGTGGTTTGCTTGTAAGCCCAAGAGGGCATGTTTGTCTCTTGCTTTTGCCTTTTGTTTGAGGCTATTTATAAGCCCCTATTGTATTGTTTTAATGGAATGAATGAATATTATTAAAATTCCTGCATATGGCGTTCTTGTGTGAGCTTGAGAGCTTGGAGAGATCCTTTGGAGAAGGAATCGCATCACCCACCAATTTCGACGCGTCGGATTCGTGGTTCTAAATCGTGTTCTTCTTTCTCTCTTCTCCTCCCCCTCCCCTTCTCAAAACAGCCCTCTTCCTCCCCACAACCCCACGGCCCACTTCCCCTCCCCCTCCCACCCGACGGCCTCCACCTCCACCCAAGCCGCCGCCCTTGCCTTTCCCCCTCCCCCCTCTTTCTCTTGTTTCCTAATATGGAATGACCATATTTGGGATTGGATTTTGAATTCAAGATTTAAAATTTAAATTTCAAAATCTTTCCTAAAATATGAAATCTATTTTAGGAAAGCTTTGAGATCTCATTCAAATCAAATTTTTATTGAAAGGGATTTAATTATTTCTTTCCTATTCCCCAAATCCTAATTTAGGCAACCCCTAATTAATTCCCCAACTCCCTCTCTCCCTTATTAGCCGCCGGCCCCCCTATCCTTGCCGCCGCCCCCCTCTTTCCTTCTCTCTCCCAATTTTCCTCCAATCAACACCCCTATTTCCTTTTCTAATTCCCACCCAAATTTCAAAAGCTGAAATTAAAATTCAGGTTTAGAAATTCTAAACCATCCTAACCCTAACCCTAGCTCCACAAACAAGCCTTCCCCCCAACCCCCACCCTAGCCGCCACCTTCCCCTAGCCTTTCCCACTTGATTTTCAAAGGGTAATCCCTCATCCTTTGGAAGGAACCTTCAAGGACAGCAAAGCTACACCAACGTCACCTCCTTTACTTCTTAAGAAGCATGAATGTAAGTTCGTCCATGGGATTCGGGCTTAGTGCTTGACGATCTAGACAACATCGACGTACTACGTTCTCCCTTCTTCGACGTGGGATTCGGCTACGAAACTACCGTCGAGGAGTACTTGGAGAGGATCCACATCACATTGGTTGACACTCTCGACGATCAAAGGGTCAAAGGCCGGTGGACTATCGTCGGTCGATTCACACCCGCCATCCTTCCGGCGGTTTCACTGTTTCCCTTCCAAGGCTACATCAACCGTCTCCTACAACTCATCAAAAGCATCCTTGACAAATCAAAGGGCTTCTCTCGGCAACAACTTCCTTCCACATAAGGGTTGATGTTTCTTCCCTTTTCAATTATCTCTTTGTTTTCCTAACCTTGTAGGTGGTGACATAAGCGCAAAGAATCGCTCCGCTTAATTTTGCCTAAAGCTTAGTAAACGTAGGGTTGAGTTATTAATTTTCTATGCTTGCTAATCTCATTGTTAGATTAGGGATGTTGAGTGAACTCCTACCCTTATGTTATTATTGAGTTTCTAATTTATCTTGTGGGTTCAAATGCTTAGCTAGTAATTTGGCCTAAACGCCGGCACCCTTCTCTTGTTTTATCTTATTGTTTCATGTGCTAGTAATTGTGCTTTAACGCTTTAATCAAAGAATCGTGCAATACTCTTACTTTATCCATGTTATGCATTTAGTCCGGCATCACCCTCCCCTTGGCTCCCTTTTTGGTTCCGCCCAGGCCCCCTCCTGCTGTAACAGAGCATTGCAAATTCCAAATAACCTAAATTAAAATTTCTATCAACCTTGCCCTCACTTTGTGGTTGTCTTCTAGGTATCTATTTTTTTGATGGATTTGAGGTACATGTTGGAGAAGTATATCATTTGTTGTAATTGGTGATCAATCAACTCAATCCTTGGCAATAGGTAATTATTATTTTTATAATTCAATGCTTTATAATTGATGGACAACCTTCTACGGCCTTTTTTTCTTTGAAACTAACACTAGTAGTGATCTGCTTGTTCATATGCCCCCCTTCTCCATCATCAAGTACTTTTCATCGTATCTCTAATTTTTGCAGTGAGTGCTAATAGATAAATCGATTTGGTAATTGTGCTACCTCAACTAGTGAGAATTCATGTTCCATAACTTTTTTGTGACAGTTGCTTAAGGTGTAGAAATCTCTATGAGAGTTGATTAAGAAGGCTTCGTGTGGGACGACTTTCTTATTGCTTCTTAAAGCAGCTTTCTAGTAAAAAAATTAAAATTTTGTACTAGAAAAATGCTTTAAGAAGCAGTAAGAAAGCCATCCTAAACAAAGCTTAAGTTGCTTCTTCTAGGTAGAGTACATTGAAAAGGAAATAAATGCAGTCTTTTTCTATCATGCATTCCTACGTCTACTACCACTTCACATATGAAGCAGCGCAAAATTGAAATTGGCACAGATCAATTTTTTTAACTTACTGTGGGGAGATTAAATCAAGAGAGGGTCAGAAGTGTTTGAGGCTAGGAAAATTTTTTACCATTCTTTACTATTCGACACTTATATTATTTTTGTTAGATGATTTTGATCCTAAAAATACGAAATTTCAATGTTTACATGACAAATATAAGGAAAAATCTTCTGGGCGGCTTCACTAATGTAATGTTCTCTAATTACGAACTTGAAATGTATTGTTTGTTCACTTTGTATTCAACCTCCTTTATCTACCCGAGAAATATGGATTTAAGTGGGGGCACTGGGCCTTCAACTTCAACTTTAATCTGTGTAACAAATCCACAACTCTCGTTTTTGTCTTTTGGTCTCCTTAAGTCATAAATGATTAAGATGATGTCATCTTGAATTTGATATTGAGTAAGGAAAATGATACACCTTGGTATCAAAACAACAGCCAGCGAACCAATACAAATTCAACAAGCAACAGGCTTTTATTGTTAAATAAGGAAATATGCAAAAGCAAAATACAATGATCCTCTTTCGAGAGGAGGACCGTCTCTCCCAAACCTAGACGCTGCAAGTATCCCTCACAAAAAAAGTAGACAACAAACACTCAAAAAATTATGCATACAAAACATAACATAAACCCTATTACTTATAGCAAACAATAAACAACAAATTCCAAAACATCCTTCCCCCAATAAACATCTCATAATTAATCCCCTCCAAATTAGCCCCCAATTTTCCCTTAATTAGGAAACATCTCTTAATTAATCACCTCCCAATTAGCCCCAAAATCAGTCCTCTTCAATTATGAAATATTTCCTAATTAATCCTGTCTAAATCAGCCCTCAAATATGCTCTCTTCAATTAGGAAACATCTCCTAATCAATTCCCTTTGATTAAGAACCTTCATATCCCTCTTAATTAGGAAACTTCCTAATTCCCTCCCAATTAAATCAGCATGCCTATTAATACTGCTCTCCCAAAGTGTCACCTTGTCGTCAAGGTGAAACGAAGGAAACTGTTGCTGAAGCACTGGACTAATAACATTGGATTGAAAAATGGGCTGTCACTAGTCGAATAATCCCTACCTCCAGCATCTCCCTGATCAATCTCTCGTTCTCATCCTTCTGGAGTTGGTGAGAACGGTACGGACAAACATTGATATGTGAAAACTACTTCCTTCAAAATGATAGCTTGCTCATGTTCTCGCGAAGGAGGCAACCTCTAAACTGGCTGGAACACCTCTCGATACTACTGTAGGAGTGGTTAAACCATGTTTGGTGTCTTCTCCCCATTTTCTTCTCCTTCCAAACTCTGGAGCTCCACCAAGAATCTCCCTCCTTTCTCTTATAGGGCATGAACCATAATTTTGAAAGAAACCATTGTTTTGGATAAGCTGGGGTCTCTCTTAATTTCCACCTTTTTCTTCTCCACATGGATCTCAATGGCCAATGCCTTCCAGTTCATCTTGGTCTCCCCCAAGGTTTGTGGTCATTTCATTCCCAAAATCAAATAAATACTTCCCAACTCTAATGGAAAGAAATCCTCCCTGATGTGAATCTCTTGCAGCTCTACCTCCAAATCCTGACATATCCCTCTGCTATTCTCTACCTTTCATGTGCCTTTCATCACTCCAAATCCTCCCGTGTATGCCATTTTCATCCATAATTTGTCTACCACCTGGTTCGATATGAAATTGTGGGTAGCCCCACTGTCCACCAAAATCGCCGCCGCCTCTCCTCCTATCTATCCCCTCACTTTCATAGTATGATTCGGGGTGTGAATCTCACTACTATGTTCAATGAAACTTCAACCAACTCCAAATGCACGGGCTCCTTTTCCTCTTCGTCCTCCCTCGTTGCCTCTGCCTCGTCCACCTCCTCCTCATCGCACACAATGAGAACTTGCAATGTACGATTATTACACCTATACCCCAGTATAAATTTCTCGTCGCATCTGAAACATAGCCCTTTAGCTCTCTTGTCTTGCAATTCAGTATTAGTCAGCCTCTTGAAATCCCCTCCCTGTTGGACTCTTGAGCTGCCCTGCCTTGTATTTCTTATTCTCAATTATCTGAGCCAACTCCATCGCCTCTCCCAAGTCACGGGGCCTTGCCACCCGCACTGCTGCTTTCAACTTTGGTTTGAGGCCATTCATGAAATTTTTTTCCAACATTGTCTCCAACAACCTCTCTACTCGTCCTAATAGAAGCTCAAATCTTTCCCGATACTCCATCACAGTGCCGACCTATGTCAATGCAAATAATTTCTCATAGTAATCCCCATCCTGTTGGGCTAGAAAGCGCTCAAACAAACGTTCTTGAACCCCTCTCACGAACGCATTGGATACCTTGTCTCTCTCCAGTGGTACCATGATAGTGTCTTCCCTTCAAGACATAGAGTGGCGCCCATCAATCTCCATCTTCTATCAACTCATTCAGTGCAAAGTATCTCTCCATCTTATATATCCACCCATGCGCGTCTTCCCCTTCAAATACATGCATTTTTAGATTCCTAATCTTCTGATCTCCCCCACCCCAATGTCCCCTTCCGCCCTCCATACCTCCCATGAAGCGAGCATTCAGGTCTCTCCACGGTTCCCTCTCCTCCCTTCTCCACTCATATTCCCTCCTTCCTCCAAATTTAGCCCGCCTGTTCTCTTCTTCCCATTGCCTCCTACCTGCATATTCCCTACCCATCCCCCTTCTCGGTAGTGGCTCTAGGTGGGGTATTTCCTCCTCCCCTCCTAAAATTTTCCACTCTTCGTCTTCCCTCGGCATGTCATCTTCCTGATCTCTCTTTGCTTTCGGCAGGGCTTTTTTAGTATGAAGCTCCAACATCTGCTTCATCATCTCCTCCATATTCTCAAATCTTCCTTCTAATGCTGAAATACGTTCATTCACATCCGCTCGTAGTTGCCCTTTTTCCCTCTCCAACTTTTCTTCCAATGCCTCAACTCTTTTTCTAGCCATTGGTACCCGGATCAAAGTTTTCATAGCGAAAAACAACAACTTTGACGTGAATTTGGTCTCCAAACAGCAAAAATAAATGGACGGAAAGGAAAACCTCAGCAGAAATCAGCAACAAAAACTGAGATTTCGGTCCATGAAAGTGCTCTGATATCAATTTGATACGTCTTGATATTAAAAAAGCAGCCAACGAATCAATACAAATTCAAAAAACAACAGCTTTTTATTGTTAAACAAGGAAATATGCAAATGCAAGATACAATAGTCCTATTTCGAGAGGACCGTCTCTCCCAAACCCTAAACGTTGTTAGGATCCCTCACAAAAATAGTAGACAACAAACACTCACAAAATTCTGCATACAAAATATAACATAAACCCTAATACTTATAGCAAGCAATAAACAATAAATTCTAAAACAGCCCTCCCCAATTCCCTCTCAAATCAGCCCCTAAAGCTGCCCTCTCCAATTAGGAAACATCTCTTAATTATGACACATCTCCTAATTAATCAACCCCCAAATCTGTCCTTAATTTGACACATCTCCTAATTAATCAGCCCTCTTTAATTAGGAAATATTTCCTAATTAATCCTCTCTAAATCAGCCCCCAAATATGCTCTCTTCAATTAAGAAACATATCTTAATTAATCCCTTTTGATTAAAAACCTTCCTAAACAACTCCCTCTTGATTAGAAAACTTCCTAATCCCCTCCCAATCAAATCGGTATGTCCATTAGAAAACTCCTTGGCTTGTTCCTACTGTCTAGAATGCAACGGTAGCTAGTTTACAGTGTATATGGCTGTCTGTACTGCTATTGCAACTGTTTATGCTGTCCAAATTTCAGCTTGGACTGTTTTTGTGATTGTTTTCGCTGTCTAGATTACTGTGGAGATAGCTGAAGTTGCATTTGTTATTGGGGCTGTTGTAGATGTTGTGGCTGATGTTGTTTTTGCTGCTATCACGGCGTATTCCAATGCTTGCATGCCTCTGATGGCCTATTGTAAGCCATCAATGTGATCCTTGGGTTTGGTTCCTACTGGTTTATTTCTTGCAATACCTCTGCAATAACAATCGTTGCCCGCTTCTCTTTTCCCATCTTTGGGTCTCATCTCTGGTTGATGTTACCAACAACTGGTATTTGCTATCGCCTTGGAGTTGGCAATGCTAGAAGAAATGGATAGTATTATCTTTTAGGTTTGTTCCCTTTTCATTATTTTTTTGCTTTGCCCATTTATTTATTTATTTTCACCTGGTCATAATTATTTTTTGTTTCCTGGATAGGTTTTTATTTCTTGCTAATAGGGCAGTCATCGTATCACTTACCTCAAGCAAATAACAAAGGAATAAAATATCTAAGAGAACAAATAAACACAGAAACAAATCCTAAATCCTAATATGAAGATACAAATAACAAATCTCCTTAATTAAATGATTGTAAATCCTACAAGTTGAAAAACAAATCTTTCTTGGGAGGGTTGACCGAGATCCTGCCATGTTAGTTTAACTGTTTGAAATACTGCTTCCGTCTAGAAGATGGCTATTTGACATAGTTTTCTTTGCATTATATTGTTTTGCATTTGTTGATAACTTAGCTGGGTAATTCAGAAGGCAATGCTAATCCTCTCTTTGCACTTTTAGGGGCTAATTCATGAGGAGTTCACCAGAATACTGAATGCTTTATCTGGTGCGAAGGTCACTAAACCAGGAAGCTTCCGAAGCTGTCAAGATGGCTACGCAGTGAAGTCATCTCTTAAAGCTGAAGATGGATTGCTATATCCACTTGAAAAGGGATTTTTCTTTTTGCCTAAACCTCCAACTCTCATTTTACATGATGAGGTATTGGTTACTTGCGGGCTCCTGCGGACATTACCTTAAAATTGAATTTTAGTTGAGTTGACTGGTATGTTTCTCATGCCAACCTATGCAGATCGAGTACGTTGAATTCGAACGGCATGGTGCTGGAGGCTCAAGCGTTTCTTCACACTACTTTGATCTGCTTATTAAGCTAAAGAATGACAATGAACATTTATTTGGAAATATCCAAAGAAATGAATATCACAACCTTTTTGACTTTATTAGGTTGATCAAATTACTCTTTAAACATAGCATTTTAATGTGTATAGACTTTCCTAATACATGCAGCTTTTCACTTAATACAGTGGAAAAGGATTGAAGATCTTGAACCTTGGTGATGGACGGGTTACCAATGGTGTTGCTGCTGTTCTTCATAATGATGATGATGATGCTGTTGATCCACATCTTGAGCGGATTAAAAATGCTGCTGGTGGTGAGGAAACTGATGATGAGGTGTGTGTTCAGTAACCTCTAGTTATGAAAGTTGCTTATGTTTACTATGTGCGACGACGCATGCATTTATAGTTATTTCTTTCTTAAAGTGGTTTTGGAATTCATTGCTGATTATCTGCATGCTTTCAGGATGAAGATTTTATTGCTGAGAAAGATGATAGTGGATCTCCAACTGATGCTTCTGAAGAGGAGGAATCTGATGCTGTTGAAAGTGGGGCCGAGAAAGAAGTAAATCAGAACATTTTTATTAATACTATTTTTCATTTTAAATTAATTTTGTAGATCTACTTATATCGAAAATGTTGTTTCTTACAATCCACTACTCAGAAACCTTCTAAGAAAGATTCTAAAAAGGAAGTTGTGAGTAAAGCATCATCCTTAAAGAGGAAGTCTAAAGATGGAGATGATGATTCAAAGAAGAGAAAGCAGAAGAAGAAGAAAGATCCACGAGCACCAAAAAGGGCAATGTCTGGCTTTATGTTCTTTTCAAATGCTGAAAGAGAGGTCAGTTAGGAATGTGTTGCTTAGGAATTTAAAATCGGGCATATTATATTTTCCGTTTTATTCTTTTCAATGAATTTGCGAACACTCCATGTTTTTACTTTTGGTTGGAAATGTTGGATATGTTTGTTGCAGAATCTCAAGAAAGCAAACCCTGGAATGTCATTTACTGATATTGGAAGAGCTTTTGGGGAGAGATGGAAGAAGATGTCAGGTGACTTAAAAATTCTCTTATTGAAAAGATGCAAATTTTTTGGAAGTCCAGACGAATTTCTTCAGCCTTTGTGATCAAATTTCATTTTTATCTGTGGCAGCGGAGGAGAAAGAGCCTTATGAAGCAATGGCCAGGGCTGATGCAAAGCGTTACAAGGAAGCCATGGCTGGATACAAGAGCGGTGGACCTGCAATTAATGTGGATTCTGGCAATGAAAGTGGCAGTGACTAATTTTTCTTGTTTTAGAACTTCTTTGATCACTGAAGCCACAACTTCTCCAACGTGATGGTGATCTGCAGGATGAGCTGACACCATGAACATTTGTAAACTGGGTAGGTTTTTAATTTGGTCAAGAAGTACAGTATGTTGAAATCACTCCTCTTACGAGTTTACTTCTTGCCAAATAGCCTTTTCTCTTAAGAATTTTTGTGATTGTGATCGCCTAATTATTAATGATAGCAACTCGTAGAGTAATCAATTTGGCAAGGATATCTCTCTTGCAAGAGAGAGATCCTTCAGTTCTTGCATTGTTGCCTTTTTGAGAAGTTTTCGTGTCAGTATTGTTAATTTTTGAGAAGTTTTCGTGTCAGCATTGTTGCCTTTATTTGTAAAAATAAAGCTGATAATTTTTCTTACATGGATAATTTTGGGAAAAAATTGAATCTCCGATTTTTTTTGGGTGGAATTTCAAAGGTATCTGTTGACTTAATAATTCACATTAATTTTAATTATATATAGTCGAATTATAAAATGTAAAAAAATCATCATTTATCAAAACAAGTTTTCTAACTCTAGTAAGCATGCAAATGGTCCTTTATTTATATAATCATCTACGTTATTTCATGCATTAGATTCTCAAAACTAGCGTACTTTGAAAGGAGAGATTGTTACGTGCGGAGTCTGGATACAGAGGTCGTTTGATTTTATGATTGTGAATAGTTACTGTTTATCACTATATTTTTACTGTTCATCCTTATGTTTTTATTGTTCGCAGTCACAAAATTGAATGATTTTTTATTCGGACTTCCCATATAATAATCTCTCTTTTAGGCGAAGCAAGATGGCAATTGCAGCACCACAATCTCAGCCTTACACGGTTGTTCGAAGTAAAGTCAAATTAATGTTCGCTTGCAATTACAAAAAATGAATGAGCTTTAGATGTGATTGAATGGCTTAAAGTTTAAGAGATCAATCAAGTAGAACTTGCAGATCATATTCTTAGACTATAGAGCTAAGAGAGACTTCCCTATCTTGGTAGTTGGTCCATGTTCAAGCTCTCTCAAAATTGATTTCAGGGCTATATATTGATTAAACAATAACGAATCTATATTTTGATAAATTCAAATTTTCTTGCTTATAACACATTTTGACGATATCAAATAAGACAATCATTATTCAGTTGAACTTGTAATATAATTTTGGTGATTAGGACAACTTTTTGATTACTTATATACTCGATGATACGTGCTTTTAAGGGAAAGGCTCCTTAGTTTTCTTCAAATTTTAAGTTGCATATTTCACGAGAAGATTATTTGAAGTTTATTTCTTTGAAATCAACTTATGTTTATCAATATAAAAATAGAGGTGTTCTTTGCCCCATGAGCCCTAAATGGTTTAATGCTTTTGATGATAATGAATTTATTTTAAGGGGATATTATTTATACTTAACCCTTTCAAACCAATATAAGTTTGTCAATATTAAAAAGCATATGCTTTTGGCCCTATGAGGACTAAGGTTTTATTTGAGACAAATTTCTTACTGCTTTACTTTTCTGACTACAATCACAAATTTTATTTATTCGCTATTTTTTTATCGCTTTTAATAATTTTTGTAGGAAGTTGGTTTCAATAGCATCTTTATAAAAAGTTATTTTCTTCACAATAGCTTTAGAACCATCTTTATAAAAGTTGTAACCATTCCAAGCTGATCTAAATGGTTTAATGATTTTGATGAGAATGAACTTATTTTGTTGTCCTCATATTATTTAAATAAGTAGATGTGCATCTTTTAGGTTTCGTTTGGAACGACTTTTTTATTACTTTTTAAAGTAGTTTTTTAGTACAAAATTTTTAATTTTTATACTAAAGAACTGCTTTAAGAAGCAAAAAGAAAGCCATCCTAAACGAAGCCTTAATCTTAAATTGTTGAAGTTCTTTGAAGCTTGAGTTGATTCACAAAGATCAAGCAAGCAAATAAGCATATGACATAAGCATATGACCTACACAACACCTAAATCCAAGTATAGGCCCTTGGTAATTTTATAAGTAACAAAATATATAATTATAATGGCTCAATTCAATGTGATCCCTATATTGTAGCAAATCACATTTGGTTGGGGCATGACAGAGGTGAAGCTTGATTCATTCATCTATTAATTATATTAATTATAGATTCATCTCTTGCAATAACAAATTCTCCTCAAAATTAATATCTATTAAGAGTAAAAATCTCCATTTTGTGCTCTTGCTACATATTAGAACACAAGGCCAATAACAATAGGAAACTAAGTAGGTCATCCTTTGAATGCTCCATTATGCCTACACTTAGATATAGAGTTACCAAAGCTAATTCATCAATTACACTAAAATGTGCCTCAAATATTCGACCTAATCCTTCACTTATCCAGAGTATTATTATTTTATGATTTTTCAATAGATATTTGACTTATTCTTGCCTCAATTTTCTTCCTATAACCAAGCCAAAAATCACTCCTTGTTCATGCCTCGGCTCTTACGATCATTTCCCGTCGTCATCAAATTCGAGATGTCACGTATTATGATGATATGTAACGTATATGCTACATACATTAAATCACCTCACATAACTAAGGATTATCACATAATTCACATAACAATGAATTCCATGATAAAATATCATAGAAATGCAAACCATATAAAAATGTCCCCTCAAATTCACACTTACATAAAAATTGCATAGGAATGCAATTATAATGGTATACCATATTTATAGTTATTAGATTTTATGAAAATCGCTAAAATCACTATATATATATATATATATATATATATATATATATATATATATATATATATATATATATATATATATATATAATTCTTTGCTTTTACTAACTCCGATTTGAATAAGTTATGTGAAATCAGTTTAAAATTGCTTTTGAATGAAGCAGCCGTTTAGAATTTGCTTGGAATAATTTTTTATCGTTATTTTTTTTTATTGCAAGAAAAATAAAAATAAAAAACTCTGCTGTAGAAAATAGTAAGAAAATTATTCTTAATAAAAAGTTTTAATATAATTTTAATTATTTTAGGCTGCATCTTATTAGTAGTTAGTTTCAATAATTTCTGCCATATTTGTACTATTTTGATCTAATTTCATTATGTTCGCAAGTAAAGTAATCGGAAAACATCGGCCGAAATTGATCCAAAACTGCCGATAATACGTTACTTAGAGAGCTTGAAGCGATTTTAACCTTCACGGCGAGCGAGCGAGAGACACAGTTCCATCCTCCACTTTTGCTTCTTCAGTGAAGCATGCAGGACTCAGAGGAAATTCGGAATCTACCCATAGACATCGCCTTCGGTCGTCTCGGAGGTTGTCGATCAACCCTTTGGATTTGTTTCCTTTTGACTTTGTCGCCGTGTTTCAGCTAAAAATTGCATTTTTAAGGTTTTTTTTTTGTTAGTGTTTCTTTGATTTTATAATGATGATTTGATTTTTTTTTTAATGCAACGGAAGAATGGTTGGTCGATCGCAAGAGGATCCCGGCTGATTGGAGAAAACGCATGAGCTCTATCAGGGCAAAGATTTCCTCGGCCTTCTCCTCCCTGCCCAAACACCTTGATCCTTTCTTCCTAACCCTAGACGCTGAAGGTAAAACCGCTATGTTTAAATTTAATTTTTATCGTCCTTTTCTATCTTTTGAAAGAAAACCTCGATTGTATTGCGGCATGATTACGTTTTGTATGCCTCAATGGCATTTTTTTGATCCTGAAAATTTGTCTGCAATTCCCGCTGATGATGATGAATGTCACCTAAACGGGGTTTTCGTGAACATAAAAAAATGGCAATAGTTGTAGAGACGAATCTAAAAAAGATGGGGCTAGGTGAATTATTAGTAGAAAGGAGAAAAAAAGGCTGGAACTAGATGAAAAATTGTTTCCTCAAACTTTAGAAGCAAGAAAAGTGCAAGTTTCTATCCTTGCTTTATTACTGTCCATTGTTTCTTGTAAAATAAATCATCCACCTTTCTAGTTAATTCTTTGGTCTTGGAGATAGTTTCATGCAGGGACAGATCCAGAAAATTCCATCCATTGGGACACCATAAACAAAATTAACATAATTATCATAAATCTAATCCTCATAAAATTCTTATAATACATATTTTATTCAAGTTATAAAGCATTCAATCTCATGATTTTTTTTTATTAATCACTGCAATATAAATATCGAATTTGAGTATATATAATTTAATTAAAAATGTGTAGAAAAGTAGAAATATGAAAAACATATGTGCATTACAAATTCTTTAGAAGCAAATAGGTTGAGCTTTTGTAATTAGTCAATTGTATGCTTGTCTCACCTATTTATTATATTGCTCTTCTTGTGACATTCATGTCATATACAGCCATTGGCTACTTGGAAGCAAAACAAATATACAGTACTCTGCTGAATACAACCACAGAAAGCCGTAATTTTTTTGGGCGGTTATCAGGTTCTGCTGTAAGGTCTTTATGCCTGTATTTTTCTGTTTTCTGTAGAATTTTCCATTAGATTTTTAGTTTGCAAGGCAATTATTCTTTTGGCAGGGTGAGTGGGAGAACATTGTGAGAGCTTATGAGAAGGATTATGTGTTCCTTGGAGAGGCTGCTCAGATGATCGTCCAGAATGGCAACTATGAAATGTATGCTACTTGTTCTTTTCAGTGCAGAGAAAAAAATTTGCAATACATTGTGGTATTTTAACCAAATTAACTGATTTCTTATTGAATGAAGTCCTTTTCAGAAAAAGCAGGTTCATAAGATTCAACAACAACTAGCAGAATTAGATCGCAAAGAAGTCGAAATCAAACGAAATTCTTCTCTTTCTGCTGCGAAGTATTCTGAATCTTGTCAGGCGCTTGGGCTGCAGGTTAGTTTATTGGATATTGTGTAATCAGTCACGCATCACTCTATCTTAACCGTTGAGCACATTTCGTTAATTTTACAAGACATTGGATGAGCAATGTATGATGTTGTAAGTTTTAATTGATCGCTGGCCTTTGGAAATTTTCTGATTTAGGGAAAAAATGTGAGGCTGGAGCTTTTAGAGGCAGCTAAATCTCTTCCTGCTACGTTCAGCAGAATATTGGAAGTTCTTAATGGTGATTCTGTTTTAAAAGCCATTGAGTATTACTCAAACTTTTGCAGAGATGCTCATACAGAGAATGAGGTTCCTTTTGACAACTTTTCAAAATATTATCGCTTTATTGTTTCCATTATTTATGACTTGAGCAACTTTAAGTGATGCACCTACTCCCTTGTTCGTAGTTGTTAAATGCAGGTGAGATTTGTATCTATTTGCATTTAACATTGCTTTTTATATTAAGTGCAGAAGAGTGCAGTTGTTGTACTCCAAGCTTTGAGGAATCTTCATCAAAATCCCCCGTCTCTCAATATCTCAATGTCCCTTGAAGTCCAAAATTCTCTGCACACCCCGTCAAACTTGTGTTCTACACATCCTATGGCAGTAGAAGGATCACCTGATATTGATGTTGCTACTGGTGATATTGATTGGGACATCTCTCTGGGTGATACCCAAATTGATTGGGACATTGAACAGAATGAATTAACAGGGGATGAATTTGGTTTATGTGAGATAATTGATGCTCATAAGGAGTTACAGGTATCTGAAACTGGCGATGGTGTTGTATCTGATAATAATACACCACTAAAAGTGTTGGAAGCGGGAATTGTTTCTGGAGTTGCGGAGACAGAGATATGCTGGGATATTAGCATTGAAAATCCTCAGATGGATGCATCTGAACATTTTGCTCCACCAAGTTCAAGCCAAGAAGTTCAACAAATTGATCCAGTAGCGCCTTGTATACCTCAATCTTTAGAAGAAGAGAGAAGCCAACTTTTAGATACAGAATATAGAAATAAAATTCTTGATGATCTATTTGAGGTATTTTCATAACATTTTGTGTTTCAATCAATTTTTTTGTTGTAACAATTTGAATATCTCCACACCTTTTATTCTCTTCAATATTATAAAAAGTTGTTAAAAGTTTACATATTTACAAGTTTTTTTTTAAGTTTTCTGTCCATATAATCTTAATTAACAAATTTGGGGTGTACTACATATGTAAGCAAATAATCTTTTGGATTATATAGAGTAGTTTATTGGTGCAAGCAACCAATGACTTGTCGACAGCTTCCTTTTTCTTTTGCTCTTTTTTGTTGAAGCTCTTAATTCAATGGTTTGGTATTTTTATTTTTAATGGCATGTCCTACAAAAATTAAGACTCCTTCAATTAATCACTAACCTTATGCTTTATTGAAAGAGATTATTAAGGAAAATTTATGTTACATATCCGCTGTGGCTATGGATGATTGTGTTCCTTTTATTTCTTTAGACCCATCATAAGTTGATGCATTGTAAATTATTCCTGAGTTATTGATCGTAATGTAGTTTTCTTTGCAGAACTAGCTGATTAAGCATATATGACAAGTTGATTTTAAAATATGTAAGTTAATTTTATGTTTTCATCCTCTACTAATTTGGATCGTCATCTACCTTCTATATTTTATTCTAGAACTAATGAACTTCACCCGGCACTGAATTTTTCATGGATTGTTTATCAAAGGTTTTCCCTTTCACTGCGTTGGTTTTCCCTTTGCCGGTTGTGCTAATTTGAGTTCTGTTAACACTCTTTATTTGTTGAAAGTTAGATGGTGTTTGTGGAGAACTGTAGTAAGGTTGCCTATTTGTTGTTTTTTTAATCTGTACATAAGCAATCGTCTGCTTTGTCACACTTCGTAGAGATTTCTTTTCATAGAAGTTATATGTCAGGACAAACTGATAAGTGAGTGCTCGTGAAGAAATAGTCAGACCTTTTAGATTTCCTGGTGTAAGAAAAAAAGATTTCCTGGTGTAAGAAAAAAAGAGTTATATTTTTGTGCGCTTTTGCAATCTATTGTCCATTGATGTATGAACGGACCTAGAAACCTGGCCTATGAAATAAAATTTAGTTATAGTTGTTTTGTTTATTGGATAAAGCCCATAATAGTCTACTAATTATTCATATGTGGCCAACTTAGTAAGAGTATGATAGGAAATACTTGAGTTCGCAAATATTCCTATTGGAAATACTTGAGTTCGCAAGCAACCCTAACAGTAAATTGGAACAAAACAGCGAGAAAGAACACAATACGATAATGAAAGCAACCCAAACAGTAGTTTTTATTGTATGAGATAAAACGAAGCAAACGGAAAGCAAAGATATAATTGATCCCCTATTCGAGAGGAGGATTGTCTCTCCCAAATCTCTAGACAAGAGTCTAGAGCCCCAAACCCAAAGAGACTACAAGAGAACAATAATCAAAAGTATGCCTAGCCCTATCCCTCTCATCCCCTTTAAATAGCCTTTTCCACCTTACAAACCTCCTTACATATTTCCTAATATAAGATATTATTTAATTAATACAACCTCCTTACATATTTCTTAATATAAGATGTTATTTAATTAATACAACCTCCTTACATATTTTCTAATATAAGATATTATTTAATTAATACAAAAGATATCAAATCAATTTAATTAATTAAATCTACCTTCCTTATTTGCTTGCCTCCTCTCTCCCTCTCTCCTCTTGTTGCCACCCAACTGGGTCCCACCCTAAGTAGGGCGGTTTGGGCAGGGCGGTTTGGGCCTTCTTTGATACTGTTGGCCCTATCTAGGCGGTTCAGGATGAATCGCCTTATCAAAGTACCACATTTCTGCAATTTAGTCCTCGGCTGTATAAATTGATCCCAAATGGTTCCTTAGGGATTAAATTGGGATTAATTTTGTATCTCAAATTTTATTGGAGAGATCATTTGAGATAAATTTTGTATAATCAATAGACTAAGTTAGAGAAATGTGATATTCTGAATTTTGAAATTAAATTGAACACATACGAATAGTTGGTGGGACTTTTTCTCTTTTGTTTATGGTATTTTTATCTTTGCATTTCATCTTTTTTGATACTTGAAATGTTGTTTCAATCAGTTTCATTGATCTTTGGTGACTTTTGGATCATTGTTTGATCTTCCAAATTCATATTCACAGCTAAAATCATTTCTAAATCAACGGTTAGTGGAAATGAGAAGTGGCGAGACATCCTCATTGCAACATCAAGTTCAGGCAGTTGCTCCTAATATGCTACAACAATTTGCTCCAGATGCAGTTGAGGCTCTTCTATCGGAGGTATCTTTGGCCATTTCATTGCTCACAAACAGGAAGACTCGTGACATGATTATGATTCTTAATTCAAAAAGGTTATATTTGATGCTCTTGCTAAACAGCATTCTCATTGTCCAGCAGGCAGCAGCTTCTTTCATGATAATTTGTACTGCTGACTGTGCATTATTTTTTAAATCATATTAATCCTCTTCATATTGAAAATTTTAGATTTCTAGATAGATTGGTGTCAACACTTGAGGAAAAGAAGAATCATGAAGTGAAGCTCAGGGAGAGTTTGAAAGATTTGGCTGTGAGACGGAGAGAGTTGCAAAATACTTTAGCATCATCATGGCCTAAGCAGGTGTGTAACAATCCTACTTTGCTTTAATATTCATTGGCAAGTCTAACTTAAAATAATCATTAATTTGATTCATGCATATATTTTAGTGGTATATATTTCATCAATTCATCTACAGCCCCTTGGAAAACTCTGTTTTGCCAACCGTTTTGTTTCTTTGACCTTGGTATTCTTGCACCTGCCTACTTGATAGCCTTAAAGAGCCTAACGATGGTGAATCCAGGCCAGTCTTATTGCAATATAAAAAGTTTAGGAAAAAGCATGCAGTGCTCTAAAGCAGATATATAAGCAAAAACAATCAATTTATATAAGCATGAAAGAATATTTGATGTCCCGGTTCAGTTTGGGAGTACATGAAATGTCTTGCCTCCTCACATGTGCTGTGTATTTCCTCACTGATGCAGTGAAAATTCAACACATTTCAAACTCTCTTTCACCTTCTCCACATATTGTTACCATTTGGTATAGTGATTATAAGAGGCAACTTATACAAGCACGGAGCCGTGGTCCTACTCATTATATCATCAATTAGGCAGTAGTAGGAATAATGAGTGCAGAGTTGAACCATAGTGCCAATCATCTATTAATTTCGTCCAAAGCATATGAAAGCCATACATGAATGGGCCAAGTATGGGAAGACCAACTGAATGATTTGGATAAGACTTGGAAAGATGACAATGCTTTAGATTTTTAGTTCTAAGAGTAATTTTCATCGTTATTAGCTTTATCCCCCAACCCTTTCTACTGAGTGCTGCATCCGATATATTTGAATTTGTGGGTAACAAATGTACACATTTGCTAGAGCCCTTAATTGCAGAAGATAGTGATGATGGTAATTTTGGTGATTATTAACTAGTCCTGCTGCTGTTCTGTTGCAATATAGAGTATGGCCATCGAGTTTATGGAAGATGGAACATTACTGCTTGAGCTACTTAGTTCATGTATATTCTAATCTGCTGACTTGTATACTGATCTGAATTCCCGTTTGCAATACAGGAAGCTGCAATAGCTAAAACAAGGGAGCTCAAGAAGCTCTGCGAGTCAACGCTGTCCTCAGTATTTAACGGAAGGCCAGTCAATCTAATCGGAGAAATCAACAATGTGTTGAGCAGCGGTGTTGGTGCATAAGGCAAATATCTAAAGACAGCAATTTGGTCGACTGAAGGTGCCCTTCTATCCATTTTTCACTACAAACACTGATAAAATATTCTTTTTCACCTGAATTATCTACTTGTTCACATAAGCCAACTGATTTATTTATTGGAAGCAATGAGTATATCTCATCTTTTGTAGAAAAACCAAATCTGCTGTTGTAGAAACACATTCCCTCTCAGTTATTATTATTATTTTTAGAATAGCATTGATCAACGCCATTTTTTTGGGATTTACGCATATACATTACACATGATTGTTATAATATAATAATTTTTATATTTCATTCATGCATTTTATATTAAACTTATAAAATTAAGTGGAGATGGTTGAAAATTTAGCCATTGATGCTCTCGATGCTACAGTAAATAACCTCTATTGATCAATATTGATTTCAAAGAAAGTATGAAGAAGCAAGATTGATCAATCAGGCTGAGAAGCCATATTGCACCAGGGATTTATGCTCCATTTATTTAATGGAAATTGTGCCTAAGCATATTTTGTTGTACCACACTGTCATCGTTTGCTTTGCTTGCTTGACCAGTGGACCTAGCTACCTGACTGGCTTCCTAGCTAAATGATTGAAGCCAAATTGGAGGTTGAGAAGTATTATATTTCCAAGAAAAGGTCTACACAAAAATATATTCACTTATATATTTGATGAAATAGATCACTAAAAATTCTTATCATATAAAAATAAATGATACTTTCTAAATTTAGGCTTTGTTTGAGGCAATTTTATTATTATTTTCTAAAGCAATTTTTTAGTATAATTTTTTTTAAAAATAATGAAAAAATAGTTGTCAAAAAATGTCCGAAATTAGAGAAATTATTCTGTGTGGAGTTCGGATGGGAAGAATTGTCTGGATTGTGAGTGTACATTGATTTGATACATATTATGCACAAATGTTTGCACAGTGTGTATACTCAACATGTCCGGACGATTCTTCCTATTCGGATTTTGCATAGAATAATTTCTCCCGAAACTAAGTTTTAATTGATCCACCTATAAATAATATAAAACTTAAATTTTGTTATGCTTTTTATGAAAAATATAGCAGAGCTGTTACTGCGGTGGTAGTTTGTTGGGTGCTGCTTACAAGTTGTTTTCGTATCTTAAATTATCCTTTTATTGACTTGTTTTCTCTTGTATTTGATTTTATGAGATTTGAGATTTTTTCCTTTTTCTGAGATTGAGCATTCTTGGATTTAGAGAATAGTATTTTTTTTTAATGTTGTTTATTTTATTTCAATACATGTATGTCTTCATTATAGTAGATTATATATTTTCTTCTCTTCCAAAAATATAGATTTAATTTGGCTGAACCATATTCCTAAATAGTACCTAATTTATCCAACACATAAAAATATTAATTATTATTATTGTTATTCTTTTTAGAAGTTACATGTCTAAAGCATAAATTTAACATAGATGAATTTCAATTTTAAAAATTTCAAATTTGTTTGCTAATAACGGGTTGTTTGTTCAGCTAGAAAATGAATGTAAAGTAAAATGAATGTTTATAAAATAAAAGTTGTTTATTGACACTACTTGAGTTGTTTGGTCTGAGTATCCTATAATCATTGTAGTTTAATTTTTTTGTTTGATTTAAAGTAAGGAATGTAGAAGAAAATAGTAGTGCATTTGAAATTATAATTGATCAAAGGTGCTGACAGTGATGGTGGTGACTAACGGTGGCGGTGGTGATAGTGGCGGTGGTGGGCGGCACTGATAGTGGCAATTTGTAGTCAGTGGTTAGCGACGATGACCGACAACGGCAAGCCCTAAAGCAGGTGGTGGTTGTGGCTAACATCACTTCACATAAGATTTGTATTTGAAATTAGCCTAACTTGAATGAATTTCAAATATGTTAAAAATTAACTAGATGGTGTATTGCAAATAGGTTGAAATTTTATAATGTATTTACTTTTCTTCCAATAAAACAACAAAATTTTCAAAACACATGCATTTGGAATCCAATGCACTGAGACTCAAATGCCCCTAAGTCATTTGACACTCATATTATTATTATTATTATTATTTTTCTTCTTCTTCTTCTTTTTCTTTGTACTTCTATGTGACATCTGGAACTTGAAAAAATATATATTATTGGAATCATATTATTACCACCTAATATGTTTCAACCTTCTTATCAACATAAAATTTGACACAACATGCACATCTCAAAGCACTTGGGATTTTCAAGTTTGTAACTTTTGAAAATGATTTTGGAATTATCTGAACTTCATTTTCAACCAGTTTATAGTCAAACATGCATTCCGATGACATGAATATAACGAGCTTAAGTTCACTCAATTTTCATGCCGTTCAGGTGCTTAAATTCTCGAAAAATAGTAAATATTCAAGGGAGTCATTCTAAATCATTCGACTAAGTGACTAAGATTTTGACAAAAATAACCAAAATACTTCCTCTAAAAATTTCTAAATATGCTTTCATTTCACACTTAAGAGAGTCTTTTTGGGTGGAAAGAGTTCCTAAACTTGAAGAATTCTAGAATTTTGCCACTCGATTGACAACAATGCCTATCATTGCTTTACAATTGCGAATTGATGCGGACGATTGTCATCGACCGTTAACATCCTTCATTTATCTATTGAAGTCGTCGGCCATCAACCAACATCGTAGTTTATCATCGTCTGGTGTCGACTTTCCATCATCTGATCATAGTCACTCGTCGTTAATTGATATCCATCAATAGACATCGATGTTTGCCATCGTTGGATCTCCTTATCCAACCATCAACTAACATCAACACCCGTCACTCGTTCTCAACATTCTCCATTATCACTTTAAATCAAACTACGATTACAAGCTATCAAATTTTGCCTTTTCTTATGTTGTTGGTGTTGTGGCCTTTAGGAGGGGCTACTTGATGTGATACACACAAGTTCAGCTTTGATCATGAAACAATCATGAGATTCTCATATATCTGTTCTTATTTTATATATTTATATTATTACAATTTTAATTGATATGATACTCTAAAATATTTATTAAAATGTATTTTCAAGTTATTTTGGTATTTAAAAAATGTTATGATTGTTTGGCTAAGAAATAGAGGTACGACCCTTTAATTTTTATGAGGAATATTTTGACCCACAAATTTCAAATAATATTTCTTGAGTCATTATAAGCTTCATTTGCAAATTGTCTTCACTATGTCAAGATAATATTGTGCTCCAATTATAAACTATTTTTAAAGAAAAAATGTTACCAGCAATAGAAACATTAATTTCATCAGGAAGAGTAGAATCATTCTTAATCAAAACACAAACCCTAGCAAAAGTAAGACGCAATTGCTCCACAATAAGAGAATCAACCGCAATAGTAATACCTACTAAACTTGCAATTTTTGAAATATCCTATGGAGTCCAACAAACCAAGGGGACTAAGATTTTAATCCAAAGAAGAATTGAGCAAATTCCTCACGTTTAGGCCGAAATAGAGGAGACCATTTTTAAATAATAAAAGGTATTAAAAAAAAGAACCATGGACCCCTGTTCAGACAAGATCAAAGTCTTCCGAGCAAGAAAACTTCATCAAGAAGAAACCATCATTTAAAGAAAGAAGTATAAGGGAACTTTTGAGCTTCCAGGCTTTCAACATCACTGAACGTAAAGCCTCAAAGAAATGATGCTTACCTAAAGAATAACCCACCAAAGTTAATCCCCAGGATTTTGAAGCTTTCTGAACATCAACACCTGAAAAAAGAGCTAAGTTATATTTCAGAGGAACAAAGGATACAAAAAAATCTTTTGAAGAGGAACGACGAGAAGTTAGTTGCCCCATCCAATCTTGTAAATTAGAGGATGCCATTGTTTTGCTAAACTTTATTGAAAAGCACAAAGCAATTTATGATTATATTTTCTTTGAGAAAATATAATCTCTAGAATTTCAGTTTTGAAGTCAGACACATCATTATGAACGATATATCACCTCGGCAAGAGAAAATATCATTGTCTAATGGATTCATAATACAAAACTACAATCTTCATCCTGATTATCGGAGTCAAATTTGAGAAGGAACTACATATGACCCCGAAGGATCAAAATGATGTTCGATTGAGTATTTAGCTATGATAATCTAGATGTATTATCATTAATTTCATATTCAAAGACATGTTGATAAATGATATATCACTCTGGGGAAATAAAATATCAATCATTATCCATGGTTTGAATATGACGATAATGATCGTCTTGATTTTTTTATTTTTTCAAAAGAATAATGTCTTCTTTTATCCATTCTATTTAGGAGCTAAATATAATGAGATTTTACTTTTCTGGGGTCTTGAATCTCTTACGAAGGCAAGCCTTTATAGTTTATTACATCATATGAAGTTTAAACTTTCTATGAATACTCTCGATTAAAATAATGGTAGAAATTTCATTTAGGATTTCAAGGAGTGATATAAAAGGTGAGATGTTAGAATTTCAAACTAGATTGGATCAAATTTGAACAATTATTTTAGAGACCAAAAGGTAAGGAGTAGGAGGTATTTTAGGATTCTAAAATAATTCAAAAACATCCAAATCTATCATGTGTTGGGCTTTATATTTTGGTTTAGAGAGAAATTTTAATTTGAGTTGTCATTTTATTAGAATGTTGGGATTAAATCCTCGATGTTGGGGACTTATGATTTTAGGTTCGCTCCAAATTCTAAAACTAAATTGGACACTAAATGATAGAGACTTGAACCTAACTAATAAAATGCAAATATAGGCTTACCTCGGCCTAAATTGGAGTGTCAGCTAAACCACCTAGGTGCTTTAAAATTATGAATCCGGTTTTTATGTATAGGTTATTATTTAAATTTTTAAGAAATTGGGGCTGACGTCTCGAGAAGGTCTTAATTGCCCCCTTTACTTATGTAGGATAATTATGCTCAAATGCAATTAAAATTTTATTTCCTTAGTTGATTTCTAATGTGATGCATACTGATTGATATTGTATGCATAAATGATATGAAGTAGTATAAAAATTTGGCTTAGAAAATAATTTTTTTCTTAGAAATTGCACAACATCCCCTAGACAGAGCTGTACCCAAATAGATCAGGTGGTCTGTTACGACCCGCAAGCGGGGAGGTGTCTAACAAGGAAGAGTAATCACACATGTATGCATGAGATCCCCGGCGTGCCCGAGCTTAATTCTTAGAATCATTTATTTTTCTATGTTGGCCTAAATTTTTTTATTTTAATTACAAGTAGAAAAATTTTGTCCTTAAAGAGCCTAACTGCATCCAGGCTAAAATAAAAGCGACATGCCGAGCAAGAAACCTAGAAAGATTATGAAACTCCTAATGCATGAAAAGTGAACAACCAATCATAACATATCATCAAAATAAATCACATGTAAATGAAAGGCCACGTGGCGAGTACCACCTAATTACAACCTAGAGTTTGCATAAATTAAAAGTGGTCGGGCACCAATGACAATAAACCCGAATTCTAATTCTAATAAGGACGCTGGTTTTTAAAATGGGATATTTTTCTTCTTGGCCATCATTTCTTCATCTCCTTTCTTCGGGCTTCTTGGATTTGTCGTATTCGGATACCTAAATGAAAAGAACTCATCTCCGAAGGGGTGTTTCTTTTCTCTTTGGATATCTAAGTCATCCAAATTTGAATATCCAAATGAAAGGAACTCTCTCCTAAGGGATGTTTCCTTCATCTTTAAAATTCAAATTAGATATTTAAATATCCTATTTTAGTTAAACTTTCACAACACTTTGAATTTCAAATTACATATAGAAAATGAAAAAGACTCTAATACAACCTGCATGATTAACCTAAGCAGTTTATGCATAAAACCATCAACATCCCAAGCATTCACATAATCATTACTCAAATTTGAGCCAACACCATCACTTGACCATGCTCTTTTATTTTCAAGAGGGCTTAGCATAATTAACACATGTAGAAAATTTTATTAGTTAAATTTTTATTTACCCTTTGTGGACCTCCGAAAGGACAACAAACACCATCGCCCCGCGAGGGGAGATAATATCTGTCCAATGGGAGGGCAGATTCGATCACACATATGATTAACCATTGAGGATAGCGGCTCTCACCAGCACACCCCGATGGGTAATAATATATATGATCTGATCGTCACAACGGGTTTCCCCCACCCGATACATTAGCTCGAATGGGGTTTATTTGAGAGTGGGATTCGGTTTCCCACGGGCGCAAGCCCCCGTGGTTAATTACATCTCAAGCTGGAGCCTGAGAATACTCTCGATTAAGGATTCTATATTATACTTTCTGAATTGGGATTGGCACATAGGGGGAAGACTAGGAAGTCCTACTCGAAGGGAAAGAGAGGTTCAACTAGGCTTAGTCAACATGCACGGCTCACATCAACATCCGGAGGGACTAAGGTAGTGAGAAGAAACTGGAGAAAAATAAATAAATCATGCACTCGAAACATGCAGGAGGGAAGGATGGAGGTGGCGTCATCCGTGTGACGCGGATATGTAGGGTTTAGGGTCTCTGGAAGACAGAAGACCTACCTACTGATGAGGCGTACTACGAAACAATAGTAGCCTTGAATCCTAAATCTAATGGGTTTAGTGTTCTAAGTAACACTAACAACCGTGTCCTAATTAATGCAATGCAAAATCTGGACTTACCCCGGCCTGGATTGGGGAGCCAGCTAACCGCCTAGTCGCTTCAAAACCATGCTGTCCAGTCATTTAATGAAAGATGGGTGGGTAGGTTATGGTTCTTGGAAGTAGGGCCGACATCTAAAGGATTTCCTAATTGGCCCCAGACTGATGTTGGGTGAATGCTTCTAGAGCTAATGTAATTAAAATTTCGATTTAGTTAGTTTCTAATACAATGCATGCTAGTTAAAGTATCCAAATCAGGTATATAAAGAACTTTAAAAAGGTTTATAAAATAATTTTTAGAATTAGACTGGGCTTCCCCAGGTCCGGCACCTCATCCTCATAGGTCAGATTATCCGGACTCTACCCGCAGGCGGGGAAGTGTCTTATAGAAGGAAAGAGAGAAATGCAATAATATGCATGCGACCCCGGACGATTCCGGCAATTCCCTAGGTCGTTAAGTTTCTAAATTATTTAAATCTTAAAATTTGAATGTTAGTTGTGAGTAGAAAAAGTTTTAGTCCTTAAAAAGCCTAACGAAATCCAGGCTAAAACAAAAGCGACATGTAAAATGCCAAGAAACTATGAAAAGCAAACAATCCTAGAGGCACACAATCATAAAACACATCAGAATTATCAAAACAAATTAATAAATGTGCATAGGCCAACTGCCCTTAATTACAACCCAGGGTCTGCAGAAAATTAAAGTGGCCGGACACCACTGCCAACAACCCGGATTTCTAATCCTAAGACTGACGCAAGTTATTTTTGAGTGGGATACTTGGTCTTCATCTTCTTGATCTTCTCTTCCTTGGACTCCTCGGATCCCAGCTCCATTGGACTCCTTGGATTTCAACTTCCTTTGATTCTTCAAGTAGTAGAACGATCCAAATTTGGATTTCCAAACAGAAAAGGACCATCCTCATATTGGGTGTCCTTTCCTCTTTGGAATTCAACCTTTGGATCCTAGTATCCCCACTTAAAATGAACTTTCACAACTCTTAACCAATATTACAATCAATTACATTAAATGAAAGCAGTAAATTCTAGACGCTCCTGCAAGGTTATCCTAAAAAATCATCCCAAGCAGTTTAATATATCACAAGCAGTTATAAGAAAATGAAATGCTCATCATAGTCACACTTGGCCATGCTCTTAATCATTTTGAGGGCTAAGCAAGCTCTGGAGCACCTGTAGCAATTTATAATGATTTTTTTAACTAGCCCTCATTTATTTAGGGGGGGGGGGCTACGCAATTTCTGAAGCACCTGCATAAAATGACATTAGTATTTAAATCATGATTATTGCCCCCCTTTTATTTAGCGCTGCATGAGCATGGCCACCTGCAGAAGACATTGTTAGTATCAACCTCGATCCTAACCTATGGGTAGTCTATCGTGCAATCACATCACATCCCAGAGTACAGTAAAAGTAAGCAAACACATCAATAGTTCAATCACAACATGCGACGAAATTCGGAAAAACTCGGTACGCAGCAGAAAAGTAAACACCGGCCTAGCCTAAGTCTAGAAGTGGTGCCCTAGCAAACAATTCTACAGTGTGTGTAAAAGCCTGTGTGGCTGAGGTAGATCCTAAGCTGAGTAGTTAGTTACAATTGCCTACTGTCCAGGTTTGTTGTAGGTCTGAAAAAGAATTTTGTTTAAAGTTCAAATACTAGTGGATTAAGATCCATTTTAATTAATTTAATGTGTGGATCTATTTTAATGCTTAGGATGATGATATTTGAAGTTTAAATTACATTAGCGAATTTCAGGAGGTTCGGGGTCCACCTATACACTAAGCAAAAGGGGGTCCAAAATTGACTTTTTGATTAAAGGGTATTTATGACCAGCTAATATTTTTATAAAATACTAGGCCTTAACATGATCAGTTAGACAGTTAGCATGCCCAATTTGGGTTTTTCTATCTAAAGTCATGAATTTCTGAAGTTTTGGTCTCGTTTTGAACTAAGTTTGACCGGATTGTTGACTTTTTGATTTAAGTTGATTTATGAAATCTTAATATTTTTAATAAATACTAGACCCTAATGTGAGTTGAATGCCTTTGAGTTTGCTGGATTTGGAGTTTCCTACGCAAAGTTATGAATTTTAGAAGTTTCGGGCCCTAGACTATAGGCTACGGTTGACCGAAGAGTTGACTTTTTATTTTAGGTTGATTTCTGGACACCTAATATTTTTAACAAATACTAGACCTTAATTAGAGTTAGGTGCGTTTTAGTTTGCCCATTTTGGGGTTTTCTGTAATTAGTTATGATTTTTAGAAGTTGGGGCAATTAAAGGAATTATCGAAATTGCCTAATTAGGGGTACTTTGGGGGTTTTGGTCCAAATCAGCTCCAAACTGATTGGAATCACCCCCAAAGGTCAGAAATGACCTAAGAAGGTGTTCCCGAGTGTTTGGGGAAAATTTGGGATTTTTAATAATTTTTAATGATTTAATTAAGGCAAAAAGGTGATTTTTGATTAAGGTTGAATTAAAGTCCAGATTAAGGTCCAATTAAGGGGCCCTAATTATCTAAGGTTGGGGACTGAATTCTGGAGAGTTTGAGATATTATGGGTATTTTCCTGATTTTAAATGGATTTATTAGATTTTTCTGAAGTTTCTAAGGCTTAATTAACGGGTAAATTAGGGTTTGCTAATTAAGTGTTTTAAAGAGTCCAGAAAATTCCTAGAAAATTCTAGAGGGTTCCAGATGTCACTATGTTTAAGTGTTTTAGATTTCAAGTCATTTGGAGCTATACCAAACCATGTCCTTAGATCTGGGAGAGCTTAGACTAAGTGCTTGTGCAACCTACACATGCAAGGACTACGAAAACACTAAGTAAAGAAACCTAATGAAGTGATTAGTGAATGATTGGGATACAATCATTCACTAATCCTTCTCCCACATGAATTCTGTTCACATATAGGTCCTAGGTTTAAAGTTTCATAAGGGGTAGACTTCTCAAAATTGGGGGATTTAAATAATATGTAATTTTAAACTCATTTTTTTAAATACATAAATATTATAAATAATAATAATGTAAATTTGAAAATAAGATAACTGAAAACTTTAGTTCATAAGCATGGGAGGTCTACCAGCCACCAAGGGGGTTTTAAAATAATTTTTATTTTAAAATAATCAATTATATTAATTAAATAATATTTAAATAATTAAATAACATAGTGATACAGAAAGCATCCAGAAAGGACAAAATCAGATATAAAAAAATAATTTTAAATTAAAATTCACATTTTTTTGAAAAGAACGAGGTATTTTGCGTCAAAATCCGATTTAAAACTGGAAAGTTATGAATTTTTGAAGTTTTAATAGGTTTAGAGGTAATTTTGAAATAATTTAAAATAATTAATATTTGAAAATAAATAATAATTTTGGAATAAATCAGATATAATAATATCTGGAATTTTTAAAATAAATTTTAAATAATAATAATTAAAATATTATAATAATATGAAATAATGAATATTAATATTATAGTGATATTAATATTAACACAATAATACTATTATTAAAAATAATAATAATATTATTAATTAACAATATTAATATAATAATATTAATGGTGATAATAATTAATATTATAATAATCATAATAATAATATTATTAAAATATTAATATTATTAATTATAATATTAATATTATAATAATATTAATAATGAAAATAACTAATATAATAATAATAAAAATATTACTCATAATAATAATATTATTAAAATAATAATATTATTAATATTATAATAATATTAATAATGATAATAATAGTAATGATAATAAAAATATTAACATGATTTAGAAATAAATTTTTAAATAATAATAATAATAATAATAATAATAATAATAATAATAATAATAATAATAATAATAATTAAAATCATTAAAATAATAATAATAATAATAATATACTAATAATAATAATAATAATAGGATTTAAAAATAAATTTTAAATAATAATAATAATAATAATAATTAAAACAATTAAAATAATTAAAATAATAATGATAATAATAATAATAATAATAATAATAATAATAATAATAATAATAATAATAATCATATTATAATAACATTATTATTTAAATAATAAAAATAATTTTTCTGATTTTTTATTATTATTATTTAAATAAACAAATAAATAAATAATAATAAAAAAAACAAATTAAAAAAAAATTCGGCGGCGGCGGCGGTCAGCCACGTGGCGGGCCTTGATTGGGCCCGCGGACCGCGGGCCAATCATTGCCTGGCGGCGCAATCATTGCGCCGTCGGCAATGATTGCCGCAATCATGCGACAATCAGACCACGGATAACGCGGCTTCACTTGCCGCGTCAGCGCGGTCTCCCGGCCGTCGGATCGTCCGCCATTTCGAATCGACGGCTCAGATCGAGCCGGATCGCAGGCGGAACAGCGGGAGAGGATCCGCGGTCGTTCCAGACCGCAGAACGGTCAGATCTCGACCGTCAATCACAGGATCAACGGTCGAGATCGGCTCAGGCGAACGGGACGGCGAACTCGAACCCTAATATGCTATTTCGGTCCGTTCTCTCGATCGGATAGATGAAATCGAACAAAATTTTAAACCTAGAATCTAGACATGTACAGAAATCATGTGGAATAACTGGCTTGGCTTAAAATGATATGTGCAAAACGTTAATTAACTCTAAGTGTTTAGACCTAGGTTAAGGGTTTTGAAGAAATTTCACCGTGGGATAAGGGGGATTTTGGCTCGGTTGCACTTGTAGGTTGTCCTCGTACGTTTCTCCTGTTGAAACCTTGATCAAACGAGCTCTGGATTGGTTGGATCAAAGGCTTGGACGTTCCAAAGCTCGTGGTCGCCGGGATCTCACCGCCGGCGAGCCTTAACCGTCGGGTTTGGGTGGGGAAAGGTAGAGGAAGGTCGTGGGAGCTTTCACACCAAGAGCCTCGGGTTCTAGGAGCCTTGGGAGAGAGCAAGGGTAAAAGTCCCCTCTAAGTTGCCCTAAGAGAGGTATTTAAAGGTCTAACCCTTGGGTGAACGGTCTAGATTAGATCTAGAAGCAATTAGGAGGGAATTTAAACACTATTGGCCGTGGTTTGAGTTAGGGAGGATTAGGAGAGAGTTTAGAGCCTTTAAGGGTCTTAAATAGGTCATTTTGACCTATTAATGGCCTAGGTTGACCAAGTCAAGGGTTGACTTGGTCAATCCTAGTCAAATGGGTCCAAGGGAGGAGGGTATGAGCCTTGAAGCCCTTGGTTGGGCTTGGATCTGATTTGGACTTGATTTAGACCCATATGGGTCTAATGGGTCAACCTGGGTTGACCTGGTCAACCAGGTTGACCCAGTACCAAGACTTGGGCCCAATGGGTCAAGCTTGACCCACTGAGTCCAGTGGAGGAGAGAATAGGGCTTGGAGAGCCCTGGATTGGGTTTGGATTTGATTTGAACTAGTTTAGACCTCTATGGGCCTAATGGGTCAACCTGGGTTGACCTGGTCAACCAGGTTGTTCCAGGGCCTGGGTCTGGGCTCAGCAGGCTTGGCTTGACTCCCTGAACCCATTGGGATGGGCTCTGGGGTCTAGTCTGGTCAAACTTGACCAGGTCAACTCCTTGACCTTGGCCTAGGGGAAAATCAGGGTCAACAAACGGACCCGCAACAGGAGTGGCGAACAAACTAGTGAACCGCTCGTGTTGGCGTTGACCGAATGTGACAAAAGAAGTAGAGTAAAGATTCAAGAAAAGAGCACCAAAAGAGGTGAAAGAGAGCAAAGGTGAATCTTCCCCTGGCCTTGCCCTATAACAAGGGAAGAGCCGAGGAGAGAACAGAAAGTAAAGTAGTAATAGGCCACCGAAAGGTGACAGAGTGGGGGAGATCTTCTCTTTGCCTTACCCTATAGTGAGGGCAGAGCTGAAGAGAGAAAGCAAAGAACAAAGTGGTAGAGTAAACCAACTGCCTGCTTGACCGTGTCGAAACAGCAGGGTAGAAGGTGAAAGAGTGGTGAGGTATGCCCTCCAGGGACACTGTCAGGCTCACTCGACCTAGTAAAGTCTGATGTCTGCTTGATCAGAGCAAAACAATCAGGGAGGAAGTAGTGGTGAGGAATGCCTCCCAGGGACACTGTCGGGCTCACTCAACCAGGTAAGTAAAACCAACTACCTGACTGTTCATTTCAAACAGTAGGATAGAAGGTGAAAGGATCCCGTCTCCTCCTGCTCCTTTCGGAACAGCGGATAGGGGTGACTCAATACTTCTGTCTGACCTCAACAAAAGTAAATAAGCCACGAAATTGGAGTCTGCGTAGTCTTTTACAGAACATCCAGAGTAAAGGGGTGGTGAGGAATGCCTCCCAGGGACTCTGTCGGGCTCTCTCAACCGGTAAGTAAAACCAACTACCTGACTGTTCATTTCAAACAGCAGAATAGAAGGTGAAAGGATCCCGTCTCCTCCTGCTTCTTTCGGAACAGCGGATAGGGGTGACTCAATACTTCTGCCTGACCTCAACAAAAGTAAATAAGCCACGAAATTGGAGTCTGCGTAGTCTTTTACAGAACATCCAGAGTAAAGGGGTGGTGAGGAATGCCTCCCAGGGACTCTGTCGGGCTCTCTCGACCGGTAAGTAAAACCAACTACCTGACTGTTCATTTCAAACAGCAGAATAGAAGGTGAAAGGATCCCGTCTCCTCCTGCTTCTTTCGGAACAGCGGATAGGGGTGACTCAATACTTCTGCCTGACCTCAACAAAAGTAATTAAGCCACGAAATTGGAGTCTGCGTAGTCTTTTACAGAGCATCCAGAGTAAAAGTGGTGGTGGGGAATGCCTCCCAAGGACTCTGTCGGGCTCCCACTCAACCGGGTAAAGTCTGATGTCTGCTTGATCAGAGCAAGACGATCAGGGTAAAGGTCTGATGTCTACCAGAGCGGCAGGACAGTCAGGGAAAGGTGTGGTGAGATATGCCTCACAGGGGCTCTGCGGGGTGCTCCCAACCAAGTAAAGCCTGATGTCTACTCGGTGCACATGCCTGCAGTAGAGCAATCAGGGAAAAGAGGTGGTGAGATATGCCTCCCAGGGGCTCTGTGGGGCACTCTCAACCAAGTAAAGTCTGACGCCTACCCGGCGCATATGCCTGCAGTAGAGCGATCAGGGAAAGTCATCTCAACCATACCCTAACACGCATATGTGTAGGGATGGGAAGAGGAGTAGAAAATGAAAAATTTCAAAGAGAGAAGGGTCATCTAAGGAGTTTCAAACTAGTGTTTTGGGTACCACGTGGTAGAGGACAAGTCATCGTGGCCACGAGTATCCAAATGTCAGTGAAACTGCCTAGGCGAAACCAAGGTCATACAAACCTGGAAGCACCAGAATGATGCCTCGAGAGACCATAGGGAAAGGTACGCCCTTAACAAAGTGTGAGAGGGGTAATCTCATTCCAAATGAGTAGCTAATGTAGCAAGGAAGACATACTTGCTACAGAGAAAAGAACTATATCAATGAGAAATAATCATAGAAGACTACAGTGGTATACCCACGTAAGCTAGTGGGACCCTGTAGAGGTGGAAAGCAACATAAACACATCCAAGGGACCGCTCCACAGCTGAGGGTCGGGTCACGGTGGGAAAGTATGTCACTACGAGACAAGTGAGGCGATTTTCTGCTAGAAAATCAAAGTTCACTAAGAAGCGACGCTAACATCTGAGACTCGATGTACTGCATCACAACTAGGAAAGCACACAAGAGTAGCGAGGGGACACACTCGCCACTAAGGGAAGTAACATTGCATAGGAATGATATTTATGAAAGGCTCACAGTGGTGGCACTCACACAAACTGGTGGGACCCTGTGGGAAGTGGAATAATATCAGTGCATCCGTAGAGCTACCCCAGCAGCTGAGAGTAGAGTACGAATGAGAGAGAGAGAGTAAAGTAGAAAATGAGTTGATTTTCTACTAGAAAATCAGAGCTCTCAAGTCAGTGATGCTAACGCCGGTAACCAGGCGTACTGCAACACTACTGGGGAAACAACTCAAGATGGCGAGGAGACACACTCGCCATTGAGGGAAATGATTTATGAGTAAAATCAATAAACATCAAACATCACAGCGGTAACACTCACCCTGATCGGGGGGACCCTGTGAGAGGCGGGAGCAACACTACCAGACCCATAGGACTGCTCTCTAGTAGCTGAGAGCAGGGCAAGGGTGAAAAAGTAGGTCACTAAAAGACACTAGAGAGTTGATTCCCTGCTAGGAAATCAGAGCTCGCGAAGGTGGGAAGTTAACATCTTGAGCAAGATGTATCACACCACTAACAAGGCCGATCATGATTGTCAAGGATCATAATAATCACAAGTACAAACTCATCCTTGAAGCGATCACTCAGACGCTTCATAGGAGAAGAAAAGAAAGACTTTGGGGAATTTGAGCTCTTAGAGAGTATTACCGGGTTCCACCTATGACAAGGGCAACCGGTTTTGCTCTGCTGAGAGCTTCCCTCTTTTATTTTATAGATGTATTTCTTATATGTTCTCAACCATAGACTAAGTATATCTCGTACTGTCGAAGACAACACCTGACAAAGGGAACGTTTACCATATCCGTGTGTTACTCCTAGTATGAGACATCCTCTAATGATTGGAACTCAAAGAGGGAGATATGATTGGCTTTGATAACCCAGGCCACATCCGCCACATGAATAAAACTGGGGGCACAATCATAACACGATTGATATGTGAATGAAATTTAGATTAGGATAGTGGATCAACATTACCCTCCCTAGCTAGCATAGGTTGGTATGGACCCAGTACAAAAGGAGTCTGAATTGGTTTTGATATTCCAGACCACACTTGGGAGCACCAAGTGAAATTGGGGGAACAGAGAGGGGGAAACTCCCAAATAACCAGAACTCAAAAGAGGAAGGTACACTAAATACGAGACTCTTATCAGCCCTTAAGAATGGTCCATAACCAGATGGTGGGGTCAAAATATTTTCGTGCATAAATTTTTAAAAGAATATAGTAAGTATTTAAACAAACTCAATAGTGGGACCACCAAGAGATGTTTAAGCCCTTACCAATCAATCTGAGAGAAGTCTGATTCACACATTTTCTAAAGAGTGAAAATTTCATTAGAGAGTGAAAGGATTATTTTTAGAAATGAAAAATTAACCTCTGAATCATCTTGAACCTTAAAAAAGGTTTAGAAAGTTCAGCAATATGGGTTGACTCCATCCAGACCAAAGAAGGTTAGGGATTTAAATTTTGCTAACCCAGCTTAAGCTCCCTACAAGCTAAGCTGGGCTTTCTCCCTTACATATTCTGAATAAATATCTAATTCAAAAGGGTGTAAATTAGAGAGAGAAACTGAATCTTCTCAATCTTCCTGCATGAGAATATTTTTATATCTAATAAAACATCCTTGCACGATGATGAATCCAAAATCATGATTTTCAAACTCAAGTATCACGAATATCAAGGGGAATGGATTTTCTGAGACTTAGACATTTACAAGAAAGGGAAGCCATTTACTTATCCACTTTGGGCTCATTTTGAGCCCCTCAACTTGATTTGGCGCACTGCGCATCTTTTAATTACTTGATGCACTTTGTGCATCTTTGACTTTATGGCGCATTTTGCGCAACTTTCCACTTTTGATACACTTTGTGTATCTTTGATTTTTGGCGCACTGCGCATCTTTTCACTGTTTGATACACTTTGTGTATCTTTGATTTCATAATTGGCTCCCTTTCTAAACCTCTAAACGAAAACTTTCTCAGTTGTAAGATTATCTTCCAAACACCAGAGAAGAAAAGCTCACTCTCTCGTGCAAGGAAGAAGAATCCACAAAGCAAATCCAATCCTATGATAAAAGTGAACGACTTGAATAAGAAAATTATGAGGTAGATTCATCAGCCTGCGAAAGACACCTATAAGATAGAAAACTGCAAGATGATTGGGAAAATACTCATCTGAATGGCCAACTCTAGTCCTAAAATCAGAGCTTCGTACTCAGCCTCATTATTAGTACGAGGTTCTGAAAGACTGTAGGATTATCTCAGAGTGTGACCTTCAGGGGATACGAAAATGAGGCCCAGACCTACCCTAATTATAGGAGTTTCATTCAGGCTCAAGGCTCTGACGGATGACGCATCGTCAAAGTAAAACTCCCAAGTAGGGGACTCCTGTTTCTCCACACTCATGATTAGCTCATCAGGTAGCTCGTCGTTGAGTGGGGAATCTGCAGGGATCGGGTGAGCAGCAAGAAAATCAGCTAGAGCCTGTCCTTTGACGGCCCGCTGAGGGACAAAAGTGATGTCAAACTGCAGTAGGATCATAGACCATCGTGCCAGACGACCTGAGAGGGTTGGACGGGTCATCAGATACTGCAAGGGGTTGACTCGAGAGATTAGGTTGACCTTATGTGAAAGCATATAATGCCTGAGCTTCTGTACCGCAAAGATCAAAGCTAGACATTGCTTTTCCATCGCGGGGTACTTCAGCTCTGCGGGTATCAACCATCTACTGAGGTAGTACAAGGCATTCTCCTTGCCTTCCTCATTCTCCTGAGCCAACAATACACCTAAGGATTCATCCAGGGCCGTAGTGTAGAGAATTAACGGCCTCCCTGGGATGGGTGCAGCTAAAACAGGGGGGTTTATCAGGTAGTGCTTTATACTCTCAAAGGCCTCCTGACAATGCTCATCCCAGTGAAAGCGGGCGTCTTTCTTTGCTAG
Source organism: Dendrobium chrysotoxum (assembly GCA_019925795.1). Taxonomy (NCBI): domain Eukaryota; kingdom Viridiplantae; phylum Streptophyta; class Magnoliopsida; order Asparagales; family Orchidaceae; genus Dendrobium; species Dendrobium chrysotoxum. The sequence goes on along the minus strand of CM034305.1, from coordinate 85,097,004 downwards.
GGCAGCGAAGGGGTGACACCTACCAGACAAATTGGAGATAAATCTCCATAGGAAGGCTAGCTTTCCTTGAAAAGACCTCAGCTGGGTAAGGCTTTTAGGGGGTCTTAGATCTACTATGGCTTTGATCATGGAAGGATCAATCTCAATGCCACGGTAGCGAACTATAAACCCTAGGAACTTTCCCGTACTAACTCCAAATGCGCATTTTAGGGGATTCATTTTTAAATCATATTTGCGCAGGCGTTCAAAAACGATTCGTAGATCTCGAAGGTGATCTCCACGGACCTTGCTTTTGACTACTAGATCATCCACATAGCATTCAACTTGCTCGTGTATCATCTCGTCGAAGATAACAGTCATAGCACGTTGATAGGTGGCCCCGGCATTCTTGAGACCAAAGGGCATCACCTTGTAGCAGAACACACCTATAGGTGTGCGAAACGCAGTAAACTTCTCCTCCTCGGGGTCCATCTTTATCTGATTGTAACCAGATGAACCATCCATGAAGGAGAAAATGCTATGGGACGATGCTATATCCACCATAAGCTCGGGGATAGGAAGAGGAAAATCGTCCTTAGGACATGCCTTGTTTAAATCACGGAAGTCGATACAGATACGAATCTGCCCGTTCTTCTTCCAGACTGGAACAATGTTAGCAAGCCAAGTAGGGTACTTCTCTTCACGAATGAAATCGGCCTCTATAAGCTTCTTAGTTTCAGCGATCACCTGTTGTTCTATTTCTAACCTCATCCTATGAGGTGCTTGTTTAACAGGGACTGCATCAGACTTAATGGCTAATTTATGGACTGCTACATCTGAATTTAGACCCGGCATCTCGGTGTAGTTCCAGGCAAAGCAATCTTTAAACTCTGAGAGTAGCTCGATGTATTCTTGAGCCTCTGAGTCAGATAACAAGATACTATGAAAAATAGGTCTAGGATCTGATTCAGTGCCTAAGTTTACCTCACACAATTCGTCCATGGCAGAAGTGATGCCGTCTTCAAATTCTTGAGGAGCATCAAGTACTCTATCTTCATCATCACCCAGGTCTTCTTTATCAATAAGAGAAACAACCGGGTATGAGTGGGAAACCGCTCGGATGTTAGCACGGTTAGGTGAGCTCTGCTCGACATAACCTAAACCTTGCTTAGTTTGAGGCATATCGGTGCGCCAAACACGAGCCTGTCGTAGAGCTTGTTCATCTGACCAAGTCGAGATAACTGCACCCCGCTCTACACAGTCTTCCACGAAAGGGGAAAAATAACGAGGGGTAGTTATGACCCTGTTATCCATAGCGGTCTCCGCTGAACCCTGACTATCAGGACCCAGTGGGGCACCTACACTATGGGATAACGAGGCACACTCACTAGCTCGTGGTGGTACAAAGGTTTCGTACAGAGGAGGCGGAGGGCGACCTCTAACTTGTAGTGCACCACCATCACTAGTGGAGGGGGTAACCAAAGATCTTTGGTGAGACTCCTCAACTCTTATTCCACGTATCTGACGGGAAAGAGATTATTGACTAGTGGTCTGACGTCGGGGGTCTACTTCCTCGTCTGAACCACTGTCAATAACTAAACCACCCTCGGGTATCAGGTACCTACAAAAGGTAGGTAGTGAGCTATAATCAGTGAAGTCCGGGGCTGGTGAGGGAGCTGGGCGATGAGGAGTAATAATCATCTCATCGTCAGAGGAGTCGGACTCGACAATCAAAGGAGAAGCATAAAGATATGAGGGAGGAGGAATTTGAGTGTCGTAGTTTCGCGGCGGGCGAGTCGATCCTCTACCTCTACCTCTACCTCGCTCTCCCCTACCTCTACTAGGGGGAACATCGTGCCCAACTGCAAATTGGAAAGGAGATCCAACAGGATCTGCAGTGGCGGTATCTGCCTCAATACTAACCTGTGATGGACCTCGCACAGGTAGCTGTACAGGACCCTGTACAGTACTGGTAGGGATCACTGGTGACTGGGCAGAAGGAGGTTTACTCTTCTTACGAGGTATGTAATGCTCAGCATCATCGTAAATAGAGACCTCATGCACGGAAAAGGGTTGGGTATCCCAGGGAATGGAGTACTCGACTTCATTCCTCATATACTTCATACATTGGTGCAGGGTAGAGGGCACCATTCCATACTCATGAATCCAGGGCCTTCCTAAGAGAGCCCTGTATGAAGTATCGGCCTCGATCACATGAAACTTCGCATCAGTAAGGAAATTTCCAAACTTCAGGGGTAGGGTGATAGACCCTAGGGCACGCTGTCCTTGGTCATTGAAGCCTTTCAACATAATCTTATCGGAGGTTAACTTCAAATGACCCAGGGAGAGGCTCTTCAGAGTTTCATAACTCATGATGTTTACTGAAGCTCCTTGGTCAATGAGGACCCTGTTCAACTCATAACCATTGACTTCAGCGGTGACATACAAAGGACGATTGTGATCAGAGGTACCCAAGAGGAGATCACGATCTGAAAAGGTAATGCATGGCATCTCTCTCAAAAGGCATGCATCTCCAACAGATTCAGAAGCAAAGAAGGCTTGATAGGACTCTGGTTCGAGTAGTGCTTTTACCAGGGTCTCTCTCAAGTCAGAAGACATCATCAAAGCGTCACAGATACTGAGAAGGGCAGGAATTTTCCTTAAATGGGCCAACACATTATAATCGACCTCCAGCTGAGGGCCTTTCCCTTTCTCCTTAGACTGCTCTTGGGAGGAAGGGATAGGATCGTCCTGCTGGGTAACAATGTTCTTATCTTTTTCTTTTGTATTCTTAGCCATTCTTGGTGGAAGAACCTTCCCTGAACGCAAGTGAACTTCCTGTATCGTGTCATCTTTGACAGGAGATTCACTTGGTTCAGCGGTGATGGCATGTGTTGGCTCCAAGGAAAGTGACTGGAGTGGGTTCTCGGATTCATCTTCTGAATCCATGTAACAACCACCATCCGGAATCATAAAGACCGGTTCCTCATCACACTCAGACTCTTCATCACATACAGAATCATCATAAGAAACATGTAAAATATTGAAAGAGCGAGTGCTAGGAGAAATAAAAGTAGGAGCAGAACACCAGAAGTAGTCAGAATCACCTTTTTCTATTATTTCATCATCAGTTGAAGGGAGAACGAAATCCTTCAGCGTAAGTGCTGGAAGGCGTCCCGTCTTCCCCTCAGAAGTTACAACAAATTTTTCCTTTTCATACATCTTTTTATTACATAAAATAGGAAAAGAAATGTGCTCAGTAGGCACTACAACAGAAGAAGAAAAAGGTGCTGGCGAAGAAACTGGGCTGGCAACTGTCGACTTGGCTTGGGTAGGCCTCCTCTCAACTGCCTCTGAACTCTGAACTGTCTGCCGGATCATCTGCCTTATCTTCCGAGAGAGTGCTAGCTGCCACTCCCCCTCAGAACCTCTGGGTGATCTGCTACGACTGCTCCGTCTGCCACTCTGGCTGTCACTACACTACTGGAGCCCGAGATCATCTGAACTGTCTGAGGTGTCTTGCCCTTGGGCTGAACCAGGTCGTTGTCCTGTAGGTGGATCTGCCCACTAGCCATGAGCTTCTCAACTCTATCCTTGAACACATAGCAGTCTTCTATAACATGCCCGATATGTCTGTGAAATGGACAATAGAGTGGGTGTTCTGTCTGCCCCTCCTCTTCCACTCTATTATTGTTCGGGAATGTTAAGATGTTTCTCTTAGTAAGGAACTTGAAGATCTTCATCACACTTTCCCTTTTAAAGGGATATTCCTTACTAAGCTTCTCCCGTAGGTACTGGTGACTCTCTGGGGTCCTACGGGAGGGTCTAGACTGCACTGCTGACTGGCCCGGTGTGTGAGACTGCTGAGGTGGTGCTGAACTGACTAAGGGCTTCTTGCCCTTATCTGATGGTCCATAAGTACTGTGTACCTCCCCTCTCCTAGGTGGAGGTGCTCCTGATGACTCCTGCCGCTGAGGTCTACGTGAAGGTTGACTCTCAACCTTAGGAGGGACTGCATCGGGTATGCTGTCCTGTAAACTGATCACCTTTGTCAACAACTTCTGAAAGGTTCTGATGCCGAAACCCTTCAGGTAAGGTGCTATCGGACCATCTATGTTCTTCAACAAAATTTCTACTGCATGCTGCTCCTGTAAATGGGGCTCACACTGTAGGCTGAGGTTCCTCCATCTGACTATGTAATCTGGGAGAGGCTCTCGGGGCCGCTGTCTAGTCACAACTAGCTCTCCAACTGTAACTCGATGCTCTATACTGACAAACCTCTGCACGAACAACTGCTCTAACTCTGCAAAGGTGCGTACTGAATCGTTGGGGAGATTGGCGTACCAGGCAAAGGCCACCCCAACTAAACTGCTGACAAAAAGTCTCAACATCAGTGCATCGTTCCCTCCTATGTTGCAACAGATGGCTCGGTACTGGGCCACGTGCTGCCTTGGGTTCCCAAACCCATCAAAGACTCTGAACCTAGGAGGGACAAAACCAGGGGGTAGGGCTCGTGCTCGTACTCTACCGGGTAAGGACGCCCCCTGCTAACTACCTCTCCAGACTTCCTGGAGGAAATGGCCTACTCGACCTTCTGGGCAATCAGATCCTGAATATGTCCGGCTGACAACTGAACTGACTGACTCTGGACTGGGGTAGTAAAAGCAACTGCTGTAGGTGTCACTGGAACTATTCTCTGGGCCCTGTCTACTCCCACAGGACCTGGTGCTACTACAGGTGGTGCTGCTGGCTCGTCCCTGGACGTGGCAGGAGTGCCTACGCCCGTCATCTGGGGCATCGCCCCCAAAGCTGTCAACTGAGCTGTCATCGCTGCCATGGCCCTGGCCATCTCTGCCATCTGAGTCTGTAACTGTAGTACTGTGGCATCTGTCTCAACTGACCAGGGAGATCCTCCTACCTCAGCTTCTCCCTGCTCATCATCATCATCTGCCTCTATCTGCTCGTCTGAGTGGCCACGTCTAGTAACCACGCATACTCTGTGCACCGGTATATCTCCATCTGACTCCTCCTCGAGTAAATCATCCTCAAGTGCATCATCCTCGTAGAGGATCTGATGGAAGTCCTGCGCATACGGACTCAAAGGGGAAGAAGTCTCGTAAGGGCTAAGGGCTGGCTCTGCCCGAACCGGTGAACTACTAGGAGAAATTGTAACATCATCGTCCGTCGCTGCATCACAGACCATTGGAACTGCCTCTGATCCGGAAGGAACAACTGCCTCTAACTGCTCAACTGCCTGAACTGGCTGTACTGCATCGACAGGGGACTCTGCCTGTCGTTGTCTCCACACCCATCTACTACGACGGGACCCAGTAGGGGCAACTAACTACTGCGGGGCTACTACAACTGAAGGGAGCTGGGGTCTCGGAGGCTCCAACTGCTGCCTCTATCCATGACGACGTGGGCGTCGTCCAACAACTGAAGTAACTGTCTGTGGTCTCGCCAACGGAACTGAACTAACAGGCTGCCTGGGTGGCTGTCCTCTCTGCCACCTGTACCTCTGCCTAGCAGTCTGTCTCTGCAATTGAACGGACGCCTGAGAAATCTGGTGGAGTAACCTCTCCCGACTGACAGGGCCTCGACCCCGCGCTAAGCGGATAATGCTCCGAATCCTCCGAGAGAGAGTTCGAGCAGCATCATCCCTGGGGACCCTAGCGCGTGGTAAAGTAGTAGTGATAGGAGGGGCCGCCGCAATGCGAGCAACGTCCTCCTCATCACCACTGTGTGTCAGTGGAGAGAAGCATCCTCCCTGAACCGCTTCTATCTCAGGGGCAACTGTAACGTCCGGGGTAGGGGAAATTGCAACTGGTCGTGGTGCCCGCTGCCTAGGGACCACTCTCCTCTGAACTGTCTCCTGGTGAGGCAACGAATCTGCCATCCGCTGTCTATCTGCCTCGGATGCAGCCAACCAAAGTCTACGGTTTCTATTCCTCCGGGCCCTTCTCCCAAGGCCGGAGGCGGAAGACGAAGCAACATCTGAACCCACTACCTGAGTGGCAGGGGGAACAGGAAGTACGAGAAGTGTCGGGGTCTGCGTGAGGGTCTCTGGGTGAGACAGTCGAGCGAAAGCTGAAACCCGACGGGAGGAAGGCGAAGGAGCCTCGGTCTGGGTACCCCTCTTCCTGGAGGAAGAAGGAGGGGGAACCCGAACACGAGCTGCCTCTGTCGGAGTAACAACAGGGGTAACTACTGCCTGTCGGCGCTGAGGGGCCGGGGCAGTCTGAACAACAGGTGCGGTAGGCACTGGTCGCCTAACCGCTGGACGAGTGGGCTGAACTCGGAGTGGTCTAAGCATTGGCTGCCTAACCACAGGGTGTGCCGGCTGCACACGAACAGGAGTAGGACGAGCAGGTGCCCGGGCTGTCCGCCGAGTAACTGGACGTCCAAAAGGTCGCATGGCTGTGCGAGCTCTCCTCTGGGGAGGAGAGTAGGCAGCAGCCTCAGCAGGGGTCGGCCCGCCAAGAGTGACGAAGGCCGAGTCAGTGAAGGAACCAAAAGTGATTCCTCCAGCGGGAGGACTGGCTAGCAGGGACTCAGGAAGTGTCACCCGCGCGTCAGAACCAAAACTGAAAGTAACGGAAGGCACGAAGGAAGCCATGGCACTGTCTGCCAAGAAGAAGAAAAGAAATTTAAAATGATTAGTAAGAAATAACGAGAAGATGAATGATAGATAAGGGACGGAATGACCTAGAAGGTCCGAAGGAGGAAAGCTTAGCCAGGGGGGAACCCTAACTAAGAAGAACGGAAAGAAAGAATCCTAGCTATGGGGGAACCCTAACTAAGAAAAAGAAGAACGATCCTAACTAAGGAAGGACCCTAACTAAGAGTGGGACGGACCTAATCTAAGGAGTACCAATCCCGGAGTACACACAAGAAAGAATAATATAGAATCCAAAGATAGAGAGAGAACCCTGTCCCTCCGTGGTCGCCAGAAACCTGTGGACCTCCGAAAGGACAACAAACACCATCGCCCTGCGAGGGGAGACAATATCTGGCCAATGGGAGGGCAGATTCGATCACACATATGATTAACCATTGAGGATAGCGGCTCTCACCAGCACACCCCGATGGGTAATAATATATATGATCTGATCGTCACAACGGGTTTCCCCCACCCGATACATTAGCTCGAATGGGGTTTATTTGAGAGTGGGATTCAGTTTCCCACGGGCGCAAGCCCCCGTGGTTAATTACATCTCAAGCCGGAGCCTGAGAATACTCTCGATTAAGGATTCTATATTATACTTTCTGAATTGGGATTGGCACATAGGGGGAAGACTAGGAAGTCCTACTCGAAGGGAAAGAGAGGTTCAACTAGGCTTAGTCAACATGCACGGCTCACATCAGCATCCGGAGGGACTAAGGTAGTGAGAAGAAACTGGAGAAAACACTACACTGACTCGATAAATAAATAATAATAATAATAATAATAAAACAAATTAAAAAAAAATTCGGCGGCGGCGGCGGTCAGCCACGTGGCGGGCCTTGATTGGGCCCGCGGATCGCTGGCCAATCATTGTCTGGCGGCGCAATCATGCGGCAATCAGATCGCGGATAACGCGGCTTCACTTGCCGCGTCAGCGCGGTCTCCCGGCCGTCGGATCGTCCGCCATTTCGAATCGACGGCTCAGATCGAGCAGGATCGCAGGCGGAACAGTGGGAGAGGATCCGCGGTCGTTCCAGTCCGCGGAACGGTCAGATCTCGACCGTCAATCACAGGATCAACGGTCGAGATCGGCTCAGGTGAACGGGACGGCGAACCCAAACCCTAATACGCTATTTCGGTCCGTTCTCTCGATCGGATAGATGAAATCGAACAAAATTTTAAACCTAGAATCTAGACATGTACAGAAATCATGTGGAATAACTGGCTTGGCTTAAAATGATATGTGCAAAACGTTAATTAACTCTAAGTGTTTAGACCTAGGTTAAGGGTTTTGAAGAAATTTCACCGTGGGATAAGGGGGATTTTGGCTCGGTTGCACTTGTAGGTTGTCCTCGTACGTTTCTCCTATTGAAACCTTGATCAAACGAGCTCTGGATTGGTTGGATCAAAGGCTTGGACGTTCCAAAGCTCGTGGTCGTCGGGATCTCGCCGCCGGCGAGCCTTAACTGTCGGGTTTGGGTGGGGAAAGGTAGAGGAAGGTCGTGGGAGCTTTCACACCAAGAGCCTCGGGTTCTAGGAGCCTTGGGAGAGAGCAAGGGTAAAAGTCCCCTCTAAGTTGCCCTAAGAGAGGTATTTAAAGGTCTAACCCTTGGGTGAACGGTCTAGATTAGATCTAGAAGCAATTAGGAGGGAATTTAAACCCTATTGGCCGTGGTTTGAGTTAGGGAGGATTAGGAGAGAGTTTAGAGCCTTTAAGGGTCTTAAATAGGTCATTTTGACCTATTAATGGCCTAGGTTGACCAAGTCAAGGGTTGACTTGGTCAATCCTAGTCAAATGGGTCCAAGGGAGGAGGGTATGAGCCTTGAAGCCCTTGGTTGGGCTTGGATCTGATTTGGACTTGATTTAGACCCATATGGGTCTAATGGGTCAACCTGGGTTGACCTGGTCAACCAGGTTGACCCAGTACCAAGACTTGGGCCCAATGGGTCAAGCCTGACCCACTGAGTCCAGTGGAGGAGAGAATAGGGCTTGGAGAGCCCTGGATTGGGTTTGGATTTGATTTGAACTAGTTTAGACCTTTATGGGCCTAATGGGTCAACCTGGGTTGACCTGGTCAACCAGGTTGTTCCAGGGCCTGGGTCTGGGCTCAGCAGGCTTGGCTTGACTCCCTGAACCCATTGGGATGGGCTCTGGGGTCTAGTCTGGTCAAACTTGACCAGGTCAACTCATTGACCTTGGCCTAGGGGAAAATCAGGGTCAACACCCTTTTTTATAGCCCTGCATGAGCATGACCATTTGTAGAAAACATTATTGGCATCTAGATCATCCTAACCTAAGAGAATCTATTGCCTATCACACCACATAACACATAGCATGGTAAATGAAGAGCATCAAATCATGATTAACAACACATATCACATCAAACTATATCAACCAACATGAAATGAAATGCGCCGAAAACCTCATCACACAAATAGCAGAAAAAAGAAAGAATACCGATCTAACCTAAAATTAGGAGTGGTTGTCCTAACAAACCATCTAAAATATGTGTGTCAGGCTGTGTGGCTTGGATGTGTATTAAGTTGGGTTGTTGAAGTTTTTTAGTGATTTCTTTAATTTATTATATGTGAAGAAATTTTAATTTAAGTTTAAGTATTAGTGTTTCTGTTTTTTCTTAGGGTGAATTTTATTGGTTAAATGATTACCATATTTGTTTATTCCAGAGCCGTGAGGTTTATTTCACCCTCCTTAAGGCTAAATTAATAGCCTTGTGGACCCATGTTACCTAGTGGTAACCAATGTTGTTTGGTTAATTTAATTGGTTTAAATTAATGGTTGATTATTTTTAATTAATTAGTTACTGATTTGAGTAAGTGACTTAGTAATTTGCTAGAGTTTTGGTTGATTGTTTAATTTTTTGGATTTATGAATTACTTTAATTCATTAAATAAAGGGTCCAATTTTGACTTTTTGATTTTGATTAAGTTCTTGAGTTTTGGTATTTTTTATAAATATTAGATCTTAAGATGCGTAAATGACACTAAGTTTGCTAGATTTGGATTTTTATAGAATTAGTTATGATTTTTTAAAATTTTGATGTAATTTTAAACTAAAGTTGATCAGAGAGTTGACTTTTTTATTTTTATTAATTTCTAAAATTTTGATATTTTAAATAAATGTCAGACCCTCAAAGGAGCCCAATTCATTTTAGTTTGTTCAATTTGGAGTTTTTTATAATTAGTTATGAATTTTTGAAGTTTTATTTTTTAATTGAATTATTTAATTTGTTAATTATGAAGGTTTTCTTATGTTTACACCAAACTGATTCCAAACCTGCTTGAAATTCCTCCCAAATGTCAGGAATGACTTATAGGAGGGTTTTCCAATAGTTTGGGATTTATTTGGTATTTTCATAAATTTTAATTATTTATTTTAATTAATTTTTTATCTTTCTTAATTATTAAATTAAGATCAATTTTGATGTCTAGTGAAGGGGCTTTTCATTTTCTCTGGTTGTAGATTAAATTATGAGTGGATCGGATTTTAATTTGTATTTTTAGGATTTAATTTGAATTATTTCTGACTTAATTAAGATCCTTTTTTATGATTTAATTAAGATCCTAAGTCATTTTGAAGGGTGAATTTTGGGTTCCTTAGATGGTGGGCCAAATGGATTCCAATTCCAATAAAATTTGGACCATGGGTTCACCTGATCCCAAAGTCTAAATCCACCAAATTTGGTCCCATTGTGGACCCTCTAAGATGGTTAACCAAACCACCTAAGGTAACCACAATTTTTTTAACCTAAGGTAACCACATGGTTACCCTTAAGGATTTAATTTGGGCTATCTAGATCAAGGAGGGGGATAAGACCAAGCCATCTAATCCTTGACTCAAAAAATAGAAAAAAATTTGATACAACTAAATACAATCACAATGTCTATTACAATGATAGTTGCATTTCTCCTCTTGTGCCTCAAATGAGTGCTCTAGTATTTAATACTCTAATGTATCTATATAAATTTCTCAAATCTAACTACATCTATATCACTATAAAGTGCTCAATTCTCTGATTAATAGACATGGTTGGGAATCTATAAAATTTGCTCTTGAAGATCATCTAGCTTTAATTATTTTTAATTTATGATTATGAGTTCACACCACTAAACTAAATAAAAAATTGAGGGAGTAATCAAAATTATTTAAGACAAAAAATGCCCAAGAAAATTTCATAATCAAAAGCCCCACCTTTGCATCATTCATCAATAACACATTTAAATATTGATCAATCAAAATTTAGGAAAGATAGATATTGTCATTGCTTCTAATATTTAACACAACAATATCATTAGCCTTAGATTCTCTAATAATTTTCTCCATCAACCTAGCTATAAATGTAACCCAAGCAATTTATTGCCTCATTATAGGTATGATTATAGCATACTTCAACATCATAGCAAAATAATTTAAATGTGTCAATTTCAGAATAGATAGTTGTTACAAAATAATAAACTCAAAGTCAAATAGTATTCAAACAGTATTTCAAAGTTGACTTAATCTTGCTCGAACTTTGCTTGAACCTTGATCCAATCTTAACCAACCTTATTTTGTTTGAACAATATTCCAACGTTGATCCAATCTTATTTAGACCTTGGCCAAAATATTTTTAAACTATGATCAAACCTTCTTCGATTATTATTCGAGCATTGTTTGAAAATATGAACAAGATTTGAATAAGTTTCGAACAATATTTGATCATGACCCAAATATATTTTGATCAAGGTAAGTTTTGTTTAATGTTCGAAGCTAGTACTCTGATATCAAATGCCCCTTATAGTGTTTAGGGTCTAAATTGTGAATAAAGTTTTCAAACTTAGATTACCAAGTATATAATATTAATAACCTTGAACAACTAGCAAAGCTAGTAATCTAATATCAAATGCCCTTTAGTGTTGTGAACAAAGTTTTTACTAGATTCTTGCTCAAACATCCATTCAAAGTTTGCTTATATCCTGCTCAAGCGTCCATTCAAATTTTGGGGGAATTCTAGTCTGAAATACAATTACGATCATATTTACGCAAAGGACATATTTATCCAATTTTAGGCATTATGGGACATATAAAGTCAAAATTCACTCTTCTTATGCACGGCTTATGATTTTTTTCTATTTGATATGCAATCATCATTTAAATAAAAAATGACTAAAATTAAGGGAATCTAATTATATAGCACTCAAAATTATTTTTCAAGGTGAGGAACAAGCAACCCTTTTATTTTTTTTTTTCATTTTTTAAGAGGACCCTAATCATTCTTTATGAAGAAAAATCTATTGAACCAATTTTTTAAGGGATCTCTCATTTGAAGGTCCAACCATTTGCCATATAAGTGATGGAGCTTTAAGAATCACACGTAAATCTACTTAATCTTGTTAAATATTTTAGTATCAATGTCACACCAAGGTTTTTAAAGAAGACAATCAATTCGATGACAATTGACATAACCTTGCACCAAAAATTGAGATAAGTTAACCTCACATGTAGCTAAAATATTGATTAGTTTAGGGGCAAAGTGAAATTGTAAGCTAGCTTGTAAACTCTTCTCATAAAATGTAAGATATCACAGTGATGGATAACATATCAAATTGAATCTTCCAAGAAGTAAAACAACTAGATCATTGGAAAAACAAAAATTTTATTATGGAAGATTATTAAAACATCGCCAATAATAATAGACATCACGTCATCAGCCACTAACTCTCTAGGAAATCTTCTCATAAAATGTAAGAGTCAATCAATTTTCTATTAGTACGAAAGTTTTGGATGTAGAATGATCACTCGTTGAGGATGCTAAATTACTAACAATTTTGTCAAGGAGAGAAGAAGTGCAACCATGAGCACATCAACTAAAGAGATGTCATAGACATTCGTGCTAAATGACACCATCACCAGTGAGCCCAAGTCAGTCTAGGCCCAATTTTGGGCCCAAACAAAACATTTTTTTATGTTTTTGGTGTCTATAGGATCATCTTTCGATGTTCCCAACTCAACCTTGACATTTTGAAAGTCCAAAGGAGTATCTACCTCAAGTTTTGAGTAAATTGAAAAGTTATGAGTAAATTTTTTTAATAATTTTTCTCTAATCAATATAGTGGCTTCATATAAAGTTAAAATTATAACTAACAAACTTTGATGTTGGAGAATAATGGCAAATAACACTTCTCTAGACAATTCATTTAATCGACATGAATTTCAATGTGATATTTGAATTGAAACTTGCATAATTAAATTTAGAACCATTTGAATTCGATTTCAATATGCATCTAGTTGAATTGAACGCCTTGAGGAGATGAACTCATTGACACCACATGTGATTCGATCCAACTCCAAATAAACTCAAATTAAGCACTTAAAATATAATTAAAAGTTTATAAATATTAATTGAAAGATCAAACATCCTCCAAATATTGTATGCTTATGATCAAATTGAGCTTCTCGATGACATAAATCTAATGAGCCCAAATCATTCAATTCTAACATCATTAAAGCACTGACTGAGATGCTAGATAAATGATCTATAATCAAGATTGTTTGATAGAGTATTTTGAATTTTGACCAAATTGACTAAATTATATCTATCAAAGGCTATAAAAATGCCTCATTTTTTATGTGAAGGTAATTCAAGAGTTGAGAGAGCTAAAGAACTATATTGTATTTCTTTGTAACATCGTTGATGACCACCCTTAGGAATCACCGCCACCACCACCATCTGAATTCTATCATCTGACTATTATCACTTGACTACAAACATCCAACCCTATTATTGGTCTACAATTGTCTGCATGTAGATGTCCAATCTCTGAATTTTAAAGCAAAAATTTGACAAATATTTTTAATTATGTAATCTCATTTTCTTTAATTATGGAGAATAACATATATCTTGCATCTATAATGACTCTTTCTCTTCTTGGATTTTTTATATAAAAAAATTCTAATATGTCTCACAACTTTTACATGTGCGGCTGAATCTTTAAACAAAACTAAAATATTACTCACGCACATTAGCACCATAATTTTTAGCATGTAGCAAACACCTAAGTTTCATTATTTACAAAAAAAAAGCACTCTGTTTTTTTTTTTGGGGGAAAATTGGGGCTTGGCCCATATATTAAAGAAAGGAAGTTACAAGTAAACTCTTAAGAATGCTGTAAAGCAAAAATAAGAAAACCTAACCTCAAAAGGCTAAAAAAGAAGAGGTGTAAATGGTGTGACTACAAAAAGTCCAAAAAGAGAGGTCAAAAAATCCAAAACTTCAAAACTTGGGCTCAGGGAAAAGCAGAACCAACTGAAGCAGGCAAATAAACTCAACACAACAAGTGCTCAATGCCCACCAAACGCAGCAACGAAGCCCTGGTTGCCAGAGCATCCAAAAGTGGAGAAACGGGCCACAAACCAATTTCATATTAAGTCCAACAGGATCAAAAGGATGCTCAGGCCGTCCAGGAGCAACCGGTTGCCAGAACATCCCAAATTGAAGAAGCAAGCCACAGTATAATTTCCAGTCCAACAAGCGCCAAAAGGATGCTCAGGCCGTCCAGGGGCAGAGGGACAGGGCAGTCGGTTCCACACATCATCGCCCATAACCATTAAAAGCTGTCCAAAAATTGGTGCTGCAAAGAGAAGCATGTAGGATATAAAATTTGCAGCTCAGAAATATGCTTCCAATTCCTCGTTTTGGCCATGATAGCTCTCATAATCTTGTAATGAATAGTGTGAGGGGAGCTATTAATACCCCCAAAACGCCTGTCATTTCTTTCCCTCCAAATGAAGTAAACCGAACAACAAATAACTAAAAAAACAAAAATTCTTCTCAAAATGTTTGATTTGCAGCCCATCCTCAAAAAATTCAAAAATCTGCATCAAGGAGGGCCTAAACAGGAAGCAAGTCAAGGGAGGAAGGAGGCCCGAAAGAACCTTAAAAGAAAATTCACAGGTAAACAACAGGTGTGAAATAGACTCCTCCTCCTTCCGACATAAAAAACAAGTCCTAGGGATCTCAATATTCCTTTTGCTTAAAACATCCGCAGTTTTTAGCCCATCAGAAACAGCCAGCCAAGTAAAAGATGAAAACCTCAACGAAAAATGCTTATGCCAAACGAATTTGCTCCAGTTAAAAGTGGGTGTATCAGAGAAAAAAATTTCTTGAAAGTGTTAAAGCAAGGCTTCTCCCTGCCAGCCCATTCAATGCACTCCAGCTGCTCATTATGAATAAGAATGGAAGAGATAAGTTGGATAGCCGTAGGAGGGAAGGAAGGGGGCAACTTCCAAATCCCAGCATGAATAAAATTCTGCACATGGATGAACCCATTAGCAGTGGGCGACATCATCTCAGAAACAGCCAAACCTTTAACCTAGGGATCCCAAAACAAATCCAACTTACAGTAAAGGCAAGCAACATGGAGAATAATGTTCTTTTTAGTACGCTCACAGTAGTGCAAATGAATTTCCAGAATTTAGAGTCTTTGGGGGATGGAGGTTTCCAGGGGGAAACATACTTATGTTTAAACCAATCAGTAGTTAGGGAATTGGATAAGAAAAGCCGCCAAATGAAGGTACATCCAAAACCAAACGAGGTGGATTGAATGTCAGGGATCCCAAGGCCACCAGCAGTTATAGGGAGACAAGTTTTCTTCCAAGAGATAAGGTGCATCTTTTTTCCTGAAGTGGAGCCATGAAAGAGAAACTTAGAGCAGATTCTATATATGGTTTTACAGCAGTGCTTAGGTAGAATTGCTCCTCTGATCCAGTAGGCAATAGTATTAGCAATAGTAAACTTCAAATATTGGATCCGACCTGCAAAAGACAAAAATTTAACTTTCCAACCAGCAAGTAGAGTAAAAAGTTTACTCAGTAGTGGCTGGAAGTGAGCAGCAGTAAGATTTTTGGTCGAAATGGGAATTCCAAGATATTTGATAGTGTGATCAGACTTGAAAAAGCCAAGCAAGCTAGAAATATCATTGTCATAACTAGTATTCTGAGAGAAGATTATAGAGCATTTGGCCTCATTAATTCTCAGACCAGAGGCATTAGCAAAATTATCAAGAACAGCTTTGAGGTTACAAGCGTTTTCCATCTTAGCCTTCCCAAAAACCAACACATCATCTGCATATAGCAGATGAGTGATCATAGTAGAACCACAAGTGATGCCCTCAAAACTGCTACTATCAAGAGCACAAGAGAAGGCGTCCATGACAACAACAAAGAGAAGCGGAGATAGTGGGCAACCTTGACGAAGACTAGATGAGGAGTAGAA
Source organism: Dendrobium chrysotoxum (assembly GCA_019925795.1). NCBI lineage: Eukaryota > Viridiplantae > Streptophyta > Magnoliopsida > Asparagales > Orchidaceae > Dendrobium > Dendrobium chrysotoxum. The sequence continues at coordinate 85,081,089 of CM034305.1, read as the reverse complement.
AAACCCCTCTAAAGCACCATTTATGCAAATAGAAAAAGGCACATCCATGATACAGCCTTTGATCCAGGATATAAATTTATCAGGAAAACCCTTCACCCAAAGTCTATGGAGGAGAAATTCACAGGAGACAGTGTCAAAGGCTTTCTTGATGTCTAATTTGGCACATAAATACTTATTACCCCTCCTCACATTAAATTCTCTCAGAATTTCAGAGGCAAGTACAATGTTATCCGTTGCAATTCTTTTTTGGATAAAACCAAATTGGCTTTTATGAATTATAAAGGGAAGGACCACTTTAAGCCTATTAGCCAGGATCTTAGCAATGATTTTATAAAAGACATTACAGAGGGAAACGGGGCGGAAGTCCGAAATATTAGAGGCATGAGGATGTTTAGGGATTAAAGCTATAGCAGTAGCTTTAGCACCTTTGAGAAGGTGACCAGTAGAAAAAAAATGCTTAATGCCTCGATTAAAAAAAATGCCGTTGGGATGAAAGTCAGACGAAAAGCTACGATTTGTCATATCTTGTAGAGACGATGACTGGAAGCACGAAATCTGACAAACATGGCACATGTAATATAGCATAATTGACATACACCTCTTGCATGATACTCAACGTGAAAATAATAAAAAAAGCTATCCCAATAGAAACCTAAATCAAACAAACCATCGCCATTTGTTCAGTGAGCTTGTGCTTCAAATTCATCTTCATCATTAAAGTTTTATCAATGGAGTGTCAATTTTGATAAATAAAATAATTTTGAGTGCTATGTATATAAATCTCTCATAAAATTAAAGACAGTTTGTATATATATTATATAATTTTCTTATTTAATATCTAAATTTTAATATTTATTTATATAACACAGAATTATAAATCACATAAAAATATTATTAGTATTTACTTTTCTAAAATTTAAAATATCTTTTCATAAATATATCTGGATATAATTGAGAAATGGACAAATTTTTAAACTAAACCTAGTTTAACATTTAAATAACTTATTAACCATCATTTTAAAAAAATTAAAACTCACCGAAGTCGTACGTTAAACAGGCGACTTACGCCCATTTAACGGGCAACTTACCCAAATCCTTTAACTCCTGTTTCGACGACTATTTCCCTGCCCTAATCGCGAAAAAGCCGCACCGTCTAACGCGAACTCCGGCGATCTTCCGATTCGAGGTATGGTATTTTGAATTTTTTTATTTTTTTGGGTGTTCAAACTATTTCCTTAAGTGCTTTTCCTCAATTAAGTGAATTATTTCGAAAGATTAGGGTTGATTTAGTGGTTTGATTTATGGTTTGTACGTGGAAATGTGGGATTTTTTTTGCAAAGTATGAAGAAATGATTGATTCATGGAAATCACTTAGACCTTGCTAGCATGTTTTTTGATAAATTTTTAATGTTATTTGACAATAAATCTGATTCACCAAGGTGTTATATATGTAAATATAAATATTTAAGTGTTAGGTATGTAAATAGACAAGAATTCTGTCTTATCAGTTGTTCCCCAAGTTGTAATGTTTTTTGTGGGATTTTCTTTTATTAATGTTTAGATAAAAGAATAATTAATGCATTATGGAATATCACTCTTCATTATTTCTGAATCCTGAATCTTAAAATTTATCAACCATTTGAAAAAAAGTTTTTTAGAATCATATTTGATACTATGTGAGTATCTATAATCTAATATTGTGAGAGTAATGCTCATGCAAAATTTTTTATGCCAGTTTGTTCAAAGGTGTATTGTCATGCAGGTTGCTTAATTTAGATTTTTTTAAAATGTAATATTTTCATATAATTTTACTTAGATTTAGTTTTGTAAAAATGTGGTAAATATATAAATTTATTTAGTTAATTGCTTGTTTGTTGTGATTGTTTTATTAATTTGAGGTAAAGTTGTGTTGTGTAATCGTAGGTTATCATAAGTGATACGTAGTAGCGCAACAATGTCTAGACGCGGAGCATCATTTGTTCTTATGTATAGTGGACAGTTGTCTTTAGATGATAAATATTCACCAACATATGTTGTGGGGAGTTACCGGCCCTTGCAAGTGCCAGTTAAGATGAATTTAGAGCAACTAAAGATTAGGGTCCTGAAAGCACTAAAATATTATACATCAAAGTACACAGTGAACTTCGTTTGTTGTCTACCCTTAGGGAATGACTTCATAGCTACGCATATGGAGGATGATGATGTATGTGAGATGGTGTTATCACATGCAATTGGGCAAATACTTCTATTTTATGTGGAGGTTGAAGAAGTTACTGCACATAATTTAGTTGTTGAGCAATTCACATCCCAAGTGCAAGAGACATTTACTTTCGAGGGACTGGTAGAAGGTGGTTCGACGAATCCAGGTTTCAAGCTGCAATATGCTAAGTAAGTTCTTCATCTAAGTGTATATTAAATAAATTGTAATTGTGTGGAATTGTAGCCTTTTTTAAAAATAAACCTTTTATGTGATCAAGTGAAAGACAAAGAAGTTGTTGGCAAGATGTTCCAAGAACTTCGGAGGCTGTCAGTCAATGTCGATGATGGTTATGAAACCATGAGCAATGAATCCAGCGATCCAGCTGATGATGACTTGCAATGTCGTGCGGATGAAGGGAATGTTGATATGAACACCAAGATACATAGCATCATCCAACGTTATTGTTACACAAATGTCAGCAATGTAGAAGGTATGGCTGCAAATAGTGAGTATGTTAAGACTTACTTGACCACTCGTGAATGGGATGAGGACGCAATAAATGACACTGATTATGTTGGGCACCAAGTCGAACAAGAGTTCTCAATTCCAATAGAGTTGATGGAGGGTATGTGTTTCACTAAGAAAGAGGATCTGCAATTTGCATTATAGAGTTGGTCAATTATAAACAATGTGGAGTATGTTGTGGTTGCTTCAAACAGACAAAAAATGACAGTGGTTTGTACTCATAAAGGTAGGTCGGGCATTCCGTGTATATATCATCTGCATGTATGCATGAGCAAACATCTTGGAGGGATATGAAGAATATCTTCCATGAAGAACCAACATACATGTGCTACTCCAATTCTAGCGACAGGACAATGACAATACAATTCTCAATTCATAAGCTACTTCATATTGCCCAGTATTAGAAGGCATATAGACCTTAAGCCGAGGGAGATTATAGGCCAAATTGAAGCTAAGTTCAACATTAAAGTTTCTTATATAAAAGGTTGGGATGCCAGACGAAAAGGTGTTAAGACAGTATTTGGTAGTTTGGAGGAGTCTTATTGAACATTAAGTTTGTTCATGAATGTCGTTGTTTCCTCAATGCCTGATACAGTGTATAGGATACAATGTTCTGAGAATCATAATTTTGAAAGATTGTTTTGGTCATTCAGCCCTTCGATAAGCGGGTGGACTTGCTGTCGTTTAGTTCTTAGCCTTGATGGGACGTTCTTGTTAGGTAAATATTGAGGTACTTTACTAACTGCTGTGGGAATTGATGCGAATAATGGTTTGTACTCCCTAGCCTTCGGGATTGTAGAGTAAGAGTGTGTTGATTCATGGATGTGATTTTTGAGGCAAATGCATAAACTCATGTAGGTTGTTCGAACCCGCTCTAATTTATGCATTGTATCGGGCAGGCACGTTGGTTTAGTGCGTGGTTGCCATGAGATTTTTCCTACAGTTGCACATCGCCACTGTCTACGCCACCTATGTGAGAATTTAAAAAAAACAGTGAGATGAATGGGTGTTGCTGACATAGAGTTTTTGTGTCTTATATGCACCCTTTAAATAACAGAGATTAAAAATATCCAACAATCACTTAGAGCCATAAAATATAATAGGACTTGAATGGACCTTATAATTTTTTACAGGCCATCTGATGGGATATGCTATTGCAAGCTACATGAAATGTTAATACACAATGAATAGGATGTTATAAGAATCCTATGCTCTGAATGATATTTTTGGACAAAGGAATCCAATGTCCACAATAAGTACAGATTAATAACTTTTTACAGAGAAATCCAATGTCCACAGCAATCACACATTAAAATTATATTCTAATAATTTATTTAAAAATATAACAAATTGTATACATAATTATTATAAATTATTCATTAATTAATTTACATTAATTTGGGCGATTATGCATGGCAAATCGCCTGTTAAACGGACGAGCGATTATGCCTTCTTTTAAATTTTTTTAATCATGCTTAGACACTTAATATAAGCATTAAACATGCTTAGTCTAAATTTTTGCCTAAAATCAATTCTCATCCACAGTTGAGCTTTTCTTGCCTATATTTTTTTTATATAAGTCGCACGTTTAACAGACAACTTACATTGAATATGAGACTTTGACTAGTTTTAAATTTTTTTAAAATGATGATTAATAAGTTAATTAAATGTTAAATTAGGTTTAGTTTAAAAATTTGTCCTTGAGAAATTAAAATATTATATAAGTAAATATAAAATTTAAATATTATATATATAAATAATTAAATATAAAAGAATTCGGTGATACGTATGCAAATAAATCCCTCTAAAATTAAACCGCATAGTGTATTTAGTTTGACTGTCCCAAGAAACCGGAATGTCCCATGAAGAAACAAAGTTTGCTTTCAGAGCTCCCTAGAATGGCGGGAGGAGAAGAGGACGACGACTACATGGGCGACATCTCCCTCTTCATCCCACCCGAAGACTCCACTTTATCCAAAAAGGTAACTTGCCCAAGAACCCAAACATAACGCTAGATTTTCCAAACTCTTATCACCTCATACTCGCCTCTTCCGCAGAAATTTACCTCGAAGGCAAACGAACATCCCTTGGCCCCAAAACTGAAGAGGCCAAAAACCCTATCCTGGCAGGAGCATCGGAAACTCGAAAATGAGAGGAAGCAGCGCGAGGAGGACGAGCAGACCAAGGCTCGGCTCGATGCCGCGATCCCAGAATCTAACCTAGGGTTTCGAATGCTGCGACAGATGGGTTACAAGCCAGGTACCGCGCTGGGGAAAGAGGGTTGTGGAATGGCGGAGCCTGTTGGACTTGAGATCCGGCGATCGAGGGCCGGGATTGGAAGGGAGACGCCAGAGGAAGCGGCGTTGAGGAAGGAGAGGGAAGCGGCAGAGAGATTGAGGGTTAAAGAGGAGGATATGGTAGCAGATTTTGGTTCACGGCAGAGAAGTCGGTGGAAGGAGAAGAAGATTGTGGGTGATTACCGCAAGGCGGAGGTGGCGCTTGCTCAACTGGAGAACAGGGAGGTTTTGGAGGCTAAGAAGGTGGACGAGGAGGATGAGAATGAGAAAGCTGAGGAAGAGGAGGAAGAGGAGGAAGTAATAACAGAAGAGGTAAATTTCTTTTTTTATTTGATATTTGCTTGGCTTAGATTCCTTTACTTTCACGTTTTTTTATTTTCAAAGGAGTAATATTATGCTGCCCGTATTACCTAAAAGAAAAAAAAGATAAATTGATATTACTATGATATGAGTTTATAAAATATGGGAAATTTTCCTATATATGCTTCATAATACATCGAATTGGTTCGAAATTTTCATTATTTTTTTCCTCTAGAAATATGTTTGAAAATTTCTTTCAAATGAACTTACCCTCAGTGAAAGATAACCTGTTGTATTTGTGGACTGATTATTGGGCTCGCAAGTCTTTCAAAATTGATATGAACTATTATTCAAAACTTTGTTTGATTCTAATTTGAACTTGATTCGAACCTAGTTCGAATGTTTATTGAAACCAACGACATGTGAGACAAGTGGGTTCAACTTCTTCGTGAGAGGGGTCGGTGAAGGAGAGGATGGCTTGTGATGAGATTGACAACATGTGGGAAGGAGATGGTTTGCCATGGAGCTTGTTGGCGGAGTGAAAAGATAGGCTTGTGTGATAAAGAAGAAGAGTTTGCATGTAAGCTCATTGGGGAATGTCATCGACGGGATTAATTCATGTCAAGGTGAATAATACTTTGCATGAGCTCATTGGAGGAACACATCAACCGTACCGACAAGTGTGAAGGAGAAGAGTATTTTGAAGGTATAAACTGTATTAGCACGTGTGACAAAGAAGAGTACTTTGTGACAGAGGCATCAATGACATGATGCGTGTAAAGGAGAAGAAAGTTTACTTGAGCTTGTTGGGGGTAGGCATCAACGAGACAAACTCATGTTAATGAGAAAAAGGAGTTCATTCAAATTTTGCTGGGGGAAGGCATCCGTAGAATCGATGCACACGAACTTGAGAATAATGATGCACACGAACTTGAGAATAATGAAAGGTTTAAACCTCAATTTGAACTAAGTTTGAACCAATTTCAGAGGACTTTAAAGACTTCAACTTTAATAAGCAATCCATAAATACAAGAGGTTATCCATCATGGGCATAATTTCATTCGAAAGAAACTATTAGGTGTATTTCTTCAAGAAAATAAGTAACGGTGATATTCGTCCAATTACATGTATTATGAGGCATATATAGTCAAATTTCCCTAAAATATTACTCTCTCCCTCTATTTTTTTCCTTTTTAATACTAATGCATATAAATATATCTTTTTAAATTTTGAGGTGGACACTAATAATATTTTTCCTACCAATAAAAATTGATAGATGTAAAATCAAGAAAATAAATATTTTTAAGCCCATTTTATTGCAGCAATAACTTTGTAAGTATAAGTTTATATGGAACTCACATTTTTAAAGGATATATTATGACATATTTTAAAAAAAATGTATAGAGTATTCTGTGGGTTGCTATGTGTTGATTAAAATGATAGATATTTTCCTAAAACTAAGAAGATAAACTAATTTTTAACTTACTTTCATTATTACAAAATAGTCTTATTTATTTTACATTAATTAATGATGGTAAAAATACATGTTAGTCCGATTCATGTAGCATATTAGTTTTAAGGGTTTATTAATTTTAATTTTTTATAATATAATTCTTTAAGAAATCTTTTGAGTATTTTTAAAAAATAAATATCACTGCCGCTGGCTACCCCTTCTGCTACATTCATCGCCTACTATCTCTAGGCAGCGCCAACTATCTACAACTGCCACCATCACCACATAATTCATTTTGTTTAATGGTCAATAATAATTATTATATTTGCTTTAATTTATCAATATGTTTTATGTCCAATCAAGCCTTTATCCATTGTATAAAAATTTTCCTTAAGTTTGAGGGGTACTTTTCTATCACACAATAGACCGATGCATTTCTCTACTTCAACCATAACATCTCCATCTATTTCACCATCCCTTTGAATAATAGACCTGAGATATCTAAAACATGCACTCTTTTTAATGACTTAATCACCCAACAATCTCACCACTAGATCTATTACTAGTAAAATTACACTCAACGTATTCAATTTTAGATCTACTCAAATGACAACCTTTTAGACTTTAAGGTTGACAACCATAATTCAAGTTTTCCTTAAGCTCCCTTTATAGTCTCATCAACAAGAATAATATCATCAGCAAAAAGCATACACTAGGGTACATCCTCTTGCAAATTTCTAGTAAGAACATCCATGACTAAAGCAAAAAGATATGGGCTTAAAGTTGATCCTTGATGTAATTCAATTGAAATAGTACAATACTTGGTCAAACCACCTTGTGTTTGAACACAAGTAATAGCTCCAACATACATATTGTTAATGAGTTGAATATAAACATTATTAATTCATTTTTTTTGTAGAATTCTCTAGAACACTTATCTTGGAACTTTATTATATGCTTTCTCTAAATAAAAAAAATATCATATGTAGATCCTCCTTTCTCTCTCTATAGTTTTCCATCAACCTCTTAACAAATGTATAGCTTCCATAGTAGACCTACCTGACATGATTTGATAAACATTATAAAAAAACTAAAAATAATCCCAAACTTCTCGTAAGCTTTTATCTCCTCACATGCAACCATTGCTAACACTTCAGTTAAAACAAGCATTATCATTTCACAGAAGAGAGAAATGTAGGAGTTTGATGATGCATACCATAATCTCCAAGATCGGCTATTTTTGTGAGAGTAGAGAGCGACTATCGCAACCCGATTATGGCTCAGCATGCAATATCAAATTTATAAATTAAACGAACATGAGTTCAGGATTATAAAGTACTATGCAAAGGAATAATCTCCATAAATTATCATAGTTGACACTATGCAACTATTAACTTTGATTTAGCTTCTAAGCAATATGAGACAACATTTAGTCTTTTTCAAAGTATTTTGCAAAATTCCATTTGGAGTGTTGTCACCATAACAACTTTGCTAAAAACGGTTATTTTCCATGAGCACATTTCCACCCATCTTTTTTCATAAGTTAGTGACGACTGACTGATAGCTAGTAATGGCTGGTGTCCGAGATAATCTTCATTTTAAAAAATATATATATTTACGTAAAAGAACTTAAAAATTATTTTGAATATTTCCAAAATAACTTATTTTGTTTTCAAATACATTATAAAAACTCCTAAATCCCACAAATCAACTATTAAAAAAAAAGTGATCCCCAAACAACCACTAAGTTGTTAAAAGGCGCATCTTCAAATACTTTTCATTTTTGGCTGAACAAATGTATTATATGGGCAAAAATGTTGTATTGACTAAAAATCATGGTTAGCAAAACCTAATGTTGAATTATGTACCAAAAAAAGAGAAAAAGAAAAAAGAGACCACTTAACCTGAAATTCAAGTTTCAAGCTAAGGACATGACTTATCTAAAAAATTGGTATTCGCCTTTGTTGTGTACTCTACTGTGTTTGAGCTATCAACATCCAATTAAACACATATTGAAAGAAACCTAATTTTATTTTGAACCAAAAGTGAATTTCATTATGATAGGAAACGCTTGCAGGAACAAGAGTTTTCCTTACTGAATTTGAATTTCAGCACTCGCAAAAACAGATTGGAGAAGAATTTGGAAGAAATAATCAGAAATAAACATTTTTAATTGATAAAAGATGAAAGAAAACGAACAAGATATAATGGATCCTTAATAGGAGAGGAGGATTTGTCTCTCCCAATCTCTAGCCGGCGGCTGGAGCCCAAACAAACCCTAGGAACTCTCCAAATTCAATAAATATCAAGATAACCATAACCCTAGACAATCTCATCTATTTAAAGCATACAAATAAAACTCTGATTTACTAAACAGCCCATCCCTAAATCAAAACATGCCTAATTCGCCCCTCCTCTTCAAGTAATGGGCCCCACAAGGGGGCCGACGGCTGGCTTGGCCGCCTAGAGTAAACCAGCCCTAGGGTTGTTCAGCCGGCCCTCCTTGGGCCGGTCCCGCTGGTCTATCAATACCTTCTCCTAAAAACCCACATTGTCCGCAAGGTGGAAAGACGGCTCCTTACTCAACTTCTTCACTATCACAAATAGTGAGAACCTGAAGACTTCGGTCCTTACATCTGTGCCCCGGTGTATACCTCTCCTCACATCTGAAACAAAGCCCCTTCGCTCTCTTCTCCTGTAACTCCGTTTCTGTGAGCTTCTTGAAGTTGTCCCCCGGTCTTCCACCGACAGTCTTCTCCTTTGGGGTTTGCTGAAGGGTACCCGGTGTTAGCTCTTTGGATGCCAAAAAGGTGATGATCATCCTGTATGTGCCTCTTGAGCTGTTGCCTTCCGTCCCTCTCTCCAGGTGTCTTTGATCCTCCACCAACTGAGCTAACTCCATAGCCTCTCCTAAGTCACGATGCCCCATTACTCAAACCGCCGCCCGGATCTTTGGTTTCAATTACTTCATGAAGTTCCCTTCTAGCACGGTCTCAGAAAGGCGGTCCAATCGGCTAGCAAGGTATTCGAACCTCTCCCGGTACTTTATAACTGAATCATCTTGTGTCAAGGCAAAAAACTGCTCTTAGAAGTCTCCTCCCCTGCCGGTTCGGAATTGTTCTAATAGGCAATCCTTGAACTCTCTCCAACTTCGTATGGGTCGTCGCATGTCCCTCCACTGGTACCAAGCCAAAGCCGTTCCTTCCAAACATAGGCTAGCTGCCGTCAGTCTCTCCTCCTCCATCAACTCATTGATGGTGAAATATCTCTCTACCTTGTAGATCCACCCGTGTGCATCCTCCCTCTCAAAGATTGGCATGTTCAGTTTCCTCATCCTCAAATCTCCTCCGTCACCCCTGCTTCCTCCAAAGTTTCTCATTCCCCAAGGGGGTGGTTCCCCCCAATTGTGTCAATCATCTCTTTTCCGCTCACACCCAAACCTTTCATCACAAGCCCACCTTCTCCCTTCAAATTCAGCACCCCTTCGATCATATTCAACCCCTCTCCTTTCAAAATCGACACCTCTTCGATCATAATCAAGCCCTCACCTTTCAAATTCAACACAACCCCCTCACGTCTCTCCACATACCCCTACCCGACTCCTCCCTAGGAATAGGCCTTAGGCGATGCATTTTTTCTGTTCCTTCCGAAATCTCCACATCCTGATCTTCCCTTCATCTAATTGGCTTAGGGTTTTCCCCATTTCCCTGGCTTTCGGTGAATTTCCTCACCTCTGACGGCATTTTTTTGGTTTGACCCTCAAACACTTTCTTCAACTTCTCCTCCAAGATGAAAAATTTCAAATTGATCTTATCAGGGATGACTGAAATATCTTTCTTTAAATCTGAAACTTGAGTTTGAAGATCTGAAATTTCAAATTTCATTTGTCTGATCTCCCTTTTCAATACTTCTACCTTTTTTCCCGCTATAGGTCCCCAGATCTTTGTTAAGCTCAAAAATCCGGATTTCCCCCCTAAAAACAGCAAAAATCTCTGTCCAAAATAGAAAAATCTGCTACAGGAATTGATGTGAAACATAAAAGGAATTGCAGGATGTTAATAAAAAGTTGTTAAACTTTGCAATTATAACTTAATGTTTCACTAGATTAGATTATAAAATTTCTTGGTTGTTGTTCTGCTTTGGTATGCGGTTACAAATTAGATTAGAGGAACAATTTAAAATAACAACAAAAGAATAATAAAGCTTGATGCACAAATGACAGAAATCCATCGGTTAACAATTAGAAAATTCATCCTGAGTTTCCTTCACTCACACTCTTGAGGGCTATTTAGCGGAAGAATAATTTTAGTAAAATTAATGACGCCACCAAAAGACAGAAAACGCTTACAGTATCACCCAAAGAAAAGTTATTCGGAGGAGAAGAAGTCGGTGGATGTCGAAGGAGTTGCCACTGTCCGGAGGTTTGATGTTCGTCGATGACGGTTGTCAATGAGAAGAAGATCCGGTTGAGGTAGTCGTCGACGGTGTGATCAATCTCCAAGTTATGTCAAAGAAGGGTGATCTCAACACATCTACTCATCCTTAATGATTGTAGACGAATCCGTGGTCTTGTTCAGGATCGACCATTCATGGGGGAAGTAGGCCAAGTGATAGTGTACCTTCTTCCATGGATGACATGTGAAGCAAGGGAGAAGAGAGGTAATGGAGGGAAAAGGGCTTGGGGGATTTCGGCCAAGACTAGGAGAGGCCCCTTTAATTTCAGATTTAGGGTTAGGCTTTGGAGGGAGAACAAATTCAAAAATCTGAAATGTAATTTCAGATTTTTAGAGTTGGGAAGGAGGGAAATAATTTGAATTTGAATCTCCTCTAATTGGTGAGAGGTTGGGGCGGCATTCTTTAATGGGAGGGGATTTGATTGGGAGCGTTAATGGGGAGAATTAATTAAGAGAGGGGAGAGAGGGGGCCGACCAAGAGAAGGGGAAGGGGGGTGTCCACATTCAATGAATGTGTCTAGGTACAATGAATGTTGAAATTGGAATTAATTCCAATTTACTTTCAGATTTGAGGTGATTGGGGAGAATTCTTAAAATAGGTTTTGTTAATTTAGGAAAGGTTTTGAAATTTAAATTCCTTTGAATTCAAATTAGAATACTTTCCAAATCAATAGTGGGCTAATTTAGGAACTAATGAATGTAGGGGAACAAGGGGCCGGCGGCTAGGGCTTTGGGGAGAGGGCTTAGGGCTGGCGGCTAGGGGTGGAGGAGGAGGGGAAGAGTCTTGGCCGGCGGTTTCTGGGTGGGATTTGACCGGCGAGGAGTGGGGATTAGGCCGGCGGGTTGGGTGGAGGGGAATGGTGGTCATCGGCTTGAAAGGGAGAGGGGAAGGAGGCCGGCTGTTTTGGGGGATGGTGGGGAGGGGTGGCGGCCATGGAAGAGAAACAAGATGGAGAAAAGGTAGGGGAGGGGAAACTGAGAGCCCAAACTCGTCCTGCGGCTGGCGGGTGTTGCTTTTGCCCTCACCTAGGGACTTCACCTCTCTCTAGAGCTCTCAACACTCAAGGGAACTAGAAGGCTGAAATTTCATTAATCAATCATCAAAATCCATGCAATAGTGAGGGCCCTCATATATAGGCCTCAAAATAATAAAAGACATAAAGACTAAAATGCCCTTTGGGCTACAACACAAACTAATCCCTCACAGGGGTACAATGATAAAGACTAAACATAAAATAAAAATAATACATAAAAATGCATCATAAATAAAGACTCCTAATTGTAGCCATCGATCTACAATTCCTCCTGTGATAGACGAGCTGGAATTTCCTGCTGATGTCCTCATCAGGAATTCTCCAAAAACAGCCCGGAAATTGCTCTGATACCAATTTGATATGAAATGCTTGTAGGAACAAGAGTTTTCCTTGCTGAATTTGAATTTCAGCACTTGCAAAAACAGATTGGAGAAGAATTTGGAAGAAATAACTAGAAATAAACCTTTTTAATTGATAAAAGATGAAAGAAAACGAACAAGATACAATGGATCGTCAATTGGAGAGGAGGATCCGTCTCTCCCAATCTCTAGCCGGCGGCTAGAGCCCAAACAAACCCTAGGAACTCTCCAAAATTCAGCAAATATCAAGATAACCTTAATCCTAGACAATCTCATCTATTTAAAGCATACAAATACAACTCCGATTTACTAAACAACCCCTCCCTAAATCAAAACCTGCCTAATCCGCCCCCTCCTCTTCAAGTAATGGGCCCCATAAGAGGGCTGGCGGCTGGCTTGGCCACCTAAAGTAAACCAGCCCTAGGGCTTGTTTAGCAGGCCCTCTTTGGGACGGTCCCGCCAGTCTATCACATTACATGCCTCGGATAACATTTACAAATACCTCATTTCATTAAAAGTTAAAAATTTCTGAAAACTAACTTCAATTTTAAATAGCTAGTTGACGTTGATGAGACAATGGATAGGGTGGCGAGAAATATAGTGCAAGTGCTGGCTCCTTCCATAACAGGAAAATTTTTGATAACTCAAGTAAGGATAAGCATCTTCATGCATATTTCAAGAGGAACCAACAGAAAATATCACAACCTACTATGTGCTCGAGGGATCCACATATCTAGGAATCGCTGCAAGAGCCACTGCTATAATAACTGTTCCTATAGAAGCATCTCTAAATAGAGAACCGAACAACTCCAAAATAATGAAGACAATTGTCAGTAATGCTTGTTCCATGAAATCATAAAATCAATAACACTAGGCTGAACCGCTTAAGCTGGCCCAAATAGAGGTGAATCAGACAAGAAAAAAATATTAAGAAAAGCCACATGCTGTTCTCATGGGCACATCATAGGCATATTCGAAATAAAAAAAAAGGTGAAAACTATAAAATAAAACAACTAACAAATGATGAAATTAAACTAAACTTGCTATGATCATTTACTTGCTTGACATTTTCATTAGTAAATCTTCTAATAAATTTGCTCGACATGTATAAATTCGACTCCAATAAAGTTTGATTTTGATATTCATTTAGCATATCAAAACTTAAATATTGCACTTTTTTCATTGTAATTCAAGAACCTTTAAAAATAGGCTTATCATGCTATTGTACATGATATCTTTGGGTTAGTATTGAATACAATTTTATCATTCAATTTAGATTCCAGAACAAAAAAATTTAGAACTATCTGGCATGTTGTTGGATATGAATTGGCCAAAAAGGAGATGAAAAGAGAGACTAATCAAGTCAATATTGCATTTTTTTGAAATAAAATTAAATTAGACTCATTACAGATTGGGCTAATATAAGGATTGTTGAAGACCATAGGTCCCATCATACAACCACTCATTGTTGAGCACATATATTGAAGAGCTTAACCATTGGAGCTTCTCTCTCTTAACCCTTAGATTGCAATTCATGTGCTCCTCTCTCTTCATCTAGTCATTAGTCTCTCACTTTTTAGTTATTTATTTATTTTGTATAATAGCATTTACTTATTTTCATATTTAATATCCTTGGAGGAGCCTATAAATACCTCTAATCTATGTAGAAAAAGAAAGCAATAAAATTCATAAGTAGTTAACATATTTTTACTTTTCTACATAGTATCAGAGCGAGGTTAAGGTTTCCTTCTTCCAACATTTATTCTTTTTTTATTCTCTTCATTATGTGTAGTTTTTTTTTACTTCCCTTTGAAGGAGTTAGCCATTATGAATTGTGAAAATTAGACTAAGCGATAACTCTAAGGGCTAAAAGTCTCATATCGCTTGAATGGAAGAAACTATCTTATGTGGTTCTAAATTAGGTGACCTTTCTAAAAGAAAAGGTAAAAGTTCATCTTCTTGTGGATCTTTCTTCATAGCTGAAGTATCCAAAGTTTATACTTTAGGATGAAACTAATTCCATGATCATAATGTGATTATGGAATTTCATGATACCTGAAATCAATGAGTCGTATATGTTCCTATCTACCGTAAAAGAAGTTTTGGAGCCTTCAAACAAACCCTCAAAAGTAAAGGATGTTGCCCTTATCGACAAGATCAAAATTTAAGATCTCAATAACCAAACAAGATAACCTTCATGTTATTGAGTACTTTAAAGTAATGAATGCTAATTGGCTTGAACTTGATTACTACCAAGATCCCGTAATGATGTGTTGCGATGATACAATAATTCTCAAGTAATTTATAGAAAGAGAAAGAGTATTCAAGTTTCTTGCAGGACTCAATAATAACTTCGATTACGGGGCTATTTGATTTGCTAAAAAAAGGAATGCAAAGTAAAATATAATACAATGTAAAAAGAATTCAATGTATTTGAAACATTTGTACTTGTTTGGATGAGTGTAAAATAAATGGAGTTGTTTATATTTTTTGTTTGGCTTGAAATAAAATGAATGTAAAATAGTGGTAGTTGATGGCTGGCGTTGGTGGCAGAAGGTGGTGGGTGATGGCAGTGATGATTGAGGGTGAATATGTGTGGCGGTAGGTAGCAGTGAAGCGCAACGGGAGCCTGACGAGTCAACTTGCAGTGTATTTTAAAATTAAGCTATAAATGGGCAAATTTAGAGTACATAAAAAATGAACTATAGTGTAAAAAAGAAATTTACAAAAACTTTATTGTGTTGCTTTTTCATCAAAACAAACACTAAAATCTTCAAATCCCCTACATTTAAAATACTTTGCATTTCTTTTTCAGCAAACCAAATAGGGGCCTTAAGTTTGTATCCAAGACTTAAGCAGAGAAAACTTACGATCTCTAAATGAGATTTTCTCTTATACGAGTTGAAGAAGGAAGAAGGGTGATAATGTCCGACTCTTGGTCTCGAAAATATCTGTTATGGCTATTATAAAAAAGCCTTCTTCCAAAGGCAACCTATGGTGTAACCCCTATAAGAAGAAATGATAGATTTAAAAAAAAAAACATGTCGGAAACTCTAGGAAATTCTCATAAAAGTGGCCAATGGTTCCCTAATAGCTGTTGTAGGCCAAAAAAATATTTTAATTTTTGCCATATTTACCTTTATTAATATCAACTGCAAAGTAAATTTTTTTATTTACCATTATATATTTCAAGACGTCGCTACAGGAAAGTTGATTGGACAAGCTAGAGAAAATGATTGGCTATATTTTTTTGAAGATTGAAATCGCATGTCGTGCTCTTTCATTTTCACCCATAATACTAAAAACATTTATGAACATCATTATAGGCTAATGTACCCCTCCTTCAAAACTCTACAATTATATGGTTTCTTTTCTTTTGATGAATACAAACATTGAAAAGTCTTAGTGTGAGAATTGTGAAATTACAAAACATCATCATTCTATTTTTCCTGAAAATAATTCTTGATCCTCTACTCTTTTATTTTTAGTTAATTCTGATATTTGGTGAGCCTCCAAAATCCCCAATATTTTTTGGAACTATTAGATTTTTCACTTTCATTGATGATTGCACTCATGACATGAATCATTTAATACATTGTGTTAATGCTAGGGCATTCCCTGGAAGCGATATGCTGTATGGCTTGAATACAACGACAAGTGTGCAATGATCGTTACATCGGCGGATGTGGGCAAAGAAGCTAGTCCATTAAACTAAAATTATGATAGGAATTTGGAATATAGGTTCTCTTACAGGCAAATTAATAGAATTAATAGATATTATGATTTATAACAAGATAAATATTCTATGCATTCAAAAAACTAAATGGGTTGGAGAGAAGACTAAGGAGATTGATAGTTTAGGATTAAAACTATGGTATTCTGGTAGGAGTCGTATTAGAAATGATGTAGGTGTGATTATAAATAAGAGTTTGAAGGATAAGGTTGTACAAATTAATAGAATTAGAGATAGAATTATAGCTTTAAAAATTATTGTTGATGCTAAGATTATTAATATTATAAGTGCTTATGCTTCTCAAGTAGGTTTTGATATGTTCAAAATTAAAATTTTGAAATGACTTAAGAAGAATTAATATGAAAGATACCTCTTGAAGAAAAAATTTTTATTGGAGGAGATTTTAATGGACATGTTGGCAGAGAGGTAGATGATTTTAAAAGCATTCATGATGGTTATGAGTTTGGAGCGACTAATGAAGGTGGTAAGACCATATTAGATTTTTCTTTAGCTTATGATTTTATAATTGCTAATACTTTATTTAAGAAAAGAGATGAACATCTTATCACTTATAAGAATGGATATAGTAAAACTAAGATTGATTACTTTTTATAAGAAAAATAGATAATTTAGATTGCAAGATTGTAAAGTTATTTTGAGTGAAAGTTTATGTATCTAATATTGCTTATTAGTTTTGAACTTTAAGATGAAGGGGCTGAAAATAAAAAAAATATAGTAAAACTTTGTTCTAAGATTAGATGGGATCATTTAAAGAATATGAACAAAAATATTTTTAAGAATAAGATTCTAGATCTTAAAATTTTTCTGTGCATGAGGAAGCTAATGCTATGTGGGAAAATGTAGCTAGTGATATTAAAAATATTGCAAAAGATGTGCTGGGAGTATCAAAGGGAAAAATTTGTAATAGTAAAAATAGTTGGTGGTGGAATCAAAATGTACAAGAAAAGATAAAAATAAGAAGATTTATTATAAAAATTGGTTTAGATGTAAAAATTCTGATAATTGGGAAAGATAGAAAAGAGGCCCGTAAAGAGTCTAAGAAAAGCAATATGTGATTCAAAGATTTTAGCTTTTAATGATTTATATAATAGATTAGATACTAAGGAGGTAGAAAGATATATGTATAAGTTAGCCAAACAAAGAGGTAGGAGTAGTAAGGATTTAGTTCAAGTGAAGTGTATTAAGGATGAAGATAAAAAATGCTTTTATTATAAGAGAATATTCAACAAAGGTGGATGAGATATTTTGCTAAACTTTTCAATGAAGATTGTGAGGATGTGATTGATTTTAGTGGCCTTAGCAGCTTAATTGAAAATAAAGATTTTTGTTTTTATTGGTGTATTAGTAAAATCAAAGTTTGAAGACTTTAAAGAAATTGAAGTGTGGAAAAGCCGTTGGACCTGAAAATATTCCATCAGAGGTGTGGAAACGCTTAGGAGATGAAGGAATTTTTTGGCTTACTAAACTTTTTAATATTATTTTGAAGACTAAGAAGATGCTAGATGAGTGGATAATGAGTGTGTTGATTCTTATTTTTAAGAATAAAGGTGATGCACAAGATTGTGCGAATTATAGAGGAATTAAGTTAATGTGTCATACTTTAAAACTATGGTAGAGAGTTATGGAGCATAGGTTGCGGCGTGATTGTCACGACCCGGCCCGAATACTCGAATTAACGAGGCGGGAAGTAAAAGTCGGACGGTAGGATCTAATCAGTTCATAAGCATAATAACATAAAAACATCAAATTCTTCTTTATTATCTGAAGAGCCACTAAAAAAATTCTTCAAATACTTTACATTTATCTCAGATCATACATTACCTGTTATCAGTTGCACGTCGTCTTCTATAGACGAACTCTTCTCTTTCTATCATTTCTAAATCACTAAAGACTTACCTTAAATATTTAAATTCGTGGTTTGAGTTTACTAAGTAAACTAAGTGGGTAACTATTAAACAATTATCATGCATAAAGTATATTATATATTAACATTGATATATGTTCATTTCATTTGACATTTGAATTACAATTTCTTCCTTTGATTCAATTGATTCCATTCATTCATTTATACATACTATATCATTATTTATTTATAGCATTTACCTTTAACATGTATTCCTTTTCCCATTTCTTTTATATAGAAACACCGTCTAAATGTACCAAAGGTACAACCATTTTCATTTTATTTTTTTTTTCCATAACTTTTTCCTTATTTTACGTGCACGGATATGTTGCTTCCCCAGCCAGTACAATACGAGGGTGAACTCCTGTAAGTTTTGCATGCATATCATTTTCCTTTCTTTTCCATTTATTTTGAACACTTTGTTCATTTTCATATGTCATTTCTTCGTTTGCATACTTCCTTAATACATACATGTAACATCCTTTTTACACATATACATAATTTCATTTGTCATTTCATTCATTTGTTTTATGTTGTATTAATATATACATTCATTTACACATTTAAACTTTCAACATTTCACACAGGATAGTTTCTAAAAGAAGTAAAACTTTTAAAGTCATACCATGATACAAAATACTATATCATATTTGAAAGAATAATACAAAATATTAAATTTCATAATATAATTACCCACTTTGATTCTCCTCCTCTAATATTCGTCTTGTATTGAAATCCTTTTAATTGTTCACAACATAGAGATTTAATTAACATTGATCACAATAACATAAGGATTTAGGATTTAATTAATATTAAATCCCAATTTGAACGTCTCGATAAATGTTTGATTTCTTCCACATGAATTTACCTTACCAAAATTTCATTTCTTTCTTTGTTGAGTCTCCTCCTACAACTTGGTCTCTTCCTTAATTTCCTGAATTCATATAATATAAACCCTAAAATCAGCCAATAAAATTTTCATGAAAACTTGACTTAACTAATAAAATTTAACAACAATCATATGATGGAAATTTACCTAAAATTGGGATATCCAAAAATCCCTAAATTCTTCTTTCTCCCTCACAAATCTCTTCTCCTCATTTCCAAATGTCTTTATTATCTTCAATTAAATGTTTCTAATTATTAGAGAAAGAATTTGGAACAATTTATACAAAAATTTGAAAAATAAACCTTTTTCCTCCTCTCGTCGTTCCTCTCGCTCGTTGCAAATTCTCCAAAATTATTACTTCTTTAACGGTAGAATTGAAAAGGAGTCTTTAATTCTTATCTCCCAATGCATTGGATTGTTAAAATTGGCGAAAGAAATTCTCCAAATACTCCTTCGCAAGCGTTCGGTCGTCCGCCCCTTCGATTTCGTTCTTCTGTTCGCGAATAGCGACCCTTTCGGGGTTGCGACGTCTAAATAGACGGGTGGCCGGTTCGGTTGAACCGACCCCCAAACGATCGTTACAATCTCCACTACTTATAAAAATTTCATCCTCGAAATTAAATTGAGTAATAAAACATATCTTTAATTGAATAGATGAGGGTATTGACTTTTTATTTCAGCTTCATTTTCCCATGTGGCATTTTTTTCTGATCCATGTTTTCATAAAACTTTCACAAAAGGTATTGCTCTATTTCTCAATTGTTTCACATCATATTCTAATATCCTTTCAGGTTCCTTAACATATTTCAATCAGGTTGTAAGTCAATTGATTTGGATTGAATTCTCTTGGATTCATTTAAGACATACTTCCGGAGTACTGATATGTGAAACACATTATGAATTCCTTGCATATGCACTGGCAGGTCCAATCTATAAACTATATTTCCAATCCTCTCTGTGATTTCAAAAGGACCTATAAATCTTGGGCTCAATTTTCCTGTCTTTCCAAATCTTTGCACACCTTTCATTAGGCTGACTTTTAAGAAAATAAATTCTCCCACTTCAAACTCAACTGGTCTATTCTTTGCATTATAATACTTCTATTGCTTGTCTTGAACTGCCTTCAGTCTGTCTCTGATCAATCTGATTTTACTTGTAGCCTCATCTACCAATTCCGTTCCAATTATTTTTCTTTCACCTGTTTCTACCCAACACAAGGGTGTTCTGCTTTTTCTCCCATAAAGAGCCTCGTATGGTGCCATTCCAATACTAGATTAGAAACTGTTATTGTATGTAAATTCAATCAACGGTATGTGAGTCTGCCAATTTCCTCCAAAATCTAAAACACATAGTCGCATTAAATTCTCCAAAGTCTGAATTGTCCTTTCTGATTGCCCATCTGTCTGAGGATGAAATACTGTACTGAAAGTCAGTCGTGTGCCCATAGCTTTCTGAATTTTCTTCCATAATTTAGAAGTGAAACGAGCATCTCTGTCTGAAACTATAGATTTTGGAATTCCATGCAATCTCATTATTTCATCAATATATAGTTTTGCCACCTTTTCCACTGAATCTGTCTGCCTAATTGGTAAGAAATGAGCTGACTTAGTTAATCTGTCAATAACAACCCATATTGCATCCCGACTCTGCCTTGACCTAGGTAATCCAATTACAAAATCCATTGCAATGTCTTCCCATTTCCACTCAGGTATAGGTAAAGGTTGTAGTTGATCACTTGGCTTTTGATGTTCCGCTTTAATCATCTGACAGGGAATACATTTTGCCACAAATTCTGCAACATTCCTCTTTAATCCTGGCCACCAAAATAATCCTCTCAGTTCCTGATACATCTTTGTACTGCCTGGGTGAATTTCATAAGTTGAGAGGTGAGCTTCCTGCAATATCTCTTCTCTTAAATTTCCAACATTTGGAATATAGATCCTACCCTTATACTTTAGTAATCCTTCTCCATCAATTACAAAGTTCTCTAACTGTCCAACTTGCACTTTCCTTATGATCTCTTGAAACTTTTCATCTTGAGACAATGAATTAAACACTCTATCCTTCAAGGTAGATTGAATCACCAATTGATTTAATATCATATCTTTTGTATTCTTCTGATTAACCACTGAAAGTTCTAGTCTTTTCATATTTTTAATTATCTATTCCTGCTGGGTGATTAACCAATTTGCATTTCCAAAAGCTTTTCTGCTAAGTGCATTTGCAACCACATTTGCCTTTCCAGGATGATACTATATGTTCAAGTCATAATCCTTAATGAGCTCTAACCACCTTCTTTGCCTCAAATTAAGTTCTTTTTGATTGAAAATATATTTGAGGCTCTTATGATCTGTAAACACTTCGCATTTGACTCCATATAGATAATGTCTCCATATTTTGAGTGCAAAAACTACAGCTGCCAATTCTAAATCATGAGTGGGGTAGTTCCTTTCATGAGTTTTCAGTTGCCTTGAAGCATAAGCCACCACTCTACCATGCTGCATCAGTACACATCCAAGTCCTCTCAATGAAGCATCACAGAAAATTTGGAACCCTTCTGAACTTGATGGAATTGTCAAAATCGGAGCAGTCATTAAACAATTCTTTAATTTCTAGAAAGCTTCTTCACACTGATCACTCCATTCAAATTTCACTGCTTTCTGAGTTAATCTGGATAACGGCATTGCAATCTGAGAGAACCCCTCTACAAATCTCCTGTAATAACCAGCAAGGCTCAGAAAACTCCTCACCTCTGAAACTATCATTGGTTGTGGCCAATCTGAAATGGCTTGAATTTTATTCTGATCAACTGAAATTCCTTCACCACTAATCACATGCCCAAGAAAATTTACACTGTTCAACCAAAATTCACACTTTGAAAATTTAGCATATAACTTATTCTCCTTAAGTTTTTCCAACACTGCCCGCAGATGATTGGAATGGCTATTTTCATCTCTTGAATAAATCAAGATATCATCAATGAACACAATTACAAATATGTTCAGGAATGGCTTAAAAATTCTGTTCATTAAATCCATGAATACAGCTGGAGCATTTGTTACTCCAAATGACATTACTACAAACTCATAGTGGCCATATCTGATTCTGAAAGCTGTCCTTGTTATATCTTCCTCCTTAATCCATAGCTGATGGTATCCAGATCTCAAATCAATTTTAGAGAAAATTGTAGCTCCTTCTAGTTGATCAAAAAGATCATCAATTCTGGGGAATTGATATTTATTCTTAACAGTAAGCTTATTCAGTTCTCTATAATCTATGCACATCTTGAAGCTCCCGTCTTTCTTCTTTACAAACAGTACTGGAGCTCCCCATGGTGAGGAACTTGGCCTGATAAATCCCTTATCTAGTAATTCTTGTAACTGACTTTTCAACTCCTGCAACTCTTTGATTGCCATCCTACGGTGCCCTTGCTACTGGTTCTAAACCTAGTATCAATTTAATAGTGAAATCTATCTCTTTCTGGTGGTAATCCTGGCAAATCATCCAAAAACACATCTGAATACTCTTTGATTACAGGTATATCTTTCAACTCTTTAACTTCCTGATTGGTATCATTTACTTGAGCAAGAAAATACTGACATCCTTTAGATACAAATTTGCATGCTTTCATATAAGTGATTATCATTGAAGAAATTCCTCTCTCCATAAAATTTCAACTCTCTTTCTCCATGAAAATTAAATTTTACAATTTTTCTATTGCAGTTAATAATTACAAAATGCATTGATAACCAATCCATTCTCAATATCATGTCAAACTCTTGCAATGGTAAAACATTTACTGTTGCTTCAAACTCTCTTTCATTTATTTTAAAAGTCACTTGACATACACCATTCACGTTCATAAGAGATCCATTAGGTATTAAAACTTCCAAAATTACACTTGTCTTATAAACATTCATCCCAACTGATTTAACAAATTCTTCTGAAATGAAGGAGTGTGAAGCTCCTGTATCAAAAGGAATTCGTACAGATTTTTCTTGCATCATGATCACACCTATACAATTTACAATAAACAAAATAGAACATAAACATACATTATTCCTTTAACAATACTTTCATAGTACACATTTATTCATTTTTTATTTCTAACACCTGTAATCACTTCAAGAGAATCCTTAGCATCCTTTTGAGTCAGTGCATATACTCTAGGCAGAGTATTTTGTCGGCCTTGACTTGGTCCTGAAGTAGAAGCAGCTGATTCTACTGTTCCTGGTCTTCCAACATTCTTCTGAGATCCAGTATTCATCCTTGACTCTCCTGCTGGTCTTTGCCCCAAAGTAGGACAGTTCTTAGCTATATGACCTGGTTGATGGCACCAAAAGCAAGTATTTGTACCTAATAAACATTCTCCTTTATATTGTCTTCCACACTTGTTGCAACTGTTTACACTAGAGCTATCACTGCCACTGGACTTAGTTTTCTTCCAATTAAAATTCCCAGTTTGCAAAAGAGATTTGCTATGTAAATCTTGAGAAGTTCCCATAACCTCACCACTTTTCCTCTTCTGAAAATTACTTCTCCTTTGAGTGTTTTGCAGGTCCATTTCTATCCTCCTAGCCCTTTCCACCAGCACTGTATAATCTTCAATTCCAAATGGAACAAGAGGCTGCCTAATTGCATCTTTCAATCTAGATAAAAATCGATTACACTGTTCTTCTGCAGTATGGATTAAGTGAGGAGCATATCTGGATAATGTTTTAAATTCAGCTTCATATTGCATAACTGATTTATTTCCTTGCACCAGTCTCACAAATTTATCCTGCATTTGCCTCCTTACAGAAGGAGGCACGAACCAATCTCTGAACAGTTTTGTAAAATCATCCTACTTTATTTGCATGTCTTGAATCCATCCAGTTTTGTTTTTATGCTGGCCTCTCCACCACCTTTCTGCTTTTCCATCAAGAGCAAAGACTGCCAAGGAGACTTTTCTCTCCTTTGGACAGAACATTCCTTCTAAAATCTTTTCAATTCTTAACAACCAATTTTCAGCTTCAATTGGTCCCTTAACTACCTTGAATAATTGTGGTCTTATATCTTGAAACAATTTGAGATACTTATCCATAAGCATTCCACCACCACTACTACTTCCTGATGATTGATTCCTTGAGTCTTGAATCATTTGAGCCATAGTTGTCATCATTTGTGTCAGCGCCTCAGGATTAACATTAACATTAGGTACTGTCCTTTCCACTTCTCTCTCTTTTTTAGAATCATTTTGGTTCATATTTACAATAAGATATTCATTTTATATTAAATCTTTAAATTATTAAGAATCATCCTAATGGCTCTTCCAGTACGATTCATATCTTAATTTAGCTCTGATACCACTTTTGTCACAACCCGACCCGGATATTCGAATTAACGAGGCGGAAACTAAAAGTCGGACGGTAGGATCTAATCAGTTCATAAGCATAATAACATAAAAACATCAAATTCTATTTTATTATCTGAAGAGCCACTAAAAAAAATCTTCAAATATTTTACATTTATCTCAAATCATACATTACCTGTTATCAGTTGCACGTCGTCTTCTATAGACAAACTCTTCTCTTTCTGTCATTTCTAAATCACTGAAGACTTACCTGAAACATTTAAATTCGTAGTTTGAGTTTACTAAGTAAACTCAGTGGGTAACAATTAAACAATTATCATGCATAAAGTACACTATATATGAACATTGATATATGTTCATTTCATTTGGCATTTGAATTATAATTCCTTCCTTTGATTCAATTGATTCCATTCATTCCTTTATACATACTATATCATTATTTATTTATAACATTTACCTTTAACATGTATTCATTTTCCCATTTCTTTTATACATGAGCACCGTCTAAAAGTACCAAAGGTACAACCATTTCCATTTTATTTTTCTTTTCCATAACCTTTTCCTTATTTTATGTGCACGGATATGTTGCTTCCCCAGCTAGTACCATACGGGAGTGAACTCCTGTAAGTTTTCCATGCATATCCTTTTCCTTTCTTTTCCATTTATTTTGAACACTTTGTTTATTTTCATGTCAT
Organism: Dendrobium chrysotoxum; assembly: GCA_019925795.1. NCBI lineage: Eukaryota > Viridiplantae > Streptophyta > Magnoliopsida > Asparagales > Orchidaceae > Dendrobium > Dendrobium chrysotoxum. Next base: position 85,055,873 of record CM034305.1, on the reverse strand, counting down.
TTCTTCGTTTGCATACTTCCTTAATACATACATGTAACATCCTTTTTACACATATACATAATTTCATTTGTCATTTCATTCTTGTTTTATGTTGTATTAATATATACATTCATTTACACATTTAAACTTTCAACATTTCACACAGGATAGTTTCTAAAAGAAGTAAAACTTTTAAAGTCATACCATGATACAAATTACTATATCATATTTGAAAGAATAATACAAAATATTAAATTTCATAATATAATTACCAACTTTGATTCTCCTCCAATATTGTCTTGTATTGAAATCCTTTTAACTGTTCATGACATAGAGATTTAATTAACATTGATCACAATAACATAAGGATTTAGGATTTAATTAACATTAAATCCCAATTTGAACGTCTCGATAAATGTTTGATTTCTTCCACATGAATTTACCTTACCAAAATTTTCTTTCTTTCTTTGTTGAGTCTCCTCCTACAACTTGGTCTCTTCCTTAATTTCCTAAATTCATATAATATAAACCCTAAAATCAGCCAATAAAATTTCATGAAAACTTGACTTAACTAATGAAATTTAACAACAATCATATGATGGAAATTTACCTAAAATTGGGATATCCAAAAATCCCTAAATTCTTCTTTCTCCCTCACAAATCTCTTCTCCTCGTTTCCAAATGTCTTCATTATCTTCAATTAAATGTTTCTAATTATTAGAGAAAGAATTTGGAACAATTTATACAAAAATTTGAAAAACAAACCTTTTTCCTCCTCTCGTCGTTCCTCTCGCTCGTTGCAAATTCTCCAAAATTATCACTCATTTAACAGTAGAACTGAAAATGAGTCTTTAATTCTTATCTCCCAACGCATTGGATTGTTAAAATTGGCGAAAGAAATCCTCCGAATCCTCCTTCGCAAGCGTTTGGTCGTTCGCCCCCTTTGGTTTCGTTCTTCTGTTCGCGAATAGCGACCCTTTCGGGGTCGCGGCGTCTAAATAGACGGGTGGCCGGTTCCGTTGAACCGGCCCCCAAACGGTTCGTTACAGTGATACTAATGTTTCTTAAAATCAATTTGGATTCATGCCGGATAGGTCTACTATGGAAGCTATACATTTATTGAGAGGTTTGATGGAGAAGTATAGAGAGAATAAGGAGGATCTACATATGATATTTATTGATTTAGAGAAAACATATGATAAAGTTCCAAGAGAAGTGTTATGGAGAGTTCTAGAAAAGAAAGAGGTTAATAATGCTTATATTCAAGTCATTAAAGATATGTATGTAGGAGCTGTTACTTGTGTTCAAACACAAGGTGGTTTGGACCAAGTATTTTTCTTTTTAAGGTGGATTACATCAAGGATCAGCCTTAAGCCCATATCTTTTTGCTTTAGTCATGGATGTTCTCAGTAGATATTTGTAAGAGGTTGTACCTTGGTGTATGCTTTTTGCTGATGATATTCTTCTTGTTGATAAGACTAGAGAGGAAGTTGAAGGTAAACTTGAATTATGGAAGTCAACAACCTTAGAGTCTAAAGGCTTTCGTTTGAGTAGATCTAAAACTAAATATATGGAGTGTAATTTTAGTAATAATAGATCTAGTGGGGAGATTGTACTTTGGGCGATCAAGTTATTAATAAGAGTCAAGGTTTAAAATTGCGCAATTGGGTATTGAGGCTTTTTTGTTCGTGAGGTAAGGCGTAAGCCTCAAAATCAAAAAAATTGCGTTAAGTCAAAATAAATGTTAAAAGTGATTTTTTTATATAATACCCAAATAATATTTTAAAGGATGACATGTTACCTTTCTCTATTGAATTATCAAGTAACAAATTGACATATATATGAAATAAAAAATTGCACAAGACATAAAGTGACAAGTGTTAAATTACATGAAATATAATTAAAATTTAAATATTATAAGAGCAAAATAATATTAAATATATGAATGACATAAAAGTATCATATAATATCAAGTTCAACTCCAAATTCCTTCTTTCTCAGTTCCCTACTCATCCACATTAAATTCCTCAAGAAAACTGAAATAGTTGATAAAAACTTAGATTTCATCTGCACTGTCATCACTAAGGAGGTTTTTATTTGAGTCGTTATCATAACAACAAATTGGTCTCTCCTCTCTCTCATCCTATGGAGTCCAATGTCTCCAAATTTGCTTCTTCTTTATTTATTTCAGTTATCTTCCTCTTTCATAAATATTTTTCATTAATATAAAGATGAGATTAATACTCTTAAAATTTTAAAGGAAGTGGTGGTGGTGTGCGAGTTTCAAGTGATCCCTGGCGACTATGATGATGTTGACTATGGAGAAAACGGAGGGCTGGAGGTCAAGGCAGTCGAGAGGAATTTGCTACAGCTTGGGGGTGCATTAAAGCGTGATTTTTTCGAGGCTTTAATTTAGGATTTAGTTAAGTTTGAATAAAAATATATATAAATAGGGTGAGGCATAAGCCTCACGTCAGCGACGTGCCTCAAGATGGGCCTTAGCCAAGCTGAGTTGCAAGTCTTTCATAAAAAAAGTTTGAGGCGTAAGCCTTAATGCGTTTTTCATTGGAATTGCGCTGAGGCGGGCCTCAAGGCCAGCCTCATATTGCGTAATTTTAAACAATAATAAGAGTACATGTTTTAGATATCTTTGGTCTATTGTTCAGAGTGATGGTGAAATAGATTGGGATATTATTAGTAGAATTCAAGTTGGATGGTTGAAGTGGAGGAATGCATTGGGCTTGTTGTGTGATAGAAAAGTCCCCCTCAAACTTAAGGGAAAATTCTATAAGTTAGTGGTGAGACCTCCAATGCTTTATGGGGCAGGATGTTGGCCATTAAGAGAGAAGCATAATATTAAGTTAAGTGTTGCAGAGATGAGGATGCTCTGGTGAATGAGTGGCTTTACTCTTAGAGATAGGATACGAAATGAGCATATACGTGAAAAGGTTGGAGCAGCTCTAGTGGAAGCTAAGCTTAGTGAGAGTCGCTTTAGATGGTTTGATCACATAAAACGACGGCCTTCTGATGACCTGATTAGGAAAGTAGATGTATTAGATTTGATTTATATTAAAGAAAGGTAGAGGTGGACCTAAAAAGATTTGTTTAGAAAATATTAGAAATGACCTTTCCTTATTAGATATAAATGAGAATTTGACTATGGAAAAAAATGATTCATGTAGCCGACCCCACATAGTGGGATAAAGGCTTGATGTTGTTATTGTATTGATGATTGCACTCAGGTGATACATCAATATTTCATTGATGTCATCGTTAATCTCCTCATTTTCACTGCCATCATAAAAAATGTATTTCATATGAGCTTAAATAGTTGGAATTTCTCCCCTTAAATATAAGTTTGATTAAATTTTTTTTTTTCATCAAAAGTGACATTGTTTGAGGCAAGGAATCTTTTTATGGTAGGATGATAATGCTTGTACCCTTTTTGAGTGAGGCATTACCCAATACAAACATTTGAGGGCTCTAGGATTAAATTTATCTGCCTATTTATGGATATGGATATAGATAATACACTCAAATACTTTTGGTGGAATTTTTAAAATGAAGTTATTTGTGGAAAAATTTCTACCATATAGTTTAAGCAGTTTTGAAACTAATAACTCTTGAGGGTATTCTATTGGTCAAATAACAGCTAGGATAGCTTCTCCTCAGTATCTTTTTGGCATTTGATTTTGGAAAAGAAGAGTCCTAGTGACTTCCAAAAGGTTGTCTTCTTGTCAGGTCGGACTAGAAGATTTTAAAGATGGAGATTTCGATATCTCATATGAAATGAGCAAGGTGTGCAAGTTTAAAAAGGCTCTATATGGACTTAAATAGCCCCTGAGAGCATGGTTTGTTAGATTTATAAAAGTCATGATTTGGAGCTGTAAATAAAAAAAGCGAAGAGGATCATGCCCTCTTTATAAAACACTCTATAGAAGGTAAGATCTTAATTCTCATTATATATGCTAACAATATAATTGTTATAAGTTATGACAACAAAGAAAACGAGTCATTTAGAAGAAGACATGCTAAAGAATTTGAGTTCAAGATATACGACAAACTCAAATATTTCTTAAGTATATAAGTAGCTCACCAATAACAAGGAATATTTCTCTATTAACAAGATATGTCATGAACTTATTAAAATGGACAAAAATGATTGATTGCAAATCTTGTAAAACCCAATTGAACCAGATTTAAAGTTGAACGTAGATAAAGGAGGAGAGGAAGCAAACATGGGACAATATCAAATATTAGTTGGAAAATTAATCTATCTCACACTCATCCAAATATTATTTTTGTAGTAAGTTTTATCAGCCAATTCATGCACAGACCCAAAGTGCCTCATCTTCAAATTTTCAAATTCCTTAAATTAAGTCATGGAAAAAGAATTCTCTACCAAAAGCAAGATACTCTGTACATTTAAGGTTATATTGATGTAGACTATGTAGGATCACCGGTAGTAGAAGATCTATTTTATGATACTGTACTTTATTGAAAGAAAATGTTATAGTACGGTGAAGAAATAAACAACTTGTTGTTTCAAGATTTAGCATTAAGTCTAAATTTAGAGCAATTGTCCAAGAAATATGTGAATTTTTGTGGATCAAAGTCATCTAGAAAGATTTAAAAATCAAGTGGGAAAAGCTAATGAAGATATTATGTGACGCTAAATTTGCCATACACGTTGCTCAAATGATCATAACAACCATATAAAGGTTGATACATATTTCATAAAAGAGAAATTGGAGTATGTACCTTGGTGTATGCTTTTTGCTAATGATATTCTTCTTGTTGATAAGACTAGAGAGGGAGTTGAAGGTAAACTAGAATTGTGGAGGTCAACCTTAGAGTCTAAAGGTTTTCGCTTGAGTAGATCTAAAACGGAATATATGGAGTGTAATTTTAGTAATAATAGACCTAGTGAGGGCATTGTGACTTTGGCCGATCAAGTCATTAATAAGAGTACACGTTTTAGATATCTTGGATCTATTGTTCAGAGTGATGGTGAAATAGATGGGGATATTATCAGCAGAATCCAAGTTGGATGGTTGAAGTGGAGGAATGCATCGGGCTTATTGTGTGATAGAAAAGTACCCCTCAAACTTAAGGGAAAATTCTATAAGATGGTGGTGAGACCTGCAATGCTTTATGGTGCTGAATGTTGGCCATTAAAAGAGAAGCATAATTCTAAGTTAAGTGTTGCAGAGATGAGGATGCTCAGGTGGATGAGTGGCTTTACCCTTAGAGATAGGATACGAAATGAGCATATTCGTGAAAAGGTTGGAGTAGCTCCAGTGGAAGATAAGATTAGAGAGAGTCGCCTTAGATGGTTTGGTCACGTAAAACGGCGGCCTCCCGATGACCCGGTTAGGAAAGTAGAGGTCTTAGATTTGACTTATGTTAAGAAAGGTAGAGGTAGACCTAAAAAGACTTGGTTAGAAAATATTAGAAATGATCTTTCTTTATTAGATTTAAACGAGAATTTGACTTTTAATAGGACACAATGGAGAAAAAGGATTCATGTAGCCGACCCCACGTAGTGGGATAAAGGCTTGATGTTGTTGTTGTTGTTGTAGAAATTGGAGTGCGGGTCGATTTGCATTTCATATATACCAACAAGAAATCAACTTTCTGATATATTCACCAAATGACTTTGCATCCTCTTGCTCAAGAATATTATAAGTAAACTTGAAATAGTAGAATTATACCATCCAGTTTAGGGTGCATATTAAAGAGTCAAAGACTATAGGGTCCCACATGGAGGGACCCACTCCTCTGCCTCCTTCCTGCATTCACCCACCCCAAGTTTCTTCCTTAGGTAGAAAAATCGTGGGTCCCACTATGCAACCAATCATAGATTATTGATTGCATGGATTGAGGATGTTAGTCATTTGATCTTCTCCCTCTTACCCTAAAATTGCAATCCATGTGCTCCTCTACCTTCACATAGCCGCCAACCCCTTTTTTGGATTATTTATTTATTTTGTGTAAATAACATTTAACTATTTACATATGTAATATCCTTGGTGGATTCTATAAATGTCTCTAATATGTGTACACAAAGAAAACAAGAAAATTCAAAGTAGTTTTTCATGTTTTTTATTTTTTTACAAGAATTTTTTGAAATTTCTCATTTATAAGCATTTTTCCCAATGCATTTTATGATTCAAACTAGCGATTCCTTTCTCACATTTAATTTCTTTAAGGTTCCTGGATGAAATATTTTTTTGATTTTGACATATCATTATCTTTTCACTTGGCTTAAACGTTATATATCTCGTTATCAGCAATTGACTTATATAATTAACAATCAATTTTTTGATAAAGTTTTCATGAAAATCATGCTGTTGAATAATTTGATATGAGAAAAGTTATAAAAATCATGAAATATTAATGTGTCATATAGAATTTTAATAAAACCTACAACTAATTTTCAAAGAAAAAAGATGCTGAAAAAAGTGAAAGTAGATAAAATCACACAAATATAATATATTTTTATAAACGAACAACCTCCCAAAAGAAAAATAACCATCAACAACAACAACAATAACAAGCCTTTGTCCCACTACGTGGGGTCGGCAACATGAATCCTTTTTCTCCATTGTGTCCGGTTCAAAGTCAAATTCTCGTTTAAATCTAATAGAGAAAGATCATTTCTAATATTTTCTAACCAAGTCTTTTTAGGTCTACCTCTACCTTTCTTAACATAAGTCAAATCTAATACCTCTACTTTCCTAACTGGGTCATCGGAAGGCCGCCGTTTTATGTGACCAAACCATCTAAGGCGACTCTCTCTAATCTTATCCTCCACTGGAGCTACTCCAACCTTTTCACGTATATGCTCATTTCGTATCCCGTCTCTAAGAGTAAATCCACTCATCCACCTAAGCATCCTCATCTCCGCAACACATAACTTAGTATTGTGCTTCTCTTTTAATGGCCAACATTCTGCACCATAAAGCATTGCAGGTCTCACCACCATCTTATAGAATTTTCCCTTAAGTTTAAGGGGGACTTTTCTATCACACAACAAGCCCGATGCATTCCTCCACTTCAACCATCCAACTTGAATTCTACTGATAACATCCCCATCTATTTCACCATCACTCTGAACAATAGATCCAAGATATCTAAAACGTGTGCTCTTATTAATGACTTGATCGCCCAAAGTCACAATCCCCTCACTAGGTCTATTACTGCTAAAATTACACTCCATATATTCAGTTTTAGATCTACTCAAGCGAAAACCTTTAGACTCTAAGGTTGATCTCCAGACTTCAAGTTTACCTTCAACTCCCTCTTTAGTCTTGTCAACAAGAAGAATATCATCAGCAAAAAGCATACACCAAGGTACATCCTCTTGTAAATGTCTAGTGAGAACATCCATGACTAACGCGAAAAGATATGGGCTTAAAGCTGATCCTTGATGTAATCCAACCGAAATAGGGAAATACTTGGTCAAACCACCTTGTGTTTGAACACAAGTAGTAGCTCCTTCATACATATCTTTAATGATTTGAATATAAGCATTATTAACTCCTTTCTTTTCAAGAACTCTCCATAGCACTTCTCTTGGAACTTTATCATATGCTTTCTCTAAATCAATAAATATCATATGTAGATCCTCCTTATTCTCCCTATATTTCTCCATCAAACCTCTCAATAAATGTATGGCTTCCATAGTAGACCTACCAGGCATGAATCCAAATTGATTTTGAGAAACATTAGTATCACGCCGCAGCCTACGCTCCATAACTCGCTCCCATAGTTTTAAAGTGTGACACATTAACTTAATTCCTCTATAATTCGCACAATCTTGTGCATCACCTTTATTCTTATAAAGAGGAATCAATACACTCATTCTCCACGCATCTGGCATCTTTTTAGTCTTCAAAATATTATTAAAAAGTTTAGTTAGCCAAGAAATTCCTTCATCTCCTAAGCATTTCCACATCTCTATTGGGATATCATCAGGTCCAACAGCTTTTCCACACTTCATTTTCTTTAAAGCCTCTCTAACTTCGGTTTTACTAATACGCCGATAAAAACAGAAATCTTTATTTTCATTTAGGATGCTAAGGTCACTAAAGTCAATTGTATTCCTACAATCTTCATTAAAAAGTTTATCAAAATATCTCATCCACCTTTGTTGAATATCATCTTCTAAGAAAAGTACTTTTTGATCTTCATCCTTAATACACTTCACTTGAATTAAATCCTTACTACTCCTATCTCTTTGTTTGGCTAGCTTATACATATATCTTTCTCCCTCCTTAGTATCTAATCTATTATATAAATCATTAAAAGCTAAGATCTTTGCATCACATATTGCTTTCTTAGAATCCTTACATTCCTCTTTATATCTTTTCCAATTATCAGAATTTTTACATCTAAACCAATTTTTATAACAAATCTTCTTATTTTTTATCTTTTCTTGCACAATTGGATTCCACCACCAGCTATTTTTACTATTAGGAGCTTTTTCCTTTGATACTCCAAACACATCTTTAGCAATATTTTTAATATCACTAGCCACTTTTTCCCACATAACATTAGCATCCTCATGCACAAATAAAATCTTAGAATCTAAAATCTTACTCTCAAAAATATTTTTATTACTATTCTTTAAATGCCCCCATCTAATCCTAGAAAATCGCTTTATTTTATTTTTTATTTTCTGTCCTTTCATCTTAAAGTCTAAAACTAATAAGCGATGTTGAGTACATAAACTTTCACTCGGAATAACTTTACAATCTTTGCAATCTAAACGATCTACTTTTCTTATAAGAAAATAATCAATCTGAGTTTTACTATAACCATTCTTATAAGTGATGAGATGCTCATCTCTTTTCTTAAAAAAGGTATTAGCAATTAAAAAATCATAAGCTAAAGAAAAATCTAGTATGGTCTTACCACCTTCATTAGTCATTCCAAACCCATATCCACCATGAATGCTTTTAAAATCATTTACCTCTCTACCAACATGTCCATTTAAATCTCCTCCAATAAAAATTTTTTCTTCGAGAGGTATCTTTTGAATTAATTCTTCTAAATCTTCCCAAAATTTTAATTTTGAACACATATCCAAACCTACTTGAGGAGCATAAGCACTTATAATATTAATAATCTTAGCATCAACAACAATCTTTAAAGCCATAATTCTATCTCCAATTCTATTAATATTTATAACATTATCCTTCAAACTCTTATCTATAATCACGCCTACACCATTTCTAGTACGACTCTTACATGAATACCAAACTTTAAATCCTAAACTATCAATCTCCTTAGCCTTCTCTCAAACCCATTTAGTTTCCTGAATGCACAAAATATTTATCTTCCTATGAATCATAATATCTATTAATTCCATTAATCTTCCTGTAAGGGAACCTATATTCCAAGTTCCTATCCTAATATTAGTATCATGGACTAGCTTCTTTGCCCACATCCGTCCTTGATGTGGGAACCCTTGCCTATTTAACACTGCACCCGGGCGCCGATGCAGCGGCCCTTGCACACTTTTCACTGTATTCAGGCCATACAGTGCGTCGCTTCCAGGGAACGCCCTAGCATTAACACAATTTATTAAAGGATTCATGTCATGGTTATTCGACAAGTTTTACGCTGGCTGTCGACTACCTAACGCAACCCTCCACTTTTCTCATCCAGGACTTGGGACCTGGCAACGGCAGTGTTAAGAAAAATAACCATATGGTTTAAAAATTTTTCATGATGAATTATGAGCTTTAGATTTGACAAGATAGATGAATTTTTAAATTTATGTTTCATTTACAATTTTTTTTCATTAACAAATTCTTTGAAATATTGATGTCTATTTATAATTTTCTTTCATAAATTATTATAACAGGAAACTAAAACAAAAAAAAATAAATTTATATTAGTTGATTATTCATCATAAGAATAATATCCAAAGAGAATTCATCAAAAACTATATTTTTCATATTGCTCAATTGATTCATTAACTACAAAAACATGATTGGTTTAATTTCACATTCGAGCATAAGGTTCAATGTCTATTAGAAGTTTGATTTCAGATATAATCTTATGCTCAATTTTGTTTTCAAAATTTTATTCTGAATCTTATTCAATTATAGGTTCAAGCTTATAAATGCTGTTTAATATAGGTAGAAATTTAGAAGCAACAACATCAGATGTAGATTCATCTTGTAACTACAAATTATCTATTTCATCTAATACATCCTCAAAAGAGCATTGATCAGCTATAATTTCTTTAATAAGGTGTGATTCAACCATACATGTTTTTTATATTGGTGTATGTATACTAAGCTTTAGAGATGTGGTATTGATTTTCTTTAGGGACATTAATCACAAATGCGGTAGTCCTAAAATAATTATCATAATATTCCTTAATATTTATAATTATATATAAAATTTCATGTAGGATTTTTGCTGCATCATAGTATAATTCATCTTTGATATTTTGCTTGAAGACCCTTAATGATTCAGTAAATTCAATTATTTGGGAATTGGACAATAGTTTTCAAAAAAAAAAAAAATCAATCATTTTATAAAATTCTTTAATTTCATTTCTCCTATTAAATATAAAACATACTTCAAAATTAGATATTAGTCATGTTATAGTTGTCTAGATTTATAAGCCACCTAATTCATTTAAATTGCATCATTTATTATTTCTTTGATTGACCTAGTTATAATATCCTACTTCTAGGCATGATGATGCAACCATAAGCTCTAATACCTCTTTGATGTAGGACCTCTTAAGAGTCTAGGGCTTCTAATGCAACTTAGTGATTCAATGTTTGAAATTGCACAAATAAGATTTAGGAATTCATAGTTTCAAAGACAACTAACTAAACAATAATTTATCTATTTTTTTATAAATGAGAAAATGAGAAAATCATGCCAAATAATAATTTAATGATCACTCGAATCAAATAAATTAAGTGAAAGATTGAAAGCCACCAAAGGCCACTAGACAAGTATACTACAAAAGGAAACCTAGTTGTAATGAATTTGACCGAAATCAAGCTTGCTTGCAAAACTAATATCAAATCATATAGAAGAAAAAAGAATAAGGTAAGTGATTATCAAATACAAAAAAAATGTAGGCCTCACATTGGTACAGGGATATGACTTCCCCTAAAAATTGGTATTTTCTATTTCATTGCCTTGGATGAATCAATATTCAGCCAAACACATGAGATTGAAAGAAACATGGAATTGTTTAGTAAGCCATATGTAAAATTTATCACATGTCTCAGATTACATTTATAAGCACCTCATTTACAATCAAGGTCTATAATTTTAGACAATTAGTTGCAATTTAAAATTACTAGCTCTCATGGATAAGCAGATGGATAGGGCGCATGAAATTCAGTGTATGTCCTGACTCTGTCCAAGACCAAAAAGAAATTGATAACACTAAGCATAAGGATAAGTCCTAGTTTCGTATAATATTGGAAGCTACTATAATAACCAACTTGGAATGTCACAGTTTGCTGTAAGAATCCCTTAACACATGAGCTTCAGGGTCTACCAACCACAATAATAGCCATAGATATTGAAACTATAGGCATAGAGATATAGAATTAGGATTTCAAGTGGGAGAAAGTGAAACAGTTTACGTAAAATTTAAGGGTAAAATTTTCATATTGTATACAACTATATGAAAATTTTGTTAAATCGAAGGGGATGAGAGCCTCCCCTTGCCCCCTTGATTTCACCACTAACTATTTGAACCACTGCTACAGAAACTATTGCTACAAGAATAAATCCAAAATAAATAAGCTAACAACTCCAAAATAGAGAAGGCAATCGCTAGTAAAAAATCAACAGCACCAGCTCAAACCAATCATTTAAGCCAGTCCAAATGAGAGATGAACCAGACCAAAAAAAAAAAGGCATCTTCTAAATAAACCGTCCTCCTTGGCGCATCAACAAACGCGTGTTCTAAAAAAACCGATATTGAAAACTACAAAATATAATAACTACCAAATAAAAAATTAAACTAAACTTGCTTAGATCATTTATTTGCTCGATATTTTTAATGAAAGTAAAATTTCAAGTCTCCATCAACTATCATGTTAACTAAGTTCGTAGTGCTGAAGCTATGAATCAAGAGGTGATGATTCCTGCTATTTTAATGTCGCTGCACATTCAGGCTAAATTTTTTGCAATACAATTTCAGACAAGCATGAAAAATGTGCGTATGGGATGTTTTATTTCATGTTTTGGACCACCATTATATTGTTGCAAAGATTAATAGCATTTATTATATTTCCGCTAAATCAAGTATCCAAAACACTTCGTAACCAATATAATTATTGGAGAAGCATTTTGATTAAATCATTGTTAAAACCCTTCCAGACAGGAAATCAAATTTCAACATAGCATTAAATTTCAATTTCTCAACTACCTCCAGACTGTTTTTATAGACAAAAAGTATTTCCTTTTTTTTAGTTGTAAGCTTGTGTTTCGAGGAGACTATTCATTATAAGGTTGTTGCCGATCTGCTCATCAATAAATTGAAACTCTGCAGGATCTTCGTGAGATACTGATGAAGCTAAGGGAAGACCATTACTACTGCCTGTACTGCGGATGTCAGGTTAGTGCCGTTCAACTATCATACAAATTTGTCAGTACTCTGGCTGCTTTATCAAAAAAATGTGTTCATATGATTCGTTCATGAAAATGCTGCACGTTGCAGCCAGCTTCTGGCTTGCTTTAGGATTGAATAGATTATTTTCCCGTAATATAACCGAAGTCCACTCAGTCTTGGTATTGATTTGGGCCAATAAATGTTAGAACTCATGCTTGTAACTAATACTTTCTGTTACCGTTAATAATGAATTCCCACTTATAGCTATAAATAGTACTGTTGACGTGGATTTAGGGCATCCAAAACATGTTAAAAAATGTCATAGCTGTTTTTCTCTTCTCCCTCCTGCTACGTTCCTTTTTCTTTTTTTCCCCTGAATGGTAATCTCCCATATGTACATGGTTTGGAGCTAGAAAAGGCAACTACGGGTGAGAGGAACACCAGTTTATCAGATTGAGGTCTTATTGTAAGCTGTGGTGTTTCCTTTCCCTTTACTTTGTGCGTTTCTTCTGTATTTCAAGTTCTGTGGCTTTTTTTGAATAGGCACTTTGGATCTGGTACCTCTAACAATAGAGAAAAGGTTCCGAGAACAAGGAGTTAATACTTAATATTTCTGTTGTTTTCTGTTAGGGTTGCAAGAATTTAGTTCAACTGAGCCGCGTCAGCTGACCTCAGCTCAAAATTGAAAACTTCAATTTCGAGTTGAGCAAATTAGAGTCAAATTAAAAAATTATTGGTTCCAAGCTCGAGTTGAGTCGATCAAAGTTTCTTAAATTATATATATATATATATATATATATATATATTTTAGAAAAAAGTTATGTAACATAAGTGTGCATGTATGCATTAAATATAAATATATTTATATAATATGTATTTATTGTATATATAAATATGCATATATGAGTGAAAATATACGTATAAATGTGGATATTCATATGAATTGATTTGATGTTGAGCAAGCCATCCTCGAGTCAAATTGATTAAAATTCGAGCAAGTTTTGATTTTTTAATTAACTTTCTAACCTTATTTGCTACAAAGAAAACCCCATCGCTTTAGGTTTGTAATAAACGTCCTCTTTCTCAATTATCGTCATTTGTTCCAACATGTTAAACCAAATTTTGTTCATTATATAGGTGAGTCTTATTGAAATAATTCATTAACGGATAATGAGTCTGATGCGCCTTGGAAGTAAAAACAATAAATAAAAGAGAAGAACAACATAGTAACACAAAGGTATGGCTGATTTTCTTATTTCTCCTTCAATAATAAAGCAAGATAAAATTGATCTACTATTTGAGAGGTAGATCAGCTCTTCCACAATCCCTAGAATGCTGCTAGGAACTCACAAGAAACACTAGGAAAATAAACTCAGCAATCTCCTCCCTAAACTATCGATAAACTCTCCCTTAAATAGTCCTCGAACATAATAATATAATTAGAACATTTCTAATTAGCATAAATATAATTTAGGAAACATTTCTAAATAAATAGAACATTCCTAATCAACATAAATATAATTTAGGAAACTTTCCTAAACAATTAAACATGATTTAGGAAACCTTCCTAATCAATTAAACATGATTTTTGAAATATTTCTAAACAATTAAACACCTCCTAAATAACATAAACACAATTAGAAAAATTTCTTAAACTCCCCCTCTTGATTAGAAACCTTTCTAAATAATTTTTCTTAATTTCTAATTAGGAATTTTCATAAACAACTCTCTTTTGATTAGGAACCTTCTAAATAGCTCCCTTTCCTGGCTGTAACCCACCCCCCTCCCCCAGCGTATCAATACTTCCTCCCCAAGAATATACCATGTCCTCAAGGTGGAAGGATGGGAAATGCATCTTGATCATCTCATATGGCTCTCATGTGACTTTGTATTCTGACAAATCCTTCCACTTTATAAGTATCTTCTGTGATCATGTCTCCCCTAAACGCACCCCTTCTACTTCCAGGGGCTCCAAAATGACCTCTATGTCTTTTGTCAATAGCACTAGGCGTTGGAAAAAAACATGTGTTGAGCAAACTTCTTCTAGAATTTTTAGCCGTACTCCCTCATCAACAATCAGAACTTCCCATGGTACTTCACGAAGATGAGAGGAGTCAACAAGAATCATTTCATAAGTTGTTATATATGTATATAGAGTGATATAATAATTTCATAAATTGGAGATGTAATTCTTTTTCCCTTATTATTTTCATGAAATTGGCTTTGCCCAAAGAATAATTGAAGGAGATGTACTCTAACCTTTGATTAACCACGTGTATTTACATGTCTTAAGAATTGATGTTTTGGACTTCTTACTGCTTCTTGTTTCAACAAAATAGATAGCAAGAATGGAATAATAATAATTAAGTTTGAGAATACCCTTATAAATCATAATATTAGAAGCACACAAATTTATTTTAATCCCGTTTCGTCAGATTAATGTATTACTTTTTCATATTCGCCACTCATTATTGTTGACATCATGAATTTTTTATTTCTCAATATTTTATTTTAACAGCATATATATTTTAATTTTATCTATCCATATAAAAAATTATAATTGTCATGTGCAAATAATGATATAAATTTTGTCAAATTTAATAAATATTTGTATACACAAAATTATACGCTTAAGAAAATGATTTTAATTTGAATAATTCATGAATTTAAAAGTTTAATATTTCTTTCAATAAACTTCAATAGATAAGAAATTAAAATACTTGTAAAATAAGCCTAAATCCACTCTGCTTTGGTGTTAATTGTACCACTTAATGTTTAGGCATATGCTTGTAAATAATATTTTATCTTTAGTAAAAAGTCTTCATTACTAAGAAAGTAGAGTATGCGTACGAGGATTTAGGGCATCCTAACCTCCTTTGAATATGAATGTGATGTTTGCATTTCATAGTAATCATGGAAGTGGATATATCGCTTTAAATGTTCTTTATTATTATAAAATTCTCAAATTGTTGGTTAATTTTCAGTGCTTCTTTTTCAGTATGAATCAGAGGCAGCAGTCCAGTCTTCTTGTCCTGGACTCTATGAAGAGGACCACTGAGACTCAACTTGCTGGTAGCATTTGAAATGCGGACTTACGGTCAGGTTTTGAACTCATGATCAAAATGGCAAACAAGGTTGGAACACAGCGTCAAGAAATGATTTAATCAGCAAAATTTAGTTTTACAATTCATGAAGAAAGCATGCATAAGCCAATCAATCCAAGTTCTAACTCAACAACATAGGCAAAAAACCTCCAAGGACCGCAGTGGCTAGAAACTTTCTATTTCGCACTCGTAGTTCCAAACTCATGCCCTCAAGTGTTTAAAATATTCTCACTCTAATGATTATAGAGTGGCATGTACTCGTGTGAAATCAAAACTGTTTTCCATTAGATGCACTAGTGATGTACAAGACTTTGTACTGCCGTGTAACGACAGCTGTAGCAAATAATATAAGACCATTTTCAAAGGATGTCATTAGTTTCCCAGCTTCATATCAAAATTCGAAAAAGACATTGGAGGAATAGTTTCTACAAACCAAAACTATTTGCTCATCTTAGCGTTCAATATAGCAACCATGACAATGAACTAAACATTAGTTGTAAATTAGCTATTCCCTTTTCCTCCATAACTTTTCCTTCTGAAGCATCCATATAACATCATTTAATAGATGACTCAAATTCTTTCATCAACAATAATAACAAACCTATATCACATTGTCGGGTACTTTAAATTCTTTCATGCAAAAATAGAGAATTAAAGCGATATTTAAATATGCATGAAATAGTCATCATAAAGTAGTCCTATCATTCAAATAATCACACAAGACTATCAGCAAATATGTTTCAGGTTCTGCTGAGTCTTAAAAAACACAGGTACATGCCATAGTTCATAAAACGTTTAAAAGCACCAAACACCACCAAACAGAACTACTAAAGAGACCAGTGCATGACAGAATGATCATGATCAAAGACCTCACGGTGGCCAAGCTCATCAGGACACTGCCTATTATCCTGCAGAGCCAGCTCAAGCTCACTTGAGAAGTGGCCATTGCCAACATCCGGCAACTGCTTAAGTCCCATCTCAAGGGAGCTGCTCCCTGATGCATGATCTCTAAATGCCCATGGGCTATTCATGTAACTGCATGCTATGTTCAGTTGAGCCATTGGACCACCATCAATTCTGGTGCTTGCTGAAATCAGTGGAGCTTCATGGTTTCTAGGCGGGGCTGTTGCAACAATGGTTGAGCCCCATGGCTGAGTTGACAGAAGAGAGAGAGCACAGCTGGAGTCTGAGACACCTGCACCTGCAAGGGAATCGCCTGATGCTTGCTCAGGAGCAGAGAGAAAAGTAGGATACTGGTTGTTTGAAACAACCCCAACACGTGTACCAAAGCTCCCATGCCACTGGTTATTGACTGCCTGGTCATTGCTTCTCATGCTTGGCCATATATCTCTTGAAGCACTTAGTGGCCTTGGATAAGTGAAGTCCATCAGGAAGCTTCTAAATCTGCTGTTATCCTCTGCAAACATGAAAGACATGTTCTAGCTCGGAGATTAGATGGAAACCATTAAAATGAAATGAAATAAAATACAAAGAAAACAGCACCATGGAAGGATGACAGCCTGCCACATCGTGACATTAAAGGCCCAGGAGGCGGCTTCCTTCGACGTTCATTATGTCCAGCTAGACGTCTGCGACAGCTTCTTTTCCCCTGGTCAAATTCAGATAGAAGGTGGAACCTGCAAAAGAGGTTTTGTTATTGCTGGTATGTGGTCACAGGTATCAGTTATTAAAAATGGAGATCTTTGGATTTTAGGACAGGAAGTAATCAGAAATCAAATTGTGTTGCATGTGCACAGCAATGGTCCCATTTTCATGGAGAGAATAAGCATCCTCATGGAGGAAAAGAAGATAGTAAGATCTCTTTAGTGGAATTACTCCATTCCAGGTTCATGTATGATAACGCGCTGTTATCGCTCATGAAAATCCTAGAACTTCTCTCTCCAAACTCTCTCTTTAGTGGAATTACTCCATCCAGCTACCTTTAACTTGATCAATAATTGTTAGTATAGGTGGTGTCACGCACAAGCAACTTTGACTTAGATATGGTAAGTGTGTACAATGCCCAAGTAATGGATCACAAACAAAAATGGAAGATTAATGAAAAAGCAAGAAATTTATCACTTATGCGCAACTGAATTAAATGAAACATAGTTTGATAAATCAAAGAATCTCAAAATATCTTTTTCTTCACAAGAGCCCAACTTATCAACTCTCACATCACCATCAGTTTTACATTCCTCCACTAAGCTCCACTTAAGGATCACGTTGAAGAGAAAATAAAGCAAAACTTCCTTGGTATCACCAACCCAAAAAAAAAAAAACTCTCCATTAAGCCGACCAAAATGTTCATTGTCCAAATTGCAAAAGCTCAAACTTTATTGAAGTTAAAATGTATGTTCTTGAAGCTTACAAAATAACGTTAGATCCAACATTTCATATTGTTTGCTTCGAATCATCAGTTTTACTGCTCACAAGAATTGATATTGTATAAATGTCAGGTACTCCTCATGACGTTTGAAGAGGCACTATTATGGTAATTTTCTAGACTGACAAACCTTTGTGAAACTTTTTGACATTTTATTACTCGCTTTCGACATGAAATGGTGGATGTAAGAGCCTTTAGTCGTCCAAGCTACACTTACAAAAGGTATTTGAGAAGAGCCTTCTGAGTATTCTTCAAGTTTGTAGCAGTCAAGGATATTGGCTTAAATTATTAGAACTTATAAATAGAATCACATTAATGCGAGAGTACAATAATATTAAAACTTTTACTTCAAATATTCGAAAAGTGGCTAGAGCCATTTGGCAACATCCCCATAATCAATGGACTAGCCCATATTTGTCGAATGGCGCACCATGGTACGCCACGGGCCATTTTAAACATGACGCACAATATAAAATATATATTTATTAATATTAAATAACAAATGATAGATTAATTAGAGCAAAATTTAAGTATAAATATCCCGTTAAACAACAGAAATGACAATTTTAAATTCTACAAAAAGTTACATCAATAAATTTGAGTAGGATTTAAGCATAATTCAGCCTAAATCCCACCAAATAGCAAAAATGATATCTTTAAATCCAGAAAAAAAGTTAATCCTTTGAAGTTGTTTGATATTTAATTAATTTGATGTTTAATTAATTAATAATTACTTGTACTATTAAGATATAAACTTTAAAATATCTAATATAATTTATAATTTGAAACTTATAACAAGTTAACAAAACAGTGTGTGACATTTACGTCTTGAGTTGACATTACACTATGGAACTCACCCACAAGGCTCACAACATATTTGGGATCCATCAAATTGGAATTGTCAAAAGGTTCAAATCTTGAAGTCAATTATTCGCTTATTCAATTTTTAAGTCACCGAGCATAATGAAACACAAAACAAAATAGTGGCAACTTAGATTAAAATCACAAAAATCTTGGATTTTAAATACAACCCAATTAGTTAAACAAGAGGCAACTAACTTAAGCTTATGGTTAACTTTGTAAGTTATGATGCTGCTTTTCATAGGAGAGCTACGACACTTAGATAGATGGACAACTGACACTAAATGATTGAAACTGCACTAGGGAAACTCACCCACTAGGCTCAACTTATTTGAGATTCACCAACTTAGTACGGTCAAAAGGTTCAAATCTTAAAGTCAATATTCACTTATTCAATTTTAAGTTAACCAAATATAAATGAATCACAATATTGGCAACTTAGAATAAAGTCACAAAAATTTTGAATTTTAAATACAACCCAATTAGTTAAACAATAGATAACCAACTTAAGCTTAGAATGAGACTTATCTCAACTTAGGGTTAACTTTAAAAGTTATGAGGATACCTTTTGTAGGAGAGCTATGAACAATCTACACTGAACAAAATCACCATAACACTTAAATTAATACATGAGTTTCATCAAAAGAATCAATAAGATTCTAATGAACTAAGTTATATAATAATCTTTTTTTTACCCAACTCAAAACATTCATCTGCTAAACTACTTAGCAATTCGCCTACTCAACAATTCATTTATTCACTACTTGATTATTATTTTCAGAGGCTTATAGTATTTTGATTTTTTCTCAGAATCATATAAAAGTCGAACCTTATATTAAAATTTTAATAATCAAACCGTACAATTCAAACCCCTCCCTGCATTGAATCATATGCATCTAGATTTGTGCTCGATCATTTTAATCTTGATGATGTATCAAAATTATATGTACTATAGATGAAAAATAATTATTTATATGAATCTTCCCTCTTAGAAAGCACTTTGAAATTGGAGTTGGGGGAGTAAAAACTGCAAAATAGTATGAAATTAAGACTTCATTTCGGATGGATTTCTTATTGCTTCTAAAAATATCTTTCTAGTGCAAAAATTAAAATTTTTGTACTATAAAACAAGTTTAGGAAGCAGTAAGAAAGTCAGCCCAAATGAAGCCTGAGAAGAGCCATCACAAAGTAGAGTTGGAGGGAGCATTGAAAAAGAGTGACTCAGTCAAACTATTCATAATTATTAAAAAATAATTATGAAAATATTTGTTTCTACCTATAGGATCAAGTAATGTGTATTAGCCATATGTGGGAGGTCACTATTGGTCTCCACCGCTATGATTGATGTTGAGACACTCGTAGCTACATTTATCAAATCAGAATGCTACAGTATTCTCATTAAGGGTCTATTTGGAATAATTAACAAATGATAGATTGATTAGAGCAAATTTTAAGTATAAATATCCCGTTAAACAACAAAAATGACAATTTTAAATTCTACAGAATGTTACATCAATAAATTTGAGTAGGATTTAAGCATAATTCAGCCTAAATCCCGCCAAATAGCAAAAATGATATCTTTAAATCCAAAAAAAAGTTGATCTTTTGAAGTTGTTTGATATTTTATTAATTTGATGTTTAATTAATTAATAATTACTTGTACTATTAAGATATAAACTTTAAAATATTTAATTATAATTTATAATTTGAAACTTATAACATGTTAACAAAACAGTGCGTGTCATTTGTGTCTTGAGTTGACATTACACTATGGAACTCACCCACAAGGCTCAACATATTTGGGATCCATCAAATTGGAATTGTCAAAAGGTTCAAATCTTGAAGTCAATTATTCTCTTATTCAATTTTTAAGTCACCGAGCATAATGAAACACAAAACAAAATAGTGGCAACTTAGATTAAAATCACAAAACTCTTGGATTTTAAATACAACCCAATTAGTTAAACAAGAGGCAACTAACTTAAGCTTATGGTTAACTTTATAAGTTATGATGCTGCTTTTCATAGGAGAGCTACGACACTTATAGATAGATGGACAACTGACACTAAATGATTGAAACTACACTAGGGAAACTCACCCACTAGGCTCAACTTATTTGAGATTCACCAACTTAGTACGGTCAAAAGGTTCAAATCTTAAAGTCAATATTCACTTATTCAATTTTAAGTTAACCAAACATAAATGAATCACAATATTGGCAACTTAGAATAAAGTCACAAAAATTTTGAATTTTAAATACAACCCAATTAGTTAAACAATAGATAACCAACTTAAGCTTAGAATGAGACTTATCTCAACTTAGGGTTAACTTTAAAAGTTATGAGGATACCTTTTGTAGGAGAGCTATGAACAATCTACACTGAACAAAATCACCATAACACTTAAATTAATACATGAGTTTCATCAAAAGAATCAATAAGATTCTAATGAACTAAGTTATATAATAATCTTTTTTTTACCCAACTCAAAACATTCATCTGCTAAACTACTCAGCAATTCGCCTACTCAACAATTCATTTATTCACTACTTGATTATTATTTTCAGAGGCTTATAGTATTTTGATTTTTTCTCAGAATCATATAAGTCGAACCTTATATTAAAATTTTAATAATCAAACTGTACAATTCAAACCCCTCCCTGCATTGAAATTCGCACCAAAAGCAACATAAATACTTTCTAATGGCAAATCTAAAGATAGCCATCTCCATGAAGGCAAAAGCTTTGGCTTAAGGTGAGGCCTATCGAATATGATGATTTGTACGTTATGCCAAATATTTAGGGTTATATTTATGAATCATCATTTTAATCATTCCTCTAATTTTTGTGTGAAATGTTAAACCTATTCTTGCAAATCTTATTAAACAACCTCTATTCATATTACATTAGGTCTATTAATTTTCCTTCCTAATCTTCCGACATTCCTTCCTAATCTTTCGACACTAGAATCTCATGCAAAATCAAAAGAAATAGAATGTAGCTAAGAAAATAATCATCTCAAATCCATTGAGCTATTTAAAATTTTCCCTCAACTTGTCTCAAATGAATTGACTATTGAGAACCATATCTTTATAATGATTCAAAAACCATATAACGCATAATAAACTTTGGAATTGGCTCTTTTATCAACCCAAAAGAATAAAAGAAATGCATGCACCAAACAATAAAAAAACAACTAACCATCTCCCTTGGTTGGTAAGTGGTGTGTGTGCATGAAAAATAAACTCTAAAATTTGTCAATGTATTCAACTTTCTTCTTGGTTTCTGCATTTGTTATTTTTATCATGAAAGATGCTCATAGAATCTCAGAATGCAATTAATGCAAAATATGAGCTAACACCAACAAACGCTCCACAATTGGTGCTTAGCTTCCTAAAAAATTGCTAAATATTCATTGGACATTTTATTGAGCATGTTATGAATAGAAAAACATCAAGAGGAATCTTTTAAACATGAATGACGTATAGACTAGCACATGCAAATGATGCTTTCAAGTACTGACCTTACTACCTTAACTGATCGTGCAAGTAAATGACTTCAATCAGCTACATATATCATTTTGTCATGAGAATAACAAATAATAACTCTTTAATGAGTAAAGAAAGAAATCATTACCAATATGCACATCCTTAGAGACAAGCAGGGAGAGTGAGCTACCCAAGTCTACTAGATTTACAAAACAATGTGAGCAACTTTCTATAAAAACATGTGAGATATTGAGCTCTCAGCTCTCGACTCTTCTGTCCCTGTCTTGAGAAAGGACTATTGTGTGTAGTAGTAGTTAATTTTTTGCTCACGCCTCCACTCTAGCAAACTATGTTAGGCTTGTAATAGCTTTTACAACAAATCGGAGCAGTTCAAAGCTAACTTAAGTTGTTTATTCATCTCCTTGTTATCTATTGGAGAGTGGAAGCTTTAGAGAGAGTCTGGGTCTTTTAGAAGATGAACACCGGGAGAGGAAAAGGTGCAAGGAAGCAATGATAGCCCGTGGGTGAGAGGGTGTCTCTTACTCTTTTATTGTCCTCCTTAAACTGCGGTGATTGCCAATCCATCATAGATGAAGTTATTGTCAAGACATTTGTAAAAGGGCTACCCCATAATGCCTATCACTAGGATGTCCTAATTTGGAGGGTTATCTTTCTTGAGATTTAGTAGATTAGCTTCTAAATTGAGTTGAACTGAATATGTCATGTTTCTTGCACGTGAATTAAGTCTAATGAGAATTTGTATGGATCAATTTCAACAAAAGAGCAATGAATTAGATTTTTTCCAAGTTATACTCAAATTTGAGGATTTAATCTAATTGTCAAATAATTAAATTGAATTATGTATTTAAGTACTCATGCATACAAAATAGATTGATAATTTATAGAATCATTTGATTGAATCCACAATACTTGGCGGCTGAATTAAGGTTTTACCTAACTTATAGCCAAAATTTGACCTTTCAATCTAATTATTCTAATTAAAAGAATTTTGCTAAAAAAAATTAAGGACTTGGGACAAATTCCATGCTTAGGTGCATCCTAACTTTTAAGAAATTTGAAACTTCAAGGAATTTAAATAATAATAAATTATTAATTATATAATATGTTGTTAACTACTAATTGAAACCAACGCGAGGATTACTATTGTGACATCAAAAATTTGAAGAGGTGGGTAAGATAACGACAAGGATGATCATAGACATAGAAGCCCGAAGACAGTGGCTATTGGCATGCTTCAGGAGAAAAGAAAGACAAGAATGAACAAAATCACATGACCAAAAATAGTTTCAATGCAAGGATTACTATTGTGACATCAAAAATTTGAAGAAGTGGGTAAGATAACGTCAGGGATGTTCATAGACATACAAGCCCGAAGACAGTGGCTATTGGCGTGCTTCAGGAGAAAAGAAAGACAAGAATGAACAAAATCCCATGACCAAAAATAACAAAAGGTTACAAACCATTAAAGGGTTAGACTCAAATATGCGAGACATACAGTAGTGTGATATTTGAAATTTCACTAGGAACTATAAAATCAAGCATGCTTGTGATGAAGCACAATTGGGATGGGAGACCTAGAATATGATATCAAAAAGAGTAAAATAGTGAGGTTTAACCTAATATGAGATGGGTTGAACCAAAGTGAACAATGCCTCAGCATAATATGGCATGATCATTACACTAGAGAGAATAGTCTTTAATGTCATCCAAGTCAAATGGATCAAGTTTGAGGATATCTCAAATGTTTGAAGTGGGTTACATTGTTATTTCATAACAACCAAGTGTTCCTTGACTCTTAATATATTAATATTATCATGCATTTACTTGATCATTGAGTGATCATGCATATTTAAATGAATATGTTTGTTCCTTGTTTGGCATCATTCATGTTATTTGTTTCATAATATATGTTTCTCCTTTGTTGAAATTGTGAGCTGTGAATTTGATTCTTGAACTAGTTTGATATTAATACAATATACATGATATATTTCTTTTATCTTTGATATTATTACAAGATACATGATATATTTCTTTTATCTTTATTATGCATGTCTTCAATTTGACATCTGAACTTGTGACACCATAACTATTATACTCTTCAATTAATGCTCTGACAAACATGTTTAAATCTTACTCTAGGCATATCATTTGTATTTTATTTACTTGTTATAGTCAGCAGGTGTATTACTTTGTGATGTAACAGGATAGAGATTGTTACAGCCCAGTGTACTTTTAACTCGAGCTATAGCTAACAAGTCCTCTGATTTAAGGTGTAGGGGCTGACAAGTATTGTGAGGTGGGCTCCAGGACAATACATGTTGATTTGGCTTAGATAGACCTAATAGCATGAAAATCTATATCTATCTTATACAAATATAACAATCTAATTTATTTAATTTGATTATGACAATCTGTATTTGATTAATCTGTATATGATTATCTATATTTGTTTACTTGAATATGATAATCTCCTAATAATATGTTTGTAAATGTTCTATTATTTGAATCTGATATAATCTAAATCTAGCTAACGTATGCTTTATTTCATCTATATAAATTTTGTTCTAACACACATTATTAGATGTTCGAATATAATCTTGTGTCTTATTATGAACTTTATAAGGGAATGCAAAACTTGATTTGTGATGTCTCTTCATCGCTATATCGTTATTAAGCTACCAACTAAGGTGAAAACTCACCCTTATATAAACGTTGATATTTTTAGACAGAGTATATGCTTTTATAAATATTAAGATTAGTGAGGTTATTAAGAGTAAGGTAAGCAAGCTATTTGATAGTTGTGTAATCCCATATTTGATTTTATGTATTATCTATGCAGTTATGGTTATGTAAAACGAGGTAGATATGTAATCTTATGGCATACAACAACAACATCAAGCCTTTAAACCACCACGTGGGATCAGCTTCATGAATCATTTTTTCTTCGTTGTGTCGTATTAAGAGTCAAATTCTTAGGCATAGAGTCTTTTTAAATGAATAATTGTATTATTTGGCACTTTTCATAAATTATATAAATTCCATGTCAATTGCATAGTTGTATTACTCTTTAGCACTCTTGAGATTTATTTTGGAGAATATAAATTTTTATAAATTATGATTATGAAATTAAGTGTATACATGATCATGGATGTATGTGCATATGACAAGCTCAGCCAAAAACAACTGCCATATTGTCAAAAATTTCAATGACAATATGGGGGCCTGAAAGGGTTTATAGAATGAAAAGGTTTCTCTATGGATGCCGCTCCTAATTTATGTTTTGGAGTTATCGCTATACAAATATTGGTAGGCCTATTGGATCACAAGCACTGATAAACAAGTGAAGGTAACAATTTAAGATTGAAAAACATGCCAACCATATGCCCCAAGCTAGCGAGCTCCTGAAGAAGGATTCAGAATCTAAACTAAACCTTCTCCTCCATCCATGCCGTTGAGATTTGAAATTACTCCTTTGGATGGTTAGGATTATTTGCGTGGGGAAGAAGAAGATGGAAATACTTTAGGATTATATATTGGATCTAAATCCAATATCCAATAATGCATGAATTCGCATTCATCCCACAAAACTCAAAATTTATAAGTTGACCCTTGCCATCCAATCTTTATATCGAATGGCTGAGATTGGCCACAGTGGCTTCCTTTCTATTCTCTCCAAAATAACAAAATCAATTGCATGGTGTGGCATGGGAAGGCAAAGCCCAATCCACAACGAGTCAGATAAAAAGTACTAAAAACGATCAACAAAATCCTAGAATCTATGAAAACTCATAACTTTTTCAAAAAAAATTAGAAATAAAATATGAAATAAAAGACATTAGATTTCTATTAAAATGTAGATTTTAAAAAATTGATCAAAGATGTAGGAGTCTTCTCTTTGTTAGGGTTTTCAATTTTTTAAATAATTAAATGAACTTAATTAATACCAAAAATTATTAAACTCTTATGGGATGTTCTATAGACACCCTAAGGTTTATAACTCAAATGTCATAGTAATAGAAGGTATTTAAACCTTTTTTTTTTTTAAAGTTTGTGCAATAAAATGAAATGTTTAATTGTATTGAATTTCGAGATTCCTACAAATAGATAATCACTTTCTATGTGCTTAAAAAAATCAATAGGTTACATCAAAATTAATCTTATTTGATTTCCCAAACTATAAATGATTTCCCCCATCATTAATGATTACAAATTATTCTAAAAAAATGGAAATATTGTTAAGAATTTTCTTTCTTATCATGGAAGTTGCTTTAAAGCTTGCCAAAACTTTAAACACTTCATCCTATGAATATTAGAACCTTCTTGTGGTTAATTCATCCTTAGATAAATTTTAAGATCATTTTGGTTCAAATTCAATTTGAATTTTCTCCCACTTAAGTTCTCTTTGTTCAATACTTTCTTAAGATCACGTAAAAGTTTCCAAATTACATCTAAAATGTTCAAGAGAGCACTAACAATCCTCAAAATCAAATCTTAAGTTTATTTAGCCTATTTATTTGAGCCAAATCAACAAATAGCTTCAATCATACATAAGACTCAAAACCTAATTTTTGTAACTTGATTAACTTTATTAATCAAGTAACATTCCATATTCCTACATCCATTTAAAACTCTCTCTTGCATTTAAACAAATTTTTAAAAAGCCTAAAGGTTAAACCCAAATTTGACTTCCCGAAAGAAAACTCATCTTACTTAGTTGATGCAAGACATAAATGAAAAGATGAATTAATTAAAGAATTTGCACGCTTAATATTTAGAGAGCAAAATAATTATATCTTTCAGTGAATTTGAACGACGAGATAAAACACAAAGAGCGGTAAAACAATCTTAGGCCAAATCACACGCGTAGTAGTTAAGATCGTAAAACAGTCAATTTAATCTAATGTTGCGTACATGGATGATTTTCAACAGGAGATCCCAATGCTAACAATAAGATTAGTCACTATGCAAGGATCACTCACTCAACTCTCTAGATTACTAAGTTTTAGCGGAGGATAATTAGCATGATCTTCATGAATCCAAAAATAACCACAACTGAGAAGTAGACTAGGAAGATAAAAAGTTGGAGGAAGAGTTTACCCACAAGAAGCAGAAGACATGAAGCTCTGGTGTCGATGGTGGTTGTTTCTGCAGTAGGATAGCAATCGAGATCCTTTTCACAAGCCTGTACAGCTCCTAGGAGAGACCGAGAGTTCTCGGACAACAGGGAGTGGACTCCAGGAGGGCTGGATAGCAACTCGGTTGGCTGGACAACAATTAGGAGGTCATCTTGGACAGCTCTCTTGCTGATTTAGATATTTCTAGACAGGGGATAGCCACCAGGGATTCTCTAATCAGCTGGATAGCAGATGGGATTGCAGGAAAATTTGTGACAGCCCTTGATGAATTTCTGGACAGTAGTAGAGCAGGTTTTGGAGGTTAGGGTTAGATGTGGGTGACGGGTAGAGATAGGGGATAGGGCAAGGGAGGGAAGTAGAGAATTAATTTCTCTGATTTGAGCCCAGGTTTGAAAAGAAAATAAATGGGGAGGGGGGGGGAGGGGAGGCTTGGGGTCGGCCAAGAGAGAGGTCTATTCATTGGGGAATTTCAAATTCCTTCCTAACATAAGGAATTAATTAAGGAAGGGGAAATTTATATGGTGACCTTGAATTAATTTCAGATTGAGGAGATTTGAAAGGTTTCCAAAATTGACTCAAAGTATTTTAGGAAAGAATTCAAATTCAAATAATTATGAATTTGAATTATGAAATCTTTCCACGATTGGGTTTAACAAGATAAGAAAGCATTCAATGCATTAATTTGAAAATCCTTTGGGGCCAAAGAAGGTGGGAAGGCCAGCAGCTAACTAGGGTTAGGGATTTGGGTTTGGCGGTTTGAAGATGGAGAGGGAGATAGAAGGGTGGCAGTTTGGGGAGGTGGGGTGGTTCTTGTTGGCCGGTGGTGGGGAGGGTCTGTGAGGGAGGGCCAACGGCTAGGGTGGATGGGGAGAGGGGGTCTGGCCAAAAAGAAGAGACGGCCTTTTTGGCCGGCGGTAGAGGGGAAGGGAGGGCGAGAAAGGGAAGAAAAGACAAGGAAAAAAGAGCCACGAATCCGGACTCTTGCAAGGTTGGTGGGTGATCCGTTTTCCCTCTCCTAGAGATTTCACTCCAAATCTCTCAAACTCTCATACAAATACAAAGGTGCAGGAAATTTCATTATCATTTTTCATTAACCCTCACATGAAGAGGGAAAGGCTTTAAATAGCCTAAATAATAAAGAAACTACAAAGACGCAATTGCTCCTAGGGCATACATAGTACAAGGAGCTTAAGCGAGGGCATAAACGGAAAAAAAAATACATTAACTCATAAAATATAATAACATAATACATCAAATACAATAATAATCAAAAATAGATCGGAGTGATCATGGTCGAAGATCGTCGGCTCCGCCTCTGATAAACTCTCCAAGTTCTGATGTCCTCATCATTCTCCTGGGGTGGGAAAGAGGTCGACTCCGTCGAGTACACGTCCCGGGTGCTCTCATAAATCTCCAATGCATCTGGGTCAATCTGTTGAAGCTCCTCGTGCCCCAACCAAGTGTCCTCTGACTTGGGCTTGCCTCTCCACCTAATCAAATATCTTCTTCATCCACCCTCTTTTGTAGAAATAATATCATCACTTAGAATCATGTCAACCTTCTCCGTTATAGGCATTTTGGAAACATTTGGGAGTGGAGGTAGGCTTGGGTTCTCACAATATGGGGTCGCACAAGGCTCAATTTGAAGTGGATTTGATGGGTTAAACTCTGGACCCTCATAGGCTACTAAATTTTCTATGTTAAAAGAGGGATGAATGTTGAACTCTGCAAGCAGATCCACCACGTAAGCGTTGTCATTGATTTTCTTGACTATTTTAAATGATCTCGCACTTCCAGCATGTAATTTCTTAACAGTTCCTTTTGAAAACCGTTTCGGACGAATCCGCACCATCACTGAATCACCAACCTCAAAAGTTTTAAATCGTCGTTTAATATTTGCATGAAGTTTATAATTATTATTATTCTGTTCAATTAGTTGTGCAATTTCCTTATATAACTCATGCAAATGTGATGCAAATGAGAATGCAAACTCAGAAATGCTATACCTAGAACACATGGAAATGAGATCTAAAGGTTGCCTATGTTTGTATCCATAAACAATTTCAGCAGGGCTTAAATTGGTGGTACGATTAACAGAGTTATTGTAGGTGAATTCAGCTGTAAGGAGTTTGAAATCCCAATCCTTAATATGCTCGCCTACCAAGGACCTTAATAAATTGCCTAAACTTCTGTTGACACTTCAGTTTGGCCATCTATTTGAGGATGAAAGGCTGTAGAGAAGTGCAGTTTAGTGCCCATTTTCATCCAAAGAATTTTCCAAAAATAACTGGTGAACTTAACGTCCCTATAGGTTATAATGGTTTTAGACAAACCGTGCAATCTAACGACCTCGTTAAAATAAAGTTTGGCAATATAGGATGCGTCGGATGTCTTGGAACAGGGTAAGAAATGGGGCATTTTGGAAAAAAACGATCAACCACAACATATATGACGTCATTTTTACAAAGTGTTTTAGGCAGACCTAGGACGAAGTCCATACTAACGTCTTGCCATGGGTAGCTGGTAACATGCAAAGGAGTGTAGAGCCCGGTGTTTTGTTTACACTGTTTGGCTAGTTGGCAGGTGTGGCCCCTACTGACCATTTTACCGACATCCTTCTTCAGGCTAGGCCAGAAGAAGCGGTACTCAACGACTTCTATTGTCTTGTCATGACCGAAGTGTCTAACGAGGCCTCCGGCGTGGAGTTCCCAAACAAGGAATTCCCTAAGGGACGTGCTAGAGATGCAAAGCTTTTGAGCTTTAAAGAGGTATCCATCCTCAAGGAGAAAATCATCCACAATGCGTGTGCTACCTGTAGATAAAAGAGTATATGTCTCCTTGAAGGCAGGGCATTCCAGATAGTCCTTAACTTGCTCAAATCCGACAACTTCTACTCTCATTTCAGTGGTGATCATCATGCGACGATTGAGAGCATCAGCAACTTTATTTTCAACTCTCGCTTGTGTCTAAGGGTATAAGTGTATTCCTGAAGAAATTCTACCCAACGGCCGTGACGTGCATTCAATTTCTTTTGGGAGTTGATATACCGAAGAACCTCGTGATTCGAGAAGATGACGAACTCTTGCGGGAGCAAGTAGTATCGTCAATACCGAAGGGATTGGATCACAACATAGAATTCTTTATCATACGTGGAGTAACGTTGCTGGATGTCATTTAGGTTTTCGCTAAAATAGGCAACAGAGTGACCTTCTTAGGATAGGACTCCAATTCCGACTCCTGAAGTATCATAGGTTACTTCAAAGATTTTGGAGAAATCAAGAAGTCTCATCACTGGGGCTTCCATCATTCTTTTCTTAATCTCTTCAAAAGCTTTAGTGGCGGCTGAGGACCAGTGGAACTCACCTTTCTTGAGGCAATCGATGATAGGAGACACTATGATACTAAAATTTTGAATAAATCTCCTATAGAAGATGGCTAGTCCGTGGAAGTTGCAGACCTCACGAATGTTCTGAGGAACAGACCATTCTACAATAGCTCTCACTTTCTCGGAGTCTGCAGAGACCCCTTGGGCTGAAACAATAAAGCCCAAAAAAATAATACGGTCAACAAGGTGTATTTCTTAAGGTTTGCATATAATTGTTCCTTCCTTAAGACCGCACAGACTTGCCTTAAATGATCTAAGTGTTGACTCACAGACTGGCTATAAATAAGAAAGCTGTCAAAGTAGACAATGACAAGCTTTTCCATAAAAAAGTCGCAGCACTTGGGTCATGATCCTCATAAAAAAGTACTTGGGCATTACTCAACTCGAATGGCACCATCTACTCATATAGACCATCTTTGATCTTGAAGGCAATCTTCTTCCACTCATCACCGGGTCGGATCCGGATTTAGTGGTATCCACTTTTAAGATCGATCTTGGAGAAAAGAGTGGCTCCAGACATCATGTCTAACATATCGTCTAGCCTAGGGATAGGAAAATAATATTTAACTGTTATTTTGTTGATAACATAGCTTTCAACACACATTCTCCATGTGTGTCATCCTTCTTAGGAGTGAGAAGGGCTGGTACAATGCATGGGCTAAGACTCTCCTTGATGTATCCCCGCTGTAGTAACTCATCCACTTGTCTTTTAAGCTCAGCATGTTCAGTGGGGTTCATGCGATAATAGGGAAGGTTGGGGACGGAGGCTCCCGGTCCCGGGACAAGGTCTATTGCGTGCTGAATGTCTCTAAGGGGAGGTAATTGATCAGGGAGATCATCAGGGAAGATATCAACAAAGTCAGCCAGAATAGGTTGGACCTCTTGGGGAATCAGGTCATCGAACTCAATGGGAGTCTCACGACCAACTAAGGCATACAGGGGTGCACCTTGGGCGATCTCAGAGTCCATAAGGGTCTTCTTTAACCCGGGGCTGAGATGGCAGAAACTTGATCTTCTTACCTGTATATTCAAACACGCAGGTGTTTGAACACCCATAGATGTAGACATCATTGTCGAAGAGCCAGGGACGCCCTAAGATGATATATCAAACATCCATAACCAGAATGTCACGCCACACATTCTCCTTATAGTCAGCGAAGGAGATGGGCATGAGACTGTTTTCCTTCACATCTAAGGCAGTGGAGTTGACCCAGGCTACCTTATAAGGATTGGGGTGAGGAACAGCCGACAGATTAAGCTTAGACACTATGCTGGAGGAGACAACATTGATGCAACTGCCACTGTCCACTATGACTTTATAATTTTTATCCTTAAGCTTAGTGTAAGTGTGGAAAATAATATTCCTACGCCAGTCATCAGTGGTAATGGTTTGGGATAACGCACATCTCACCACGCAGATGGGAGGGGGGTTCAACTTTTGAATA
This sequence comes from Dendrobium chrysotoxum, assembly GCA_019925795.1. NCBI lineage: Eukaryota > Viridiplantae > Streptophyta > Magnoliopsida > Asparagales > Orchidaceae > Dendrobium > Dendrobium chrysotoxum. The sequence goes on along the minus strand of CM034305.1, from coordinate 85,023,464 downwards.
CAGTGGATGAAAACAGTGTCGTCATCTTCCTCAAAGAACTCACCCGCCATCTTCCACTTGGTGAACCTGATCGACCTCAGGCTCGAACTCTTCTTTAGTGATTTCTTCAATGATAGTGACCTTATAGGGACTCGAACACTGAGAAGTGATATGCCCATACCCCTGACATCTAAAGCACTTGGTCCCGGGGTTTGACCTAGGAGCATCCAGAGTGGGAGGTTTGTTCCTAAAATCAGGACGGTGTGTAGGTGGACCAGGAGGTGGTCGGGTTGGGTTTCCAGGGGTCGACTGGGGAGTGAAGTGGGTCGGACCACTGGAAGGTCGATAGGAAGGCCTAGAATCCTGATGTCGACTAGAATATTGAGAACGGGTCTCCTCAATGTTGAGGACTAAACTGTAGGCATTTTCTAAGGTGGTGAAGTTCTGAGTAAACACCTTGTTGCGTAAATCTTCCCGCAATCTGGTTCGTAACATAGAAAGAATTTGAGCGGGGGTAGTGGAGGTCTCCCCCTTACAACGGATTAGATAGTTATCGAATGAAGCAATATAAACTTCTACTGATTTGCTATCATGGGTTAGCCTATTCCACCTATCGAGGAGCCTAGGAAAGTACGAGGGAGACAAGTATTTCTACTAAAGTTCACGCTTCATAGAAGCCCAGTCAGTAATGGGGTACTTATTGCGAGACTCCCTAAGGCTCTCTAAGTTAGACCAGAATTGACTAGCCCTGCCTATTGATTTCATCTCAACAAACCTAACCTTCCTAACTTCAGAGATATTGTGCCACTTGAAAAACTATCCATACCTTTGATCAAGTTCAGAAAGAGCTGAGGGTCAAGGGTACCGTCGAAAGTGGGAGCGTCGACCTTGATATTTTTCATCAGTGGGATATTAAGGTCGAGATTGTGGTCGTGTCCATAGTGGGGAGTTCGATGAGGGACGCGGTGCAGTCTCTCATCTTGAAAGGTATCATCCCCATACATGGAAGAAGGTCTAGATGGAATGTAGGGGGTAGGATGATCCCTAGATCGTTCAAGGGTGTCGAAACGTTCAACTGTATCTCTACGAAGTTCGGCTAAGTCCGCTTGATTTTCTTTAAGTTGCTGACTAATCATATTCATTTGACCTACTAACAAGTCTAAGGTCTTGTCAAGTTGTTCTGGATCTATTGGGATACACTAGGGGCATTAGGGAGGTAGCTAGGTAGAGGACAACACCTAAACACTAAGTTAGACTCACCTAAAGCCCACTAAATGGTGCAGGAATTTAAAGGACAGAAAATAATAATGAGAAAAATAAGGGTAAATGCTATGTTATGCAAGAAATCTAGCCTAGGGATTGCTTAGATGAACTCATAAGTGAAATTTCAGCACATGTAACTATGCCTATCATGCTCTGATACCAGAAGATGTAGGACATAAATGAAAAGATAAATTGATTAAGAAATTTGCACGCTTAATATTTAGAGAGCAAAATAATTATATCTTTCAGTGAATTTGAACGACGAGATAAAAAGAGCGGTAAAACAAGTTTAGGTCAAATCACATGCGTAGGAGTTAAGATTGTAAAACAGTCAATTAAATCTAACGTTGCGTACATTAATGATTTTCAACAAGAGATCCCAATGCTAACAATAAGATTAGTCACTATGCAAAAATCCCTCACTCAACTCTCTAGCTTATTAAGTTTTAGCGGAGGATAATTAACATGATCTTTATGAATCCAAAAATAACCACAATTGAGAAGTAGACTAGGAAGATAAAAGAGTTGGAGAAAGAGTTTACCCACAAAAAGCAGAAGACACGAAGCTCTGGTGTCGATGGTGGATGTTTCTGCAGTAGGATAGCAATCGAGATCCCTTTCACAAGCCTTAAGAGGGACCAAGAGTTCTCGGACAACGGGGAGTGGACTCCAGGAAGGCTGGATAGCAACTCGATTGGCTAGACAACAATAGAGAGGTGTAGAATTCTCTGGACAGCAATTTGGAGGTCTTCTTGGACAGCTCTCTTGCTGATTTAGATATTTCTGGACAGGGGACAACCACCAGAATTCTCTGGACAGCAGATGGGATTGCAGGAAAATCTGTGACAGCCCTTGATGAATTTCTGGACAGCAGTAGAGCAAGTTTTGGAGGTTAGGGTTAGATGTGGGTGACGGGTAGAGATAAGGGATAGGGCAAGGGAGGGAAGTAGAGAATTAATTTCTCTGATTTGAGTCCCGATTTGGAAAGAAAATAAGGGGGGGGGGGGGGGGTGGGAGGCTTGGGGCCGACCAAGAGAGAGGTCTATTGATTGGGGAATTTCAAATTCCTTCCTAACATAAGGAATTAATTAAGGGGGAATTTATATGGTGACCTTGAATTAATTTCAGATTAAGGAGGTTTGAAAGATTTTCAAAATTGCCTCAAGTAATTTAGAAAAGAATTCAAATTGAAATAATTTTGAATTTGAATTATGAAATCTTTCCACGATTGTGTTTGACAAGATAGGAAAGCATTCAATGCATTAATTTGAAAATCCTTTGGGGCCAAAGAAGGTGGGAAGGCCGGCAGCTAACTAAGGTTAGGGCTTTGGGTTTGGTGGTTTGAAGATGGAGAGGGAGATGGAAGGGTGGCGGTTTGGGGAGGTGGGGTGGTTCTTGTTGGCTGGTGGTGGGGAGGGTCTGTGAGGGAGGGCCGGCGACTAAGGGTGGAGATGGGGAGAAGGGGGTCCAGCCGAAAAGAAGAGAGGGCCTTCTTGGCCGACGGTAGAGGGGAAGGGAGGGAGAGAAAGGGAAGAAAAGATAAGGAGAAAAGAGCCACAAACCCGAACTCTTCCAAAGTTGATATGTGATCTGTTTTCCCTTTCCTAAGGATTTCACTCCAAATCTCTCAAACTCTCCCACAAACACAAAGGTGCAGAATATTTCATTATCATTCTTCATTAGCCCTCACATGAAGAGGGAAAGGCTTTAAATAGCCTAAGTAATACAGAAACTACAAAGACGCAATTGCTCTTAAGGCATACACAGTACAAGGCCCTTAAGCAAGGGCATAAACGGAAAAAAAAAAGAAATACAATAACTCATGAAACATAATAACATAATATATCAAATATAATAATAATCAAAAATAGATCGGAGTGATTATGGCCGTAGATCGTCGGCCCAGCCTCTGATAAACTCTCCAAATCCTGATGTCCTTGTCATTAGTGTTCTTCATAACTCCATTCAAAGGTTTTATAAGACCTTTGATCAAGTTTCAAAAGAACCTTCACATTTATTTAAGATCCTTCTAGGGGCCAAGAAACCTTAGATAAGCCTAGGTTTTCCCTAGTTTGAATTGAACCAAATTCAATCCAAAACTATCCCATCTTTGTTCTTTGATATAATACTCTAAGTTCAGCATAAAATCTACCAAAAACCTCCCGAGATTATGAATTTGGTATTAGTCTCTTCAAGAGCAAAAATCTAGAATTCTCATGTTTTACCTTAAAGTTAACAAATGTAAAAATTAAAAATATATGATCATTCGTGTTTCTTTAGCCTCAATAATTATTGAAATATTTGCCTCATTTTCTTGGACCCAAACACCAAATGAGTGAATACATCTTTCATCTTAGGAAAAAATACTAGTAGCCTCTATCATTTGACCCCAGCAAATGAATCATCTTTCTTTCATTTTCCTAATCAAGTAGATAAACCCCTCATCTAGACTCTCTAAATTTATCACTTAATTAGAATAATGGAACTCAAATCAAAATTAAATCAAACTTGAAGGTCTCTATAGGACTCTTCCATCCCAAAATTTATATAACCCAATTAAATGAATTCATTAAATCCTAAATGAAACTTTTAAGTATGATTGCTTGAACCTAATTCAAGCTAACTCACTTTCTCTTTAATCAAGCACCAAGAAAAATCATTAACATCCATAAAAGTCACTTATGTTCCTTTTAATACAATAAATCGATATTTCACTCTAAAAGATGAAATGTCTTTGAATCTTAGGACATCATGAATGACCGACTTGCCCAAAGCAATATTAGTGCCAAACAACTTGTGAATGCTTGATTGTGAATTTTTTATGTATATACATACTTTCTAACTTCTATTTTATAGGAGAAGAGTGTAAATTTTCCTTATTCAAAAATATAATTTTAAGATTAAAAATTTACACAAGTCTGTGGGATACAATAAAGGACACATGAACTAAAAGGATGAATATTAAAGTAAAACCTTGAATGCATCAAAGGACAAAGCTTGAAGAATCATAGGCTGAGTTCATAAATCTAAGCTAGGTTGTATATGATAGAAAACTTAGCTTCCTTTTATATATTTCTTTTTCTATGATTTTATTGTGGACCCAACCATACCTAACCTTACTATTATTATTTTGATTGGTTATTTAATGATGATTGTTTACGTACTTCGGGGCACACTAGAAATTATATGCTTTGCTTGGGTGTGGCCTGGATATGTTATGTTAAGGTCTTAGGAGTAATTCTTTTACCCATTACAATATAAAAAACATTAAAATTAAGCATAGGTCAATAATTTTCATATAAAATGTGCAAGACTGTGAAAAATAAACTAAGATTTTAAAAATAAAATGACATTCAAAATCCATTTATAGATCTTACCATGCAATCAAATATTTGATTGATTGTTTATACATATAGAGTTGTAGATAAAAAATAGTATCAAACATATTTTCTTAGTTGATGAACATCATTTGCACAACATTGTAAGTCACAAATAAAAATAAAAACCCTTACAATAAGGATTAAATAATTAAAAAAATTCTATTGATGAGTCAGCATATATACCACTCATGGTTAAGCATCTTATAACTCAAATGACTAAATTATAAATCATTTTCCTAAAATCAAACAAGCAAACCTACCTTGCATAAGCATTGAGACCAAGAATGCATATTTTTAATAAGGCCTAAGAGGATTTGGTTGGCCGTCCTTTTTATACAAAATTATAAGACCAAAGAATGGATAGATTTAATCTATAGTGAGGTTTCAAGTTTGTAATCTCATGCATCTATTAAATTTGAATCCTAATCACTATCTTAATAGTGGTTCACACCTTACATCTATAATATCTAAAATTGTTATTCTTTTTATTTACAACATAAGTTCGTACCTTGTGCATTTTCACAATTTTGGGTTATTGGAATGTAAGCCAAACTTCTTAATTAAAATAATCAATAGTAAGACAAATTCGCTGCTAAAATATAAAGCCCTATATATGATAATATCGAGTACCTATGAGTTTCTCATAATCAAATATTCTTACTTTTACATAATTTGGCTTCATTATGAAATCAATTCTAAGTTTATTCAAAATCATTTTATGAATTCCAAGTTCAAATAATTGAAAGTAAAATCTTTAAAATAAAATAAACCAATATTTTGATTAAAATTTACAAATCACTATTTTAATTTAAAAAAAATTAATTGTTAAACATTATTGAGATATAATTAATCATAAGAACTTCCCCCTATGAGAAACCTACAGCTTATAATAAAAAACCCCTATTCAATTGAATATATTTGATAGGGGATGATCTCCAAGCAAATAAAAATAAAATGCAATTTTGTTATTGAGAACATTATGAAATAATACTTTTATGCTTCAAATTAATGTATTATTTTTATACTAAATCACAAAATATTTTAAATTTATTTACATTAATTAGATGGATTCAAAAAGAGAGAAGGTTATCAACTACAACTATCAAAGGCGATCATGAAGGTTAATTTATGAATGATGGATTTGACAATTTTTTGCGATGAGCAAGATATTAAACAAAATTTTCATCCACTAGGACATCTCAATAGAATGGTGTAGTAGAGCATAACAATAGAATAATACTACATATGATTAGGTCAATGCTTAGTGAGGACAATCTACGCAAAAGTGATTAATATTGCCAGCTATGTAATTTCCATTAAGTCATAAAAAAACCACCAAACATTTTCAGGGTTAAGAAGGTTAAGTATTTCCTACTTACACATTTGCAAATGGTTTATCTTGAGGAATAGCACAAAAATGTGAAAATTGGGAAGTAAATCAAATAATGGAATCTTCCTAGGGTATTACAAGGTATAGTAAGGCTTTTAGAACATTCAATAGAAGGATTTGTATTGTAAAAAAAGCTATTTATGTCATGTTTGATGAAACAAATAATAAAATTAAAAGATGAAGTAATACAAGAAGATGTTGTTAGAATGAAAGAGAAAAATATGAGAAAGCCCAAAAATAACTATAATACTTCTAATTTGCCAAAAGAATGAAATTATCAATCTATTTATCCAAAGGAACTTAATATAAGAGGCCCATCTGAAGGGTATAAAAAGAGAAGTCACAAGGAATGAAATGAATCATTCTACACTTGTATCTTAAAACTCTTAGATGTTGGGAAGAATATGAAAGAAAACATTTTGATTCTAGTGATGAAAAAAGAATTAAATCAATTCACAATGAATGATGCTTGAGAGTTAGTCACAAAACCATTAGATCATAAAGTTATTAAAATATAATTGATATTTGGGAATAAGATCAACAATAGAGTGAACGATAGTTAGATATAAAACTAGAGTTGCAGCTAGGGGAAAATGAATTATCGGGTCAGGTTCAAGTCTGAATCGAGATTAACCCTTTGTGAACCCTTCCGACCCGAACTCAATCCATTTAATAAATGAGTCAAAACCCTAAACCCGAACCCGACCCACCCTCAACCTAATTGATATGACGCGACCCAATAACCCATTTAGATTTTATATATATCAAGATAAGACAACTAATCTGCAAAAGAATTTAAAGAATTTAAAAAATTTAAGCAAATAGAATTCTAATTATAGCTTCCAAACCCATTACTTAGAAATTTTCAATATATTACAATCAAGATTTAATTAATATAAACTTTAATCAATATGTTACATTCCTATATACATATGAAATGTTTTAAATTCACAATTCACAAATCAAAACCAAATCATTTTCGAGTTGCCGTGTAGACCCAAAACCAACCCGATAATTAAACAGGTCCAATAATAAGACTCGAGCCCAACCCATTTATTAAAGAATATCAAATGGACATCAAGGGTGCAATGTTAAATTATATAATTAAAAAAAATTATATATTAACCATTTGGATTTAAAAAATCAAATTTTTTCTTATCATTTACACAAATTAAAGAAAGTTCTTTTTAGATTGAAGCAAGCACCCAAGGCTTGCTACAATATGCTAAGTTCGTTTCAAATAGAAATGGGCTTCACAAAATGAAGGTAAAGGCAATCTCTATTTATTAGACGAATCATAACGAATTAATGATGATAATGATAATTACAAAAATTTATGTGGCGGCATTTTATTTGGTGTTATGAATGAATCCTTGTGTCTTGAATGTGTAAATCATGAGTGGGATTTTAAAATAAATATGATGGATGAACTCAACTTCTTCTCCATTTTCAATAAAAGCAAAAAGATCATACTTTTATATCCCAAACCAATATATCATTGATCTCATTATGATGCTTGTGATAAAAGAATTCAAATTTATAACACCATGGGCCTAGCAACTAAATTAGATAAGGATGAGAAGGACATATCAATAGATTTAAATCTTTTTAAGGGATGATTGGATCCTTCTTATAACTTAATCCTAGTATTCTAGACATTATGTTTGCAATTAATGTTTTAGCTAGATTTCAAGTAGATCAAAAGGAATCAAACTTGATTTTTGTTAAAAAGTATTTATAAATATTACATAAGCATACTCAATCTTGGGTTGTGGTATCTTAAGAATGCATTTTCATGCAACCTTGTTAATTTTTTTTAATGTTGACTTTATAGTTTGTAAAACTAATCGAAAAAACATGTCAGACATGTATCAATTTAAGAATTATCACTCATGTGCTGATCCAATAAAAAGTAAAATTTAATTGTAATGAACCAGATTAAACTGGCCGGTTCAATTGAACCGGCCAACTTCTAATTAAATTGTGCCAACGACAAAACAAAGACGGAGCGAACAGAAATCGCAACCCAAGCGAAGCCGCCCACGTGCATACACGATCCAGATGAGTTGGTTTGCGGTTTTGAGCGAATGATCGCGTACATGAGAGTAAATTAACAACTCACGTGAGAAATATCCGTTTCACTCATTCCTGTAGAGGCGGCTAAGAGGAGGAAAAGAAACGAAGGTTTGTTGATTTTTCCCATTCTATGTAAATCCTTCCGGATTATTTCTTCTAATCAGTGAGGGCTGTTTAATTAAAGGCAAAGGAATAAATTGAAAGCATAAAGGGAGAAGAGGAGTATAGAGAGGAAGAGGAAGAAAGAGGAAGGTGTTTTCATTGATTTTTTTTATTATTTTCTATGCAGATTATCATATGATTTTTAATTTAAGCAAGGAAGAATGTTCAGTTAAAGGTAAGGAAAAAAATTTGAAAAAAGGGAAGGAAAAAAATTTGAAAAAAGGAATTCCTTAAGAAAAAGTAAGTAATTTAGTTTGAGGTCATATAATTTCATTTCTCGTTTCTTTTGTTGAATAAATAATAAAAAATATATTTTAATTTTATGTTGGAAGAATCTAAGTGATATAGACTTTAGTTCGACGGTGAAGGAAGGATGAATTTCAAGGAAGGAAGAGAAGTTTTGGTAAGGCAATCATTGTGCTTTAATTGAAATTTTGGAATGAATTAGAGTCATTTAATGCTATGGTAAAAGATGTATTCGAAATTTTCCTAAGATGCTAGTCAATCAATTTAATAATTTTTTTTGGATTTGTTGTGGAATTATAAAAATTGTCAAGTGCTAAATGATGAATTTAATGTCAACAGTGGAGGATTTCATAATTGAGAGAGAGGAGCACAGGAAGTACTGAGAATTGAATATTGAAAAAGAATTAAGCAACCACAAAATAAATAAAGTGGGTAATTACAATTATGTATAGATATTTAAATTCTAAAGGTAATGTTTAAATAATTATTTTACTTATATTTTGATGTTATTATGTGTAAGATGATTCAAATGAATATGTAATGATGAATTTTTGATATTAAATGAATATGATAGAAGAAATGTGTATCAAATACATGATATTATGAAGATGTGAAAGATTATATATATATATATAGTATTAAAATACATGTAAAGGGAATACATATAAAGGAAATAAAAAGTGAAGCTGAAAAGTATTTATATATATCTGATACTATATACATATAAGAATACAAGTAAAGAATGAGAAAATGAATGATATAACTTATAAATTATAAATAAAAGCATAAATAAAGAAATGAAAAATGGAAAAGAATATGCATGCAAAATTACAGGAGTTCACCCCCGTATAGTACTGGCTGAGAAAGCAACATATCCGTGCACGTTAAAAGAAAAATGAAATGAAAATGGTTCTTTATTGATATATTTAGACAGTGCTCATGTACTAATGAAAATAAAAATTAATTACCCTTACAATAACAAAGGCAAAGTATGTTGTTTCAAATAGTTGTGTTGCATAGGTATTGTGACTAAAGAAATAATTAGAAGACTATGGGCTAAAGTTAGATCACATTCACATTAGATGCAACCAACACAAGTGCAATAAACTTACAAAGGATTCTACCTTACACACAAGGACCAAACACATAATAATTAGACATTATTTTATATGGGGTCATGATTTATGGCAATGTTGAAATAGAATTTGTTGGAACTAATCACCAACTCAAGGATATATTGACTAATATTTACTCTATCAAATATTTTAAATAAAAAAAAGGATACATTGACTAAACTGCTAGCTGAATATCAATTTTGTTCACTCAAGAGACATCTAGATATGCTACATCTATATTTGTAGACTATTTATTCTTCATATGTTTAATCTAATCAATTTACTTCCTATATTGCCTGTTAGGTTGAATTGTTCATTATATTCTATGAAAAACTAAAACAAGGCTTATTAAGTAGCTAAAATCATCTCAAACCTCACCGCTAACTAGTAGCTCGATGTCAATTTCAATGAACAGTCATTAACTTAAATGCTCATTATAACTCATTATTAATCTTTAAGCACCATCCAATTTCTTAGTTGTGCATTCACCATAACAAACCATTTGGAGTCACTTTGAGGAAGAGTTCTTCCATTTTTCCATTTCCCCGAGTTTGAGGAATAGAGTTTAATCATCCAAGTTTTCATTTCCTTTATTTTGAAAAACTAAACATCTTAACAATTCTATTTTATTTCTGAAGCAAAATTTTAAGTGAACATTTTCTAAGCTATTTTCTCGATGCTCATCCTTCCCCATTCAAAATTTTTCATCGTTAAGTCACTTGTTTCAAACCAGAGCTTGAGGATCGTTGATCAATGACCTTGAAAATTGCATTCACTATTCTTTATTCTCCACACGATGAACATAATAATGTAAGCTTTTTCAACTTTCGTAATTTTCCTTTTATTCCCTATTGTAATGTTTGTTAAGTCTATTCAAGGAGGTTTAAGGGAGGTGCCCTTGCCCACAACTAAGATGAGGGCCGCCTTACCATTAATTTAAAAGAATAATAAGTGATTTCTACGCTAGTTTGTGACCAAAAGAGAGAACTCTAGACATATTAGAATCCTAAGTATGTGAATAATTAGGCATAGAAGCAGGATGTTGTAAAAATTCGTATCCACTGTCCACTTTCATCTCCCATTTTACTTCAGTAATTGTTAATTTAATTATTTATATTCAATTTGTAATATGCAATTTTATTTGCTATAGGTTTTTAAAAATATATTTCAAAATCAAACCAAGAATTTTCAAATACCCACTTCAATCACAATTATGCATTGTTTGACATGAAGGTTAAATGTGAGATAAGTTGGTCAAATGATTCAAAAACTAACCCAAGTTTTAACAAGCCAACTCATCTCCAAACACCAAGCCTTGACCCCAGCATCCGGATGGCATGTGAATAAAACCATAATATAAAGAGCAAAATAGAAGTCACACTTAATGCAAATTAAACTTATGTTTCTTATCACAGTTCTAACATAAACATCATAGTCCCCTAGAGATCAACATAAACATGGAAGTCATACCCCACATACCAAGCGCAGATAACATATGCTAATTAATAAAAAAAGAAAGATATGTGCATCAGCTCGGAACACATTCCTAAAAAAGCTATTACCCCCACTGTATGAAAAGTACCAGACGACAAGTGGGCGTCTATCAAACTTAATTGATAAAGGCCAAGATCTGTTGGTTGAGAGCTTTAGGTATTAATTAAGATGTCTTAGATTCGAGTCTTATATGTGTATTGTGTGTGTGAGTTTGCCTTAATGGTCCTAAATGTTCCAAGAAAAAAAAAAAAAGCTTTGGTCAAAGACCTAAAGTTAAATCCTTCCTACATAAAATTAAAGCAAGAAAAGAAGTACCAGCCAACTCATCTCCAGAATACAATGAAAAACATAAACTCTGTCAGATACTATACAAAAAGTGAACGAATTACAGTTCTTGGGTAATATATATGAAAAAATTCTTTAATATTAATATCAGAATCTCAAAAAAAAAAAAAGGGGGGCCATTCAAAACAAGAAAACAAGCAATTGCATCTGCAATCATCACGAAAACCTCCTCATCAAAAGATTCGAAACCCTAAAAAACACAAATCAAAATATAGAAAAAGAAACCAAAATGCTATACTAACGCAGCAAAAAATTTAAAATCAAGAAAAAGAGACAATGCTGAGCACAGACATAAAAAAAAATGTAGGTAGGTAAGCAGAAAAAATGACCTGCTGCACTGTTGACAAAATCTCTGCTCAAGCCCTGCAACAATAACCCTAGGAGACTTGGAGTGCATCCCACAAACTTTATGCCTGCAGTAATAAGCTTTAACCCCTGTAAGATCCAAATTACAACCTTCAACTTGACATCTTGGTGCCTTCTGTTGCCCTCCTACAGCCGCAACTCCCTTCCCCTTCTTCCCCACCGCGGCCATGGATTTGGATGAGCTTCCATTGCCTCCCGCATCCTCAAAGTAGATCTTCTTCCCAAACTTGAGACCATTGAGAGAGTCACCAGAGCCATTAGCAGCAGAGCTTGAGCCCTCCATTTCTGAGCCCTTCTACGGTTTCTCCCCCATGGGCTCGGTGGAAGAGAAGAGATTGAGACAAGAAGCTGCACTGTGTCCTCTTTCTTTATAAAGCTAAAAAGCTGAGAACTTGGCTACGTTTGTCTAGGTTCTCCTGGGTGCTCTACAAAGCCGACAACTGCCATTCTGGGGTTACTGTACTGTGATAACCCTGTCAGAAATCACAGAGCAGCATGATGCGACACATTTGAGGAATTATTTCTAAATAATGATGAGTTACAGATATAGTAAGACGGTTAAAACTACCTTTTTGAAGTAGTAGTTTTTCTTCTCTTTTAGCTAGATTATACAAAAATGGATGCGGTTGCTTTCTTTGCTAATAAAGGCCATGGATGGAGCTTCCCTTTAACATTGAAAACGCCATTTTTCCTTTTTTTTTAACTTCTAGATTTGTACAGGAAGGTGTCGCTTTTTAGGGAGAATTTTGAGTATTCTTAGGGTTTGAAAGAATGCGGGGTTTGGTAAAGTAACTTTTTTTTTAGGAGATATCACTGCTGTGGATTTGACAAGATGTTTTTTTTTATCACTGAAGAATCTTTTGAAATGGGCTTAGATTTTCTTGGGACTTTGGGTGATTGCGCCTTCCTTTTGAGTGAAGGCTGAATAGATGCTTATGTACCTGTGAAATGATGAAGCGAGCTGCGAAATCTCACAAATCCAAGAACAAGTTGATTTGACTGGTGCTCGGAGTTACATGGCTGCCCCCTCTCCATTTTAGACTAATTATTAGGTGTGCCCTGCGTGCTCCTAGTTTAAGGTAGGAAGTCAATAATGGTTCATTTAGAATATTAAAAGATTATTAAATTTTATTTCTCCAAAATAATTATTTAAATCTAATATTTTATGATTTATTAAATAATTATATAATCTTTTTTTTTTAATTTATGAGGATAATTTATTTTAGTTTTCAATATTTACAAATAAAAGATAAAATATTTATTATGCAATGTAAATTAGAAGTTAAATATGTTTTATAATGTAATTAAATAAGAAAAATTAAAATTTTATTATTTGCATTGCTAATAGAATTAAAATGATAAAATTAAATTTATTGAATTTTAAGTTTAATAAATTTAAATTAATTACATTGATAATGAAAATAAATTAAAGTTGTAAAATATACCAGTTTATTGACCAAAGTTATTAAAAAATTACTCAAAGTCACAGGAAAAAGTTTAGAAGTGGGATAAAAGCTTGATGTTGTTGTTGTATTGTAAATGTTTAAAAGTTTAAAAGTCATTAAAATGTCTATATATTTTAATTAATTGATATAAATGAAGAATAATACTTTTTTTATCTTAAAAAATTCATGAGTGAATGCACTTTTCAGTACTTTTTAACACATGTAGTTAGCTTGATTTGATTTTATTTAGGTGACTTGACCCAATTTGACCCTATTCAAGATTGACTCAAATTCATTAATTTGATTACTTGTCGAACTTAATTTTGCTAGAGGTTGGTTTAATTTGTTCTTATTTATGCCAGATGTTCTGTGAACTTTGATTCGAGTTGCATTGAGCCAAAAGTTGATCAGATCTTAGTTAGTTTTCAATCTCCTCAGACAAATTATTATTCCAGCATGCATATACGTTCATAAATATATAAATTCATATGTTTATAGAATGTATGCTTTATGGCGACCTGTAATGCTTTATGGCACAGAATGTTGGCTATTAAAAGAAAAACATAATACTAAGTTAAGTGTTGTAGAGACGAGGATGCTCAGGTGGATAAGTGGCTTTACTCTTAGAGACAAGATACGAAATGAGCATTTATATGAAAAGGTTGGAGTAGCTCTAGTGGTAGATAAGATTAGAGAGAGCCGCCTTAGATGGTTTGGTCACATAAAATGGCAGCCTTCCGATGACTCGGTTAGGAGAGTAGATGTATTAAATTTAACCTATGTTGAGAAAGATAGATGTAGACCTAAAAAGACTTGATTAGAAAATATTAGAAATGACATTTCTTTATTAGATCTTAATGAGAATTTGACTCTTAAACCGGACACAATGGAGAAAAGGATTGATGTAGCCGACCCCACTTAGTGGGATAAAGGCTTGATGTTGTTGTTGTTGTTGTACAGGAAAAAAAATATGTTGAGTAAACCAACCATAAAATTATATCTAATAAAAGACTACTCAACATATTATCAAGAAATTATCAAATCCATATTTTTATGGTTTCTTTTATCATCACCACCTTTGTCGTATCAACTCTTAGAATTTCATATATTAATATTTTAGACAGCAGTAAACACCTGAAGTTTTGCTTTATGAAACTTTATATATTTTTGCGATGGTTTCTGAAATATTTATAGTGAGTATGATGAAATATTTTACGTATATAAATGTGAGATTTTATATAAAAGGATGCGTCAGTATATGTTATTACTAAATTTTTGAATGTCAGAGTTGTTTCTTTAATGGATTTTGCACATCTTTTGTGCTGCCTTGAAAACACAAAATAGGGGCTATGTGTTCAATGGTGCTTGTTGGAAACTTCTTTCAATTTTGATGTTATGAACAGTTATGTTTAGCCTTGGAAACATCCATGTAAAGCCTTGTAAATATAAATCTATGGCTAATTAACACAATTATATGTGTATATGTTTTTGGTAACTTCACCGATTGTTGGTAAAACAACACTGTATGAAGCCTTAAAAACATAAAATTATAGTCATAACACTGCTGTTACAGTTTTTGTGAGACTTCACTATGTTTTGATGTTATGCACAATTATATATAAGTATGTTTGGCAACTTCATCAAATTTTCATGCTATAAACATGTGTGCAACTTCTATAAATTTTAAATCATAGAATACACAATTATGTATTTTTGTTTTTTTATATAACTTTCATTTTTGATGTTGTATATAATTTTGTGTGTATATGTATATATGTATGTATGATAAGTTCATCAAGCTTCTATATTATGCATAGTTAAGTATAGTCTTAAAAACACAATAAGGGCTCTATAAACCTGTTTACATGTCTTTTTATCAACTTCATCAAATTTTGATGTTTAGTGCAACTATATGCAGTCTTGAATTACACAAAATAGTGGATGTACAATACAGGAAAATCGCCCGTTACCGACGGACAAAATCAGCCGGTAACCATGTAAATCAGCCGGTAAAATTCCGTTTCCAGCAGATTTCTGGCGAAAAGTTGTCCAATGATAATTTGTGCGTTGCAAAGTTTATTCCTTCGAAAAAAATTTGCCAAAAATATTTCTGGCGGATTGCCGCGAAAAAAATGAAACCAAGATGTCGTTTTCCTGGATGGAATTCCGGCATTTTATCAACCGAAAATTCTGGCAGATATTTTTCCCCGTAAATATCGACGGACAAAATGCCGGATGATTTCGCTAGACAGTTACCGACTAAAACATCCGGCGGATAATTCGCCAGAAATACCGACATAAAGTTTTCGCCGAAAAAATCGATACCATTTTATCGTGTGACTATTTTCGGCGGATTATCAGCCGGAAATTCCGCCGTATATTTTTCGTCGGATTTAAGTAAGCCGGTGGAATATCCACCGGAAAGTACGCCGATAATCTTCAGCATATTTTTCGCCGATATTTCACGCCAGCTTCATATATTCTAGCAGTTAAACCAGCGGTTTTTTCACCGGTAATTGTACGACGGTTTTTCCGCCGGAAATTCACCGCTTATTTTCCAGCGTAATTTACTCTGGTTTGGACACCGCTTGTACCGGCCGATACATATTTGCCAGAAATGCCACCGGTAAACAACCATTTTCCTGTAGTGATAGATATGATGTACATTTATTTTTGTATAATTTTATTAAATTTTGGTGTTGTGCATAATTTGATACATTCTTAAAACTTAAAATCATGGTTGTCCCACATATATATATATATATATATATATATATATATATATATATATATATATATATATATATATGGATCCTTCTATTCATAGTAATATATATATTTATGTAGAATCTTACAATAATAACATCAAGTCTTTATCCCACTATGTGGGATCAGCTACTACATGAATCATTTTTTTCCATTGTGTTCTGTAATAGTTATGTACAACCTTGAAAAACAAAAAAAAATCATACTATAGATAATAATGTACAAATATATTTTCTTAATGTCAAGTATGATGATGTTCATAGCTATGTTCATTTATTTTTTGACAACAATCATTATTGGTGTTGCACATATTTTAGGCACATGCATTTTTGTTAACTTCATCAAAATTTGGTATTGTATGCAACTATCTACAATATTGAAATTACAAAATGATGACACTACATGGCTATGCATAGGATTTTTTATGATTTTTATAAAGTTTTGGTGATATATACAGTGGTGCATAATCTTAATAATATAACATAGTGGTTGTATATAGCATTGTGCATACATCTTTTTGGTAATTTTTTGTATTCATAATGTTGTTATAGTTGGGTATAGCTTTGAATAAATAAAATAGTGAATGTACTTTGTTGTATGTAAATATCTTTGGCAAATTATTCAATTATTGATGTTGTACATATTTATAAAGAATATTGAAAAATCAAAATCATGGATGTGCACAGCTGTAGACATAAATTTTTTGGATTTTTTATTTTTTAAAATGTACACAATGATGTACATAACTTTGTATAGCTTACAATACAAAATTATGATTATACACAACTATGTCTATACATTCATGCATTGGCAACTACTTTTTTTTTTAATTCTATACATATTTGTGTATGGCCATAAAAACTCAAAATCATAGTGTGCATAGTGCTATGCATGTATTATTTAGTATCTTCTTTCATTCTTAATGTTATAGATAACTATATACGGTCTTAAAAGCACAACGACAATATTGTAAACAATTTTATATGTGTTTTTTTATAATTTCTTCCATTCTTGGTCTTATATAGCCTTAAGAATCCAAACCATGGATAAAGAAAATTGTGTACATGTATTTTTTTTGGCAACTTCTTCCATTCTTAGTAATGTACACAACCATGAATAGTCTTGAAAGTACAAAATTATAGTTGTACACAATTATGTTCATGTTTCTTTTTTTTTTTTTTTTTTGACAATTTTTTTTTCTTTCTTGATATTATATATTGTTATATACCATCTTAAGAATCCAAAATCATGGTGTGCATAATTGTGCACGTTTGTGTATAAACAACTTTTATTTTTGATGTTGTACACAATTATGTACAACCTAAAAAATATAAAATCATGATTGTACAAAACTACATATAGTTTATATAAGTGCAATTTTGAGGACTTCTTTCAAATATTATTAATGAATTAATTATTCACTGTCTACCTGCAATTGTATATAAGTAACAATGTATGTCCAAAAATAACATTTCAATGTCATACATCAACATTTAGAAGTACTTGTCATAGTATAGTTCACATTTTTTATCTAAAGAGAATGTCAAATTACTATAAAATATTATGTATTCTATATTATGATTATCCCTCCCATGTTATAAGATCAGTCAAATATATTGCGATGCCCCAGAATTTAAATTAGAAGAATTACACATCTTTTTATCTTTGATGCATCAATCAGAGCTCATAGAATTCAATGTAAGAAGAATATATAATTACATTAATGTTCATTGAATATTTACATTTTAATAAATTCTCAAAAATATATATAATAGCCAACAAAAAGCTACAAAATAACGTATAAAATCAAAGAGTGAGAAATAAAACCCAAACTATCACCCACTGATTAGTTTCACTCTACAAGCTCCTTACCCTTATCTGAAATCATGAAAAAAAATCACATAATGAGCATATAACCCAACAAGAAACCAAAATTTAGCATTACATTTAATGCGAAGTAAAAGAATCAATATATTTGTTCCAATTCCAATCAATATCAATCAATAAGCTATTAGTATGAATAATAAACAATATATGCAATCAATATTAATCAATAGAAAAGCCAATATAATTAGTGAAGCCAGGTTATTGCAATAAGCAAAAGAAGTCTATCAATCTATAAGAAATTTGATAAAAAGACTATCAATTAATAAAATGTGTTGTATGATCAAATAAGCCACAATTGTCTATTAGTTATACTCGTGTTGATGGTTCTATCACATACTTCTATCAATTATTATGCCATGTATAGCTGTCTATTAACATGTCATGTAAGTATGCTAAATCAATATACTATATCAGTATGCTTATCAATATATTGTATCAATATGTTTTTCAATGTCTATCAGTATCTCTATGGCATGCTATGACATGTTATATCGATATCAATGTCGGTTCCATCAGTCCTACTTCAGTTTTATCTATCAATCAATTTATATGCTATCATATAAATGCAATCATGAATGCAATTATGAATGACAAGATAGAACATCCAACTTTTATGTGGTGTTTTTAAAATCTTAAACCCTAATTATAGGCCAGTTGATCATTAGTCTTTAATTTAATCATAGCTGTCTATCAATTGGTCATCATTCTTTATCTTACAATCATTATTTATAAATTTTAAATCAATTCATATATGAATTTTAATAAATCATTAAGAGTCGTCACTCTCTGTCCATCGGCATAATTCAATCAATTCATTATAGGCTACAACCAGAATTACATCATAAATCTTTATTTTAAGGAAAGTCCGTCAACCCATCCTCCTGTATAGGGTATTACATTTTAATAGCCAACTCATATTAATTTTAGTATTGATAGTCAGCCTCCCTTGCTTACATACAAATTCCATATTTATCTTATATTAGTCATATCATTTTCGCTATGTAATATGAATATCAGGTATGGAATAAATTAATCTATGAAATGCAAGAAAATATATTTACTATACATTAACTTCAGAAAATCATAACCACCAATTATTCTATAATATTATACTTAGAATACTCATAAGAATCATATTTATCATATTAAAAAAGTTGCACATTAAAAGTTAGGTAAATCAGAAGAAAGTATATTTTTGACATATTTAGGAGAAATAAAAATCGTAGAAATTAAAACCATCGAAAATAGGAGTAAGAGCATAGTTACTTACATCAATTAGAACAAAATCCATAATAGAAGCGATGGATAAAAACACCCCTAAAGAGCTTTCTCTCTCTTTTCTCTTCCCTTCTCTCTCCCTTCTCTTCTTCTTATCCTTTCTTTCCTTTTCTGACAAACAAAATGAGAGTGAGGGAGGGGTGGTAAGAATATTTAAAGAAAAATATTAAAAAATCAAGTTTAGTGCCTAGCTCCACGGCGCCCAAAATCCAACGTCGTTCTGCTTCATGTTGCCCCCAGAGTTACTATAGAACAAAGAGCTCGACACTGCTGCGCTTGCCAACCCAATGTTGCCAGCTAGATCGGATTTTCTTATTTTTAAAACAAATTTATTTAAAATTTTTGGGTTATTACATATCTACCATGTCATGTTTTGTTGAGGTTTGGGGCAATAAGCTTTCTAAAAAATGATTGTGTCCTAAGGTTCACTATTGATGTGATAGCCCTCGTGATGGCATAATTCAATTTTTTATCTAAAGAGGATGTCAAGCTACAATAAGATATTAATGTTTTATATTTATGATTATCCTTCTAGCTCATGCCATAAGATGTATCAAGCATCTTCCAAATTTTATTTTGTTAGAGTGC
This sequence comes from Dendrobium chrysotoxum, assembly GCA_019925795.1. NCBI lineage: Eukaryota > Viridiplantae > Streptophyta > Magnoliopsida > Asparagales > Orchidaceae > Dendrobium > Dendrobium chrysotoxum. The sequence goes on along the minus strand of CM034305.1, from coordinate 85,003,684 downwards.
AGAGCAATAAGTTTTCCAAATATGGGATCATGCCCTATGGTTTATTATTGATGGACACCACTAATGATTGGACTCATCAAACCATGGAGATAACGTGTGTTCATTATCGATCTTTTTTAAAAAAAAATTATTGTTCATAGACACCGATAACAAAATGAAAAATTATAATCCATTTGAGACTCGCTAATTACCAAAAGTTATGTATGCAAATTTTACTATCGAACTTATTTTTCTCAAAATAATCACACCATGCTAATGAATCTATCATCTTTTTCAAAGAATCTAAAGAATTTCCCTTCATACAAATATGCATATCATGTATGGAAGTTTGTAATTTCCCAATTTGATGGCATTGATATGACAAGAACTACAATAACACCACTAATATACATCAATGATTTATTTCTTTGATTATAGCAAGTATTCTTTAGATTTTGTTTGAGACAATTTTCTTACTGCTTTATAAAGTTACTTTTTAGTACAAAATCTCTTCAAAGTAGAAAAAAAAAAGTTGTCTAAAGCTGTCCCAAACGAAACCTTAGTCAAATTTATTGCCTTGTTTCTTTGAAATAACTACATCTTATTATCTATCTTCATCAATTACAAAATTCTTTCTCTGAACAAAGTGATGTGGTTGAGCCTCACATGACTAAAGTGATTAATATGTTAGGCATACAAAGTTTTTTAAAATATTAGAGAATCAAAGAACATTATCTCATGTCTAAAATGTAATCAGGTTAATCATATTTCTCCAAACAATATTGTGCACTACACTTTATATAATAACTGGCTAACTTAAGTTGAAAAACCACTGCAAGTTACCGAAGGTCTGCGCATGCCGCAGAAGACATATGCACAAGCTTGAAGCCCAACATAATCATTGGATATGGTTCTAGGTCTCGTTTGGAATAGCTTCTTTGCTATTTTCTGAAACAATTTTTTAGTATAAAAATTCTTAAATCAAAAAATTTTGTGTACTAAAAAATTATTTTAGAAAGCAATAAGAAAATTGTCCCAGACGAAGCTTTAGTTCATTTTGAAAAGTTTTGAATAAAGTTAATGATAATATTTACTCCAAATGAGGTGCCAACTCTAGGGAGAGTAAAATAATGATTAAAGGGAATTTGAAATATTGATGTTTAATGAGTGATTGTTTATTGTATTTTTTTTAAAAAATATTATTTCATGCAACAAATCTTTTGAGATTCAAATTATATTTGAAATAAAAAATTTTGATGCCCGAAAAAAAGGGGGAATTAATGTATCACCAAAAAATCAATTCAACTCGCAAATTTTTGACACAAGTATTTGAATTAGAATTAGTATTGAGATCATTTGAGCCAAATTATCATTGAGCCATACGTGCAAAAATCTATAAATTGGCCCTCATTTTGCACTAAATTTGAATAATCTTAGAGCTATGGTTATTTATCGATAGTGATAATCACATCTAACGACCATTATCTATCCATTATTATCATCCAAACATCATCACTCAATATCTATCATTTGACTAACGCCGCCTTATCACCATCACCAAAATGTATTGTATTGCAATCACCTGACCATTGTACTCACCATTGTCACCCAACCACCTTCTTAGGCCTTCGATCGAAATAATCATCAGTCACCCCTCATTTTTTCTCTAATATTTTCTCTTACTATCATAGGCGGCCAAGTCGACAATTTAAACTTCATAATCCCGACTTCTCCAATATAACACATGATTTTTTTTTTTTTTGGTTTTTTTTTTCATTCAATTTTTATCCTTTCTTCTGAATAAATCCCCACTAACAAGAAAAGAAACATTTAATGCATCTTTACAGACTTGGAACATATAATAAAGATGAACATGAAGTGATCTGTACATCCAAAATTCTTTCATGGAACAACTTTATAAAGACTGAGCAAATATATAGTATTAGATTGTTTGGTCCATTCATGACAAGAAGCTTAACAAGGAAACTTTGAAACTGAGCAAAAAGGCAAACAGAAGAACGAAAGCATCAGAGATTCTAAGAATTCAGGGCAAACAAAACAGTCAAAGCCCCTTGTAGACAGCCATTACTGGAACTACAGCTTCAGCTGCACGATGCGGTTTACTCTTACGACGGCTTCCAGTTTGTCTGTATCCAATAGTCTTTGCCGTCTCCCCCACTTTGGATCCCGCAATGGAGCCATTTTCTTCCAATGCTGCACCAGAGTTTTCTTTTACTTGCAAAAACCTCTTCCTCTTCTTCCCACTCTCCTGAGCTATTTCCTCCTTACTCATGAGGATTGGTTTGATATTGGTTCCATCTACTTCAATTGCTACATTTTCCTCTTGCTTGTTATCATCTTTCACGGGCATTTCAGGCTGTCCACTTCTTTTATATTCTGGAAGCGGTTCTTCACCCCCATTTCCCAGGTCCTCATGGCTTGCTACTACTGTGAGTTTCTTCCCCTTCCCTCTTCCTCTGCCCATTTATCCCAGCTTGCCTTGCAGATGGAAATTTTAAACAGCTTTAGAATCTGCAGAACTCAGCAATGATTTTTTTCTTTCAACTGTTTGTACCTTACACAATGTAGCCTGCACATACACAAACAATAAATATGAAAATGAATGCTGTGTATCACAAAGCCTGCACAGTGTTAAGATATATGAGGAGACATTAAAGGATATTTAGCAAGTGAGGGTAGTAACTGAGCCATTAGCAATGGTGGAGTTACAGAGGAATGATCCAAGAAAATAGTGTAGTTTTGCGTTGGTTAACAGAGAAAAAAAGCTCAATGTAATAGTAACAATGGAGTTTCCGACAAAAGCTCATTCCATCCCCAAGAGAAGAAAGAGGAAATGACCTCAGCAGGATCCAACAATCTTGTGGAAGCAGCTGCACACTCTCCAAATGGATGAATCAAATAATCTTAGAAAATACATGGATGAGCTCAACAAGATTATTCTTGATCTAAAAAATGTAGATGTAAAAATTGAGAAAGAAGATCAGGCTATTATTCTTCTAAGTTACTTTGCCGAAATCCTATAAGCATATAGTGAATACATTGCTATATAGTAAGCAGACATTGACCATGGCTGAGGTGAAGTCGGTATTGATGTTGAAGTAGATTCAGCAAAGATCCGAGAACAAGGAAGAGAAGAATACTGATAATTTGATTGCAAGAGGAAGAGGGACATTCAACATTCTATGAAACCAAGGTACAGGGCGAGACTAGTGGCTAAAGTCTTCTCATAGTAAGAAGGAATAGACTATCATGATATATTCTCATCAGTTGTGAAACAAACTTTCATTAGAGTGATGATGTCAATTGTTGCGAGGTTTGATCTTGAATTAGATCAAATGGATATGAAGATGGCATTCTTGCATGGTAATCTTGAAGAAGAGATTTATATGAGCAACCGGAAGGTTGTGTTGTTGGTGACATCAACAAGGTATGTTGTTTAAAAATACTAATTTATGGATTGAAACAATCTAGACAATGATATGTAAGGTTTGACAACTTTATACAAGGCATTAGTTTTGAAAGATGCAAGCATGAAATTTGTGTATTTGAAGAGAACTTTTAATGTTACAAGCACTACATATTTGTTATTGTATGTTGATGATATTTTGATAGCAAGCAAATTTAGAAATGAAGTTGATTGGTTGAAAAATCAATTATCTGTTAAATTTGAAATGAAAGATATGGGAGCAGCTAGCAAGATTTTGGGTATGCAAATTGAAGGAAATAGGAATAATTGCAAGTTATTTCTTTCACAAGCACAATACATGAAAGGTGTAATATGCAAATTTGGAATGCTTGATGCAAAACCTGTACAAACTCCAATAGCTGGACATTTCAAATTAAGTGTTATTGATGCTCCAAAATTTACAACAACAACAACATCAAGCTTTTATCCCACTATAAAAAAAAAAAGCTTTTATCCCACTACGTGGGGTCGACTACATGAATCATTTTTCTTCATTGTGTTCTGTTAAGAAAAATCCATATGGAAAAGGTTCCATATGCAAATGTTGTTGTAAGTTTACCATATGGAATGGTGTGCACTAGGCCAGATCTTGCTTATTCTATTAACATGGTTAGTGGTTTATGGAAAATCTAGGAAAAATACATTGGCTTGCTGTCAAATGGATATTGAGATATATTAAAGGCTCATTGAATCAAGACTTGTTATTTGCAAATTACAAGTTGAACAGCAGTATTATATCAGGCTACATTGATTCAGATTTTGCGGGATATTTGGACACAAGGCGTTTAATTTCAGGATACATGTCTTCTGTATTTGGTAATCTAGTAAGTTGGAAGTGTTCTTTGCAACATGTAGTTGCATTGTCTATCATAGAAGCAGAGTTTACCGCTGCAACTAAAGCAATCAAAGAAAACGTTTGGTTACAAGGATTTATTAAAGAGCTTGGGTTCTCTCAAGACAAGTTCATTGTATTTTGTGACAATCAAGGTGTCATACAACTAATGAAAAATCCAGTTTTCCATGAAAGATCAAAACACATAGATATAAAGCTACATTTTATTAGAGATATCATTGCAAATAGAAATGTCGAGGTGGAGAAAATTGCATAGGAAGAAAATCCATCAGATGTTTTGACAAAGTGCCTACTAATAACCAAATTCAAAAACTGTTTGATATAAATCATTTATTTGTTATGTGTGGAATCTGATTGTGTTGATCAATTAGATTGTTCTGTTGCTCCGGACCTCAAGTTTCTCATGCTCGCTGGGGGGTTACCCCTTGCTTGGGTTTGGGTGCTCAACAAACGAAATTGTTTACGTCCAACGCCCTAGCACTGTGTACCCGAGTGCCCCAATGTTGCGTACCCGAGCGCCCCAGCGCTGAACGACAGAAAGCAAAGTACCACAACTGTCTAGATATGGCACTGCAGCGGTTGAAGATAGAGACTTGAGCACCACAACGCTTCAAACTGGCGCCGTAGCACTGCGAGACTGACTGGACGGTTTTCTTTCTCATTTTCTGAGGGGTTGCGTCCTTTTGAGTTATTTTACTTAGATTTCTCTTGTATTTTCAGTTAGGGCAAGTGTGAGAATGGTGCATGTGAAAAAAGAAGCAAGGAGAGAGTGAGAGAGAAGATAAATTTGTACTTATTTCTCCCAACTTTTATAGTGAATTTCTTGGTGTGGTGTGGCTCCATGATTTTTTCTCTATTTTGGATTTTTCCATGTTAAATCTTGGTGTCCTTTACTATTCCGCTGCTTTTACTTTCTTGCTTGTTTGGTTATTGTGGTGTTTACGCCTCAATCTCCTCATCTCCCTAACATTATTAAAATTGGATCAAGGTGGAGACTGTTAGTTGTTATGATCTGATTTTATTTCCTGTTTTTCCTATAGTTGTAAGTTATACTACCAATTTCTTTAGTTTCTTGTGTAGCCATAGTCATCTTTTTCTATATTGTTTTGATTTCGGTTTATGTATAAATAGTAAACAAAAAGATATTGTAGAGAGTTTTTTGCTGAATAAAATTCCTCATTTGTCAGTTCCACAAAGAGATTTTCACATTGCGCGTTTCTTGAAAATTATGTTTGTTGTGTATGTGTGGGATTTTTGGATTCTGGCTTCTACCACACGCTGGAGTGTTGTGTTAGACCGGCCTAGCCGGTCCATACGGGCAAAACAGGCGGACTCTTCCGCCTTTCCTGTATGCGTCGAACGCACCGCTGGGACCAAAAGAGCTATTTAGAAAGGTTTTTTGAGGGAGTTAGGAGAGAAATTTGAATGCAGGGACTGTTTAGAGATTTCCTTTTGGATTGTATGCATTAAATAGTTTGTTTTCCTAAGATTAGAGCATCTTGAATTTGGGGCTGAAATTTGAGATCTCTTATGTTTCTTTTGGGCTCTAGCGGCGTCTAGAGATTTGGGAGAGATAGATCCTCCTCTCGAATAGAGGATCAATTGTATCTTGTTATTTTCTTCCGTTCTATTTGAGTATTGCAATAAAATTATAGTTTCTCTGGTTTTCATTGGAGTTTGGAAGAATTTTTCGCTGTTTTTTTCGAAATTGATAGGATTTACTTGAAATCTTCAAGGGTTTCCTATCAAATTAGTATCAGAGCAAATTTTGGGACCTTTTGGGGGCTGTTTTTGTGAATTTCAACAACTGTTTTGGGCTAGAGGTAGAAGGGTTTGCTGTTTTTTTGGAATCGAGATTTAGATTTTTAGTCCAACAAAAATTCGGGTATTGATGGAGGCCAAGAAAGTGAATGCGTTGGAGAAATACCTCGAAGGGGAGATCGGACAAATGAAATATGAAATTTCAAATTTACAAACTCAAGTTTCAGATTTAAAGAAAGAAATTTTAGCCATCCATGATAAGATCGATTTAAATTTTTTCATCATGGGGGAGATGTTGAAGAAAGTGCTCGAGGGCCAAAACAAAAAAATATCGTCGGAGGTGAGTGAAGTCACCGACAGCCAGGAAAATGGAGAAAACTCTAAGCCAATAAGTTAAAGAGAAGATCAGGAGGTGAAGACTCGAAAGAGAGAAGAGAGAATACCTTCCCTAGAGCCTATTCCTAGGGAAGAGCCAGGTAGAGAGTATGGGGAGAGGCGTGAGGAGGTAGGGCAAGAACGAAGGGGTGCTGAATTTGAGAGGAAAGGGACAGATTTTGAAAGGGAAAGAAGAAATTATGACCGAAGTAGGGCTGAATTTGAAAGGAAAGGGGTTTATTATGATCCAAGATGTGCTGAATTTGAAAGGAGAAGGTGGGAAGTTGATGAAAGGTTTGGGTATGAGCGTAGAAGGGATGACTGGGACACTTGGGGAGAACCACCCCCTTGGGGGATGGGAAATTATGGAGGGAACAGAGGAAACAGAGGCGATCTGAGGGTGAGAAAATTGAAGATGCCAATCTTTGAGGGGGAGGATGCGCACGGGTGGATCTACAAGGTTGAAAGATATTTTGTCGTCAATGGGTTGACGGAGGAGGAGAGATTGACGATAGCGGGCCTATGTTTAGAAGGTAAGGCTTTGGCTTGATATCAATTGAGGGACATGCAATGACCCATATGGAGTTGGAGGGAGTTCAAGGATTGTTTGGTAGAACGCTTTTGAACTATCAAGGGAGGAGACTTCTACGAGCAGTTCTTCGCCTTGACACATGATGGTTCAGTGATAGAGTACCGGGAGAGGTTCGAGTACCTTGCTAGCTGACTGGACCGCCTTTCTGAGACAGTATTAGAAGAGAACTTCATGAAGGGACTGAAACCATAGATCCGGGCAACAGTTAGAGTGATGAGGTCTCGTGACTTGGGAGAGGCTATGGAGCTAGCTCAGTTGGTGGAGGATCAGAGGCACCTGGAGAGAGGAATAGGAGGTAGCAGCTCAGTAGGCTCGAACAGGATGACCACCACGGTATTGGCATCCAAGGAGCCAACACCAGATATTTTTCGGGGGACTTTGAAGGAAAAGACCGCAGGAGGAAGACTTGGGGACAACTTCAAGAAGCTCACAGAAAAGGAACTACAAGAGAAGAGGGCGGGGCTCTGTTTCAGATATGACGAGAGGTATACTCCGAGGTACAAGTGTAAAGACCGAACTCTTCAGGTTCTTACCGTTTGTGATGATGACGGAAAGGAGGGGAGTGTCGTCTTTCCACATTGCGGACAAGGTGAGTTTTTGGGAGGGGAATATTGTTAGACAGGTCCAGCCGGTCCATACGGGACCTGCTTACGGACAAAACAGGCGGACTCTTCCGCCTTTCCTGTACGCGCCGAACACACAGCCGGGACCAAAAGAGCTATTTAGAAAGGTTTTTTGAGGGAGTTAGGAGGGAAATTGGAATGTAGGGACTGTTTAGAGATTTCCTTTTTGATTGTATGCATTAAATAGTTTGTTTTCCTAGGGTTAGAGCATCTTGAATTTGGCTGAATTTGAGATCTCTTAGATTTTTCTTGGGCTCTAGCGGCGTCTAGAGATTTGGGAGAGATAGATCCTCCTCTTGAGTAGAGGATCAATTGTATCTTGGTATTTTCCGCTTCCTTTTCAAATAATACAAATTATCACAAATTATCTACTGTTTTCGTGGTTTTGAGTGGATTTTTCTGGAGAATTCTCGCTGTTTTCCCAAAGATTCATAGGAAATCCTTGAGATCTACAAGTGTTTCCTATAATACTTGAGATCTACAAGTGTTCCCTATCATGTTGATTCACGATTTGGCTTCTGGAGCATGCTGAAGCATGGTCTTATTCTCTGGCTTATAGTTCACGCTGGAGCATGTTTTCAAATTCTAGGCATTTGTTACAAGCCAGAGTAGTTAACAGCTTTCTTGGCTTCTGGCAGAAGTCACATTTCTGGGTTTCTGGTTTCTTAATTTCTGCATACAGAGATACGAAAATACATAACAGTAGTTAGATCTTACAATGTGAGGTCTTCATAGAACTTTTGTTATTTCTTTTTAGTGATTCTTAAAAAGTATTCACCAAGCCATGACCACCGACTAGAGCAATCTTTGGCCAATGAAAGGAAATCAGTATTCAGTAGTCATGGTTTCTTTTGTTGACCAAATATTTATTAGTTGAACAGAGAATGCGTTGCTAACATACGGAAAGATGCATCTAATCTGTGAATGGATACTTAGTTTGCAAAACAAACAAATTGCCATGTTGGCATACAGATAAATCTATCTCCATTAATTCTACTTCCTTGAATTCTACCTCCATCAATGTTTCTGGAGTCAAGCAGTCCTCAACCTTTCTCATTCACTTAGTGCCATCTCAATGAACTGTAGGATTATCAATGCCATCTCATCAATTCATAGGCTATCGTAATTATTATATAATTATTATTTTAACACTTCATCAATCCGTAGACTATTATAATTATAATCCCAAGATTTATGTGTTTCCTACTAAACACTTATGATTGTATAAACACTATATAAATATTATTAGAATGATAATTTACAGCCTTTAAGTCATTTTTTCTTAACATTTCTGTTAAGTCAGAACTTCTATCATAGCATTGCCCCGAACTTGCAAGCATTCATTGCTCAAAGTCTCTTTTCATTCCTCTTAATATTCTTATTTGTATCATTCAACACTACAGCCTTATCTCTATCCTTCTTTCTCTTTGCAACAAATTACTACCACATTTTTTCTTCCCGTTAATCACAAAAATATTCATGTTCATTTGGTCTTCGGTTCATTTGAAATAAAAACCAACAACTCAAATTCTATAGGAGAATTAAAAAGCATTCATTCAGCATATCATTTGAACGAAATGAATCACCTCAAGTGGTGATAATTGGTTTAGACATTCTTAAAGGAAAGGAAGATTGGGCAATTCACTTGGCTTTGAATTTTACTAAAGAGGGTCCTATATTCAATACTTGGAATGAACATGACTCAATGATGATATCTTGAGTATGGAACTCCATGGCTTTTTAAATAAGTGACATGCATGTTCCTTCATTCAATAGAAGAAAATTGCCATACAGTAAATCAAATGTATTCTAAATAGTAAATTCATGATGCAGCTCAAATCTATGAGATCAAAACAAAGATCTTAGCCACAAAGCAAGGAGGAGGATTTATCATAGAAAACTACAATCTATTACAAGGTCTTGGGCAACAGATGGATCATTATCAATACATTCAAATAGAATATAGAAAAAATGCATCCCTCCTGAAAAGGTTTGTTGAAAAAGATCGAAATTATGATATTCTTGCTAGATTAAATATTTAGTTTGATGTTATAGGGGTATAAATTCTCAGAGAAGAAGATTTTTCTTTACTAAAAGAAGACACTGCCATCATTTGAATGAAAGAAGAGAGAAAGGGAATTATGATTGATCATTACCCCATAGAAAGTTTAACGACAAAAGGCGTCGACATCAAACAGTTTTGAAGGAAGAAGGTTTGATTTTTCTTGCAATATATGCACCATAAAGAATCCCTATTTATCCCTATTTATGGTGCATATATTGCTAGAAGGTTTGATTTTATAAAAAAATGTTGGAAGCTTCGTGCCAAGTCACCAAGCAAAAGTTGGGCAACATTAGGAGGACAAGTGAAAAAAAAATAGAGACATGCATATATACCGTGTGAAAGAAGGTAACAAAAAAAAATTCCTTATTGAGTTAAAAAAAAGAAATAGAACAAGTTGAAATTTTTGCTAGTATCACTAAAAAAGAATCCTATGACATGGTACTTGTTTTCATGTATTATCTTATTTTCCCATGTTTTTAAAGTGCAAAAAAGCCCATTACTGACTCCTAAATTATTGATTCAAGTGCTAAATATCATATGAACAATTCACATAAATTTATTTTATATACTCCCTCTTGTAGCAAAAAGAAAATAACCATTATTACTAGATCATTGATAACCGTTGCTAGCCAAGGAGACATTCTTATAAAGCAATCGCTCATACTTTAAGATGACATCCATGTACCTAAAGTATTCACAGACTAGTTTTCTATCCAAGAGTTAACTACAGTTTCTGAATGCCTTGTTATATTTTACCCTTCATGGTGTATTTCAGGAATAGAGCAAAAGGAGAATGACTAAATTTGCTAAAGAAAGATACGTTCCCTACCACCTTGAGAAATCCAATGACTAAGAAAGCTCCAAACTATATATTATATTAATTTTCATTTCTAAAACTTTTAAATCCAACAAAATAAGAATATGGCTTCAACACCTATGTCTTGACCATGATTCTTTAGTTATTATCAAAACTATGTTTTATGTATTATTTAGAAATACTAATATTGAGAGTTTCATTGTAATACTTGTGAGTTAGTAAAATACAAATGTACCAATTTTCTGATAAGTAATGCAAGAATCCAAAGTCCCATTTCTTCTCATTCAGGTTGACATCTAGGGACAATTAATACTCCACCGAGCCCAATAGTCCTCCAATTTCCTTAATTCACTTTCATGCCACCTTAGTAATCTGTGGGATTATTAGCACAATCTCATCAATCCATAGACTTAAAATTATTCTAACGCCTCATCAATATGTGGACTATTGTAATTATTCTCTAATTATTAAAAATTCTCCTATGATTGTATAAATACTAAACAAATATTGGAAAAAAAATACTCACCCTATTCTCCCCATTTCTTGTTAGGGTGCAATTTAAACATTAATACATATGTGAAAAAACCAACTGATGTAAGGTGTACGTATAAGAGAGCTTCTTCTAGTTGTCGACCATGATTTTTTTGGATTAAAAAAAAAATTGTTTGGTCAAAGTCATCCTCCCTAACTAGGAACTTGAGATTGCCCACACTAGCACGCAAAGCAAGGTGAAAACTAAATAAAGACTAATAAGAAGAAAGAAACAATTCAATAGGGTTCTACAATACAAAATCTTTCTGGAATTCAAAACTCTACAGGGATTCTATGCACTCAATAGAGGATCCCATCGAGATCATATGTGGTTTAAATTTCTTTAGTTTATCTTATTTTCACGTTGGTAAGGTTGAACATACACTCATGCAACCAGTGAATTGCTTCCCTTACTTGACTAATGATTGGTATAGTGGTTGAGGGGAAGGCAATCCACAGAGAAGGAGATGATTGGAAACCTAGTTTGCTAACAATAGTAATTGCTAATTTTGATTTTCATCCTCTATGAGGAATGGAAAACTATTGATATTTTCACATGAAATCAACTTGACTAATGATTTGTAAATGTTTTTTTAATTAACAATGTTATCTATTAAATGCAAGTCATTTAGTGTAATGCTACATTAACCAATATAATGTTATCTAGAATGATCAAGGATTTATGATCTTTCCCTTTACTATCATTTATTCTAGCAACCAATAGCTTGACACCTAGATGTTGGTAAATGTGGCCAAAAACTTAATGTAAATAGATTGGGTGGCACAATGATAACATAAAACAGAATTTAAATATCATCTATAGAATTCTTATTTAAAGATTTCATTAAATCAAATAACTAACGTATGCTATTAATGTAACATTACATAATAAGTGTTGTAGAACTAAACAGACTTTCAATAGATTATTAGTTAAACAGTAATGATTTAAATATTAAATGCATCTATGAAAGTCATTTAGTTTACCCAAAATCATGCTAACCAATCAATGGAAGTAAACTAGGAAAGCAACATTGAATGGAGCAAATGTTCAATGATGAAGTGGTAGCTAGCTATATCTCATGAATGGGCTAGCAAAGTGGTATGATTTAATGTAATGAGGGTTGGGACTAACCCTTCGGAATGATGGAGTTTGTGAGGAATGTTCAGAGAAAATAATAAAACTCTTGTGAGAATTAATAGAGGAGCTATATGAAATAAAACTCCATGAGCGTCCCTAATCCATTATATGGGTTCATAATGTGAGTTCAATTTACCTACATGAAAAGAAAGAGAAAAAACGATATCGCATTACGACACAAATTTGTGCAAAACTTCTATGCCTTGTCTTGATCTTGAATGGAGGCATGCCTAGCACCGTTGGGTTCACCTTTGCACTATTTCTATAGAAGAGCGCAAAAGCGCAAACTAACACGCACTACATGTGCTATTTGTGTGCAATGGGATATAAAACATAGCACATAGCTCATAAAGCACCTGCATTTTGTTGGTTTATTTTTAATTAGTTTTAAAATTATTATGATTTAGATTTTTTTTTCATTTAAGGGCATGATCATTTTTTACTTGGTTTACATTAAGTATAACATAACTTGATTTGAAGATACAACCATCAAGCTAATGAAGGTTAATATAAAAATTGAGAACAATAGGATTACCAAGTGTTTGATGAACAAAAGTTTACATGAAGTAACATTGTAAGAGCTAGAGGTGTATGAAATAAACTACAAAATTCAAGATCTAAATATATATATATATAAAAAGAATATTCATCTAGGCTTATCACACTTACAAATGAATATGAAAATGATGAAGGTGATGAAGAAGATTATGATTTAAAAGATGACAATGATAAAGACAAAGTTATTTTGATTTATGATGTGGATGATGATTATTTTCTAGATAACAAGTTTACTTTTAGATGAATATGGAACTTGTAACCAAACTATTTTTATGCTCGAAACTTAACTTCCAAATTTAATATTTTATTCTAATATTATCCATTGCTATAACCATGATAGTTATTGATGTGAAACAAACAAGATGCAAAGGAAATTGCTATTAGGAAATTAAGAACATAGAAGAACTTTGCGTTGTCAAAGATAAACTCATTACATGCTCAAGTTGGATTTAAGAATTTTAGCAAAGAAATTAAATAATAGCAAGTAGTAACATTTAGAGACTACAAGTCTTGCAAATTACCATCCAAAATTAAAGTAAATGTAATGGCATCTTTAACAAAGCCCAACGTTTAAATTTTAGAACTTCACCTAGAGATCCCTTACTCAACTCATGATGGTGGGCTTTAGCGGAAGAATGTTGCAAACAAACTTAGGGATGCCACTAGGAAACATGTGCCGCGTAGGATACTAGTCGTTGGAGAAGTAACCGGAGTAGGAGGAGTGGTTGATGGTTGATGATGTACCAACGGCCCGGGAGGATGTGCTCTTCCTTGATCGTCTTCAATGAATCCGTGATCAACGTCCGGATCGGCCATTCATGCTTGTCTAAATGTGGGAGAGAAGGTAAGTGTAAGGAGGGAGAGGAGAGATAGGGAAATTTCAGCAAATCTGAAATTAGCCCAGATTTTGGGGTAACTTGGAGGGAAGAGGAATTAATTTTGACTTGCCAAATTAATTCCAAAGGGGAGGGGGGAAAGGGGCGGCTATGGGAGGTGATTGGGACTGATTTGGAGGGCTTAGGGTTTAAGTTGGGAGAGGAAAAACAAAGGGGAGGGGGCCGGCCATGTAGGAGGTGGAGAGAGGGGATTTGGTTTTAAGTAGGTGGGCCCCAAGGAGTAATTAGAGATTAAAATTAAATCTGATTTTAATCTCAGATTTAAGTAAATAGGGATATTTCCTAATTTAAGTTTTAGGATTAGGAAAGTATTTGAAATTAGAATTTGAATTCAAAATTCTAATTAAATACCTTTCCTAATTGATTGAACTTATTTTAGGAAAGTGAGTAAAGGCCCTAAATAATTGATTTCAGATTTTGACCATAGATCATGGGGGCCGGCGGGTTGGCTAGGGAGAGGCGGTGGCTTGGGGGAGGGCCGGCGGTGGAGCCGGCGGCTGGGGGTGGAGCAGGTGGCCGGCGGTAGGGAGGGGCGGCGGCTTGTTGTTGGGAGGGATGAGGAGGAGGTGGCCGGCGGTTTGGAGCCCAAAGGTGCCGCCGGTTTTGGGTAAAGAGGGGAGAACTTGGCCTCAATGTAATCTCACTCCAAATCTCACAAAGAGCTCTTGAACAAGGATTTTAGAACTCACAAAGAGATCTCTCTCCTCTCATGAACTCACTAAGAGATCAAATCTAGTGGAGCAAATTTTCATTTAATCAATCAATAATAATACAATGCATGGAGACCTTAATATATAGGTCTCAAAACTAGAAAATAAAATAAACGACAACTATGCCCTCGGGGCTACAATAGAGACTCAATACCCTAAGGGTAGAACTGGAAAACTGAAAATACATAAATAAGCAACATGCAAAAATACATCAAAAATAAAGACTACAAATCGTGGCCGTCGATCTACGTCTCCGTCGATGGTACACGTGGCGAAATCTTGGATTGATGTCCTCATCAGTTATATTTGCAAAATTAATATTTTTATTTGTCATGATACTTTATATTTTAATATTATTGACTTTAGTTCACCTTCATGAATGGTGTTGCTTAGATTTTTTTTACTTCTTGGTCTTACATTGTTGATGTACTATTAATTTAATAATGATTTTTTCCTTTGCACTAATTTTAAAATAGTGTGCCATGTCATATGCGTTTAGCTATATCTCATGAAGTGTTCAGCTATATCTCATGAATTGGGCATGAAGGATCTTGTGCATGGAATTCTGTTGGAATTCAAGATCCGAATGAGAACCAAACATGAGATTGTGATTGGATCCTATGATCTGAAAAGAATTTTTCACTATTTCTTCTTATCAATTCTTAGATAGTTTTCACCAATCCATGAGCCCTTATGAGAACAATCTTAGAATAAAATAGGATACAAGTATAAAGTAAGCACATCTTCTTTAATCAGCTAAACATTCTTTGGCCACCCACACAAGTTGTGGTGGACAAAAAGAAAGATGCATCCAAACATGAATGGCTTCTTAGCTTGCAACACAAACATATCACCCAATATTGGGTGCAACCCCAGCATGTTTACATAAGTTGCACAACCCATTCATGCATGTATGAGTTGGGTGTAACAAGTAGGGTGTTTCTTTTAGTGGTCACCATGGTTTCTTTGGTCGATTGAAGAAATCATCCTCTTAGAAAATGACATTCTCAAATAGTCTTCATTTGAATTTCCCATGCATGCTAAACAAGCACCTACAAGAATAAAGGAAAAAATTCCAATAGGATTCTACTGTGCAAAATCTTTTCATGATCCTAGAAGGATCCTATCTTCCAATGGGATCCCATGCACACAACACAGGATGTGAGGATCATTTGTGTCTTGCAAAAGATCTTGAGATTTTGTCAAGATCATGTAAAATTGAATTTTCTTCCTTTCCTCCTTGTCACTGCAGTAAGCTCGTACATTAATCCATGCAATCTATCACCCTCACCTCAACATTAAGGATGATAGTGTGATTGAGGAATATGCAATCCACAAGAACTGAAATGATTACAGTAATAATTTTGTACAATAACAAATCTTCAAATCTATGAAGACTTCCACACATAATTTAAAAACCATCAATAGTACATTGTAGGTTTTTACAAATTTGTCTTCCCATAATCATCTAAAAAGTCACAAGAGGATGATATAAAAATCATCATAACTTCATCTCAACCAACTCAAATTAAATCTCCACACACACACACACACACACAACAAAAAACACAAAAAAGGCCTTATTAGCTCCAATATAATAAATAATATAATATCTAGAATGATCAATGATGTCATTATTTTTTTGTCATTTATTTTAACCATCAAATAGCCTGATATCTATGTGCCAGTAGATTAGGTAGACATGTTGATGTCAACAGATTTGACTGATACCTTGATGTCATCTACACGAAATCAGTTATTAGAATCACAATGCATAGAAAATGTCAGAGAACCAAACAAACCTTGAATAGATCTTCAAGTCCCACAATCAAGTGATAAACATTCTATTTTCATGGTTCTCTAATAAGCTTTCAAGTTCCATAAAAGATTTAAAAATACAAAGGATTATCAACATACCCCACGGTGGATAAAAGGCTATTTTCTGATAAACAGAACGCCACCAAACTTCAAATGGAATAGAAGGAATCCAAACAAAAGGAATTCCAGAATCACAAACAACAAAGCAAAGAAAAAGTGAAGCAAGCGACTGAAAAAAACACATAAATGAATCAAATGATTGTTTCCTATGAACGCTTAAGAGTGAAGCAAAATCCGAAAGGAATAGTAGCAAAACTGTAGCTTTTGAACCTATCAGAAAAATGCAATCATTTCAGAAACCATAAAGGGCAAAATAGTTAAATAAGAAGCTCATCTAGATCCCTTTCACAAATGCTCCCCACTCCTCACTAGAAGGCAATCGAAAGGATATCAGAAAACAGATAATCGCTCCTAAAACTGCAAAGAGACAATATAAAAGAGAGAACCTTCTCATTTAACAAAAGATATATATATATATATATATATATATATATATATATATATATATATATATATATATATAAAAGATAACCAGGTTTCGAAGCTGACCTTAAAAAGAAAAACCCTCACCTGGAAGGCGCTGTATTTAACTTATTCCAGCAAATCTGATGCAGAGGAAAGACTACAGCACAAACAGGTATAAAAAGATGTAATTTTTATGGCTTTGGAAGCAGAAAGCTAACGATTTGATGTCCCAAGTTGTGATCTTTCAATAAGCTTTAAAGGCAAAACAGAAAACCTTGCTAAATAAAGACTTGGATTTCAACAAGTGAAGGATTTCTCAAAGCCGTTTACATTGGAAGTGCGCCATGAGCACAAACAGAGAGAGAGAGAGAGAGAGAGAGAGAGAGAGAGAGAGAGAGAGCGCAATGGTGGAGCGGGGGACAAGGAAGACAGACTGTGGGAAAATTTTCCCTTGTTGGTTTGCCAAGAAATGCGTGCATATAAAAGAAATAGTTAATTATTTGAAAATCACGGAAAAATCATAAACAGGGACGATTACGACAATATCATTTTTAAAAACGTGAAATTAATGGGCTCAGACATGTAAAAGGAAAGTAGCAGAAGCAGAACAGAAGATCGCGGCAATCAGACGGCTGTTATGAAGAGACATCCACGCTCCTTGAAGATCATGTTGTACCTTTTTAAAATTAATCTTAAGATCTCCCCTTTATTTTTTTACTAAGAACATTTCAAAATTTTAGTACGTAATGATATGTTTTTAAATAAATTTAATTATATATTTTAAATATTTATGATTTTATCATGAGTTTTTCTATTTTATATAAATATTTGCATTTTCTTAGTTTTAAAATTGTTGCGGACTCAAATATACGTGGCGATAGAGTTTAAATTTCCGTCTCAGCGTTGTACGTATATCCAGCACACAAACAGAAGAATGAAAGAACACCAGGATTTTTACGTGGAAAGCCCTGGAAAAGGGAAAAACCATGGGGCCACGCCCAGTTGAAAAAGTTCCACTAGTATTGTATGAAATACACGAGGCTGATTCGTCCTTTAAATTCAGGACGATCAGATTACAATGAGTATCAGTTACAAGGCCAAGCAGAGTTCCGATGTCACTCGGGTGTCCAGCAGAATTCCGGCGTCACTCGGGCGTCGGGTAGAATTCCGGCGTCGGGCAGAATTCCGACGTTGCTCCTGCGTCGGGCAGAGCTCCGGCGTCCCTCGGGCGCCCGGTGATGCTCTGGCGATGCTCCGGTGGTGTTCCGGTGGAGTTCCGGCGGTGGTCGGGAGGAGCTATTCCCTCCTAGACTTCTCTTCTCTTCTTCTTCTCTTGGCTTCTTGGCTTGGGTCCCCTCTTAAGAGAAATGAGAGGCTATTTATAGTTTTTCTGGAGTGGCATAGCCCGTAAATAGATGAGGGATCAGGGGCAAATAAGGAGTGATTCAGATGAACGGCCGATATTGAATCCCTTGATCATGAACCGTTTATTGAGCATCTTAAGGTCTTAATGGTATCATAATTCTGCGATCTTGGGCTCGTTGGATTCGTCTCGTCGAGCCGCTCGATTCTACTATAAGCTCGTCAAAATCGGAGACCGTTCGGTAACTTAAATTGCTGTTCGATGCTTCCAACAGCGCTTCGGGTACTTGATTTGGACTCATTTGGGCTCGGATTGAGTCGAATTTGGTGTCGTTGAATTCGTATTTTCGAGACGCTCAGTTCGACTATAAGCTTGCTGAAATCGGAGTTTAAATGATCTTTGAATTAATTTTTGAAGTTTCCAACTTGAGTTTTCCTCGAGATTCGTGCCTGATCGAGATAATTTTTTGGTGATATATCAAAAATAATTATAAATGTCTTTATGTTATATTTAAACAATTTATATTAAAAGTAGTATTTGATGAGCATAATATTTTCAAAATATTATAAATTTCTTTAATTTTGTAAATTTTAAATCAAAAGTAAGGGAATTAAAATATAATTTATTTTTAAAGTATCACGTATTATAATTTTAAAATACTACTGATTAAGGGTACAAATAAGTCAAGCCTACTCAAGAGCCGACCTTAATTCGACTCAAAGTGTCGAGCATATTAAGTTCAAGCTCGAATAAAATTTTGAACTCATTGGATTATCGAGGTCGAGTTCGATCGAGATGAAGCTCGGCTCGATTACTCGTCGAGTGGCTTGAAATTCTGTGGAAGGCGGACTAGCGGACGGATTGCGGACCACGCGAAGTGGCTAACCCATATACAAATCGAGCGACCAACCGCTATTCGAACTGAACCACCGTATTAGGTTTTTTTGTCTTCTGCAAACTTGCGTTTATCTAGGTTTTCTTTTTTGGTTGATATGGGTCGTGAGCGCGACGAGGAGTGGCGACAACAGGATCTTCTAGTGACCGAAAATTTTCTCCCAGTATTCATCTCTCTCTTGTATCTCAACATTGCAAGAACATTAACCATTAGTTTGTCAAAATTTGCAGCAACAATACGAGCCGAGTTCGCTCGTTTGGGATTGACGAGGGGGATGAAACCATACAAAATATCTCGTACGTTCGTAGCTTATTGTTTGAGTTATAGGAAGAGTACACATCTTCTTTTGAAGAGGAAGTAATTAGTACATATGGCACATTTATAGTGGGAAGAGCAAGTGTTGTTGGTTCAAGTAATAATTCTAGAAGTACCCGGAATGTGGTGCAGAAAACAAACAAGAAGCCCATCAAATCTGATTTAGATAAATATCTTGAAGTTGGTTTAGAAATTTGTCCTCCAGGACGCCCTTTCGATGTTATAGCATGGTAGAAGAGAAACCAGATGAAATATCGCATTTATCAAGAATGGGTATTGATATCCTTGCTATTCCAATTAGCATTGTAGCTTCTAAATCTACATTTTGTGCATGAGAGAAGGTTGTTGACACCTACTGTTCTAAGTTGGGTATTGAGATGGTTCAAGCTCTCATATGCGGCTCAAATTGGATTGGTTTGCATCACAAACTCAAATTGGGTCCATTCACATTACAATCTCTATAGTTTTTATTTTCAAAGTTTCTCATTCGGAAATACTAATGCTAACATTGTATGTAAATTATTTGTAGGAAGAAGAGGATGATGGAAAAAAAGAGGATAATGAGGAGGTAGAGATAACACTACCTATAAGTTAGAAGAATCTTGAAAGATAGCACATCCCCCTACACATTTTCTCTAATAATAGTTAGAAGAATACTTATGACTTATTTTTTTTCATTTGCAGATTGACTATTTGAAAGTGCTTGTGTATGGGCAGAGTGAAAAAGATAATGGAGATTTTTGGTCATTTGTAGATTGGCTATATGAGATTTTTTGTAATCTTTATTATTACTTGGTGAACTTTGGTACAATGTTCTTGCTGAGTGAACTTTGTTCATGTTTATACCTGGAACTTACTCTTTAGGCTACCATTATTTTGCATTAGAATTACCCAATCTACTTCAGTTATGTTACTCATTTTATCTCCATATGAAAGGAATAGAAAAGAAAAAAAAAACTCTAGGTGTGATAATCTTTTTTATACAGATTAACGGCATGTTATTAAAAAAAATGACATTGTTAAAGTCAATGGTTCTATTGTTCTTCATATCATAATATTTGTTCTGTTATCTTTGAAAAATATTTTATTATAATTTGAATTACCACTATTTAGCTGAACCTATCTAGTAGGGATGATTTTGCAGCTGCCAATGTATAAAGATTTCTCATTTTGTCTGGAAAAATTTAATGTTTCAAACTAGTAACCTGCATGTGAAACATACCAAAAAAAGCACTCTATGTCAGGCTAACGAGC
Organism: Dendrobium chrysotoxum; assembly: GCA_019925795.1. Lineage (NCBI taxonomy): Eukaryota > Viridiplantae > Streptophyta > Magnoliopsida > Asparagales > Orchidaceae > Dendrobium > Dendrobium chrysotoxum. Next base: position 84,983,129 of record CM034305.1, on the reverse strand, counting down.
TTATAAACGAGCCGAGTTCAAGCATCTTATTTGAGCTTGAGCTAATGAGCCGAACTCAAGCAGAAAATAAAAACTTCGAGTTGAGTTCGAGCTCGAGTTCGAGCCACTTAAACAGTAGGTGAGCTAAGCTAGAGCTCGTTAGTACTCGAGCTCGAGTCGACTTGTTTGCACCCCTACTACCGATAGTATTAGTTGTTGTCTATTCGTTTGCTTATGCTTTAGTGGAATTTATTTTGTTCTATTTTTGTTCTATCTTTTATGTCTCATATTTCTATTTTTTATATCTTAAAAAAAAGGAAAAGAACAAAAACAATTTTTTTTCAATTTATTTTGGCCTTGAAATTCTTTCAGTAATGTTTGCCATCATCAAAAAGGGAGAGATTGTTGTAAATCTGGGCCCAAGTGTAGTGATTTTAATGATAACAAACATTACTGGCTCCTTGCTACTGCTATTCTTGCTTATTTGTTTTGTTTGCTCTGTTCACTAACCTTTCAGGCCCACAGGTTCACTTGGAACGTCAATAAACTTAAGATCAGGTAGACTAGGACTGAGTGAGTCTGTAATTTCCATTCCAATATATCTTTTACCTTTTCTTGAGTCAAATGTACTGTGATTGATCCAAAAGCTGAGTAACCTTGCACACACACACTCAGGTGGATAAATTTGGTGAGTTTGATAGTTCTTCAATTTTTGATTATATTGTACAGGACGATCCTAAATCGTCCTAGACGATTAGTTCAAAACAGAAACCCTAATTTAGGCATCCCTGATAATTAAGTTTGCTTAACTAATCGTCCTAGACGATTTATATCGTACAAGATGATCAGTACACATCAAAAATCCAGGCGCCAAACATGATTTAGGAAAGATTTGATAATTGAAATTTTGTTCTAATCGTACATGATGATTCTGATCGTCCTGGATGATGTGTAGCAATCATGCATAAATTGATCCTGTGATTAGTGATCTAAGTATGATTAGATTGAACGATCATATCGTACAAGAGGATCGTCTATGATCCACTGGGACGATCAATACAGCTCACACACATAGAGAACACAAAATTTTTACGTGGAAAACCCTAAAAAATAGGAAAAATTATGGGTCCTGGTCCTGTTTGAAATGATTCCACTAGCACTTGAGTAGGTTACAGTGGGCTGACTCGCCTCTAAGGGAGATCAGATTACAAGTATTAACCATAGGGTTGAAGTCGGGGGTATGTGAAAGTCCGATGTCACGCAGGCGGAACTTCGGGTTCACCCGGTGATATGGCAAAATTTTGGGCTCTAGGTGGTGGTCCGGTAGAACTACGGGCCTTATGTGGTGGTCCGGTGGAACACAGGGCATCAAGCTGTGGTCTGGCGGAAGTTCAGGCCTCAGGTGGTAGTCCGGTGGAAGTCCAGGCCTCAGGTGGTGGTTTGGCGGAGCAGAGGATGTCTGGTGGTGGTCCAACGGAGCTTAGGATGTCAGGCGGTAGTCCGACGGAGAAGAGGACGTCAGGTGGTGGTTCGACGGAGCTCAGGCGGTGGTCGAGGAGGAGCTAGGCAGCTGGAGCTTCCTTCCTTCTCTTCCTTCTTCTCTCCTGGCTTCGATCCCATTTTCAAGAAGAAATGTGGTTCTATTTATAGAATTCTTGAGTGGCATGGCTTGTAAATAAGTGGAAGATCAAGGGTAAATTGGGAGTGGCTCGTATGGACGGCCGATCTTGATTCCTGCGATTATACACCATTTAATGGACCTTTGACTATCTTAATGATATCAGAAGTTGATGATCTTGGGCTCGTTGGATTCATCTCATCAAACCGCTTGATTCGACTATAAGCATGTTATGATTGGAGACTATTTGGTAACCTAAATTGTGGTTTGATCCCTCCAAAAGTGCTTCGAGTCTTTGATTTGGGCCCATTTGGGCTTGGATTGGATCGATTTTGGTGTCGTCGGGTTTGTATTTTCGAGACGCTCAGTTCGACTATAAATTTGTAGAAATTGGAGTTCATATGGTTACTGAATTAATTTTTGAAGTTTCTAACTTAATTTTGCTTCGAGATTCGTGCCCGGCCAAGATAAATTTTTGATGATATATCAATTGCCCTCCTATTTTTGAACGTCGAATCTTACAAAGTCCAAAAATATTTGTACAATTTTAGTATTTAAAATATCCAAATCAGACTTTTATAGGATAAAATTACGTATATATATATATATATATATATATATATATATATATATATATATATATATATATATATATATATATATATATATATATATATATATATATATACACATACATATATGATTACTAATTTAGCTAACTAGTTAGTTAATATTAGTACTAAGCTATCGATTATAACAGATATAATTATATATTTAAGTGATGTAGTTAATTATATAATTCAAATTATTATTATTATTATTCAAAATATTATTATACCAAGAGGCTTTGATCAAAGCTCAGAATTTTTTCAGTTATAACATCAATTATTGAGAAATGTTATAATAAAGTTATCATAGTTAACTTATACCTCACACCTCCACCGGATTTATTAAGGTTATATAGTTAACTTATAAAGTTATATATCATTAATTTATATAATAATAACGTTATATATATAATAAAATTATACAGTACTTTTAACTTATATAAGTATTATAATACGTTATATATTAATACAGTTAACGTTATATATATATATAAAGCCGTTTGGCTTAAGGCTTTAATTTGAGGCTTTTAATTTGAGTCCGAGTAACAGCTGCCTCATTTTTTTTTTATATGTATAGAAATTTCTAGGAAACTTTTCATCTTTCCCTCATGTAACTATAAATACCCCCTTTTGGGGCATGAAAATTTACACTTCCCACTCTCTTCTCTTCTTTCTCAAGCTGAGGCCTTCTCCTAGCTCTGTTCAGATGGGTATCCCCTGTTCAGCCCTAGGGCCCCTCACTGAGTAGGAATTTTCTCCTCTTTCTCAAGCTGAGGCCTTCCCTTATCCCTGTTCAGATGGGTATCCCTTATTCAGCCATAGGGCCCCTCACTGAGTAGGAGCTTTCTCCTCGTTCTTCGAGAGATCCTGTGAAGGTTCGGTGTTAGTCGGCAAAAGTCTGACGTCGGGAAGAAGTCCAGTGAATGATGGAAATTCTACGTCGGGTAAAAGCTCGACGAAAGTCCGGCGATGGGTAGTAGTCCGACGACGTGTAGAAATTTCGCGTTGGGTAGAAGTCTAATGAGAGTCCGGTGATGGGTGGTAGTCCGACGACGGGTAGAAATTCAACATCGGGTAGAAGCCCAACGAAAGTCCGGCGACGGGCAGAAGTTCGTTGATAGGTGGAAATTTGGCATCGGGTAGAAGTCCGACAAGAGTCCCACGACAGGTAGTAGTCCGACGGTGGGTAGAAATTCAACGTTGAGTAGAAGCCCGATGAAAGTCCGGCGATGGGCATAAGTCTGTCGACAGGTGGAAATATTACGTTGGGTAGAAGTCCGACAAGAGTCCCACAATGGGCAGAAGTTCAATGAAGGGAAGGAGTTTAGCGTTGGGTAGAAGTCCGATAAAAGTCCTGCGACAAGTAGAAGTCCAGCAACGGGAGAAAGTTCGACGTCGAAGTCTGACGAAAGTCCCGCGATTAGTAGAAGTCTAGCAATGGGAGGAAGCTCGGCGTCAGGTAGAAGTCCGATGAAAGTCCCGTGGTGGGCAGAAGTCCAGCAATGGGAGGAAGTTCAGCGTCGGATAGAATTCAGACAAAAGTCCCGTGACGGGCAGAAGTCCAGCAACGGGAGGAAGCTTAGGGTTGGGTAGAAGTCTGACGAAAGTCCCATGCTGGGCAGAAGTCTAGCAACTGGTGAAAGTTCGGTGTTGGGTAGAAGTCCGAAAAAAGTCCCGCGATGGGCAGAAGTCCAGCAACGGGAGGAAGCTCGGCATCAGGTAGAAGCCCAATGAACGTCCGGCGACGAGCAGAAGTCCAGCAACAGGAGGAAGTTCAACGTCAGGTAGAATTTTGATGAAAGTCCCGCGACATGTAGAAGTCTGACGGGTAGAAATTTAGCATCAGGAGGAAGCTCGGGGTCGGGCAGAAGTCCGACAAAAATCCTACAATGGGCAGAAGTCCAGCAATAGGAGGAAGCTCGGCATCAGGCAAAAGTCCGACGAAAGTCCTGCGATGGGCAGAGGCCTAGCAACGGGAGGAAGTTCAGCATCAGGCAAAAGTCCGACGAAAGTCCTACGATGGGTAGAGTCCTAGCAACGAGAGAAAGCTCAGCCTCATGCAGAAGTCTGATGAAAGTCCTGCGATGGGTAGAGGCCCAGCAACAGGAGGAAGCTCGATGTCGGGCTTCTTGATGGCATGAGCCTGTATGAAAGAGGTTGAGAGAATCCACCAAGGATGTATAACCTATCTGAGATTGTATGCCATAATACTGCTCGATGATATTAACATGTGTGAAGAGGTTGAGAGAATGCACCAATGATATATGACATATCCGAGGTTGTGTTAGAGTACTGCTTGATGACGTTAACCTGTGTGGAAGAGGTCGAGAGAATTCACCAAAGATGTATGACCTAACCGAGATTGTGTGTCAGAGGATTGCTCAATGACATTAACCTGTGTGGAAGAGGTCGAGAAAATCCACCAAGGATATATGACCTAGCCGAGGTTGTGTGTCAGAGCACTGCTCGATGACGTTCACTTGTGTGGAAGAGGTCGAGAGAATCCACCAAGGATATATGACCTATCCGAGGTTGTGTGTCAGAGCACTGCTCGATGATGTTAACCTATACGGAAGAGGTTAAGAGAATCCACCAATGATGTATGACCTAACTGAGTTTGTGTGTCAGAACACTGCTCGATGACATTAACTTGTGTGGAGGAGGTCGAGAAAATTCACCAAGGATGTATGGCCTATCCGAGGTTGTATGTCAGATCCCTGCTCGATGATGTTAACCTATATGGAAGAGGTCAGATCAAATCCTCCTGGGATTGATCATCTAGTAATTAAGTCACAATAAAGATTATGTATTTCTCAAATCACTGATAAAGAGATTATATTCGTCGGTAGTTTTTCATTGTCATCATTTTAAATCTTTTTTAAAGAAGTAGACAATATCAAAATGGAGTGCACAACACATCACTATATTATATAGGATAATATAACAACTTCCTAGTATAACCTAGGGATATAAGTGTTACACCATGCTAAACACATAAGATATGTGTATAGGGACAACACAATGTTTAGCTTGGAAGAAAAAAATTAAGGATATCAGAGCGACACCCTACTTATAAAAGAGACACAATAAAATAAAATGACTACTTGTGGACCTCCGAAAGGACACAAAAACCATCGCCCCGCGAGGGGAGACAATATCTGACCAATGGAATGGCAGATTTGATCATGCATACGATTAACCATTGAGGATAGTGGCTCTCACCAGCACACCCTGATGGATAACAATATGTACGATCTAATCACAACGGGTTTCCCCCACCCGATACACTAGCTCGAGTGGGATTTATTTGAGAGTGGGATGCGGTTTCCCACGGGTGTAAGCCCCCGTGGTTAATTACATCTCAAGCCGGAGCCTGAGAAAACTCTCGATTAAGGATTCTATATTATTCTTCCCAAATTGGGATTGGCACAAGGGGATAAGACTAGGAAATCCTACTCAAAGGGGAAGAAAGGTTCAATTAGGCTTAGTCAACATACACGGCTCAGATCAGTATCCGGAGGGACTAAGGTAGTGAGAAGAAACTAGAGAAAATAAATAAATCGTGCACTCGAAACATACAGGAGAGAAGGATGGAGGTGGCGTCATTCGTGTGACGCAGATAAGTAGGGTTTATAGTCTTTCAAGGAAAGAAGACTTACCTACTGATGAGGCGTACTACGAAGCAATAGTAGCCTTGAATCCTAAATCTAATGGGTTTAGTGTTCTACGTAACACTAACACCCGTGTCCTAACTAATGCAATGCAAAATCTGGACTTACCCCGGCCTGGATTGGGGAGCCAGCTAACCACCTAGTCGCTCCAAAACCATGCTGTCCAGTCATTTATGAAAGATGGGTAGGTATGTTATAGTTCTTGGAGGTAGGGCCGACGTCTAGAGGATTTCCTAATTGGCCCCAGACTGATGTTGGGTGAATGATTCTAGAGCTAATGCAATTAAAATTTTGATTTAGTTAGTTTCTAATGCAATACATGCTAATTGAAGCTTCCAAATCAGGTATGCATAGAACTTTAAAAAGGCTTATAAAAATAGTTTTTTTAGAATTAGACTGGGCTTCCCTAGGTCCGGCACCTCATCCTCATAGGTCAGATTATCCGGACTCTACCCGCAGGCGGGGAAGTGTCTTATAGAAGGAAAGAGAGAAATGCAATAATATGTATGCGACCCAGGACGATTCCGGTAATTTCCTAGGTCGTTATGTTTCTAAATTATTTAAACCTTAAAATTTTTAATATTGGTTACAAGTAGAAAAAGTTTTAGTCCTTAGAGAGCCTAACGAAATCCAGGCTAAAACAAAAGCGACATGCAAAACGCCAAGAAACTAAGAAAAGCAAACAATCATAGAGGCACACAATCATAAATATAACACATCAAAATTATCCAAATAAATTAATAAATGTCAATAGGCCAACTGCCCTTAATTACAACCCAGGGTCTGTAGAAAATTAAAGTGGTCGGGCACCACTGCCAACAACCCGGATTTCTAATCCTAAGACTGACGCAAGTTATTTTGAGTGGGATACTGTAGATCTTCATCTTCTTGATCTTCGCTTTCTCGGACTCCTTGGATCTCAGCTTCCTTTGATTTTTCAAGTAGTAGAACGATCCAAATTTGGATTTCCAAATAGAAAAGGACCATCCTCATATTGGGTGTCCTTTCCTTTTTGGAATCCAACCTTTGGATCCTAGTATCCCCACTCAAAATAAACTTTCACAACTCTATATCAGATTATAAATAATTACATTAAATGAAAGCAGGAAATCTAGACTCTCCTGCAAGGTTATCCTAGTAAAATCATCCCAATCAGTTTATACATCATCCCAAGCAGTTTATATGAAAAAGAAAATAAAAAAATATTCATCGCAGCCACACTTGGCCATGCTCTTAGTTATTTTGAGGGCTAAGCAAGCTCTGGAGCACATGTAGCAATTTATAATGATTTATTATTTTAGCCCTCATTTATTTAGGGGGGCTGAGCAATTTCTGAAGCACCTGCATAAAACAGCATTAATTTTTAAATCATGATTATTGCCCCCTTATATTTAGCGCTGCATGAGCATGGCCACCTGCAGAAAATATCATTAGTATCAAAATCGATCCTAACCTATGGGTAGTCTATCGTGCAATCACATCAAATCCCAGAGTACAGTAAACGTAAGCAAACACATTAATAGTTCAATCATAACATGCAATGAAATCCGGAAAAGCTCGGCACACAACAGGAAAGTAAACACCGGCCTAGCCTAAGTCTAGAAGTAGTGCCCTAGCAAACAATTCTACAGTGTGTGTAAAAGCCTGTGTGGCTGAGGTAGATCCTAAGCTAGGTAGTTAGTTATAATTGCCTACTGTCCAGGTTGGTTGTAGGTCTAAAAAGGAAGTTTTATTTAAAGTATAAATATTAGTGAATTAGGATCCATTTTAGTTGATTTGATGTGTAGGTTAGTTTTAATTCTTAGGGTGATAATATTTAAAGTTTAAATTGCATTAGTGAGTTTTAGAAGGTTCGGGGTCCACCTATACACTAGGCAAAAGGAGGGTTCAAAATTAACTTTTTGATTAAAGGGGATTTGTAAATATTTAATATTTTTATAAAATACTAGGCCTTAACCCGATCAGTTAGACAGTTAGCATGCCCAATTTGGATTCTTCTGTCCAAAGTTATGAATTTCTGAAGTTTTGTTCTTGTTTCGAACTAAGTTTGACCGGATTGTTGACTTTTTCATTTAAGTTGATTTCTGGAATCTTAATATTTTTAATAAATATTAGACCCTAATATGAGTTGAATGCCTTTGAGTTTGCCCATTTTGGAGTTTTCTGTAATTAGTTATAATTTTTAGAAGTTGGGGCAATTAAATAAATTATCGAAATTGCCTAATTAGGGGTACTTTAGGGGTTTTGGCTCAAATCAACTCCAAACTGATTGGAATCACCCCCAAAGCTCAAAAATGACCTAAGAAGGTGTTCCCAAGTGTTTGGGAAAAATTTGGGATTTTAAATAATTTTTAATGATTTAATTAAGGCAAAAAGATAATTTTTGATTAAGGCTGAATTAAAGTCCAGATTAAAGTCCAATTAAGGGGTCCTAATTATCTAAGGTTGGGGACTGAATTCTGGAGAGTTTGAGGTATTATGGGTATTTTTCTGATTCAAAATGGATTTATTAGATTTTTTGAAGTTTCTAAGGTTTAATTAACAGGTAAATTAGGGTTTGCTAATTAAGTGTTTTAATGAGTCCAGAAAATTCCTAGAAAATTCTAGGGGGTTCCAGATGTCACTAAGCACTAGTGTTTAAAGTTTCATAGCAATCAAGGATCTATCCTAGCTCCTAGGAATATTTTAAGTTCGCTAGACGGTCCTTAATTATTGTCCTTAGGGGATCACTACGTTATATAGGAATAAAATGAAATAACTAACCCTTAGGCATAACATAGAGGGTAAATGCAGCAAACATAAACACACCAAACCATATCCTTAGATCTAAGAGAGCCTAGACTAATTGCTTGTGCAACCTACACATGCAAGGACTACAAAAATACTAAATAAAGAAACCTAATGGAGTGATTAGTGAATGATTGGGACACAATCATTCACTAATCCTTCTCCCACATGAATTGCTCTTCATATCCATAACCTAGGTTTAAAATTTCAGAGAGGTAGACCTCCCAAAATTAGGAGATTTAAATAATATTTAATTTTAAAACAAGCTTTGAAATACATAAATATTATAAATATATAATAATATAGGTTTAAAGATAAGCTACTTGAAATTAGTTCAATTCATAGGCACGGGAGGCCTACCAGCCACCAAGGGGTTTTAAAATAATTTTTTATTTTAAAATAATTAATTATATTAATTAAATAATATTTAAATAGATAAATAACAAAATAATATAGAAAACATCTAGAAAAGACATAATCAGATACAAGTAATAATTTTAAATTAAAATTCACATTTTTCTGAAAAGAATGAGGTATTGCACGCAAAAATCTGATTTAAAACGGGAAAGTTATAAATTTTTGAAGTTTAACGTATTAAAAAAAGAATTTTTAAATAATTTTAAAATAATTAATATTTAAAAATAATTATTAAATTAAATTAAATTAAGTATTAAAGTTTCTGGAATTTAAAGTAATTTAATAAAAATAATTTTCATGAGTTTTGAAAAATAAATGAATTTTGGATATATTAATTTTTAATTAAATAATCTAAGTATTTAAATAATTATAATAATCTAAAATGGAAAAAAATATTTATTAATAAAAAAAATAAATAACAAAAATAATTATCTAATTTTGAAAATAATTTAATAAAATTATTTATTATAAATTTAAAAAATATTTAAATTTTAAATTAATTAATTATTAATTAAATAATTTAAGTAATTAAGGAAAGTATTTAAAATAAGAAATATTTATTAAATTTAAAAGAGTAAATAAACAAATAAATAAATAAAATCTCTGATATGTTAACATAATTGGAATAAGAGATTCTTTACAAATTTGGAAAATAATTAAATTTTAAATCAATTAATTATTAATTAAGTAAATTAAGTAATTAATAATTATGGAAAGTATTTAAAATAAAAAATATTTATTAAAAATAAAAAAAATGTAAATAAATTTATAAAAAAAAAATTAATCTGATTTTGAAAATAATTTAGTAAAATAGGAATTTAGATTTTGAAAATAATTTAGTAAAATATAAATTTAGAAATAATTAAATTTTAAATCAATTAATTATTAACTAAGTAATTTAAGTAATTAATAAACTAAAATAATTTAACAAAATAGGAAAAATCATTAATAATTCAAATTAAATAATAAAAAAATAAAAAATAATAATAATTTTCTTATTTTAAAAATAATTCAATAAAAAAATAATTTTTATAAATTTAGAAAGTATTGAAAGTTTAAATTAATTAATGACTAATTAAGTAATTTAGGTAATTAATCAATTATAATACTTTAAAAAAAGGAAAATAATTATTAATTAGAAACAAATAATAAAAATAATAATAATTTTTCTGATTTCAAAATAATTCAATAAGAAAATAATTTTTATAAATTTAGAAGTATTTAAAGTTTAAATTAATTAATTACTAATTAAGTAATATAGGTAATTAATCAATTAGAATAATTTAAAAAAAATAATTATTAATTCGAATTAAATAATAAAATTAATAATAATTTTTTTGATTTCAAAATAATTTAATAAGAAAATAATTTTTATAAATTTAGAAAGTATTTAAAGTTTAAATTAATTAATTACTAATTAAGTAATATAGGTAATTAATCAATTAGAATAATTTAAAAAAAGAAAGTAATTATTAATTCGAATTAAATAATAAAAATAATAATAATTTTTCTGATTTCAAAATAATTTAATAAGAAAATAATTTTTATAAATTTAGAAGGTATTTAAATTTTGAATTAATTAATGACTAATTAAGTAATATAGGTAATTAATTAATTAGAATAATTTAAAAATGGAAAGTAATTATTAATTGAATTAAATCATAAAAATAATAATAATTTTTCTAATTTCAAAATAATTCAATAAGAAAATAATTTTTATAAATTTAGAAAGTATTTAAAGTTTAAATTAATTAATACCTAATTAAGTAATTTAGGTAATTAATCAATTAGAATAATTTAAAAAAGGAAAGTAATTATTAATTCGAATTAAATAATAAAAATAATAATATTTTTTCTGATTTCAAAATAATTCAATAAGAAAATAATTTTTATAAATTTAGAAATTATTTAAAGTTTAAATTAATTAATACCTAATTAAGTAATTTAGGTAATTAATCAATTAGAATAATTTAAAAAAGGAAAGTAATTATTAATTCGAAATTAAATAATAAAAATAATAATAATTTTTTTGATATTTCAAAGTAATTAATAAAAAAATATATTTTTTAAATTTAGAAAGTAATTAATTAATTTTTGATTAAATATTAAGATATTTAAACAATTAACTAATTAAGAATTACTTAAAATAATATATTTTAACATAATTTTAAAAATTAAATTATTGAAAAGTAATAATAAAATTTTTCTTATTTTTATTTATTTATTTTAAAATAAAATAGATAAAAAAATATTTAATATTATCATTTTAAAAGTATTTAATAATTTTTAGTATTAACTAAGTGTTTAGATTTTAAGTAATTAAAACTATTTTAAATAATAATAAATACGTCATAAAATAGATTTAATTTTAAATTAATGTATTTAAAATAATTATTAAATTATTTAAACATATTTTATATAAAAAAATGTATTTAATTTTAATAAAATATTTATAAAAAAAAAGAAAGAGAAAATCAACGACTCATGCATTCAAGTACGCCGAATTCTATAACCCTAAAATTTAAAAAAAAGGTTCGTTCTCAAAAATGACTTTATTGATTTTGATGAAATTTTAAATGTAGATTAAGAATATGAATAAAAGTCATGGGGAGGTATTTGAAAGCTCTGAAAAGCGCTTACTAGAAAGATGTACGGATCTAAGTGTGGTGACCTAGATCTAAAGTTTTGATAAAATCTTACCGTTAGATCTTCTAGATTTTGAAATATCTGAGCTTGTAGATTGTCCTCGTATATTCATCTAGTTGAAGTCGAACTCCAATTCACCTTGGATCGGACGGTAGAAGCTTTGGAAGGGGAATGACTCGGGTCGCCGGAGATCTCGCGGCCGGCAAGGTTTTAGCAACGAATTTGAGTGGAGGAAAATGGGGAGATGTTGGAAGAGCTCTCACACTAAGAAAATTAAGGTTGAGAGCAGCTAGGAAAAAGAAAAAAAGCAAACCCCCTTCATGAAGCCCTAAAAGAGTATTTAAATGATTAAGGCCTTAGATCTACGGCTAGGATTCATCCTAAGGTTAATTAGAAGGGAATTGAGGTGATTTAATTAGTCATCCGTTTGATTGCTTGATTTAGAATAAATTTAAGCTCATGAGAATGAAAATAAATAAATAAATTAATTAAGCATATTAGATTAAAATTAAGCTTACAATCAGATCCGATTCGGGTCAATTTGGGATTCAATTTGATTTACTCAAATTAACCCAGTTAAATTTAAATAAAATGAAGACTCGAATTAAATTAACCTCGACGGGCCTAAGGCAAACTAATCAGGCTCAATCGGACACGGTCGAGTCTACTTTGACTCAATTCAAGCTAATTCGAGCTCGAATTGGACTCGACGGGGCTTGATTAAATTAATTAAAGACCCTCGAGGGCACTCGAATGAAAATAAAGATCAACACTACTATTATTAACACAAATACATATACTATGTGATCATTTGATCTCACCAACCATTTAAATATTATTCAATGGTTATCTTTGTTGTTGTTGATTTTGCCCCCCAGCATCTTCTCAAGTAGGTGGGCTTTGGATGAATTACCAGAGATATCCTTATCGAATCAGCCTCTCAATCTCATCCTTGAGTTGTTAGCAAGCTTCAGTAGTGTGTCCACGACTACAATAAAAATAACAGTATTGATTTTGATTTCCTATATTTGGCTTCAAAGGATTAGGCCACTTAATATTTTCTTGATCTCGGATGGCCATCAACATATTTGTCCAAGGGGCATTGAGTGGTGTATACTCCTCCTCTTGTCAAAACTCACGTCGTGGTACAGGGGGTCTAGGAGAGAAATTTTTCTTTCATTACGAGAATGAGTCCTCCATTGTAAGGGCATTTTTACGCTTTCCAGGAGTTTGTTCAAATTGGTTCTTTTGGGCATTAATAGCTTCATCCACTGATATTTGCATCTCTACACGATGGATCAGGTCAGCATATGAGGGAACCATATCTTGCATAAGTGATGAGTAGAAGGGGCCAGGACGAAGCCCTTCAAGAAAAATTCCTTTAAATAACTCGGGATCTACTCCTGGAATTTGTCGAGCCTCAGTGAAAAATTATTGGAAATACTCCTTCAGTGATTCTCCTTCATTTTGGCGGATCCAAGAGAGGTGAGAAGAATCCTTAGCAATTCTTTAATTGGTGACGAATAGTTCGATAAACATCTTAGCCAATCTAACGAATGTAGGAATTATTCATGCTGGAAGTGAGTAGAACCACGTTCGAGCTTATCCTTTAAGGGTAGCAGGAAAATCTTGGCATAGGAGTGCATCTGAGGCTCGTTGTATATATATGATGGTCCTATAGTGATCGATATGCTCGTGCGGGTCAGATGTCCCATCGTAAGTATCGATGTTCGGTAGTTTGAACCCTGCCGGAATGGGGTGTTGAAGGATGGCTTCAGCCAAGGGTGAGGACTCCTAGAAGTCCCGCTGACGAAGAGATTATCTTGCACCTCCCACGAGGAACTCTTCTTGAATCAATCTTCATAGTTCATGTCGTAGGACGTTGCGAGGAGTCCAGCAATGTGTGGTGGGGCTAAGTCCTCGAGGACGTCAGGAGGAATGTAAGGTTGTTGACCTGCTCTTGAAGGATGGGTAGAGCTTGCTGTGTCAGCAAGTTCATTGTCTTGATGCATCGGAGGATGCATCCTTGGTGGAGGGAAAGGAATCTCGGCATGAAGATGTTCTGGTGGAACCTCTCCGACCCGGGGTGGATCTCGAGGGAGAAGGATCTCTTCCTGTGGAGCTAGTGCCGGCTATCGGGTCTCTCGTAGGAGTTGAAGGATCTCATTCTGAGATTCCTCCATTCTTTGAATACGATCTTCTAGGGATGGTCCTGATGTCTCTTCTCTAGCAGCATTTTTCCCCCCAAAATAAAAAGAGGTGGATACTGGGCGTCCATGATTCACAGACTGATTCCGAGATTGATGCGAATTGGAGCGGGAGGCTCCCAAGATATGATTGCTGCGCCTGTTGGTTATTGCATTGGTGTTTTGGGATAGTGGGGTTGGCGTTCCCATAGATGGCGTCAAATTGTTGTGGACTAGAATATACGCGACGATAGAGTTAGGATTTTACATTTTAGCATTGCACGGATATCCAGCTCACGCACATAGAGAACATAAGATTTTTATGTGGAAAACCCTGAAAACGGGAAAACAACGGGGCTTGGCCCAATTTGAAATGATTCCACTAGCATTTAAGTATGTTACAGTAGGCTGAATCGCCTCTAAGGGCGATCAGATTACAAGTATCAATCGTAGGGTTGAAGTCGGAGGTATGTGAAAGTCCGATGTCACACAGGTGAAAATTCGGGGTCACCCGGTGATCTGGCAAAATTATGGGCCCTTGGTGGCGATCCGGTAGAACTACAAGTCTTAGGTGGTGGTCCGACGGAGCTCAGGGCATCAGGCGGTGGTCCAACGGAAGTCTATGCCTCAGGTAGTGGTCTAGTGGAGCAGAGGACATCTAGTGGTGGTTCGACGGAGCTCAGGGAATCATGCGGTGGTCCTGCGAAGCAGAGGACGTCAGATGGTGGTTCGGCGGAGCTCATGCGGTGGTCGAGGAGGAGCTAGGCGGCTGGAGCTTTCTTCCTTATCTTCCTTCTTCTCTCTTGACTTCGATCCCCTTTTCAAGAGGAAATGTGGTTCTATTTATAGAATTCTTGAGTGGCATGGCTTGTAAATAAGTGGAAGATCAAGGGTAAATTGGGAGTGGTTCGTATGGACGGCCGATCTTGATTCCTGCGATCATACATCATTCAATGGACCTTTAACTATCTTAATGATATCAGAATTTGATGATCATGGGCTCGTTGGATTTGCCTCGTCAGGTCGCTCGATTCGACTATAAGCATGTTAAGATTGGAGACTGTTTGGTAACCCAAATTGTGGTTTGATCCTTCCAAAAGTGTTTCGAGTCTTTGATTTGGGCCCATTTGGGCTCGGATTGGGTGGATTTTGGTGTCGTTGGGTTTGTATTTCCGAGACGCTCAGTTCGACTATAAGTTTGTAGAAATTAGAGTTCAGATGGTCACCGAATTAATTTTTAGTTTCCAACTTGATTTTGCTTCGAGATTCGTGCCCGACCAAGATAATTTTTTGATGATATATCAATAAGGATGTGAATGTCAATGATATTCAATATAAAAAATGATGAGAATTTATTCTGAATTTCTCAAAAATAGAATAGAATAGGACATTATAATGAAAAGTGTACTATGTTATAAAATTTATATTCTTATTTTCTAAATTTATAATTATATTTTGTTCTATGAATTTGTTAAATATGCATGTCATATAGAAAATAGTAAAAACCTTTCACTAATTTTGATGAACACATGAAATAATTGGATTTGAGTAAAATTGATACAGCAACCTTAAGCAAAGAGCAAGTAAAGCAAAAAGAGACTGTTAGAGAGGGAGGATGATAGAAGAAGATGATGAAAAGGATAGATAAATGGAGAAAACAAAGATGGAACACATGCATGAATTTATTCTATAATCAAGTACTATCCAGAAATAATTAATTGCTATTATTTCATCAATTTAATAGAGAGTTGTTTGCCACTATTCAAATTGTTAAGGCCAAAGTGCAATTATAGGAACAAAAATGTGATTTACCTAAATGTTTTTACACATGCAAGGTGATTTTCTTCCTCCTAAAAAACTAGAAATTATTACGTGCGGACTCCGCACGTAGCTTGCGTCCGTACTCCGATCAGAGCAGATCACGTCAGCCTATACACAATATGTGTACAATTTGTATACAGCATGTGTACAATTTGTACATAACATGTATACAAATTGTACACAGTGTACATGTGACGTGGCCGCCAGTACTCCACACGTAATAATTTCTCCCTAGAAACAGATAGAATGTTCATTTATCATCCCTTACAATGCTTAGGGCATATCCATCCAAGCAACATTCGGGCGTTTGCAGTTCCCGTGAGCATCCAACTGAGTGGCATTCGGAAATGCATTTTTGCGTTTTGAACACGCACTGTTCACCAATGCATTTTTTTAGAAAAAATAGAGAAAGAATATCCACAGAATATTCATTTTTGGTATTTGAAATATAGTTCGGTTAAAGATGAATTACTATTTGATATATCATTTACTGTATTTTGGAGTGGAAAATAAATTTTTTCGGTTGGAGATGCCCTTAGAGCTCTATTATTGGTTGTCCCCCATCAAGGCATGATTATACAACATGATCTTTATAAATGATGTTGTTATTTGGGCATTCATATTTGTAAAAAAATTCAAACAGATAATAAAAAGAGAGAGCATTTCAATTTCATATCTCATCGCGCCAATTACTTACATAAATGCTCACCAATAGTGATAATCGCATCATCGCATGAATATAAAATTATTTTCTTTTGAGTATAATCTATCTATGGCAAGTACCATACATTATCCTCCCTAAGAAAAAAAAAAATTATGCAAAATTATTTAGCCATCATCGTTTCTTTAAAAGTGGATAATAAAATTTAAAAAAATATAATATATTTTTATTCAAGAATAATTTTTGCTAATTTATCTCATCACATATTTACATAAATTTATATGTAAATTTTTTGAAAAACACTCCATTTCTCATTAAGTTAAATTTTAAGATAATCCTCCGACTATTTTATATGATTATATTAGTGATAGAATAAAATATTATTCCAATTTAGTCCCTCATTTATACAAAATCGATCTAAAATGATTCTTTGGAACTAAATTGGGATCAATTTTGTAATGTTAATGGATTAAATTAGAATCAAATTTATATCACAATTATAATACGAGGATTTATTTTGAATTAATTTTGTATAGTTAAGAGATTAATTTAGAACACTATTATATTCAAAGATTAAGGCTTCGTTTGGGGTAGCTTTCTTAATGTTTTTTAAAATAATTTTTTAGTTAAAAATTTTCTTGAATTAGAAATTTTTGTACTAAAAAACTTTTTTTTTTTTTTTGGGGAAATTTTGGGGCAAAACCCTTGTATTAAAGAAAAAAGTTACAACAAAATAGAAAACCTAAAATGAGAAAGGAGAAAAAGGAAAAAGATCACCAAACTCAAAATGTCTAAAAAACATAAGGCAAAAGAGAGGGTGATCACAACAAAACTGGACTCAGGGTGGTGGCAAACCAACAAACCCACAATAGAAATCAGAAAATGATAATTAGCATGCGAAGATCCCCGGTTGCCGTCGAAACCGCAAAGCACGTAAAAGGTAGGAGGCCATCCATGGGATCAAGCAAAGAGAGCCCACCAGAGATACCGAAACCAACCGACAGCAGGCAAGGAAAGCCACCTTCATCATCATCCAGGTAGCCCAAAAAACCAAAATTTTGATCAAAAAATCCCAGCATAATTTTCCATAATCTGAGGATAATGTTTCCAGCTTTTAATTTTGAGTCTAATAGCATTCTTGATAGTGAATAGCATAGAAGAAAGGCTTTCCGGAGAAGCAGCAAAAATCCGGTTATTCCGTTCCCTCCAAATGTAGTAAATAGAGCCGCAGGCCACCAAATAACAGAAATTTCTCTCCCAGGCTTTCATGTGACTTGCATTCTCAAAAAATTCAAAGACTTGTATAATATTGGGCCTTAAAAGAAAGGTATTCAGAGCAAGGAGTAAAGAGGAGATCACAGAAAAAGGTAAGCCACATTAAAAAAAAAGGTGGTTATGAGATTCAAATGCAGAATGGCAGAAGCAGCACTCCGGTTGAGCATTAATAGATCTTCTAATAAGTAAATCCGCGGTTTTTAGCCTGCCCAAAACCGCCATCCAGGCATACACAGAAAAATGCAAAGAGTGCCGTTTATGCCAAACAAATTTGAACCAAGAGACCTGATCAGTATTATCATAAAAATTCCTTTAAAACATTTTAAAGATAGGCTTGGGAACGCCATCCCATGCAACAACCGAACTGTCTAAAATAGGCACCGAAGTAATCAGCAGCTTGATGTGATCAGGGAAGTAGGGGGGAATAACCCAATGCCTATCAACAATGAAATCACAAACCCGAGAAGCAGCCGTAGGAGGTGGGTTGTAAAGATCAGCAAGTAATTTCCCATGACACCAAGGCACCCAAAACATAGAGAAATTGCAATGAGGGCCCACGCTAAAACAAATTTTCTCCAAAATATTCGTAGCAGTTAAACACAAAAACTTCAAGAATTTCGAAGCATAAATAGGCGCATTCTTCCAAGGGGAGTGATACTTAGCGCTCAGCCAAGCACCCAAAATAGACTCAACATTATACAGGTGCCAAATATAGGAGCAGGCAACCCCATGATAGAGAGCCTCAATGCTAGGAATACCCAGCCCCCCCAAACGCGTAGGCAGAGTAGTAGAGTTCCAGGAAATAAGGTGCAATTTCTTATCTTTAACATCCCCATGATATAAGAATCTAGAACACATCTTAGAAATATCTTTCTTAATAGCTTTAAGAATGATCGAGCCGCGAATCCAGTAAGCCAGAGTATTGGCAATGGAAAATTTCAGAAATTGAACATGCCTTGCAAAAGAGAGAAACTTGATTTTCCAACCATCAAGTAGAACGGAAAGCCTGTTCAGCAGCGGTTGGAAGTGAGAAAACTTAAGATTCTTATAGGAAATAGGGAGGCCCATGTAGGTAAGAGAGGAATTAATATGGGTGATGTTAAGGATGCCACAAATGTCAGCAATGGTGTTCGGAGACACAAGCTTAGAGAAAATGATAGAACTTTTGGATGAATTAATGTGAAGCCCAGAGGCATTCCAAAAAATATGTAAAGCCTCCAATAAGGAGGAAGCATTCAGAGAGGAAGCCTCACCAAAAACCAGTAAATCATCCGCATACAAAAGGTGGTTAAGATAAAGACCATTTAACCCAACACCAAGGAAAGGTGAAGAAGAGGCAGACAGATTAAGAATAGAAGAAAGAGCATCCATCACCAAGCAAAAAAGAAGCGGGGATAAAGGACAACCCTGACAAAGACCTGAAGTGGAGTTGAAGAAACCTTCCAGTGATCCATTAAGGCAAATGGAGAAGTGCACATCAGTAATACAACCTTTGATCCATTTGATAAAAATATCAGGAAAATCTTTTTGCTTCATTCTATTTAGTAAAAATTCTCGAGAAACCGTATCAAAAGCTTTTTTAACATCAAGCTTGGCACAGAAAAACCTTTTGGAAGTGTTAAATTCTCTAAGCACCTCATTAGCAAGAATCACATTGTCAGTAGAGCACCTCTTATGAATAAAGCCAGCTTGATTATCTTGAATGATGTGGGGAAGAATGCCTTTAAGTCTTAAAGCCAAAAGCTTAGCAATGATTTTATAGAAAACGTTGCACAAGGAAATAGGTCTAAAATCAAAAATGGAGGAGGCATGAGGGCTTTTGGGAATTAAGCAAATAGCAGTAGCTTTAGCTCCCTTTGATAACAGACCAGTTTTAAAAAAGTGATGGACAGCCCTGCAAACAAAATTACCAATGAGATGCCAGGAAGCTTTGAAGAACTCAAAAGTATACCCATCAGGGCCAGGGGCTGAAGATGAAGAACCCGAAAAGACCACCATCTTAATATATTCATCAGAAAAAGGCTCCACCAAGGAGCAAGCCATATCAGAAGTAACAGATTTACCCACAGCGATACTAAAATTATCATCATTAGCTGGCTTAGGAGAGTTGAATAAGGAATTGAAGTGTTGAATAATAGCATTCGCAATGTCTCTATGATCAGTCAAAGGACCCGTAGGTGAATCAATAACTTTTAAAAAGTTTTTGTTTTTCCTGCTCCTGATTTTGGAAAATAAAAAACCCAGATCGTCTTCACCATTGGAAAGCCACTTAGCCTTGGCCCGTTGTGAGATCCAGGAGGACCAAGCTAATTGCATTTCAGCTAGCTGATTAGAAATAAGCTTAAAGTTGGCATTAAGGTCATAATTCAAAGGATTGTCTTGCAACTGAACAAGGCACTAAATCTGTTTGGATTTTAACTCATGTACAACATTGGAGATGTAATTGGAAGAAGTCCAATTCCTATTCTTAAGCTCAATTTTCAAGTTTTGCAGACCTTGATACAGAAAGGCCGTCGGGCTTCAAGTGGAAGGCCTAGCAAAAGATTTAAAAACAATGTCCCAAAAACCATCCATCTGAATCCAGTAATTCTTAAATAAGAACCCGGAAGGCCTAGAAGTGCTAGGAGAAGCGCATAAAATCAGTGGGGAATGATCAGAGCAGGCCGAAGTACCAACTCTATAGTAGGCAGTTGGGAAAATATCCAAAAAAGAAGAGTTCACAAGTACCCTGTTGAGCTTAATGTGAATGGGTTCCTCAACCCTATTGTTGAACCAAGTGTAGAAAAACCAACAGAGGCCAAATCCAGCAAGCCACAGTCAAAAATAGCATTGTTTAATTCCCCAAGTCTTCCCGGAGGCAAATGATTCCCCCCGATTTTTCACTGTCATATCTGCAGCAATTCAAATCACCAAGTACAAACCAGGGAAGAGAAGGATTAGGAGTCAGATCTCTAAGGTTGTCCCACAGAATCTTCCTTTCTTCAGCCGTGTTAGCAGCATAAACAATTATCATAAACATCGGGGGAGCCAAACCAACAGAAATGATACCATGAATTAATTGAGAGGAGGAGAAAGAGGGTTGGAAGGACAGAACAGAAGAATCCCATTTAAGCCATATTCTACCAGGGATATAATGGCTAAAATTGTTACAGCTCTGCTCATTATCAAAAACTAGGTGAGAATTAAGAAACCAATGGTTAGATTCAACAGGAGGGTGAATCTTGGCCTCCAAAATACAAAGAAATTTTAATTTATGAGAGCGAACCAAATCACGGCAAGCCAAAACCTTATCAGGGACCCCCTAATGTTCCAATAGGTAAGAGGAGGCAAAAACATCAAGACTTAGATTTAGATTTTTTGGCAAATTTTGCCCTAGTAGACTTGGGAGGGGGGCCGGAATTTGAGATATTTGGAGGTTTAGAGGAGGAGGAGGAAAAGAGGATATTGCCATCATCCAGAGGAGGGGGAGGGTTAACAGCTGGTGGCTCAAGAGAAGGAGCAACCAGGCTGGAAGGAGAGGGATCTTCGGAGAGAAGCCCCCCATATTTATTACTGATAAGGACAGAAGGAGATTGGATCAGCTTAGAAGGAGGAGAAAGGATTTTATTGCTGGAAGGCACCTTGGGGGAATGGTCTGAGGAAGAAGCACCCTCAGACGTAGATTTTGTGGGGGAATTAAGATTGGGAAGGATTGGGTCTTTTCCCAGAGGGGGAATGAAAGGTGGAGAAGGTTCAGTGGGGTCAGGAATTGGAGGAGAAGAAATTCCAGAAGCAGGGGGAAGAGAGGAGGGGTACGGGGAGGGTTTAGGGGGTTGAGAGGAAGAAACAGGTTCATTCCTCGTCAGCTTGCGGCTAGAACTCCCGCCACGGGGCCTAGAAGGAGGAAGAGGGGGTTTTGGAGTGGGGTTGGAAGGGCACAAGGAGAAAGGATGAATGAGGGAACCACAACCCTCACACCTAGAAGGCTTCCAGTCATACACCACCTTAAGCATCAAGTCTTCCCCCTCAATGGAAATGGGTATTTCGTCCGGCAAGGAAGATTCTTTCGAAATCAAAATGCAAACCCGAGCAAAAGTCAACCGGGTTCTATTAGCAGTGAGGGTATCAACCGATATCGGAACTCCAATGAAGCTCGCAATCCTAGAGATACCTTTAGGAGTCCATAAAGCAAGGGGGAGGTCCAAAATCTTGATCCAAATAGGTATAGCAGCAGCTTCATCGCGTTTAGGTTTAAACCTAGGTGACCATTTCTGAAGTATAAAAGGTTTACCAAAGAAAAACCAGGGGCCACCCGACCACACCAAATCATAGTCTTCGGAAGCAGTAAACTTCAGAAGAAAAAAGCCCTCGACTAATGAGAGAAGAGAGAGTTCACCTTTGAGTTTCCAAACCTTTTTCATCGCCGCAAGAAGTCTTTCGTAATATGGCCTTTGTCCAACAGAGTAGCCCACTAAGGACAACGACCAAAGGGCAACCCCCTCAGAGAGGTCATCAGCAATGAATGAGAGCTTCTGAGAAGGGGGAACAAAATCAACAGGGAAGGAGGAAGTAACAGGGGAAGGAGAAGAAAAGTTACCAGTATAAGAGAGAACCTAGGGAGGGGGAAGAGGCCCCAAGATAGAAGGGTTGAGAAGAGGGGGAAAATCATTTGGATTGAGGGCCATGGGAGAAGGGAGAAACCCTCTCCCACGTGGCGGAGGAAACGTAAAACTTCGTCCCTGGCCAAAACCCTAGCGGAGCCTGGGAGCGCTTGATAAAAAATACGATTTATTATCTCATTAAAAAAAAACTATTTTAGAAAGCAATAAAAAAACTGTCCCAAACAAAGCCTAAATTAGCCATGCAAGAATAGTCTGATTGTAGACTATTGACTTTTTTTGTAATTTCTAATCTAACATTCCCGATGAAGAATTCCTAATTTAAGAGAACCAATGGGCCAAGTTCCTATGCTCCTATACGCGTAGCAGCTTGTCAATGTTGACCGCCACAGTGGGCAATCAGCAAAACTCCAATAACCAAACAAAGCTCATCTCCAAACGGAAAAAAATTTGATTATATAGCTGACCAAAGTTCAGTCAAGAGTAAAGTTAATTTTATTTTAAAATAAATATAATATATAAATAATTAATTAAAATTTATGTTACAAATTTACAATCCACTTAAAATAAATTTAATGAAATATTCTAAAATAAATTTATTTTTTAATTAAGTACAAATAATTTCTAAAATTTAATGATCATCAGGTTTATGCAGTTATTTCTTATAGTTCTAAAATTATTTATATTAAGAATAAAACTAAGAGTTTTTATATCTTGATGTTTATATCAAAAATTTCCTGGAAAAAGGCAAAGAAGTTTAATATCATGAGCATCTGCCTTGCTAAATTTAAATCACAGTACTTCAACTTTGTAATATAAAAATCAAATCAAATGAATAAATTAGAGCAACAAATTAGATAATTAAAATTTAATTACAATAACAACAACAACAACAAGCCTTTGTCCCACTATGTGGGGTCAGCAACATGAATCCTTTTTCTCCATTGTGTCCGGTTCAAAGTCAAATTCTCGTTTAAATCTAATAGAGAAAGGTCATTTCTAATATTTTCTAACCAAGTCTTTTTAGGTCTACCTCTACCTTTCTTAACATAAGTCAAATCTAATACCTCTACTTTCCTAACTGGGTCATCGGAAGGCCGCCGTTTTATGTGACCAAACCATCTAAGGCGACTCTCTCTAATCTTATCCTCCACTGGAGCTACTCCAACCTTTTCACGTATATGCTCATTTCGTATCCTGTCTCTAAGAGTAAATCCACTCATCCACCTAAGCATCCTCATCTCCGCAACACATAACTTAGTATTGTGCTTCTCTTTTAATGGCCAACATTCTGCACCATAAAGCATTGCAGGTCTCACCACCATCTTATAGAATTTTCCCTTAAGTTTAAGGGGGACTTTTCTATCACACAACAAGCCCGATGCATTCCTCCACTTCAACCATCCAACTTGAATTCTACTGATAACATCCCCATCTATTTCACCATCACTCTGAACAATAGATCCAAGATATCTAAAACGTGTACTCTTATTAATGACTCGATCGCCCAAAGTCACAATCCCCTCACTAGGTCTATTACTGCTAAAATTACACTCCATATATTCAGTTTTAGATCTACTCAAGCGAAAACCTTTAGACTCTAAGGTTGATCTCCAGACTTCAAGTTTAGATATAAATAAAAACGGAAAATTTTATCATATAAATAAAGTAATTAAAAAATAAAATAAAAAAGTATAATTAAAAACACAATCTTATATTTGATTACAATTGATGAAATGAGCAATAATTACAAGCTTATCAACATATTTTACATTTTTTATAACGTTGCATTATAACTTAATTAGGAATTAAATCAACTAATTCATTTTCAATGTAAGGTACTAAGATAATTATTGAGCCAATCGTCACACATCCTACTACACAATTTATATTTCATAATCTTTATTGCAGAAAATGCTCTCTGTTGTGACAATAACGACTGATAATGTTAATGTTAAGGTAATTAGTCTGTAAAGAAGTTGATACACACTATCTTCTTTATCATAATAATTCAATTTAGAAGATCAACAATAATGCTTAAAGATTAGAACTAATCACTAGTGTACATATCAATAATATAAGTAGATAGTTGATATTCATGCATCATAATTACATTTCTTCTAATGGTGTTAAACTAGAAAACCTTCAAACTAGTAGAATTCATAGTAAACTCTTGGATGAATTATTCAGATAATTCTATGTAACACACATATGAAGCCTAAGAAATGTAAAATGATCGGCGACTCCTTAAAAATACCGCAAATCTCGGTCAATATTGGCGGGCTAGCTAATATTGCATATGTTCGATTAATTGATTTCACAAATGTTAATATTTTTGGAGCTTTGCAATTTCTTTTTTTTTTTAAATTGTTTAAAATAACACCAAAGGCTTTTTTGAGAAAAATTTTAATTTTAATAAAATTTTTAAAACATAATCATAACATTATTGCTGCTTCTTAAAGTAGCTTTCTAGTACGAAAATCAAGGCTTCATTTGAGAATGTTTTCTTATTGCTTCTTAAAGCAGCTTTTAGTACTAAAATTTTAATTCTTTTACTAAAAACCTGTCTTAAGAAGCAGTAAAAAAACCGTCCCAAACAAATTGAAGTCTAATATTTTTGTACTAGAAAGCTGGTTTAAGACGCAGTAAGAAAGCCAACCCAAACAAAGCCTAAATGAATTTTTGGTAATTAGGCAATTTGGTTTCGAGAGAATTTTGATATTTTTGTTGTGTTTTGATTGCTTAAAATTAGCTTCGATAATAATCGAAATTATTAGAATGGCATATAAAAACCAAAAGTTTTGGTCAAATGTGTTCGGGAATGCATGCTTCATAAGGAAATCCTTATAATTGGCAAATCAAATGAAGTCAAAGCCTATAGAGAGTATTGGTCAATCTGCCATAAGGTCAATGATGAAGGAAATTGGTGATACCGTGCAATGCTATTTAACTATATGAACGCATGTGAAGGAATATCAACAGCTCAATATGGATGTCTAATGAAGTCTGTAGTTATCAATTCTTCTCACCCTATTAAAGAGGTTTAGGCTATATGAAAAACTTCTCTATCATGAAATAGCTTTAGAGAAATGTTCCCGTGGTTTTTTCCCTTTCCAGGATTTTCCACGTACAAATACTGATGTTTTTTTATTTTCTGTTTGTGTGCCGAATATCCGTACAACGCTAAGACGGAAATTTTCTAAATTCTATCGCCGCGTATATTCGAGTCCGCAACAACATTAGCATTTGATCCTCATTGCTTCTTATTTTACAAGTTTGCTAGTTCATTTAGAGCTTGTATTATCTTACAAAATATCCAAAAATTATTTATTTTATGTTGAACAAACAAATCATGTCAATTCATTATTATCTAGTTATATCATCAGTTAGATTAGCTTGATTAATTAGTAAAAAAAATATTTTTGATAGATAAAATTGCAATAATTTCTCGATATTAGCTTTAAATGATTGTAACTTTATTCTTATAGCAACAATGAGTAAAACTTTTTCGCTAGGCCAGCAAATTACTAAATGATATATCATGAATAGCAAAATGTGCGTCAATTTTCATTAATTATGTTTTGACCTAATTTTAGAATTTTGAGTGAGCAATGAGTTAAGCTGAAATCAAGTTTGAACATTTCTCTAAGCCAAGCTCAAGTCTAATTCGTAGGCTCGAATTTGAAATAGATCTAGCTTGAGCCAAATCCAAGCTCAAGTTCAAACTCTAGGCCCAAACCCTAAATAGGTCAAGCTTGGTTTTATTTCATCTTGTTAGTTAACACTATAAATAATTTTTAATATCTAACTCAAATGTGGAGGAACTTGCTTGTTTTCTAATGAAGTTGTAGTTCAATGCAAGCAAACTTGCATTAAATTATATGTTTATATGACTTTGATACTCTATAAATTAGATGATTATTACTTTTTTACAAACAAAAGATTTTTTGAATTTCTTGCTTGCTTTTACATATGAGCCAACTCAAGCCCCAATCCAAATAAAATTGGACCAAAATTGAGCTCAACATATTTAACCTCTTGAGTATACTAAATTTCTGATAATAATATATATTTTGTAGTTTCCTCCTCATTATAATAAGGTTTTGTTTGGGACGACTGTCTTATTGTTTTCTATAACAACTTTTTAGTACAAAACTTTTTTGAAAGCATTGGTCAAAAGCTGTCCCAAACAAAACCTAAATTGAAAAATCTTAAATCAATGACTAATAATTCATAAAATCAATTACAAATGATTCATAAAATAATAATGCTATAGAACAACTTAAATATCCTAATTCTTCTTTTAAAAAAAATTATGTTAGAATATCATGATATAAAATACTTTATGATCGGCTTCAAAATATTTAAATTTATGTTGAGATTAGTACAATTTGTGATATCTTTTAGACATCACTAATTTAAGATTTGATTCATTATTTGATCTGATATTAATCTTCTATTTTATCCGGTAAGAAGAATCAACAAATGAATAAAACCGAACTCACTAAATTCAGCTCAAATTTAATTCGAGCTCGTTCGATCAGTCAAATCTAAGCTCTAGCCGAATTTATACCTCCGATTGAAATTACTTGTGCAATTGAAAAATAGTGAATAAAATTCATTTATATATAATGTATAAATAAATAAATAAATAGTAGCCTACACTAACCAGAAGTTTGTTTGATTGGTGTTATATGTATGATACATCACCAAAAATCATCTTGATTGTGCACAAATCTCGAGGGAAATTTAAATTGGAAAGTTCCAAAATTAATTTTGGGACCATCTGAATCTTGATTTCAGCAACCTTATAGTCAAACTGAACATCTGGAAGAGACGAACCCAACAACACCAAAATCAATCCAACCCAGCCCAAATAAGTCAAAATCAGGGGCCCGAACCACATTTGAAAGGTTCAAAGCATTATTTGGATAACAAAATGATATCCAAATATGGCATGCTTAAAGTCAAATCGAGCGTCTCGACGAGAAGAATCCAACGATCCTAGGATCACTGAATTTTGACATCATTAAGGTACTTAAACACTTGAAAATGCTCTATGATCGTGGGAATCAATACAGGCCATTCGATGGAGCACTCCACTCACAAAAATCTATAAATAGACCACAACTCTTTACATGAGGGTGGATCTTTTGGCCGACTACGGTCTCCAACCGTTGCCGAACTACCATCCGACCGTCGATCGCCACCAGACTTTCACCTGACCATCATCAGACTACCATTGCCCACGAACTATGGTCCCTCCGACCTTCGTTGTCCGCTGACTATGGTCTCTCTAACCACTGTCGCCAGTCAACTACAGTCCCTTCGACTTCTGTCGCACGCCGGCTACGGCCCCTCTACCACCATCGCCTGTTGACTACGATCCATTCGACCAACATTGCCAGCTGACCACAGTCCCTCTGACCTCCATCGCTCATTGACTACGGTCCCTCCGACCTCCATTGCCCCTCGACTATAGTCTCTCCGACCTCAATCGCCTGCCGACTACAGTCCATTCGACTACAGCCGCCCGCCGACTATAGTCCCTCCGAACTCCGTCACCCGTCGACTTCGGTCCCTCCGACCACCACCGCCTGCCGACTATGGTCCCTCAGATGGTCCATCCAACCAACATCGTCGGCCGACCACGGTCCCACCGACCTCCGTCTCCTACCAACTACGGTCCCTCCGACCACTATTGCCTGCCGACTACTATCTCTTCGACCTCCATCGTCCGCCAACTACGATTCCTCCGACCTCTGTCGCCTGCTGACTACGGTACCTCCGACCATCGTCACCTGTCGACTACGGTCCCTCCGACCACCGTCGCCCACCGACTACAGTCCCTCTGATCTCCATTGCCCAAATACAGCCTTGCCAACTCCTCTCTCTCTCTCTCTCTTTATCTATATGTATGTTGGATCGTTGTTCAAAACTAAAATATTAAGCTCTTTATCTCTCTATCGCTGCGAATGTTCCACTCCGCAACAATGTATATGGATATAATTTTGCATTGACAACCCTATTTTCTTTCTGCCCATTATTCTTTGAAAGAAGAACGTCTTTATATAAGATGAAAATATGTTCTCATCCATTAAAATTCACTTTAGTTACGGCTCCCCCTCAAAGTTGCAATAGAATAAAATACTTCCTCTTCTCTTCAGCCTCAGATATCAAAGAACAATAAAATTTATTTAAGCTTTGTTTGGGAGAGCTTTTTTATTGATTTTTTAAAGTAGATTTTTAATACACAAATTTTTTAGAAATTTTTTGAACTAAATTTTTTTTATTATACAACTATTTTAGAAAGTAATAAAAAAACTTTCGCAAATAAAACTTAAACTACTCATATGCATACTTTCCAAGCATTAAAAGCTTTATGCTTATCCATTCGAATTAGTATTTTTCTAACATTATCTTATACATATGTATCATGGAAAAAACATATAAAAATGGTCCACAACCTTTTAATATACCAACTTCTTATATAAATAATATATCATACAAACACAATTCCAATATATATATATATATATATATAGGATCTAAGTTTTTCTGTAGATGACAAGAGACCTTACTAGCAGATCAGCTCGAAGGGTATGACATGAGAACCTATATAAAAATGGAGAGAAAGAAAATGCCTAAAGAATCAAAATATTCCTATTCACTATCTATTTGAAAAATTATCTATTTTTTTAATTAATTAATCAGAGGTTCTATAAATCATCAAAATAATAAATCTATATATCCAGCTTTAATCTGATGTTTCAGTATAAAATTTTATATAAATTATTTTGAAGCTTTAAAAGTTGTAAAAAAAATATTTATAAAATAACTCATTTTATTTATAAAATTTTAATAAAATCGATTTGCAAAATGGATACCTGCCGGTTCCAAAATCCCCACCTATACCAACATGTATCAATTTCTTAAGGATTTGCATCAGTGCCTAAAAATTAAGAAAAAATTATTATAATTAAAACACAATATATCTATCCTATGATGAGATAGTTTTTTATTTAGACTTATAATGACTCCTACAAAAAAATATTTTTCTGGGTCAAAATACGGACTATTACAATTTATAGGGACTAAGGCTATAGAAATTATTACATTAATAAAAAAAAAATACAACAATTAATGACACTTGGTATAGAGTATCTAAAACATGTGTCACACCATGACTAACTAGATGGGTGATTGCATATGTCAATCTTGATTCTCTAGCTCGGGTGAGTTCGATAGTGTCCGTGTGCAAGGAAGAGTATGATTAAGCGAGTGAGCTAGAAAGTGTTGAATTAAGAGGGTTGTAACTAGCGAGCGTCTGAAAACCGTTGCCAAATTTTGTTGGAGCTATGGATGCTTGAGTTGCTAGGATATTTGGCACACGATCGGACGATTGTGATGGGACGAGCTAAAACCCTCTTGAAAAGATGCTTTCCCATAACTGAAATGACAAGCATGGTTGGCGATGCGCCATCATAGATAATAGTGAATGGCTTTGGTGGCTAGTTCTTGTTGGATGGAGGATGACAAGTTGAGTGGTTTGCAAGAACCCTTGATTACTCTTGTGAGTGACGTCACCCTCTAGATATTCTGTCGAGTTAGATCTTGGTGACCCTCAGGTGAGTTCTTCTTATGAGGCCCATGAGATATGAATTCACCAGCTATGATCTACCAATTAGTTGTTGAATATCTAAAAAGATATATATATATATTATGGTATAATCAATTTAGATCAAAAGATAAATAGCATTTAATGGATTAAGTTAGTTTTTATTTATTTATTTCCATAAGAAGTAATATGTCATCAAAAATCATCTTGATCAGGCATAAATCTCCGAGATATATTTGAATTGGAAGCTTCCAAAATTAAACTCAAGATCATACGAACCCCGATTTCAACAAACTTATTGCATGCCTAGAAGAGACGAACCTCATGACACCAAAAGTGGTTCAATCTGGCCTAAATGAGCCCACATCATGGGTCTAAAGCATAATATGAAACTTCAAGTCATTAATTGGATAACTAAATGATCTTCAAATTTGGAATGCTTATAATTGAATCGAGTGGCTCGACGAGACAAATCCAACGAGCCCAAGATCGCTTAATTTCGACATTATTAATGCACTTTTGTGTTGAATGAACACCTTATGATCAAGAAAAATAATATAAGTTGTTCGATGGAGTGTTCCGGATTTTCTCTATATTTATGGCCATGCTACTCTAAAAAATTTATAAATAAGCCTCACTCTTTATATGAGGGGAGGAGCTTGTAAGAGAGTGCTTAATTAAACTCTTGTTTGATATTCAAGAGAGCTCTTGTTACAACACGACCCGACATGACCTGATACCTCACAAGTCATACTGTGTCCGATTGTGACAAAAATCAGAAACTGACCTTAAGATTCAGTTGGAGAAATGCTGAGAAAAATTAAACTTCTAATTTATATAACACAGAGCCACTACTAAATACAATATAAAGTTGAAGACTAAATCTCAAAAATAAATTTTTTATATATCATCCAAAAATATACATGTACAATCTGAGGTCTATCTTCAACAGCGCTTGACAACAGAAATTACAACAAAAATAAAAATCAAGCCTACAAAAAATAAAACTAGCTAAAATGACACACCTACAACCAAGGTTATGAAAACCGGATCGGAAGAATGAGAGGTTTACAGTTTGACCGGTCGAATCGAGATCGAACCGAATGATGTAATAATTAACTTTTATATTTAATTACAATGATAATAAATGAAATTTATAGAAATAAACCAATTGCTTCATTATATTTATGAACCATTATCCTCCAACACGCAATCAAATTGCTTCCTAGACCATTGGGGCATTATGACAAACACCTTGAGTGCACCTAGCTTCTTTATTTTGCTCATAACAGTTTGTACAAGAATTTCCACACTTGTTTCAAATCTTGCTTACAATCTTCTCTTCCAATCTAGAATTCTTATTCAAACCATTACATTCCAACATTGAAAAATCAACTTCCACACTCCGGACAATCAAATTGGGAACAAAGTCGCTAACCTGTAGGTTGCTGCTGGGTTCTTGCTCGTGGTTGGACATGCCCGATCAGTCCAGCTAGCAAAATCCATCCAACTCAGGATGAGCAACATCCAAACCTTGGTCGACCTCTGCATTGCATTCGGTCATGGCTTCGCTAGGAGCATCTTGATAACAAACCATACTAGGCGAAGGGTTTTGAACCTCCCTCCCAATCTCGAGCCACCTAAGCCTCTGCCTTCACTTGACGAAGAAAGGCCTCTAAAGCAACAATGATGTCGCTCCAACTGGCTGCCGGAACCAAGCTCGAGAGCTTACCCTTCAATCCAGCAGCCTTCGGCTGCTTGAAACCCATCAAATCCAGCTCGAAAACATCCAACCCTTCAATGTCGAGGACCTTCCAATAGTTAACTTGCCTTGAGTCCTTCCTTCCATCAAATCTAGCTCAATTCATCGGCCTCCAAGCATTCCGTTGGCTGCTTTCGATGCCCGATCACAAACCGCATAGTTTTTAAAACTAGAGCTAGTTCTACAGTTTCAAGGTCGGACAGTCGATCCTATGATTTTTGGTCCGATTTTCGGCTCGATTTTCTGCGATATCGGTTATTTAATGGAACCAAACCGGCCGGTCGACCGGTTCATGGTTCAACCGGTTGAACCGGTCGGTCCAGTCGATTTTAAAAACCTTGCCTACAACATAGATCAGAACCTGATATCATGACTACTCACAACTCAGCTCATTTTTTACCCTTTCCCTGACCTGAAAACGGAAGCAAAAGCAAGAATGAGCTAACATGACTCAGTAGGCTATCGTAGCCTAAAATAAAAATCAACGGTTTAAACCAAAAGAACTGAAAATGTTAAAATAATAAATTGGTGTACTTAACAAAAAATTGAAACTAAAATATATACGGATACTGAATGTATTTAAATAACTATTGATATTGTACTGAAATTGGCTGAAGTCTAAATAAATATTTTATAGCAAATATCAGAATAACCCTTAGGCTCCAACTTCCAGTATATACAAACAAATAGAATCCCTTCTCGCCATCAAAATAATCTCTTCTCTCCGTCAACAGAATCCCTTCTTAGGAAATATCAGAATAGCCCTCAGGCTTCAGAGTTTTTATCACAGAACATATAACAGAATTCCTTCTCGCAGTCAAAAGAATCCCTTCTCGCAGTCAAAAGAATTCCTTCTCGTCACCAACTTAAATATTTCAATCACAAATACTAAAAATAAAATGCATTCTACACAACTGAAATAATCACAATATTATTATACGAGTCTATAAAAATGCTCTAATGGTTATAATGGTTCTCAAATAATTTTTCACCCAGTATTCTACAGTTTGTCAAAATTAAGTTTCAGAATTCTACACATTACCAGAGATTGTGTATAATAATATTTTGATATTTTAATTGAATTAAAGCAATATTTTTAGATGTCCAAATAAATTTTTGAATTGATAAAAATAGATAATTTTTCAAAATCACCTAGTAAAAAATCTCAAATAATACTCAAAATGACCAAACAGCCATACTGATAATATATCAAAAGTGGATAAAAGTTACCAGAATTCGATAAAATTATATTTTTGTAAAACTAAATTATAAATTCAATCGAAAAAATCTCAAAAACCTCAAATTATTGAAAATTAAAATAGGAAAAAATACAACCTATCTTGAGACAAACAAATTTTTTAACTGGACTGATTGACAAAAATGGCTTTACGACATCGAAAACTTAATTTTTTTCTCTCTCATCTCTTTTTCTTCTTTTTCTCCCTTTTTTCTTCTCTGTCTAAAGCAAAATGATCTCTGTATTAAACGAAAAGGGAAAGAATGAAGTGGATGAAGATTTTATATACATTAATAAATAACATAAGGATGTGTTGTTCATTATGCTAATTGTTTAATTTTTAGCATAAAATTTATATAAACCCTTTTATATCTTCAAATTCAGGGATTCAAAAATTTTATAAAAATATCCCTAAATTAGCTAAGCATGTCTAAAAGACTTACATGAAATCAATTTACAAAACGGACACCAAACGGTCCCAGAAAACTCACTTGTATCGACATGTATTAATTCTTATGGAATTGGAATTAAATAATAAGCTTCTTGTTTTTATATATATAATGCTTATGAAATTAGGAAAAAATATTATAATTAGAGCACAACAATATCTATATTATGACGAAGACGATTGGTAAATTTGACTTATAATAACTCTTTAAATATTATTTGACTGTTATAGGTCGAAAAGTATCTTTTAAAATTTAAGATGTTATTACAGCTTTGAAGCTCTAAGAGCACCACCCCAGCACCATTGTCAGGCACCACCCGACTATCACCATAGAGCCTTTGTTGATTGATAACTCCATCCTCCAACCATCATTGTCTAACTATGATTTTTATACCTCAGTTGCCTGATTACAATGTTAGGATCATTATTGCTTGACTAGAATATTCCGACCATCATTGCCTAATTACGGTTCTCGGACAACCGTCACTGATCTATAGTCCTCCGACCACCATCAATCAATTACAACTCCGACCTACAATCTTCTAAATAGTGTTGTCTGGTTACTCCAACACTTATTAACTTCATTACGTACCATGACTAATAGTGACAGCACATATCATCATTTATAAGATTGATACATGCTGTCAACACCAACTCTAGCTCCCAACCTCAACACTCCTATTTATGCTGGATTTCTGCCAAAGGGCTCTTCTAACTTCAACCAACTAATGCATTATTTAAAGTGTATCAATATCTTCCCTTGAAGAAGGGCATCATTTGCATCAAATGATAAATAGAACAAAATAGTTTTAGAAAACAGTAAAAAATTTTCCCCAAACGAAGGATGAATATTGTTGACGGATTGCTAGTAGTATTTTGATGACTACTCATGAGTTGTAGTAAAAATCCATTCAATACGTACGAGGTTTGCACGAAATTTCATTGAAATTAAAAATATTAAAGAGTTTAGGATGGTTTCATCAATCTTAAACAACTTGAACTACCAAAAACCAAAAAGTTAAAAACTAGATTTTGGTGTGTTCCCCTACACATTATTTTTCATCCTCATATTCATCATTGCCCTTGAATGCATGGTTTTTCCCATCAAAAGCATACAATTTGCATTCAGATCCAAAGTCATCACAAGGTCAAATAGAACTAAGAATCTTAAAAATAAATTACTCAACTTGATAAATAGAGAAAAGTTCAGTTCCATGTCTAGAAACAAATTAACAAAGATATGGAAGACATGCTCAAAGAGAGGAGAAGATGGGAAAGCCTGGGAGGGTGACACCAGCATCGACTATGAAGGTGTTGCCTGTCACATACTCTGAGGAGTCATGGATCAAATATCGCACAAGCGAGGTTAGTGCAGGATCTATCGCTCCATAGGATTTCAAAGGTACTGTCTTCTTCATTACGCTCTCGAGCCAGTCTTTTTGCATGAGTCCTACAGTTATCTCAGATTTAAACAACCCAGGTGCTATAGAATTCACTCGTATACCAAACACCCCGAGTTCCAATGCCATCACCTGCAATTAAAGATAGGGAAGACTATTAAATCAGTAAATCACATTATAGGCTCATTTGGTTGCTAATATATAGAAAACATGTCTTTTAAACGATGATCTCGTTTTCAATTCTTCTCTATCTGAAAGTAAATCTTTATATTTGAGGAGATTTGTGGAATTTGAAATAATTTTTTTCCTCTAACTACATCTAATCCTATCAAATGATGGATTTAACAAATTGCACCATGTTTTGGAAAGTGTTTCCTGACTTCAAGTAACCAAATGAGGCCTTGAGATAAGATATGACATAACTTTAAACTTATCCAACATGACCAAACGATGATCTTCTTAGACATTTCACAAGGTATATCACGGATGGACAACACCTCAAAACAATTTTAAGCCAACACAGAGAAAAGCTAACTTGATAATGTTTAAATCGCTTTGAATTACCTTGGTAATGGCATTAAGACCTGTTTTCGAAGCAACATAACCCAAGCCTCCAGGTAATTGTCCACGATCAAGTCCAGCAATGGACGATATACTGATCACACATCCCTTAACTTTAGCATCTCGCATAAGTTTGCAGACATATTTAGAAACTAGCCATGAGCCAGTTAAATTAGTTGACAAATTGCTATGCCATTCATCTTCAGTCCAATCTAGTGGAGAATTGACATTACCTGAGACAAGGAAAGAATGGTAGTAACACACACAAGAAAGTAGCAAACAATGTTCTATTCCAAAGTATAGGCGCCAACTAGCTTAGTCAATAAAGATCTTAAAAGTTGTTTCGAACTTTCTAAGGTCGAATCCCGCCTATATCAAATTCGTATTTTAGCTGTCAATTTCCAAAAAAAGGAAGTTTTACACAAATTCATATCATAAAAAATGCCATTAATCATGCCAAAGGAGTCATATGAGCACGAAAATGACAACAGGATATAAAAAACTAGAAAGGAATCTAGCATGACTTCGAAAGCTAATATGCCATATGCTGGCAATCTTGGAGAAAAAGTACTGAAAGCTGGCTATGAATTTAGAAAATTGGAAATTAGAAATTCTTGAAGCACTAAGAAAATTAGAAATTCTTTTCAAGCCCTAAATAACAAGGTACAAAGAAACCAGCAACCATTCCGGAAAGAACAGAGCCAAAACAAACAGCCCAGGTTTAGATGGTAACAATGAGCTGCCTACCTGTCCACCAATAATTTTTTACAAGCACTAGACTGCATAATTCCAACCCATTACGGTGTAAAATGACAAAAAACAGAATACCAAAGAAGGATTTATATTTGCACCATTATGGTGGAAATAGTACAGCTAAGTCTGGATGACCAAGACATAATTGGCAGCAAAATTTAATAAAGATAATGAAGGATGACCTGTATTTTAAGAGTATGGCCCTAGAGAAATGGCTATTTGCCTCCATTGTTGCATTAAAATCCAGTAATTCAAATCATAGAAATAGAATCTTTACAATAGGTTCAGTTGTATAAAGCAACCTGATCCGGGATCTTGCATGCATTGGCATAAGCCTAAACACTCGGTTTGCCTTTTTTTTAATAATATTTGCTACACTACTCTTAAAACTTACTATGAAGACTATGGCTCTATCAAATTGAGCTTTAAATACAATGCAAAATGCATTTTGATGAATGAAAGATTAATGGCCATTGTGATGAAAGACAGCTTTTAAAAACTAAAAGTGAAATTTTGTTATATCAAAGGGTTTCTCAGTAAAGAGATCACTTTTTTTGTGCCGCTTAAGGCTTTGTTTGGATTGACAAAAAAGTAAGTAAATGAAATGAAACCCCAGTAAGTTATAACTAGATTACGAATATTCAACTGTTGATTTAAACTTCT